>JBCNJP010000027.1:108478216-108547534 GCA_039602395.1 Deinandra increscens subsp. villosa
AAAACAAGATAGGGATTGGGATGGGGACCATCCACGAATTCAGCCCTAAGGTCTTATCCCAATCCTTCTCCTAATTGTAATCCAATTCTAACTCTCTCTAATTACAACTAACACCCCTGTTAACAATTAACCATTAGTTTTTAACGACTTCTCGTTAAATGTTCGTGATAAATATTAAATAACTAATTAATTCATACAAATACATTAGTGTCGAGACGTGTAACCCCGTAGGCTTAAATACTTTCCGGACATACGCTTATTAATACGTGATCATATCCCTACAACTTTGTCTTCAGTCAATATCGCATTCTTCTTTGGCCGATTGCCTTGATCCATCTTGGCCTCTTTAGCGTGTCTATTTGCTGATGAGAAAGAGGCCCCACATATGTCAAATCCTCCCGAGATGAAATTGATCACCTTAGCATTCGCCGGCGGTGACTGTGCTCCTTTGGGCAACTTAGCAGCTTCTTGAGTTTTGCTTTTCTTTCTGCCGAACAATTCTTTGAGATGCCCCTTGCTGAGCAGGTAACTGATTTCTTTTAGAAGGGCTATGCAGTCGTATGTTAAGTGCCGAAATCTTCATGGTATGCACACCACTTAGACTTATCTTTCCAGGATCCCTGCTTCTCAGATTTCCTTGGCCACCTGGCTTTATCACCTAGATCCTGTAAGGCACACAACAACCACTTATATCAACTGAGAAAAAATAATCAAATACCTTGGGGAAATCTTCTTCATCCTCTTCATCCTCAACTACATTGACCCTAGGATTATCATTCCTGTAATAGGGTTTGGTTCGTTGTTGCTTTCCAGGAGAATTTGTCCTTCTGCCTAAGGACTCATCACTTCTTTTCTGGACTTTCTTATCATCTTCCAACCTGATGAACCTCAATGCCCTTGTTCTGACCTCATCAAGGTTCCTGCAAGGAGTCATAACTAAGTCGTCATAAAAACGAGAATCCCTTCTAAGTCCAATTTTGAAAGCTTCTACAGCAGCTGCCATATCCAAGTTGGGGATATCCAGGGCTTCTCGACCAAATCTGGCCACATAGTCTCTAAGCGTTTCATCAGATTTCTGGACTATCCTGTACAAGTCACCTGTGAGCTTCTCAAAGCTTCTGCTGCAAGAAAACTGGTTATTAAACAGGTTAACTAAATGGGGAAAAGAAGTAATGGTATTAGGAGGGATACTGAGCAGCCATTTCAAGGTTGGTCCTATTAGTGTTGAGCCGAATCTCTTGCATAGGCAAGCTTCTTTGATGTTTACAGGAATGGGGTTGATCTTCATCCGTTCCCTGTATTGTGCCACGTGCTCCTCAGGATCTGTGGTCCCATCGTAGAGTTTCATGTTGGGAGTTTGGAATCTTTTTGGTATCTCCACGTCACAAATGGGCCATGCAAACCTAGAAACTCTGTGGCTGCCTGCTGGTACTTCAAGAATTGGACGGATAACACCATGGACACTCGAGATCATGTCCTTTAGCCTCTGAAGTTCCCTGGCGATAGCCGGGTCGATACTTGCATCCTGCACAGTTCCTTGGTTAGGGTTAACATAAAAATTATCAAAGTTGTTACCAGCCCGAGAATTTTGAAGATGGATTTGGGGTCCATATTCAGCATCTCTAAGGATAGTCGGCTCAGTTGTGGTCCCCACTTGCATAGGGATGAAGTCTCCCTCATGCATCTCCTGAGATGAACCTGGGAATATGCCTGCAGAGACAGTAGGGTTAGAAAATAAGGATCCTTGGGGATCCTGAGCAGTTCGGAAGCGGCTCGGATATTCCTGGAATGGTTAAGCTGAAGATCCCCTTAGCACTTGAGTAGTAGGTGCCGCTGATTGATGAGTCCAAGGCTCTTGAAGGTTTGACTTCGTAAAGAGCTGTTGAGATATAGGTTGTTGTACCGAGACTCGCGACATCTGCTGACTTAAAAACCCGGCTGGTTGTTGGCTCGAGCACCTTAGCGGCTTTTGACTTCCATATCCTCAGTAGTAAGATTCTGGGGGCTGCTCGGAGTAGAATCCAGAATATTCCAGATCTATCACCCTGGAAGTCTTCTGATGCTGAGGGCCTGAGAATCATGCAGTAGTAGCCATTGCAATACCTGATTTTGGAGCAGTAGAAGGATTTGCTTTCTGTTTCGGCTGCTCCGATATTTCCGGGGAGTCAAAACCGAATGATTTTGGCATCAAAGGGCTGGTTTCCTCTACTGGTTTCTTTGATTTCTTCAATTCCATGATCTCCTTCATCATTTTGTCGTTGGTTTTGGATTGCTCATCCACACGAGTTTTCATCTGCCTGATCAAAACATACAGATTGTTATTAGAAATAGCAGGGTCTGGGGACGTACCTTGAGACCCAGTAAAAGTGGGATATTCCGCTCTTTTAGCGTCGGCGTTGGTCACTTGTTTTGTCATTGGGGGGAGACCAGTGTTAATAGTTGGTTTCGTGGATGGAGTAGATTTTGAAGTAATCTTTGGTTGGCTTGACATTTTCAAGAATCGGTTATGGGAAGAAGATCAAGGCTCTTAACTGAATTCAAACACCGTTTGCCCCATGGTGGGCGCCAAATTGTTTTGGTCAAAAACTGCCTAAGCAATTAGTTGATCAAACTTTGTAAGTGAGGTAGAGTGTTTGATGTAAAAAGAGATGAAAATGTAATTTTGGAGATTGACACGAGGATATAACGAGGGAAAAGTCCAGGAATCCTTGAGTATCCTCAAGGAGCCTAGCAAAAAACCTCGGGAGCCGGTTTAAAGTGTCTGCTGCCTCAAACTTTTATATAATCGAAAGTTGTTCAAGTACAATGAGTGTGAGCTTGTAATCTAAGTGTTACAGCGGATTGCCAGAACATAAGTCGTGTGTGTGTGTGCCTATAGCTCGACATATGTATATAAGATTACAACAAAACTAATCTCCTAAAAACTAGCAACTAACTACACGTTTCCTCATAGCCGTTTGAAGTCCACTTAGTCCACGTTTCTGTTAGCTGACCGAGTCTTTAGGACACGTGATTCATGTTGGAGTTAACCTGCGAATAACAAACAAAAGGGGAAAAACAATCGTTAGTGAAAAAGTATAATTCAGGATCTTTAAAGTGATGTGCTTACGAGCTGCTCAAGATCTTCTGAAATCTGGTACCAACAATAAGGAACTTCAAGATTTTGATGGTGATGAAAGAAAAAGTTATGAGCGTGAACAAAAATTTTATGGTTATCTTACCATGGCTTTACCTACCGAGTTGTTGCATCAATTCAACACATGCAAGAAAGCTAAACAGTTATGGGATGCACTATATGCTCGATGTGAAGGAAATGACCAATATAAGAAGAGTAGACGAAAAGTGTTGAACAAGGAATTTGAAAATTTTCAACAGTATGAAAATGAAAATATTTCAGCTCTTGTTTCAAGGTTTTCACATCTGATTAGTGAGATGAAAGTGGTTAAAATTGAAAAGACTGGGGAGGAATTAAAAGAGAAATTGATGGAAGCATTACCAGAAAAGTGGGAAAATTATGTGTTGTTGCTTACTCATGACAAAGAATACTCTGCATTATCATTTCATGATTTAACTGGAAAGCTTCCGGCTAGAGAAAAGGAAATGATGACATCAAATAAATCAACTGCTCAACTGCAAAATCCAGAATTGTATCATGGTCAAAATTCTGCAAGTATCAATGCAAAGTCTAAATCAAATATTTTTGGTTCATCAAATCCACCTCAAACATCGTTTATTGCTGGTCATGGATCAGGAAATTCTGAAAATTCATCAAGAGGGTGTAATTTCACTGTTCCAAATAATTCGAGCAGATTTCGTTTTCTGCAAAAACACCTGATAAACATTTGGCATTGATTTCGGCTTTATTATCTTCATATTATGGATTGCTGAATAGTGGTTTGCCAACATCTAATCTGATTGAAGAAGATTTTGATCAGATCGATCCGGATAATCTTGAACAAATGGATATTAATTGGCAACTTGCAATGCTAGCTCAACGAGTCAAAAGATTCAAGAAGAATACCGGATTTCAAAGTTTAAATCCGGATGGAAAGGTTGGCATAGATAAATCGAAGGCAAAATGTTTCAAATGTTCTAATTTTGGACATTTTGCTCGTGAATGTTCAAAATCAACTGCTTCTTCATCAAAATCTCCAACAGCTTTAGATTCTCAAGTTGATAAACAATATAACTGGGGGCGAACTTCTGATGGTTCACATCCAGTTGCTTTAACAGCTATTACTTCGAAAAATGGTTATTATTGGGCTGCCGACTGCAATGATGAGTCTGCATGGACTACTCCATCTGCAATGATTGCTCAAATTGTTCATAGTGATGATGAAGAAGAAGTAACTGATTCTGAATCTGAAATAAGTGGTTCTGGAAATATTGGCTATGAATCGGTTTGTGAGTTTTGTTCTCAGAAAGGCAAGAAGATTCAAGGACTAATAAAGGATAATGAGTTGTTGGTTGATGAAAATAAAAGAAAGATAGAAGAACTGGCAAAAGAACAACAAAAGTTGGAAGATCTTCTTCAAGAATTGTCTTTTCAGAAAGAAAAATTCTCAGATATTCAGGCAAAGGTTGTTGAAAAAGAATTGAAGTTTCAAAGTGTTGAAAAGGATCTTGAACAAAAGTACATAACATTGTCTGACAAAAATGTTGAACTAGTCAAAGAAGTGAAGAAATGGAAAGCTGAAGCTGAGGATACTGCAAAAGATTTTCAAAATATTTTTGACAAATCCAAGTCTAGGCTTGATATACTTACTAACACTTCTGTCGAACAAGCTGCTAAAATTGAGTCTTATCAAATTGATATGGAAAAGCTGCTAGACGAGAAGAGGGAGTTAGTAAGAGTGAAGAATTTGTAAAATGCAAACTTGGATATTCAGAGAAGGAATGAACAAAAATTGAAGAAAGAATTAGTTGCTGGATTAGATGAGTTGAGGTTGCAAAAGTATGAAACTCATAAAGTGGCAAAGAAGTTGATTGCAACGGAAAAAGAGTTGGCTGAAGCTCAACAAAGAATTTCTGATTTAAAGATTGAAGTCATTGATTCAAAACGTCTTTTAAACAATGTTACTAATTCTCAATCTTTTACAAGTTTTCTAGCCACAGGTGAAAATTTTGAGAAGATGTTTAACAAAACAGTTTCACCACAAGGAAGTCTCAAAGAAGGTGTTAATGATCTAAAGGAAAAGGTAGAAACTGATGATTATTCTGAATTTGTAGATAAGAAATCTGATGATGTAAAGGTTGTGAAGTCACAGAAAGAACAGAACAATGACAAGGTTGTGTCTGGTTCTTTATCTGATAGCAAAGAGAAATCTGCAATTTCAACAACTGACATTGCGAAAACAATTGTGAATGCTCCAAAAGATATCATCAAGATCAAAGCAGAGTTTTCTCGTCTTGCAAAGAACGGGGATCCATCAACTGGTTTAGAAGAGAAGGTTTCGGGGTTACATTCAGGTCTAGGATTTAAGAAGAAAATTCCTGATATTGGTACTTCTACGATTAAAAAACAACCGCAGTTGAAGAAAATTAATTTGAAGCAGATTCGAAAAGATGTTTTCAAGGCTGAAAAAATTCAACCGGAGAGGTTTTACAAACTCAAGGTTCAGAACAAATATTTTCGGACAAAGAACTTCCATTACATTGTGTGGATGCTAAGAAAGTTGCAGAAGTGTTTGTCAAGAATATTGATCTGAAGAGAAAGAAGCCACAAGTTGCTAAATATTCTTCTGGAAGTTCAAATTCGGCTCCAACGAGCCCGACATCCAAATGGGTTCATGATCATCGATTTCAGGTATATGATTCTTTTTATGATCATTTTGGAGAAAATGTATTTTGTGAAGCTTTGTAGGTTCCAAAGAGGAAAAATGTAAACAATTGCTTGTGTTATAATTGCCGCCAGAAAGGGCATATGGCACAATATTGTCCGGTTTCTGCTACTTCTACATCGAAAAGAGGAAAGGTTCCAATTGTTGGTAAATCTGCCAAACAGAGATTCATTGATAAATATGGCAGAGTATTTGATGAACATCAACCTACATTTTTCAAACCTCAAGGAAGATTTATTCCTCGTTTTCAAAATATTCCATATGTAGGTTGTTCGTCCCAATCCACTGTGACTGGTTCATCACATGCAAAATTACCAAAACAACAAAACTGGAAACCTAAAGTGTTTTCAAAAGGAAATCAGGACACTGGTCGACCAGAAGCGATCCGCTTCGGGTCGTTTATGAACTGATGTGTTTGACCAGTGTGCAGGTACTTCTAGAAGACCTATCGGTGATTGAAAACTTGCTGATTGAGGAGTATTCTGCTGATTTAATTTAAAGTACATGTGACATTAAATTTCAAAAATTGAAATTTTTCTGAAATCTAAATTGGGAAGGTATCCATGTCGAAAGGTCAATTTTCTTTCTTTAATGCTTTTTGTGTTTGTAGTTTAGGGGGAGAAAATTGAAAATACCAAAAATAGTGTCTTTGTGTTTTTGTTAAAATGAAAATCCAAAAATAGAATTTTCATTTTAAGGGGGGGAAAAGAGAAAAATACAAAAACATCGAAAAATAGAAAATACAAAAACATTGAAAAATGAGAAATTGTATCTGTCATAATTGGGAAATGATGGTACATTGGCTTACTTGTCTGACTCATGGATAAAATAGATGAAAAAGCCATACGATCATTGTTCGATGTGCTTGGTAGGCTCAAATATGATATTCATTAAATACTAATGCTTGACCAGGAGCACAACATCTTGAAGCGTATCTCAAGATATTGAATAAAGATGTGTGAAAAAGAAAAATGAGTAGTCACTGTGTATACATGTGTTCATTTTTCAAAGATTTAAACTTGTTTGATTTTCCTTATTTTGTCAAACGATCAGACTTTCTCTTCGTGTCCACAAGACCGACCTGATCTTTGTTCGTTTGACATTCTGCTTTATTTTCTTTGGTGTTTCGTATAACTCATCGGACTTTCTTTGCGTATACGGAAGTATCGACCTGATTGTTGTTGAGTTATACAATTTCAACTTGTTTTATTTTCTTATTTTGTTAAATCCGAGGCCTTATCTGCATATCGAAAGATCGACCTTAAGGTAGACGATTTAACGTTCTTATTTTATTTTGCACGAAACACAGTTGACGATATCATGAATACAATCATTATTTGATTAAATCACAAATGAAATCACAAAGTGTGATATAAAAAGCATATCTGAGTATGTCTGATAGTGTGGGGTACACTGGTCAAAGCAAATCTAATCAATACAATAACATATCCAGATGTTATGAGTATGAATGTGCCTGAGTTTAAGATGGACAAATTATACCAGTAATCGACATGACTTATGTACTGAAGTAATTGAAATTGAAGTGTAGTTCAGCATGTTATGTTCAATATGATCCCAAGTTGTGATCTTTCTCGCAAAAGACAAAAATAGTGTCTGATTCTGTATTGCATTTATGTGTGATATCTGAAAAGATCCAAAAAGATTTTCGGTGTATTTAAAGTTTCAAAAAGCCAAAAAGATTTTGTTTCTTATTTGTTTTCAACCGATCGACATGTGATACGAAATCAAATTTCAAATCTATATCTTGGATTCTCGAAGAGAAGTTTTGCACCAAGATTAAATTAATCTTCAAAAAGAAAAGGAAACCGCGTTTCTATCTTCTGAAATTGCAGGTTATGTGTGTCAAGACTCAAGCATGGTGAAGAGGAGGGTTTGAAGTATCTTTCATAATTGAATCTTGAAGATCAAAGATGATTCAAGGGTGATCCAGCCATACAATTTCTACTTCTGACAAGATTTCAAGTTGAAGATCAGATGCAGCGATGCTGAAGATTGAAGACTGAAGTTTAGTTAGAGAATAGATACACTACATGTTAAGGGGGAGTTTGTTAGAGCATATTCCTATGCTACAATGTGTCTCGTTTATTGTATCTAGATTAGAGCATCTGTGTGATTCAAATTATCTACACCGTTACTGTGTGTGTTCTAGAGAGAGAAACCGGAGCTTACTTCTTGTAATCTTCAAGTGATTAATAAGAATAAATCTTATTTACTTCTCGTGTTCACTACATTGATTAAAGCAAGCAGTAGTAAGATCGTATCTCGGTTTTACAGCTTAGCAGTGTTAAATTGTTAAAATCAGTAGGAAATGGAGTGGATTTTGACGTTGTTTACATAGGGGGTGTGCATGTTCTACTTGTATTCAACTAGGAGAAGGGGGCCAGAGAGTTCTTGGATGAGAATAAACAATGGTGGGATTCATATTTTTGTTCACTTGAGGTGTGGTCCGGCCAGGCCTTTCCCCATAGGAGGATCATGGGACTCAAATTACTTGGGGTGCCGCTACATCTTCGTGATGATATCACGTATGACGTGATTGCGAATGGGTTCGGTAAAATTGTTTGGCCTTCACAGTCATCGTGGATGGTGGAGGACTGCACCGGTGGTAATGTCTAAGTTCTATCAGAGATATGGAAAATGATTGACGAATTGGTCAGGATAACATGGAAGAACAACACTTACACTGTCATGGTTAAGGAGGACCCCGTCGTATGGGTTCCGAATTTCGCCGAAGAAGAAAGTTTTGCTTCTCTGGGCTGGTCATCGGACGGTGAGGCCGGCGGTGACGAGGAAGACATCTGGGGTGATGGCGACATGAGGGAGGATGATGGCTTTGGATGTCTCGATGGCCTAGGGGGTGGAGCCTTGATCAATACGGAAGGGTTTGACCACGAGGAAGGAGTACGTTTTGAGGAAATCCATTCTAATGAAAGACAACAACAGGAGGTCAGGAGGAAACAGGTTCAGAGGATAGAAGATAAAATGGAGGGGTCTCTGTCAATTAAAAAGTCAACTGGGGACAAGATTTTGTTTACGTTAGAAGGAGTGGATCAGCATTCTTCTGGTGGGCCTAATTTAGGGGACAATTCTTTTAATTAGGCCGTAGGAGATCAAGAGTGTTTTAATTCTGCACCACAACCCACAATCCAACCCATTTTACCTGACCTCAATGAGGGGGTAATTCATCCTCTTCTGGGACTATTGAAAGGATTATCTCTCTCCCCTCTCCCGTTAGACCTGCGTCGAAAGGTAGAAATCAGAAATGGGGAAACGGATGCATGTCAACGCAAGTCCACAGAAGCAGTGGCAAATGGGTGTTTTAGGGAAATATCACTAAAGGCAGGAATCATGGAGTCCGTTCGAATTCATCCAGTGTATCGATTCGAGAATATTCAGAGTTAGGTATTCGGAGCGGAAATTCGAGCCATACTGGTAACAGGGGGAATGTTCAAGGACGGATTTAGAGGAAGAAATCACGAGCACTATTCAAGTTAGGACGTGTGTGGGCATGAATTTCGAGGGCTGCGTTGATCAAGTGGCTGGCGTGATCACGGGGAAGGTGTTATCAATTGAGCCATGAATTTCATAAGTTTGAATTTCAGGGGGTTGGCGGACTCTACGAAAGTGGATTGGATTCATTCGTTGTGCCGCGATCAACGGGTGGGGTTTCTTTGCTTACAGGAATCCAAGATTGTTGTCCCAGAGAGAGAGTGCATGTGCGTCAGTTGTGGGGAAATCGGATGTGCACCTGGGAGTCAATCAATGCCATCGGTTGTTCGGGAGGGCTGATATCCATTTGGAATCCGCCTTTCTTTTCGGTAAACTCTATCCTTAAACATAATAATTTCCTGCTTGTTTTCGGGTGTTTGATTGGTTTCCAAGTGGAGAAAAACATTATCAATGTTTACGCTCCGCAACCGGACTCGGAGAAAAGAGCTTTATGGAATGTATTGAGCCAGTTGATTAGGGATCGTAATGGATTGTGGATTGTTGGTGGGGATTTTAACAAAGTTTCGATGTCTAGATGATCGGCTTTTTTTTTTTAATTCAGCGAAAGAGGGGCGGCTGATTTCATTGAGTTTATTGATGGTGCGGGGTTATTCGAATATCAAATGAGGGATCCCGTTTTACTTTTTCGTATGGTCAAGGGCTAAAATTTAGTAAGATTGATTGTTTTCTTTTTTGTGGGGATTTCCTTAGTCGTTGGCCGAATGCCACCTTGGTGGCCCTCCCACGGTTGTGGACCGACCATAATCCTCTTATCCTTATTACGAGCTTGTCGGATTTTGGACCCTATCCGTTCTGCTTTTTTTCTTCGTGGCTTCAAAGTCCGTCGTTAAAGAATGTGGTGGAATTGGTTGTTTCTAATGGGATATTTAATGGAGCCCCTAATTTAAAGTTACATCGCAAATTAAAAGGATTGAAAGATATAATTAAGGCATGGAATGAGAATCAGAGGAATATGGAGAATGACTTAATTAAAGAGTTAAAGCATAAATGTGTTGTGTGGGATTCTTGTTCCAAATTGAGAAGTCTAACGGATTCTGAGCTTCAAGATTGGGCCAATGCCAAGAAGTCATTATTCGATGTGGAGTCCAGAAGGAAGGCAGATTTGGCTCAAAAGGCCCACGTGAAATGGGCCACTCACGGTGACGAAAATTTGCGTTTTTTTCATGGACTCTTGAAGGCTAAAATTGCCGCCGGAAGAATTAATGGTATGAAGTTCAACGATATTTGGGTAATGGATCCTGGGGTTATTAAACAAAAGGCCGTGGAGTTTTTCAAAACTAAATTCAAGAAGGAGGATGTTAGAAGACCCCCTATGAGCTGTGAAGGAATTGAACGTTTATCGGAGGAACATGCTAATGATAATATTTTAACGTTTTCAGGGGAAGAGGTCAAAAGGGCGGTTTAGGATTGTGGTGGGGAGAAGGCCCCCGGGCCTGATGGATTCAATTTCCTTTTTATAAAACACTATTGGTATTTATTGGAGAACAACTTTATCGAGGTGTTAAATATGTTTCATAATGAGGGTAAATTTAGTAAAGGATGTACGTCGTCCTTTCTTTACCTTATTGCCAAAGTCCCGGATCCACAAGGTTTTGGTGATTTCCGTCCAATCTCTCTTATCGGGTGTATTGCTAAGGTGGTTTCAAAAGTTTTGGCTAACCGGATGAAGCGGGTGTTGGAACATTCAATATCGGAAATGCAAATGGCATTCATTGCCAATCGTAATATGGTTGACGGACCGATTATAATCAATGAAATTTTATCTTGGCTTAAACAAGGAAATGATGTTAGTCCAATGTGTCGTCCTTATTGTTATTAATTTGTTATTTTTATTTATGATAACGGTTGGATTACGTTGCATTTTCACGGTTTTTGTGTTATGAGATACCAGGAGCTAAACACGTGAAATATGAGCTTTTATGAAAAAATCTGAAGCTGATCGGTATAGAGATCGAGAAACGATCGAGAAGCGGATGAAGACTTAGAAGAAATTCAAGAAAGTTTCTGAGAAGCTTTCTGGGGCGGTACGCCCAGAAATGAAGAGAACAGGGCAGTACGCCCTAAGTTGAAGGGAGTCATCCGAATTTACAAATTTGGGGCGATACGCCCAGGATTCCATAGTTTGGGCTGGTACGCCCCAAATCGGTCGACATAAGATTTACATTAGGGTTTAGTATTTAAACGTGTTTATTAAGTTTTTGTAAACACAATTCATCTTTTACGAACTGGAGACGATTTTCTGGAGTTCTTGCTAGGGTTTTGACGTATTCAGACTGTTTGATTGATAAGGTATTCGTAGTTTAATGCAATTTTACTTTAAAATCATGTTTACGTTGTTAGCCATGTCCGGCTAATCACCTCTAACTTCTTTTGGTGAATGGTTGTGTAAAATCGTTCTGTTCTTAACTGTTAATTACTAATTGTTCTGGTATTCCTTGCAACTGTTGAGCACCCGCATGCTGTATTTGTTTAACCTAACTAGTAAATCAGGGTTTTAATGGTCCACTATCACGATCTAGCACTTTCTTGTGGCAGGAACTAAGCATCCCATTAGAAACTTAGGTTATTAGGTAAACAAAGCAATTGGGGATCATGTCTATTTGTTATTAATGATTAATTAGGTTTAGCCCAGATCTATAGCCAACCAGGATCCAAAAGTAGTTAACTTGTCACATAAGGTTTCGTTTTAGATAATTAGTAATCTAGTTTTATAGTGGTAAGTATTCCCGCCTGTTGAGCACCCGCATGCTGAATTTGTTTAACCTATCTAGTAAATTAGGGTTTTAATGGTCCACTGTCTTGATCTAGCACTTTCTTGCGGCAGGAACTAAGCAGCCCATTAGAAACTTAAGGTATTAGGTCAATTAAGCAATTGGGGAGCATGTCTATGTGTTATTAGTAATTAATTAGGTTTTGCCTAGATCGATAGCCAACCAGGATCCAAAAGTAGTTAGCTTTCTCACATTTGATAGTTTAATTAATTCTCTAGTTCAAGTTAGTTAATTTCTAGTTAATTCATCCCAACAAATCAAAACAGCCAAGAGGCAATCTAGTTCAAATTTAGGTTAATTGGTAAGTTTAGTTAAGTTAATTAATATTTAGTTTAATCAATTAATCAATTTCCACATATTCCCTAGGTTTGATAACTCTAACTTTCACTACTACAAATAAATTTTAGTTGGGGATTTGTGACGGACTGACAAACCGTTATCAAATTGGCGCCGTTGCCGGGGAATTAGTGCGTCTGTTGATTAGTTGATTTTAGTTAATTTAGTTAATTTGAAATTTTTATTCAATTTTTCAAAAAATTCAAAAAACTAAAAAATAATGTATTTTTATTCCAGTAATTAATTTCTGCAACTAAAAAAAATTAATTTTTGTTGAATTTCATTCTAGGACGGTACGCCTAGAAATTTCACATTCTGGGCGGTACGCCTTGGGCTGTTTTTCACAGAATTTTTTTCAATTTTTGACCGTCCAAGTTTTGATTTTTTCTGTTCTATTGCATTATTTACACCCCTTGGAACAGTGCTACGTAATTGGTTTGCTCGTTTGTGACCAATTTTGCAGGTTTTAGGTAATTTTGCATGCATACGCGGCATTCTCGCAAGACATCACCATCGATATACAATCCGGAGATCGAGAGATCAGCTCGGTAGAACCGAGCAGAGCAAAGAAATCGAAGAGCAACGGAGGGGCAAAATCCAAACCCTAACCCAAATCCCAACATCAACCAAAACCCAAATCCCAACCAAAACCCACATCCAAATCAAAACCTCAATCAAGACCCACACAACCCGCAAAACCAACCCCAGAATGAGCCAATGAACCCGAACATTCCATAAGCTCAAGAACCAAACATCCCTCCAATACAAACACCACCATTTCGGGTACATGGACACAACTCCCTTCCCTCATTATCTCATAAATCCTCACAACACGACGAGTGAGATTATCACTACCCGGGTTGGCAACCATTTCCTACACAACAACCACAACAATAACCCAGGTTCCGCATAGCTCCACAACAACCCCCACCCCAACAACCCCGAAATACCAACCCACCCCAATTTCGACCAAACCCCGTGTATGAGGAGCAAGATTGGCAGAGGCAAGAAGAGCAGTGGGGCCAAAATTGGTACGACCCCAACGAAGATGATGATGGGTATGGGTATAGAGCGGAGCCACACGATGAAGCTCCAAGGAACCGCGCACGAGCTCCACAACCAAATGTTGCACCACATGTTCCACACGATCCGCCCCTAAGAGGAGTTCCACAATTCAATCAACAAAACAATGGGGGAGCTCGCATTCAAGTGGAAGGAGGAGTTCCAAGGCTTGTAGTAAATCCACCGGTTAAGGGAGTGGCCAGTCATTTTAAACCGGTAGTCGTCCCGAGTGCATCCGCGGTAGTCACCCCAATTGGAGCTAATAGACGAGCATTCGAGGTCCGACCTCAATATTTGAGTCATTTTCCAGAATTCTACGGGAATAGAACCGAGGAGCCATACCATCATATTCACACCTTTGAGTCAATCTGCATCCCTATTGGGGCAACAGGGTTCGCAACGGAAGAGGTCAAATTAATGCTCTTTCCATATACACTAAAAGATCAGGCAAGAAGATGGTTTGAGATTTTACCCGCCGGGTGTATCTACACTTGGGAGCAAATGCAAGAGGTTTTTCTTGAAAATTACTACCCAATGAGCAAAACGAGCGAGGTCAAAGAGGAGATCCGATCATTCCAGCAACATACCGGGGAACCATTCCACAAGGCATTTAACCGGTTCAAAGATTTGTTGTGGAAGTGTCCCCATCATGGGATACACACATGGGACCTCATTAAATCGTTCTATGATGGCCTCCTTCCCGAAGACATCCGAGACTTGAACTCCCTCAGCAAGGATACCTTCCTAACCAACACAGAAGAGATGGATTGGGGGCACATGGAGCGATTGAGTGCCACATCCAAGAGGCTTGCTCAGAATGGATGACGATCGAGATCCGCATCAGTCAAAGCCATTGACTATGAGGCGGAGGAAAGAATAGAGAAGCTCCGTCAGCAAACACTCCTCTTGGAAAAGCAGGTAGTGCAAATGAAGTTGGATGGGAGCACCCGAAGAGGTAAAAGCAAATGCACAATTTCCGGTGTGCACTAGTTGTGGCGAGTTGGGTCATCATGTTGATTCGTGTCCCACCGGGGTGCAGCAGAGTGAAGATGTCAATTATGTGCAAGGAGCCATGAACTCCAACACTTACCATCACAACCTTTGCAATCATCCAGTGTTCAGGTATGGTAATGCTAATAATCAACTAAATCCTGACTTTCAAGGTTCTAATGTGCAGGTTGGAGCTTCGACGCAATATCAAGGTCGGCAATCCGGGTACAACCAAGGGGGCTACCAATGGAATACATACAACCAGGGTGGCAATCAACAACATAATAGCTACCAACAAGCTCAACCAAAGTTAAAAGAGGGGATGCAAGCGCAATTGGCTACAATGTTGGAGAAAATGAACTCACTTGTCGATGGGCAAAAGCAGCTATTCGACAGCCACAGGAAGTTGACCGATAAAGTTCAAGGATTTGATCGGAGGTTCGAGCTCCAAGACAAGACAATGGGAGCGGTGCAGAAGCAGTTGGGCCAATTGGCGGCCGAATCAGCAAAGAGAGATCCGGGAAAGTTGCCAAGTGATACCACCATCAACCCACAACATCAGCAACATCAACCATCCAGCTCGAAGAATTCGCGACATGTGCCAATCAACAAGATCACCACTTTACGTTCAGGTAAGTCCGTAGATAATAAGGCGGGGACACCTCCACCGCAAGTTGATGGGGTGGTGGAGGAATGGGTAAGTGACAGTGAGAGTGAGCCAGAAACCGACCAAACAAACCCGAATTCAGATGCAACCGAGTCTAGTAACCCTAGGAAACTAAAAAAGGTAACTTTTAATGAATCTGATAATAGGATGATAGATAGTGAAGTGGTTGAACAAAAAGAAAAGTCGGTACCTTTTCCAAAAGCTTTAATTGAACCTAATCAGAAAACAACATCTAAACGGGGCCCACAACAAGATGAAATGTGAGATATTTTTAAACAAGTCAAAATCAACATTCCCCTTTTAGATGCAATTAAGCAAATTTCGGCTTACGCAAAGTACCTGAAAGATATGTGCACTCAAAAGTGGAACTACAAAATTAGAAACTCCAAGATCCGGGGGAACCAATAATTACAATTTAAGTTGGTGACTTTCAAATGACTCGTGCCCTTTTGGATCTTGGAGCGAGTGTGAGTATCTTACCGGGGAGCTTGTATGACCAATATGATTTTGGACCTTTGAAAAAAGCTGACACTACGGTGATTTTGGCTGATTTGACCCCTAAGCTTCCCCGGGGAATCTTGTCGGATGTGATTGTTAAAGTTAATGAATTTTTCTATCCGGTTGATTTTTTAGTTCTTGATTATATGTCAGTTCAAAAAAACTGCTCAACCAACGGTAATTTTGGGTCGACCTTTTCTAGCTACGAGTCATTCATAGATTGATTGTAGGTCGGGTACCGTTGATATGACTTTTGGGAACCGTAAAATATGGTTAAGTGTTTTTGGGAATGTGACTAACCCTCGGGATGACGATGAATGCTTTCGGGCTGAAATTGTCGATGGTCTTGTACCTCCATTCTTTCCTTTTAATGAGGAGGATGGGAGCCCCAAGGAGTGTGCTTTGTTTGGTAGGGGATATGTAGATATGGTCAGGGAGATGGAAGCAGAAGACGAGAGCCAAGAGTTGATGGCAGTGAGAGATCAGAGGCCACCATGGTCCATTCAAGTGGAGAGCTTATTGGAGCATATTGATTCATAATTAAAACCTTCACTTAAATCACCACCCTCCCTAGAACTTAAAGAACTTCCTAAACATTTGAAATACAAATTGGTGGAGAAAATAACTCTCTTCCTGTCATTATTTCTGCAGGTTTGACTAAGGAGCAAGAGGAGGAGTTGATGAAGGTGTTAGTTAAGCATCAGGCGGCTATTGGATGGACCATTGCAGATTTGAAGGGAATAAGTCCATCCATAGTCATGCATAAGATTATTACGGAGGAAGGAGCAAAGCCCGTAAGAGATGCGCAAAAGAGGCTTAACCCGAACATGCGAGAGGTAGTCAAGAAGGAGGTACTTAAATAGCTCGATGCAGGTATTATCTATCCTATCTCCAAAAACACATAGGTAAGTCCAACTCAAACCGTTCCTAAGAAAGCGGGCATTCAAATAGTTAGGAACAAGAAAGGTGAGGAAATAGCCACCCGACTGGTAACCGGGTGGGGAATTTGCATTGATTATAGGAAGTTGAATTCCGCAACTTCCAAGGACCATTTTCCTCTACCTTTCATTGACCAAATAATTTAAAAGTTGTCCGGTCAAAAGTTTATTGTTTTCTAGACAGTTATTCGGGGTACAACCAAATTTCCATTCACCCCGATGACCAACAAAAGACCACTTTTACTTGTCCCTATGGCAGCTTTGCGTTTCGGAGGATGCCATTCGGTTTGTGCAATGCCCCGACCACTTTTCAAAGATGCATGATGGCTATTTTTTCTGATATGATCGGGGATTCACTTGAGATTTTTATGGACGACTTTTCGATTTTTGGTACATCGTTTGAGTCTTGTTTGAACCAATTAACACGAGTGTTAGAGCGTTGCATAGAAACTAATTTAGTGTTAAGTTGGGAAAAGAGCCATTTTATGGTTCAAGAGGGTATCGTGTTGGGACACGTGGTGTCAAGTCGTGGAATTGAGGTAGATAGGGCAAACATTAAAGTAATTTCAACTTTGCCTCCTCCCACGAATGTTAAGGGTGTTAGAACGTTTTTAGGACACGCCGGTTTCTATAGGAGGTTCATAAAAGATTTTAGCAAGATTACTAAACCTCTTTGCAAATTGTTGTTAAAAGATGAAATTTTTGATTTTAATGATGAGTATCTAAATTCTTTTAACACTTTGAAAAATAAATTAATTAAGGCACCAGTGTTGCAAGCACCCGATTGGTCCACGCCTTTTGAAATTAAGTGTGATGCATCTGATTTTGCTGTTGGGGCGGTTTTGGGTCAAAGGGTAGATAAGAAACCGGTAGTGATCTATTATGCAAGTATAACTTTAGATGGGGCTCAATTGAATTATACTACCACTGAAAAAGAATTACCTGCAGTTGTGTTTGCTCTTGATAAGTTCAGGTCCTACATTTGGGGAAGCAAGGTTATAGTGTATTCGGACCACAGTGCGGTTCGGTACTTGATGGAGAAGAAGGATGCCAAGGCGAGGCCCATTCGGTGGATCCTTTTGTTGCAGGAGTTTAATCTGGAAATTCGAGACAAGAACGGTAGTGAGAATGTGGTGGTGGACCATTTGTCCCGATTGCCCCACATTGAAGAGGAAGATGACGAATGGAGAATTAACGAAACCTTTCCTGATGAACAGTTAATGAGTGTTTCTAATTTGCCTTGGTATGCTAACATTGTGAACAATTTGGCTGCAGGTACAATTCCAGAACATTGTCCGAAGAGGAAGAAGGTGCACTTGAGAGCTCAAGCGCACAAGTACATATGGGATGAACCGGATTTGTTCAAGGTAGGGCCGGATCAAGTAATCCGGAGATGTGTACCAAAGTCGGAGGTACAAGCGGTGTTAGAGTTGGTAATGCATCAGCATGTGGAGGCCACTTCAGTGGGCAGAAGATGGGTCACTGGGTTCTTTTATCTGGTCTGTTTTGGCCTACGATTTTCAAGGATGCGTTTGAGTTTGTGAAGCACTGTGTGAGATGTCAGCAGATGGGAAGCATCACGAAGCGTGACGAAATGCCTTTGCAACCAATTTTGGTTGTAGAGATTTTTGATGTTTGGGGCATCGATTTCATGGGCCCTTTCCCAATTTCTAATGGTTTTATTTATATATTAGTGGCAGTAGATTATGTTTCGAAATGGATAGAAGCCATTGCCACTAAGACCAATGACCATAGTGTAGTTTGCAAATTTGTCCAACAAAATATTTTCACAAGATTTGGAATCCCTTGTCTGATCCTAAGTGATGGGGGGTCCCATTTCAAGAACTTTCAATTTGGCAAACTACTTGAGAAGTATGGCGTAGACCACCGAATTGCAACCCCATATCATCCACAAACAAGCGGTCAAGTGGAGGTTTCCAATCGGCAAATTAAAGAAATTTTGCAGAAAACTGTGTGAACCGACCGCAAGGATTGGTCTTCCAAATTGAATGATGCCTTGTGGGTGTATCGCACTGCTTTTAAAACGCCTATTAGAACCACTCCATATCGGTTGGTCTATGGAAAGGGGTGTCATTTACCTGTAGAGTTAGCTCACAGAGCATTATGAGCTGTTAAGGAAGTTAACTTGAGTTATGATGCTGCAGGTAGAGAAAGGAAGCTCCAGCTGGGAGAATTGGAAGAGTTACGAGATGAGGCGTACGAGTGTGCATCCGCTTACAAGAACAAGATGAAGAAAGTGCACGATGCCAGATTAAAGAGGATGGACTTCCAGGTAGGTCAAAAGGTATGGTTATTTAACTCACGGTTGAAATTGTTTCCAGGTAAGCTAAAAAGCAAGTGGACGGGGCCGTACCTCATCACAAGTGTGTGTATGTGTGTGTGGGGGGGGGAGGGGGGGGGGGGTTATGGTAACTTTGAGATTGAAGACTTGGACGACCACCTGAGACAGGTTGTTAATGGGCACAGGTTGAAGCCTTATTTGGATTCAGCGGACATTCGTGGGCATATCGACAAAGACGATTATTTCTTGGCGCCCGCATCTGAAGGTCCCGAAGCGTGAAAGGGAGGTACGGTCTGGCTGAAGACCTTAAAAACTTAGGGCTAACTGGGAGGCAACCCAGCAGTTTGTTTTCTTTTTTATTTTTGCGTGTTTTCGTAGTTTTGTTAGATTTTATGTTTTCGTGTGTTTTCAGGAAAGCAGGAAGCTCGGGAATGAATTCGTGCCATATACTGCATTCCAGGTAAGTTTTAATGAAAATTTCGCAATAGACATGCTCGGTGGTGCCAAACAAGGGTTTTTACAGAGATGGAAAATTTTCTAGGCTCCAAATTTTCAAAACTTTCTGCCAAAAAAGGGCAGGGGCGGTACGCCCAAGTTGTTTAGGTTTTGGGCGGTACGCCCAAAAATGTTCTCAAATTTTCCAGCTTTTAATTTTTGGGCGGTACGCCCTATAGCTTTCTGTTTAGGGTGGTACGCCCGAGTTTTTGAAAGCGAAAAAATATAAAACCCTTGAAGTTGGGGTGGTTGCTCATTATCCAACCGAGCCTGTCACCATCACCGAACGCCACCATTACCATCCGAGACCACTGTTACCCGCAATTTCACCAAGCTCGCGACCGAGGCCAACCACCACCGCCACACGCCACCGCCGGCACCTCCGACCACAACCGCGCACTTCACACATCATTTTGAGCTATCCAGGTTCTCCTTTTTGATACTTTTGCTTAATTTTGTCGGATAGAATAGTTATCGTTTTTTTTTTCGTTTTTTTTAGGTTTTAGTTTTTATTAGTCGTAGTTAACCGAGGTTGAATCGATTGAGTGAGATTTTGAGGTTGCCTAAGCATGTTGATGTGGTTAGATGGATCGGTCACAACCGATTTTTGTTTTTTTGCGTTCCGAATTGGGCGGCGTACCGCCTAGGGCTCCAACATCTAAGGCGGTACGCCCAAAAGTGAAATTAGGGTTCCTGCAGATTAATTTGGGTGGCGTACAGCCCCATTTGATCAATTTCTGGGCGTAAGGCCTGGGGCTTAATTGACAGAATTTTTAATTTTCCCAAAAACCCAATTTTTGTCATTTTTTATTTTCACTTTTAGTTTTAGTTTTATTTCAAGTTTGACTTTTGTTTTTCTTTATAAAATTTTGAAAAAACCAAAAAAAATTAAAAAATCGAAAAATACAAAAATAGTTTGTGAAACGTGGAGATCAATTGCAGGAAGGCCTAGTTGTTATTATTATTATTGTTTCTTGTGCTAACTTTTGTCATTCAGGATGTCTAAATAACCGTCGTCTAGTTCTGGCAAGCGAGGACCGAGGAAGAGGAAGCAGGGAGAGCCAGATGCTGCTATTCCGGTGCCTCCATTCAGGAGGCGGATTATCAACTATTAGGGACCCGAGATGTTGCCCGAGGACGATGTTCCAGCACCACCGGTCGCGAGGAGGAACCATCCGCATCACTCGCTGCTGAGGTTCGAGCATGGTTCCCACGAAGAGAGGCAGATGAGGAGGTTTATGGTGATGCCACTATTACATCACCGACCGATTGACTGGGGTTTGCTCACGCAGTTGGGACAGATTGAGAGGGTCAGGGGGTTGGTGACTGATAGATGGAGGAGTGCGTTGAAACCGGATGACCACCAATACTTGGAGCTTTACGGTGGAGTTTCTATCGACATTTCAGGTGAGTCCGGGGAAGTTTGGAGACGGGAACACGCTTTCCTTTACTTTAGGCCGATGGACTCATCACATGAGTATTCCAGAGTTCGCGGTTCTATCTGGGTTGTATACACAGGAGGAGGTTGAGGCGCCGACGTTTGCTGCTATGCCGAGAGGGGTTTTTTGCCGAGCACACCCTTAGGGGGTTACTGATCTGCAGCTTGCGGCGTTTTGGGATACGATTGGGTCCGTTCCGAACCTAGATAGCGTGGTAGAGTCCCAGATTCGTGATCCAGTGATTCAGTACATACATAGGATTGTTGCATGTACTATTCTCGATCGTCGGTCTGGCGTCGAGAAGTGCACGAAGTTGTATATGGTTGTGCTGAGATCTATTGTTGAGGGGCATGACCTTAACATAGCTGGTGTGTTGATTGCTTCGTTTGCTAGGAGGAGGACCTCGGGGAAGGGTGTTCCTCTGAGTATGGGGCCGTATGTGACTAGGTTGGCTCGGAGATTGGGAGTGTTTAATCATGATAGATATTTGGAGACACATCTAACGATTGTTGCTGAGACTTCGCATTATGAGTTGGGTTACTATGACTGATCCCCCACAGTGGGAGGCCGTTAGAGATGTGGTTGTTGAAGGGGATGAGGCTGCTAGGGCCGCGAGGCGGCGTAGGATTTTGCATCAGGTAGAGAGGCCACTGAGGCAGAGACCGGAGAGGCAGCCGAGGGCTGACCAGGTGACATTGGAGACGGTTCAGGAGACGGTCCTGGATTATGTTGATGTGAGGTTTGAGAGGGTAGAGCGGGCTATGCGATATATGATGAGGGTGGTGATGATGATGAGATGGATGTTGAGGGTGATCCTAGAGCAGGTGCTAGTGGAGCTGCAGGTGATGAGGGAGACGATGAGGAGTAGGGTACTATGCTGCTGATTTCACTGCCACTGCCGATCGGTTTAGTTTCTTTTACCCTGTACTCTTTTTGGTTATTTTGTTTTTAACTGATCATGGTCTGTTGTGTTTGTTGTTAGCACCGTGATTGAGATGTGACATTCCTACATTACTTCTTCCATCCGATTTCTGGAATTCACGATCTGTTACGATAGGGCGTTGGCACGACTTCTGAGAAGCTTTCACGATGATATCAGGGGAGTCTGTTCCAACTTGTTCATTTTTATTTATTTATTTATTTTTCTTTTTCTTTATTCTTGCATTTTATTGTATTTTTTATTTTATTTCACCATTCGTGTCTGTATATTCGTTATGTGCGTGTTCTTCTATCACATTGAGGCAATGTCGATCTTAAGTGTGGGGAGGGGGACATGACGTCAGTTTTGAATTTGTAGGTAGTTGTGTGGTTATTTTGAAAAAAAATTAAATAAAAAAACATCAAAAATCCAAAAAGATTATTCATTTTTTTTAGTCATTCTTAGTTTAGTGTTTTCAGTCAAATCTGTCGTTGGATAAATTGCCGATACATGGAAAATGATAGTACAATTGGGAGTCGATTTTCAGAATTACAAAATAAAAAAAGAAAATAAATGAAAAGTGGTAGGCAAAGGCGAGAATGGAAAATGTATCTAATTTGTGATGTGTCGATAGGCCCAGCTGAGTTAGTAAAGCTTAATTATCCCTTTGTGTTTATTTTGTATAAATATGTAATTAAATTAGTTTGCCAGTGGGTTCCCATTTTAGGAGTTAGAGTGATATTGAAACTGAAGGAAAAAGACCACTTTAAGCTAGAGACTTATATATCCTCAGAATAATCTGGCACGTTATGATCTTTTTGCGAAAGAAAATCCGATAAATAACAACGCCCCATTTTTCCATATTTGAGCATATTAGGTAATAAATTGGTTAATAATTTTAGAGTGAAGGGACAAAATACTCATGTACGAACTAAGAATAGTATCCTGTGGTGAGTGCCTCTGATGATGCCCTGGATCTCGCGGGCAAATTACTCACGTATGATTTGGAGATAGCATCTTGCAAAAAGTACCTCTGATGATGTCTGTTGGTAATCATAGTTAAAATTAACCAATTATATATATAAAAAAAGAGAAAAAATGAAAAAGAAAAAAAATATAGAAAAATAGTAGAGGAATAAATGCTCAACAGCTTCATTTATCCATTAAAATCCATCATTCTTGGGATATATAAGTATTTGGTTAAAGGAGGGTGGGGAAAATTTAAGTATTTCATCTTTATTACCCTTTGCTTTGACCGAATTTGAGTCGGGAGTAGATTGAGCTAGAACTTTCTGAATGTGGGACACATAGGTAGACTGATACACTGGATTGGTAAATTATATAAACACCTTGGGGGCTCAAAGATCAGTGGTTGGGTTTAGTCGAACCGAAATATCTGCAATTGCAATTAGTATATATGATTACATTTTGGAATGCGGAATTGAGTTGGTTTATAAATTAGAAATGTTGAATGATTTTGAGTTGGTTTTCTCAATTATGATTCCATGGCAGTTTTTCCGAGAAGGAAATAGTCAAGTGTGGGGATGTGTGGTTAGTCCAATG
Organism: Deinandra increscens subsp. villosa; assembly: GCA_039602395.1. Taxonomy (NCBI): domain Eukaryota; kingdom Viridiplantae; phylum Streptophyta; class Magnoliopsida; order Asterales; family Asteraceae; genus Deinandra; species Deinandra increscens. Next base: position 108,501,568 of record JBCNJP010000027.1, read on the forward strand.
TGTCATCGTTATTTTTATTAATTTGTTATTTTTATTTATGTTAACGGTTGGATTACGTTGCATTTTCACGGTTTTTGTATTCTGAGATACCAGGAGCTAAACACGTGAAATCTGAGCTTTTATGAAGAAATCTGAAGCTGATCGGTACAGAGGTCGAGAAATGGTCGAGAAGCGGATGAACACTTAGAAGAAATTCAAGAAAGTTTCTGAGAAGCCTTCTGGGGCGATACGCCCAAAAATGAAGAGAACAGGGCGGTACGCCCTAAGTTGAAGGAAGTCATCCGAATTTACAAATTCGGGCGGTACACCCAGGATTCCATAGTTTGGGGCGGTACGCCCCAAATCGGTTGACAGAAGATTTACATTAGGGTTTAGTATTTAAACTTGTTTATTAAGTTTTTCTAAACACAATTCGTCTTTTACGAACTAGAGAGCCCTGGAGACGATTTTCTGGAGTTCTTGCTAGGGTTTTGACGTATTCAGACTGTTTGATTGATAAGGTATTTGTAGTTTAATTAAATTTTACTTTGAAATCATGTTTGCGTTGTTAGCCATGTCCGACTAATCACCTCTAACTGCTTTTGGTGAATGGTTGTGTAAAATTGTTCTCTTCTTAACCGTTAATTACTAATTGTTCCGGTTTTCCTTGTAACCTTTGAGCACCTGCATGTTGAATTTGTTTAATCTTACTAGTAATTAGGGTTTTAATGGTCCACTGTCATGATCTAGCACTTTCTTGCGGCAGGAACTAAGCAGCCCATTAGAAACTTAAGGTATTAGGTCAATTAGGAAATTGGGGAGCATGTCTATGTGTTATTAATTATTAATTAGGTTTTGCCTAGATCGATAGGCAACCAGGATCCAAAAGTAGTTAGCTTTCTCACATTTGATTGTTTAATTAATTCTCTAGTTCAAGTTAGTTAATTTCTAGTTAATTCATCCCAACCAATCAAAACAGCCAAGAGGCAATCTAGTTCAACTTTAGGTTAATTGGTAAGTTTAGTTAAGTTAATTAATATTTAGTTTAATCAATTAATCAATTTCCACATATTCCCTAGGTTCGATAACCCTAACTTCCACTACTATAAATCAATTTTAGTTGGGGATTTGTGACGGACTTACAAACCGTTATCAGAAAACCTTCAAGCCTTGTTTTTTAAAATTGACTTTAACAAAGCCTATGATTCCCTTGATTGGGATTTTTTGGACTCGATTCTCAACCAAATGAATTTTCCCACTTTATGGCGAAAATGAGTGAGGGGGTGCCTGAGGCTTCGCGTACCTCAATCCTCATCAACGGTTCCTCGACATTGGAGTTCGATTGTTTTAAAGGTGTTCATCAAGGAGATCCCGTATCCCCCTTTTTATTAATTGTGGCTATGGAGGCTTTCCATTGTATGATAAGGAAAGCGAGTTCAATGAGCATTTTCCATGGTATTAAAACCCCGAGAGAGGGGCCGGTTTGTTACCCACCTTGTGTTTGCGGATGATGTGATGGTGTTGGGTTAATGGGCGGGTAGCAATTTTCACAATCTACGTCGGCTCCTTTGGTGTTTTTTTCTTGCTTCGGGCCTTTGGGTAAACCTCAACAAGTGTGGTATTCTTGGTGTTAATATTCCGGAGGATGAAATCATTTCAAAGGCCACCTTTATGGGGTGCAAAGTTTGTGATTCTCCTTTTAATTATTTAGGCCTTATGGTGGGTGTCAATATGAACATTAAAAAGCATTGGAGGTTGCTTATCGATGCGTTCCGAAATAGATAATCTTCTTAGAAGGCAAAACAACTCTCCATGGAGGGTCTATTGACCCTCATTAAGTCGGTGCTCGATGCCCTTCCGACGTATTATTTCTCTCTTTACCGTGCCCCTAAAAACGTGTTAGCGACCTTGGAGAGAATAAGGTTCAATTTTCTGTGGGGAGGGGATTGTGAAAAGAATAAAATTCATTGGGTTGCAAGAGACAAGGTGTTGAGACCCATCTCTGCCGGTGGATTGGGGTTGATTGACGTGGAGTCTTTTAACAATTGCCTTCTTTCTAAATGGTATTGGAGGTATAATACCGAACCCGAAAAGTTATGGAGGCGGGTTATACCCAGTATTCATGGTGGAAATATGGGTATTGTCTGATTCCTTGTAATGTGTCGGCTGGGGGTGTTTGGAAGGCTATAAGGAGGGTAGATAGGGATCTCGCAGCCAAAGGGATTAGCTTAAATAATTATATGATCAGGAGTGTTGATAGATGGCGCTGGGTGGATGATATGGGGGAGGGCTATTCTGTTAAGGCCTTTTGTTTAATCTTTCAAGTTGCTCAGGACCACGGGCAGGCTTTCGAGTTCACGTGGTGCAAGGTGGTACCTCTCAAGGTTAATTTGTTCATTTGGAGAGCATTTCTTGGTAGGTTACCCACGAAGGATGCTCTCGCGCAGAGGAACTTACATGTTCATTCTTTGGATTGTCTTATTTGTGGAGATAGTGCGGAATCGATTGATCACGTGTTCTCAGGATGCCCTTTGCGAACAAGGTTTGGGTCATTGTGGCTCAATGGTGTCGGCTTCCTACCTTATTCTTTTTTTCAATCAAAGATGTGATCAACATCCATAAAGGCTTGTCGGCGGTGGAGTGGAAAGTGAAGGCTTTGAACACGGTCATGCTTACCACATGTTGGTGTTTTTGGAAAGAAAGGAACAACGTGGTCTTCAACAACAAGTCCCCTTCGGTTCATCGGGTAGTTTTTGACATAAAAAGTTGGAGTTTCCTTTGGTTTAGGAATCGTTGTAAGTCTCATCCCATTAATTGGGATTTGTGGTCTTTCTTCCGTATGTAATTTTCGTTGTTGGCGGCCTCTAGCTTCTTTCTAGGGGTTTTTTGCCCGTTTTTAATGCATTACCGTTCAAAAAAAAATCTTGTATAGTACCTATCCCATAACCAAGTATAAAAGTTAGAACCTTTTCACTGAAAGAACTAAAGAATTGTGTATTTAAAGCATTGCGGAACCTCTAGCTTCATAAACAAGTTTTACAAGTTCAATAAGAAGCTAGCGGAAAGGTAGAGTTCACCCAAATACCCAATTATAATTTAAGCTTATTGTCTTCAATCGATTTCATTTTGTCATCATAATCAATAATCAAAACCAATGAAGTGCATTGAAAAGTATAAATTGATCGTCAAGTAAAGATAATAGTAAAGAACATTTATAGTCTATTAGAACAAATAATCAAAGAGTGGTATAGAAAATTTATTCCTTACTTTAGTAATTTAAAGTCGTGCGAGGACTATGAAGTAAAAGTCTGCAAGAAGGCTGATCATCGCTTAATATCCATCGTCCATCGATTGTGGATTGATCTCCCATCGCCCCAATTCGATTTTCTTTAAAATCTCAAGTCCACGTGTTGCGTGCCCTAAATCACTTTCCCGCTTCACGCCTGCTTTTAGTTTATTAATTAATGGATCAGCCCAACTAGGAGAAGAAAAGCCCAATACGTGTGTATTTTATTATTTTTTTTTTAAATGGGGCCCTGGGATTTTCAACTTAGCCCATGGGGCTGGCCCTGTCTTCAATTTGTCGTAACATATGCTCGTAGCTTTCGACACCAAAACTTCATGCTCACCACATATTTAACATTTATAGTCATATCAATTACACCTAAACAAAATTCACTATATGTTCGTTTAACATCATAGAATTTTGACTCTGTTTTGCTTTCATCTTTTGATAAGATATAAAATCTCTGACATTTTAAAATCCTCAGGAATATGGGCCACATCTGAACATGAAAAATGTTCTTATTTAAATATTTAAAAAAGTTGCTAGCTAACGCATATTCTTTAGAGGTAGTTAGCTTTATGAAAGAATAAATTTCAGTGGTTAGATATAACTTAGCGGGTTATTTCTCAATATTTCCCTCTCTTGACCTAGCAACTGCTGTAGCCTTTTCAATCTTAGCCATCTTAGAGTAATGTAGTAAACTGATTAGGGTGGGAGGAGCGTTACAAATTGAAGTCTTGGAAGTTTTGCATCTAACCAATAGGAGTGTGCCATGCAAGAAGGAGAAAAAAGAAGAATTTTTGAAGAATTGTGAATAATTTTGAGAGGAAGTGGTCGATTTTGAAGCTTTGTAAGTTTTGGTGCGAAGTAAAATTTTATTTATTTATTTAATTTAGTTAGTTTTAATATAATAATTAATTCAAATAAAAATTACTAAATATAAAAATATATAAAATAAACACAAAATACAAAATAAAAATTACTAAATATTAAACACAATTAATTATACTATAAATATTCTAAAAATACCACCTTATTCGATTATTTAAAAATACTAGAAACACAACCTACACTAATACGACCAGTCCGAGTCAGAATCAGTATCGTACTCAAATTGGACATTCTCAAATCTGCGTTCTTCATCTAATGTTTCTGAAGGGTGGCCCAATCCTCATATTCTTGATCCCATACATCATGAACCGGTTCTTGAAAGTCCTGAAGATGGACTTAATCGCCAAATAGGAGGTAGTCCTCAAGTGGCTCCTCCGGTGGGTTCTGCTACAACTAGTAATCAAACGCCCAGTTCCTGAAGACATCATCCTCATAGGGTGGGGGTTGAGCAACTGGTGCAGGTGTAGGTGGAGGTTGTTCAACTGGTGGAACAAAACCTGGAGCTGGAATTAGAACCGGAGGTTGTTCAACCGATCTAGGTCCTCTAGGACGTAAATGATTGTAGTGTGCTCGCATTCCTCCACGGTAATCACTAAGAACATCTCTTGGAGGTGTTGCCATCGTGAGATTCTGAAATTCTTGCAAAATATTGAGTATATTTGGAGGTCTTAACATGTGGAATTAGAGTAAAAGAGAAGATGTGAATGTGAGTATATTTTGAGGTGAATGTAATGTTTCGAGGTGAATGTGCGTATATTTTAAGGTGAAGGTGAATATATATAGGTAAAAAATGAAAAAAAAAAAATATGTCGTCTCCCAACGATCAAATTCACAAAACCTTCAACGGCCCACCCAAAGCCTTGGACGAAGCCTCTGGGTGGTGACGGTGTTGCCACCCAAGCCTCGCAAGTCGTTAGCGAAACCAAAGCCCATTTCGTCCCCCCTATAGGCTTTATTAGAAATTACCTACGGCTCTTTCAAGAAGATAACGAATAAGACACCCAATTCTACAGTTTCATGTTGTCTTCAACCTGCACCGCTAAATTTGGGTCTTTCTTGTGCTCGAACCAACACATGAAGCAAATAAAATTGTGTTAAACATAAACGGAAGCCAGCTTTTAAAGGATATATATTGTAACATGTGTGGTAAAATGGCTTAAATCATAGAAGGATTCACGTGATATTTGCTCCTAACTAAAAGATTCATTCTAGACTTAAATTCCGTTGAACACCAAATACAGAATAAAAAACTATTAATAAACTTACTCAACTCAGCATAAGTAAGCGGGTCTGGTTTTAGAAGCAACCAAACCAGAGAAATACCAACTAACAATCTGTAGTGTGTAGGAGCTAAAATTAGAACAATGTACATGAAGGAGCAAAGAAGTTAAAACATGAACGCCAAGAAAAAAAACAAACGGAAGAAGAAAGCTTTTGCGCGTTTCAGCAATCAACGGTTGAGGAAACACAAATAAAGACCGGCAGACATCTTCGTCTATGGATGGATGGGAAGGGGGGATGGAAATACGAATGTTTGGATCTAACTGGGGTCTCCCCTCTTGTGGCTTTGGGAGTTGGTGAGTTCAAGGTGGGCCAGGAGGCTTCTAAGGCTGCTGCGGGGAAAGTGAACAAGCACGAGAAATCGTGCCTTAAAAATAAACACGTGTTTGCTCCTTTTTCTTTTAACACCTTTGGGTTCCTCGCCCCTGATGCCGTTGAAACTCTAAGTATAGTCCAACGCTCATGCATGGTATTGTTGTGACCCCTAATTCTATATATGATGTTTTCACACGGCTTAGTTCTAATGTATGTAAGGACAACATTGGTAGTCGGTGGAAATAGGCGGAAAACCGATCGTTGGATTGAGAGAGAGACTGAGAGAGGGATATAAAGGATATGGGGATGAGGGAAGAGAGACAGCTGGCCTAAAAACCTGCTTCATTATTAGGATGATCACAATACCTTTCTGTCATTTTTTTTTCTACCAACTCAGCGCCACATCATGTAGGATCGATATTAGTTATGAATGAACTAAAACTAAACCCTTTACTTGAAAATAAAACCCTGCGGAATTAAAGTTATATTTCACTTTACTTAAGCGATATTAAGTTCTTGTATAATGTAAATGCTTGATATGCAGAATAGTAAAACAGCGATATATCGAATATTCGGCACTATTTGCATTAACTCAAAGCTACACTATCACAAGTGATGAACGTGTTTGTAAACTAAGAGATTACATGCTATATATAGTGCTGATGAGATCAATGACAGCCATTGATCTCATGCGATCTAATCTAGACCGTAAATACAAAAGTCAAATATAAACTACCAAAAGAATAAACATCGACAATCGGAATGACTTGCGTGTTGGCAGCAACAATCTACTTTAGGAGAGCGGCTTGAATCAGATTTAGAAGCATACGAGAAGCTTTTGCAGGATTGGACTTCTGAAAAGACTTCTCAGGAAAAGTCAGGTTGAACTCTTTATCTGGTGGATAAACGAGTTCACCCGGAATATTCGCTAAGAAACAAAACTGCTTCTTTCCGCTTGAACTGCCTGTTCCGCTTGAAGTATGAATTCCGCTTCAACTTCAACTTCAGCCGGAACTAGTAAAATTGGCATTTCAGCCGGATATCTTCCAAGCTCTATTTTTCCTTACAATCTCCCCCTAAGCTGATGCTGTCAAATTATTCATTGTCTTCAATGTTTATCTTCAAAACTGACTTGTACCCAAAAATTTTCTTCTCCACAACCTACTTGTTAGAAGATCCGATGCTGGCATCAAGGTTTTGAGAAAGCTCTTTGATGTTTGTTTTGGTCACCTTTACATGTTTGATTGAATCCCAATCCATTTCGTTCCATTCTTCTTGAACAGAAATGGACTCATGGATTGTAAAGGTGCCATCAGCTCTATGAACATAGAAAAGCTTCTCTTCTTCTTCCCAGATGATAAATTTGATCTCACTGGTAGGCACTTCTTCTTCTTCTCCTGCTGAATCATCATCTAAATTACTTCGATAGAGCATTCCACATTCCAGCACAGTTGGTTCAATGATAAGCCTTAACATGTGCTCTGCCCTTGAAGGATTCATAATTTCTCTGAGTTTTAGGATGATGTCAGTCATTTGCATTGCACAGAGAAGTGTAGTGGCCTTGTGAGCATTTATCACCTGAGTTGCACCATTTGCCAATTTGAAGGAAAAGTCAAAATTGTCTTCATTTACCGTCCACCCAACAATCTTATTCTTTCTGGGTGGTCCTTTCCTTCTTTTGTTTTGATCTCTTTTGTTTTTGGCATGCATCATCTTCTTCTTTCTCATCTTCTTCTCTTCATCAGAATCATTGGCAGGTTCTTGCACAATAGGTCTTTTACCTTTGGCAGATGATGAAGAGGGACCAGGCTGAGTTTCAGTAGGTTTGGTGATGGTGGTGGAAGAAGGTTCTCTTATGGTGAGTGGAGGAAGGGTGGCTTTTGGAGGTGGTTCATTGGTTTCAGGAGTTGGGCTTGAGGGTGGAGTAGGTGGAAAGATGTCAGAGAAGTCCATGGTAGGTGGAGGCTTCTTTTTGAAGGGAGTGATGGGTGTGAAGTTGTCTGATCTAAACTTAGGATTGGCAAGTTTAGCAGCAAGCTTCTTGGGGATATGTGGAGGTTTGTAAGGTATGATGGGAAGTGACTGTAGAATGGATGAAGTTGTTGTGGTCATTGGGTTTGGATCATAAATAAATGAAGGTGGAGGTGGTATATCTGCAATATCATCAATTTCAGGTTTAACATTAGCAGTTATAGTACCTGAGACCAGCTCTGATGGTGAAGGCATCACCAGGTTAGGATTGACAGCAGCAGTCTCTCCTTTTAGCTCATGAAAAATTTTGTCGATCAAGCTACAGAGTCCTTTAACCTGCATCTGAGCTAGCTCTTCCTCTTTCTTCAAATTTCTGATCACAAGAGCCCTCTGAATCTTTTTCAGCAGATGGTAATTTTCATCATTCTTTACCAGCCTGGTAGGCAATTGAGAGGCAATAGCAATTAACCTCTGCCTATTAGCTTCAGACATTGTATCCAAATCATAATTCTTTAACCTCCAGTTGAAAGACCTGGTCTTTGCTTCTTCAACAAGGTTTTCAAACACATCGTTTTGCATGTATAGATCGAATTCTTCTTGGAGCTCTCTGGCTATTCTCTCATCCTTAGCAACCCTTCTGGCATCTTCAACCATTTTCACTATAGCCTCAGCTTCAGGAGTTTGAGTTGCCTGTTGAATGGTTTTAGCTATATCAGCTTGAACAGGTTCCTCAGTTTGAACTGTTCTGAACTCCTTAATGCTATCAGTGATCTAGCCACATCCTCAGCTTCTTCATTTCTTTGCTCTTCCGGTTGAACCACAGGTGTTTCAACAGTCCCAAAAATTGTGGAGCTAGGACCTTGAACATCCACCTGGGTTGGTATTTGATGTTCCGGTTGAACATTCAGATCTCCTTCTCCTGGAACTACCTGTTGAACTTCCGCTTGAACTAATAATTGACCATCAGTCACCACCTGAGGTTGGGTGACTTCAGGTTCTTTGTCAGTAATCTCCAGTACCTCGGTTCCTTCATCTTCACCGATCAAATTTTCTCCTTCTCCTTCAGTCAAAGTACCGACTACTGCAGTTGCAGTACTTTCTTCCATATCAACTGCTGCCTTGCTGGTGGAGGCAATGTTGCCTAAAACATGATCACTGGCTCTTTCAGCCGGAAAAATAACATCTTTCAGAAGTGTTGTGATCATGTTGATATGCTCAGGGAGAGCACCAGCAATCAGCATGGACGACTGAACAAGCTCGGTGAGGTTGGGGTCCTCAAAAGGAGAAATAGCAATCAGTTGACTGCACTTCATATTTACCCAGCTCTCTTCAACAGAAAAAGGGTTAATGCCAATCTTTTGGGAAGCTGTGGCTCTTACTTCAGCCGGTATCCTTTCTACTTCTTCAATTTCAGTAATAACAGGTTTTGACAGTAACTTCTCCCCCAATTTGACAGTATCAGCTTCATCAGTTACAAGAACTTCTTCAGCATCTCTGGTAGGGTTTGAAGGACCTGCTTCAGTTGGAGTTGGATCAGCTTGAACCAGTTTGGCAACAGTTGAGTTTAGAGCTTCAACCTGTGCTTGCAGAGAAAGGTACAATTTCGTCAATTCAGGTAGTGTAAGACTATCCTCAACTGGCTTTTTGCCAGTATCCTTGGAAATAACCAAGCTATCAATCCTAAATTGATCAGCATTGGTACCCATGGCTTCTTGGCACCTGGGATTCTCTTTTGCTGTTTCAACAACCCTTGGTTCCAATGAAGGACTTCCGGGTGCTGATTCAGAGAAGATTGCCGCAGATTGGGTCTTATTTATGTTACTGCTGACACCAAGCTCCAGTTGGGATACTTGGGCAGCAGCAGCCCTTTCTGCATGAATCTCTTCAGAACCACTGAGATTCACCTCCGGTGAGGAGTGGGGTTGCAGTGCTACAGTGTCCTGGCTTATTAGGATGTTCTCATGTAATGTGGTAGGTGAGTTAATAACACCTTCATTTAAGCTGGGATTGAAAGCACTGTCACTCCTGGGTGACAGGGGTTGCAAGGGTGAAAAATGTTCAGATGGGGAAGCTACATCTGCTTCTAATGACTCCCCCTCAACAGAAGGTTCATCCCTAAGAGATAATCCCAAATTTACCAGTTTCCGTTTAGGCTTTTTTCCTTGAACGGGGTTTGAAGTTTCAGGTTGGTTGGTGGTGCTAGGTGGAGGAGACCTAGTGACCACTGTTCTCTGTCTTTTGAAAGTGACAGGAGGTGAGTTTGATGAGGAGGTGGCAGTGGAAGTGATCGTGGTAGCTTTCCTCTTTTTGGATTGAAAAACTATTAGTGAAGAGGAATCTGGGACAGATGTGGGATCAGAAACTGTTAGGTCTACAGCTCTGTCATCTTGAGCAGGGAGCTCAGTCACTCCTACAATTTCCGGTTGAACCTCTACAGTAGCAGGTTCATCAGGAAATTGCCTTGGAATTGGTAAGGGGTGGTCAGTATCCCTTCCAAGAAATGGAGATTTATTTAAAGCAAGATTTGAAAATGTTTTCTCATTCAAAAGTTTTTGGTGCAAAATTGTACCAAGCCATGCTATATGGGGGTACTCTTCTTTGAGAATATATGTCAAAAATCTGGGATACAAGTATACATATTCAGAATGAACATTGGATTTTAGGGCTTGAAAAATTTGTTTGGAAAAGTTGAAGTTCTCACCCTTGACCACAGCGTAGAAGGCAGAGGCTTGCTCACCGGAGAGCTCATCAAATCCTCCCTTCTTTGGAGACAAACACACCAGAAGTGTGTGTGCAAGAAATCTCCACTTGTATGGTAACTGCCCCTTCTTGATAGTTTTGCTGTGCAGGGAGCCACCATAACCAATGTTTCTGAATAGACGGAGATATTTCTTCTGATCTATTTCTCCGTATCCACCTTCATCCCTTAGTTTCAACAGTCTTCGAACCTTTGCTTCATCAATTTCAACTGCCTTTCCTTGGACAGTGGACACAATTTTACCACTTCCGCTATCCTCGTCGGTAACCCTAGCGTGAACCCAAAAGTCTTCCATCACCTCTTCAAAGATTTTGGCTTCTACAGTAAGCGCATGATGGAGGTGAGAGCTTTTGATGAACTCGATCATTTCGTTGTAGATTTCAGTCTTGGATGGTGGGTCCAGGTATGCCATCAAGTTGTGTTCTACCGGAAATTTTGAGTCACTAACTGGCTTCTTGCCACTGGCCTTTCCTTTCGGAGCCATTGTTGACGGAATTTGAGAATGTCGACGGTTTTGTGGGAGTTAATCGGAGATGGTTTGGGAGGGTTTTGGGAGTAAAATCGGAGTTGTGGTGCAAGAAATGGGGAAAATGACGGTAATTTAGGGCTTTTTTTACCTTTTCGGAGATGACGTGGAGGAGAGAGGTTGTAAATCGACGGTTCATTGACAGATGGGACAGGTGCTTTAGGGGTTATACAGTACAACTGGTTAAAGCATGCCCTTATCCGAAAATTAATTTACTGAAACCTCGGAATTGAACAGTTAAAAATTCAATGGACAAAATAAATGAATATCCGCTTAGTAAATTGTGAATTCCGGGTAATTAAATGACTCATTGACTTTGTTGACCCGGAGGTTCAAGCGGAACTCATTTTCTCCTTTATTTTTAAAAACTAAAATTTCTTCCGGTTGAACTTCAAGCGGACAAGTTTTCCGCTTGGAAGAATTGTTTTCAAAAATAAGTTTTCACGACAAATTTAAAGCATTTTTCCGGTTGAAGTTCACCCGGTGAATTTCAAAAGTTATTCTTTCAGGTTGAACCTGAACTTGAACCGGAAAATCCAAAACACATAAATTTTGAAAATTTGTGTCAATTTTTCATATTCTTAACAGCAGTTTTTGACAATGAACATTAACACAAGAGATTTTCTTTTTCTTTTTCTTTTTGTATCAAGAGACGGACTCTTTGAGTACATCTCTTTCATTTATTAAAGTTGTAGAAGAAAAAAAATTTATTCAAAGTTCATCATCCCAATGGCTGTGATGAGGTAGAAAAATCTTGCCTCATCGAAAGCTTTTGTAAACAAATCTGCCAATTGATGATCAGTGTGAACTTTAAATAATTTGATTAAATTCTTTTCAGCACAATCTCTAATAAAGTGATACCTTATGTCGATGTGTTTGGTCTTGGAGTGCTTCACTGGGTTGTTAACAATGGAAATGGCACTGTTGTTGTCTGCAAGAATAGGAGTCTCCATGAATGTGATTCCATAATCAAGCATCTGATTTTGGATCCAAAGGACTTGGCTGCAACAACTTGAGGCAGCAATGTACTCAGCCTCTGCAGTTGAAGTAGAAACACATGTTTGCTTCTTGCATTGCCAAGAGACAAGCCTTTCTCCTAGAAATTGACATCCTCCTGATGTTGATTTCTTATCTATATCACATCCTCCATAATCACTGTCTGTGTATGCTTTGAAAGAGAAGTCAGAGTTCTTGGGATACCACAAACCCAATTTGGGTTGCCCCTTTAGGTACTTGAAAATTCTCTTAACAGCGAGCATGTGTGAATCTTTTGGAGAAGATTGATATCTAGCACATAAGCAAACACTGAACATGATGTCAGGTCTACTAGCTGTGAGATACATTAGAGAGCCGATCATTGCTCTATACATGTGCACGTCCACTGGCTTTCCACTTAAGTCATTAGTTAACTTGTGGGAAGTGGAGATTGGAGTCTTGGCACTGGAGCATGATAACATGTCGAATCTCTTCAGCATGTCTTGGATGTACTTTGATTGATTCAGAAAGATTCCGTCTGCAGTTTGCTTTACTTGAAGCCCTAGGAAGAAGGTTAGTTCTCCCATGGAGCTCATTTCAAATTTTGACTGCATCAAAGTTTCAAACTCCTTGCACAACAAAGTGTTAGATGAACCAAAAATAATATCATCAACATAAATTTGTACCATTAACATGTCATTACCAACAGTTTTAACAAAAAGAGTTTTGTCAATTGCTCCTCTCTTATAGCCATTCACTAGAAGGTAGTTAGAAAGAGTTTCATACCAGGTTCTAGGGGCTTGTTTGAGACCATACAAAGCTTTGATTAGCTTGCATACCTTGTTCGGATGGTGAGGGTCTTCAAAACCAGGAGGTTGATTGACATAAACTTCTTGTTCCAGGAGGCCATACAGGAAAGCACTTTTCACATCCATTTGATATACTTGGAAGTCTTTAAATGCAACATAGGCTAGGAAGATTCTGATTGCTTCCAACCTGGCTACTGGTGCAAAGACTTCATCATAATCAATGCCTTCTTCCTGTACATAGCCCTGCACAACCAATCTTGCTTTATTCTTGATAACAATTCCCCTGTCATCTTTCTTGTTTCTGAACACCCATTTTGTTCCAATTGGTTCTGCTCCATCAGGCAGATCTACCAATTCCCAAACCTTTTGCTTGTTTATCTGAAATAGTTCTTCTTGCATTTCCTCTACCCAGTTGTTGTCTTCTAAGGCATCTGCTACCTTCTTGGGTACTTCTTGAGACAAAAATGCAGCATGCAAACAGATATTTGCATTTGCAGATCTACTTCTTGTCAGCACTGGAGCTGAAGCTTCTCCAATAATATTTCCCGCTGGATGATCTCTGTTGATTCTTCTATCAATGAACATAGGAAATTTATGGCTTCTTCCATTTGAGGGTATATTGAGCTGAGGAAGTCTGTGATCAAGCTCAACATTTTCAAGTTGTGATATAGAATCTGAAACTCCAACTGATTCAAGAGAATTGGTATCTGAATTGTAGATCAGATGTTCTAAATTGAACTCATTTGATGTGTTATCATGTGAGTTTCCAGCTTCATGAGACTCTGATTCAGTATTCTCTTCAGTTTCTGAAATTTGATTTTCCGGTTGAACTTGAACCGGAGAAATATGTTCAGCTTGAACTTCAAGCGGAACAATTTCTTCTTCAATTTGAATTATTTCAGTCAGTTTCTTGTCATTTCTTGGGAAAACAGGTTCAGAACTCATTGAAGAGAAGAAGATTGACTTCTCATTAACAGTTTGGTTTTTCTTCCAATGCTCATCAGCAGACCTGTTAAAGTTTTGTTCCTGCACTGGAGAGCTCACAGGCTTATCAACAGTTATGTTGAAAGCAGTGGTTAGAGCATCAATATCAAATAACCAGCTTGGCTGAGACTTAAAATTGTTGGCAGATTTCTCATTGAAAGATACGTTTATGGTTTCCTCAACAATTTTAGTTCTCTTGTTGTATACTCTAAATGCCTTTGACACACCAGAGTAGCCAACAAAATAACCTTCATCTGCCTTTTCAGCAAACTTAGGCAAAGATTCACTGGTTATTAAAATAGTGACAGGACAACCAAATGGCTTAAAGAAATAAATGTTTGGCTTCCTTTTTCTCCAAAGCTCATAAGGTGTTTTATTCTTTCCCTTGACAATTAAGATCCTGTTTTGGACATAGCAAGCAGTGTTAACTGCTTCAGCCCAAAATATCACAGGGAGCTTAGAGTCTGCCAACATTGACCTGGCAGCTTCAATTAGTGTCCTATTTCTCCTTTCAGCAACACCGTTTTGCTGTGGAGTTCTAGGAGCACTAAATTGCCTCAAAATTCCCTTTTCCTCACAAAATGAATTCAGAACATGATTTTTGAATTCTGTGCCATTGTCACATCTGATTGTTTTAACTTTAAGATTGGATTGATTTTCTAAATTAATGAGAAGAGTTTTCAACAATTCAGCAGTTTCATCTTTTGTTTTGAGAAAGAAAACCCAAGTATATCTAGAAAAATCATCAATTATAACAAAGCAGTATGACCTTTTTCCTAGACTCATTACTCTAGTTGGACCAAATAAGTCCATGTGCAAAAGCTCTAGAGGTTCTGAGATTGAAGATTCAACTTTTGGCTTGAAAGAGGTTCTGTGTTGCTTGCCCTTGAGACATGGCACACAGTTTTCAGAACAAATAAAGTGCTTGTTAGGAAGACCCTTAACCAAGCCTAAATTTACAATTCTGTTCATGTTTTTGTAGTTCACATGACCTAACCTCCTATGCCAAAGATCAGATTCGTCAACTGAGGCCTTGGATACAAAGCAAGCAGTGCCACATGAGGGTGTAGCCACTGACATATCCAGAATGTATAGTCCATCTCTCCTAGGTGCCTTAAGCATTATCAATTCATCAGGAATTTTAACACCAGGTTTGAGAACTATTGCCTCTTTCTCATTAAACATTAAATTCAAATTCTTGTCACACATTTGTGAGACACTAAGCAAATTAAAATTCAATGTATCAACAAAATTGACTTTGTCAAATTTTACCAGTCCATTTGTCACATCACCTTGTGCTGTGATATGGCCTTTTGTGCTTCCAAAGGCAACTGGTCCTCCATTGATTCTTTTTGTATTTTCCAGAATGTGTTTATTCCCTGTCATGTGGCAAGTGCAACCACTGTCAACTACCCATAGGCTTTTCTGGCCTTTATTTTGCACCTGCACATATCAGAAATGATTAATTTCTATGGGGGACCCAAGCCTGAGTGGTCTTGGGTCTGCCATAAGCATCATTATACATGTACTCTTTAAGTACTAGAGTATTAACAACTGGAGCTTCATTTAACAGATCATCATTGTCCAAACTGAAGTTCTCATACTGAGCACTTGTTTGACTAGACCTTTCATCTTTGGTGTTTCTTTTTGCAGCAATTTTTCTGTCCCTATATTCTTTAAACTTTCTTTGCTTGTTAGTTAGTTTCTTAAGTTTTTCACTTTCTTGATTAACTAACATAGTTCTTTCAGGTGATTTTGAAAATCTTTGGGGAAAATGTCTGCTTTGATTTAAACTCCCTCCCTGAAGTGGAACATAATGATTTCCACTTGAACCATTAGCAAATACAGTTTCAAATTGATTGGGTTTGCTGTTTCTTGAAAAATTTTCTCTAGAGGTGACTTTTCCTCTGGAGGGGTTTCTTCTTCCTTGAGCTTCAAAATGCTCAAACCCATCAGCAAAATGAACTTGAGGTCTCTGCTTTGGAGCAGTAGCTGATCTGGGTGGAAATTTCTTTTCCGGTTGAACATGAGTTCGAGCGGAAGAATGTTCCGCTTGAACTTCAGTCGGAAAACGATTTTGTTGGATTCAGATCCAAAATGCTTCAAAGTGTGATTTTTCACAGGTGAGATTCTTCCTGTGAGCTTCTTTTGAAAATCAGCTTTTGGTTTCAAAACAGGTTTTGGCTTTTGAAATGGTTTGACTTTACTCATTGGGTTAAACTGACAGACAGCAGCTAGGTGACCTTGTTCACCACAGCACATGCACTCAACAATTTTGGTTTCAAATTTCTTGGGAGACTCAATTTTGGTTACTTGATTAAAGTTTACTTGACCAAACCTTTGAGTTTGACTTCCCTTTGGTTGCTCAGGTTGCTTTCCTCCAACTTTTGAATCCTTAGGTTCATAAACAGTTGGTGGAGGAACAGCAATTGATGGTTTCAAAATGTTTAATTGGTCAACTTAAGCAGATGTGCTGGCAACAGTGACATCAATTTTATTAGACTCAACAGTGTTTTCAGAAATGGATTGTGATGAAATGTCATCAACTGTGAGACTAACTTTGCATTCTGATTTTAAAGCTTCAATTGGTTTGATTGCAGGTGAGTATTCAATTGGTGGCTCAACAGAGTTATAGCCAACACCTGCTTTACCATACATCCCTCCCATCCACAGTTTTTCAGCCTTTTTGTTTGCTGTTTGAAATTTATCACAAGTAAACAAAGCATCTTTCAGCTTGATCTCAAGAACATCAACCTCAGCCTTAGCATCTTTGGTTTCATTTCTTGATTTTTTAAGTTTTGTTAGCAAGTCATCAAGCTGTGTTTCAAGCACTGAGTTGGTTTGTTTTAACTGTTCATACTCTTTGGTTAAGTTTTCAATTTTTGAAATGTATGATGATTTAGTTTTCTTAAAACATTCCTTTAACTCATTTAGGTTTGAAACTTCATCAATCAAATCAGTGTTGTGATTTCGATATTTTGCCACTTGTTCTATGCAGGCAGGACTACATAGATTCTCTAAGACCTTTTCAGGGATAGAATTTACCTGATCTGTGATGGAGTCCTGTTTGGCCATTAAAGCATAGTCGATGGGTTCAAACTCAGCAGCAAAATCTTCCCATTCAACACATGATGTTTGATTTGCTACAGCAGCTACCACATTCTGATGATTTTGACTTCCGGTTGGCTTTGGTGGGGTGGGGTGTGAACCTGAGTTGTTTCCAGAATTGTTGTTGTTTGAGTTGCTTCTTCCATGATTTTTCCCTTGAGCATGGTTCTGGTTCTGTCCTTCTCTTCTTGGTTGAGAGCATTCTCTTGCAAAGTGACCAAGTTGGTGACAGTTGTAGCATTTGACTTTGCTTTTGTCAAGGCCTATGTGAGCACCTTTTGCTCCCTTGTAGGTTCTACCTGTCCTTTTGTAAAACCTTTGAGCTCTTACAGAAACCATTGCAAGTTGGGTCATTATATCCATTTCTTCTAAATCATCAGCACCTATGCATTCAAGATCTTCAGGTATGAAGCCTTGATAGGAGTCAGTTGCTACATAAGCATTGTGAGAACTTTCAAAAGAGTTTGAAAAGTTCTCTTGACACCTTGGTGTCTCAGGGAAACTGACTATAGGTGAGGAGTATGATGATGAGTTAGATGATCTTTGACTGTTAAAATCAGTGGTTACTAGTGCAGATGAGAACAGTTGAGTTGATTCAGAAGATGAGCTTTGTTTAAGATCTAGTTCCATTTCATAAGCACTGAGTATGCCATGAAGTTCACTGAGTCTCATCTTTTTCAAATTCTTGCATTCCCTGATGCTTACTGTGTAAACTGTCCACACAGAAGGCAGGGAACGTAGGAATTTTCTGTTCACATCTACTTGTTCTAGTTTAACATCCACTTTTTGGAGTTCATCAAGTAGTGAGACAAATCTCAAGTACTGGTTTGTCATTGTTTCACCAGATTTAAAAGTAAAGTTTTCATATTTTTGTTTTAAAACATCTTTCTTGTTTTCTTTTACTTCACTGGTTCCTTCATACATTTCACTTAAGGCATTCCACAGGTCAAATGCAGTTTTATATCCTTTAAACCCACTTAAAATGGAATTAGGAAGTGCAGCCTGTAGAGTCCAGTATGCCTTATGGTCAAATTCAAGAGCAGTGTAGTCAGCTTCAACATATTTATCTAATGGCTTAGGTATTTTGACTTCTGCATCATCAGCAGATGAAACCATTGGTGAGTAGGGTCCTTCAGTGAAAGATTTCCAAATACGACGGTCCAAAATCCTAACAAAACCTTCCATCCTGAGTTTCCAGGTACCAAAGTCATCAGGAGTGAACATTGGTGGTTTGTTGGAGGAGCCATTTGGGCAACTTAAACTGAAATCACTCATTTTGAAAAACTTTTTGAAAGATAGAACAATGAAGCTTGTAAAGTAAGCAAGTAAAGTATCGACTTTGAAGCACAGAAAGTCTTCAAAGTGAGAGCCAAAGCTCTGATACCACTTGTAGGATCGATATTAGTTATGAATGAACTAAAACTAAACCCTTTACTTGCAAATATAACCCTGCGGAATTAAAGTTATATTTCACTTTACTTAAGCGATATTAAGTTCTTGTATAATGTAAATGCTTGATTTGCAGAATAGTAAAACAGCGATATATCGAATATTCGGCACTATTTGCATTAACTCAAAGCTACACTATCACAAGTGATGAACGTGTTTGTAAACTAAGAGATTACATGCTATATATAGTGCTGATGAGATCAATGACAGCCATTGATCTCATGCGATCTAATCTAGACCGTAAATACAAAAGTCAAATATAAACTACCAAAAGAATAAACATCGACAATCGGAATGACTTGCGTGTTGGCAGCAACAATCTACTTTAGGAGAGCGGCTTGAATCAGATTTAGAAGCATACGAGAAGCTTTTGCAGGATTGGACTTCTGAAAAGACTTCTCAGGAAAAGTCAGGTTGAACTCTTTATCTGGTGGATAAAACGAGTTCACCCGGAATATTCGCTAAGAAACAAAACTGCTTCTTTCCGCTTGAACTGCCTGTTCCGCTTGAAGTATGAATTCCGCTTCAACTTCAACTTCAGCCGGAACTAGTAAAATTGGCATTTCAGCCGGAAATCTTCCAAGCTCTATTTTTCCTTACACATCACCATCCTCCACTCCCTCACTTTTAATCACAATACACTCCTTTCACTTTTTTCAACCCATCACTTTTTTAGTGACAAATTTGGATCACCGATGGGAACATTATACCACCCACCCGATCATCTCTAATCGCCATCAGGAGGAAACTCACCATTGGTAATAAAACTCCCTAGCCCAACTTGTAACCCCTCTTTTCTTATTCTTTTGTTACAAGTGAGACTTGAACCCAAAACCTTATGGTAAGTGGCCATACACCTTTGCCACTAGGCTAAGCTAGTGGTTGCACCCATCACTTTTACTTTTAATATTATTTTATTCAATTTAAAATAAATTTAAAAATTAAAGAAAAAGTAATTAAAAATTAACTAAATTAAAAACAAATACATTTCTATAATTTTAAAATTGATGAATTTTTTGTCTGTATACTTTGTTCGGTTCATAGCTACTGTTCTTTGGTAAATATTCTCATAATTCGAATGTTGATTGGTGCTATTGAGTTCATCAGACTCAGATTATATTTGCGATCACATTTCAAGTTTCAATTTAAGAATTCTTTCAAATCCAAGTCAAGTTTGAATTTCTTCATGTTCTTCGAGCTTCATAATGCTCATCAATGGCGGAAATTTAAAAACAAAGCAAAAACATTAGGGTGTGTTTGGTTGTGGAAAACACACCATGTTTTCCATTTCTGTTCTCTAAGAAAACATGGAAAACAGAAAACGCGTTTAAATGTAGTTTTTCAGAAAAATTTTCCAGGAAAACAGAAAACGGTATTTCTAACTTTTAAACTAAACTTGGAAAACACTTTTTTTTTTGTTTTCCATTTTCCATTTTCGTTTTCCAAATTTCATAAGTGTTCAAATGTAAGGTTTCTCCACCAAAAAACACTCCGCCGCTTCTCCATCTTCTCCATCATGAACTCTAGCTCCTCCGTCGTGAACCTAGCTCCTCCACTTCGAAGTTTTATGAAGTTTTTATTGGAATCAAGAAATGGAAAACCCATCTTTTGGTTTAGAACGCGTTTTTAAAAATTTCCATGTGTCTTCTAGAGATGGAAAACCCATTTCATTTTCTAGAAAACTGAAAATGGAAAACTGGAAAATGTTTTCCATAACCAAACACACCCTTAAATTCTACTTCATTCTCATCATTCAATATCTGCGAGTTTATTACAAGTGTCAATTTATTTTTTGATTCGTGTTTAGATCAGAATCATCTCTCGGTTCATTGCCTAGATCGCACAATGATCGTGCTCGGTTTCCAGTTCATCACGAAAACCTGCAACATAGATCTCATTAGACTCTGAAATTGATTTCGACCGCAATCCTGTATTCAAATTCGTATGTAATTCAGTTTCTGAGGACTTTCTTTTGATTGAAATCGAAGAACACAGCTATTTCAATTTCGTGAAATTGAGTTTTCTCTCTCATGTGTAATTTTTTACGTCAGCCAAGCTTCACACATATCGCCTTTCCTTCTCACGGTGCTCGGTTAATGGGAGTCAATTTGTTATGCATATATATCTATAATTGCTTATTTTTATTAATGTTATCAATGGGATTTCATTACATTTCCCTATGTTTTGTATTGTGAGGTATTTAGAGTTAATGATCTATCATAAGATTTTCAATGAAGACTAGAAGTTAAGCTAATCGATACATGGGAGCGAAACGGAAAAATCAAGAAAGAAGAGAGAGTTAAGTTTCTGGTTAAGGTCTGGGCGGTACCCCCAGGTTGTGATAGAGATTAGGGCGGTACGCCTTTAAGCTAAGGAAAGAACCGGATGTGAAGACACGGGCCGTACGCCCATAATTTTGAATGGAGTAGGGCATTACGCCCCGACTAGGTCGGTAGAAGAAAGATAGGGTTTTGTAATAAATACTTTCGGGTTAATTTGTTAGCTTATTCTACCACTTTTGCCGATTCAGAACCTGTGTGGACGAACTTCTAGACATTCCAAGCATTGAACTTGTGTTCTTGAAGCATTCAGTTAGAGTTTTGATGTCAATTACATTCGTTGTCATGTTTTCGACTTTTGCCATGTCAGGCTAACTCCATTGTAACCGCTTTTGGTGAATGGTTTGTTATTTTCATCTAAGTTTCTTTATTTGATTGCCAGTTGTTCACGTTTTCCTTGCAACTGTCGAGCACCCGCATGCCCAATTCATTTAATTAACTAGTTATCTAGCTTGGTTGTAGTAAAGTGTCATATTTCAGGATTTTTTTGCTCCAGGAATTAAGCAGCCTACATATGGGTTAGGTCATTAGGTTGACTAGGTAATTGGGGACTATGCCTATGTAGTATTAGTCGTCAGGTAACTGAATCCAGGTATAGATATCAAACCGGGATCCTAAAGTGGTTGCATTTAGTTTACACAAGGGTTTTCACGTTTTAAAATCAATCATTAGTTAATTCATAGTTAGTTAATTGGTAATTTAGTTTTAGTAACTAGTTCAATCATCAATAATTCACAACTAAGAGGCAATTAAGTAATTAATTAGGTAATGTAGTTTAAAGTTAGTTAATTTAGCGCATTCAGCTAGTTAATAACCATATATTCTCTTGGTTTGATAACCCTTAGCTTACCCTACTACAGGTTAAAGTTCACGTATTTGTAACGACCTCGACAATCGTTATCAAATTGGTGCCGTTTCCGGGGAAAAGTGTGCTTTTTGATTACTCGAAATTTTTGTTTGTTTTGGAATTTTCATATTTTTATTCAAAAAATCCAAAAATAGTGTCTTTAATTTCTGTTATTTAAATTTCTGCAAGTAAAAAAAGAAATTCAATTTCTGTCGAATTTTCACTCTGGGCGGTACGCCCAAGTTGATACTACAATCTGGGCGATATGCCTTAGGCCCTTTTTCACAATTTTTTTTCACTTTTGACCTCCCAACTTTATGTTTTATTGCTTCCAACGTGTTCCTTACAACCCGTAAAGCAACGCTACGTAACCGGTTTGCTTTGTTTTGACTGTTTTACATGTTTGTGTACGTTTATATGCATACAAGACACTCGCATAAGACATCTCCATTGATTTACAATCCAGAAATTGAATGAGCAGCTAAGTAGAACCGAGCGGATTAGAGAAATAAAAGGAAAATGGAGAACCAGAATCAAGGTGAACCACAAAACCAAAATGGTCAAACCCAAAATGAGCCAGTAAACCCAAACAATCCACCTATTCAAAACCCTAAGAACCCAAATCAATAAGAACAACCCCCACTTCAAACTCCACAATTCCGAGTACATGATCACCCATCTCTCCCATCCTTATCCCCTAGATCTAACTACCATGATGCTGGAGACCTTCATTACCGAGGAAGGCAACCCATACCACAACCACCTCCCATCTTTCAATAATCTCCATACCAACACTACTAAAAAAAGCCATTTGTGACGCTTTATGCGCGCCATAAATGGGTATAGATGACACGCATTTGTGCGTCAAGGAATCCCCCGTTATAAAGAGAGACGACGTGCATTTGCGCGTCATTTGCTTATGACGCGCAATGCGCGTCATAAATGCGCGTTAAGGAAGCCCCCGTCATAAAAGGAGATGACATGCAAAATGCATGTCATATGCTTATGACGCGTATTTTTACGTCTCACGGTTGCCATGGTTAAAAAAATATTTTTTTATAGAATCACTAATTTTCACATTAAATGACATTTAACCTCATAATATAAAATAAAATGCACTTATAGCAAAATAATGCATTTCATATATAGAGCAAAACAATTCATTGTATACAACTATCCAAGTTTTTTCACAAGCTATATTCTAAATAACTAAAAAGTTTTGAGAGTGCTCGTTTACTAACTACTATGTAATCATACATGTGCTAGTTCTTCATCCTCTGTCAACAATGAGGGATGCTTCTTCAGTATCCCAACCTCTCTTACCTTCTTCCTTTCCTTCTTGCTTTGGCAACAGTAAATGTAAAAAGAAATTCATGTTAACAAGAAAAACCATAATGATATATCATGTTAATGACCAACAAGAAAAAAAAACAAATATTATGAGGTCTATCTATAATACTAACATTCATTGTATCTTGGTTTTGAAATAAGACATGGCATGGAAAAGACCAAAGCCTTGCCTTGCCTTGCTTGGACAGAATTAGTTACATTTAATTGTATTTATAAAGATATATGAAGCATGTCTAATTAAATAAAATGTGTTTCCAACTCAGATTGAGTTGGCCTTGCATCCAACAACTACAGGCCGTGTACTTTTTATCCCAAAATTAGTGTGAAATGACTTGATTAACATCTTCAGTTCCTTACCTAGCTCATATATGCACAAATAATATTTTTAACAAATTCTCATCACTTATCTTCTATGATCCGAAATCAAACTTAAAAATAAAGTACATATCGAGAGACAGTTGCGTGTTACTGTGATAAAAATTAGCTAATTAAGAAAGTGACTTAGAAGATCGGTTTTCAGAGGGGAGTTTAAACAGGATCGATCTACTGGAAAAAGATCGAATGGAGATGAGAGTAGATGGATCTTTCCCGAAAAAGTGTTTGACAAAGATGTTAAGACAAAGATTAATATCCCAGAGAGCTAGTTGTGCATGTATAAAAACCTGAATTGTCTGTCTATGTTGTTTCTAATAGTCATTTTTTAAGCTATGAATTTAAGCTTTTCACAATATCAAATCCAAGTACTCCTGAAAAAATGAAAATAAAGTATATCAACTACGGGTATAATCAATCACATACAACAAGCCCTGAGGTAATCATAGAATAAGAAATATAAAAGTTTTCACCTTATACTCAAGCATGTCAAATCCCTTTTATACAAATTCAAACAATGTCCTTAGATCATGGCATTTAACATAAATCAGAGAGCCAGATATTAGAGAACAAATAGGCCGGATGAATACCACGACCATTATTAGCATAATATGTAGCTCCAGGATGAATACCAGGACCATTAACGATGGCCTCCTTTAGTTTTCCGGCATTCCAAGGAGTCACTCTCTGCAACAATGTAGTGCGAAATGTATGATATGTAGAAATGGCAAGATTAGTGGGTCGACTAATAGCATTTGAATTATATGATTTTGGATGTTTTTAAGCATCAAATAACACTTTTATGTGAATTACGACCTATTATTTGAATCAACATATTCATAAGTAAAGGTGTCAAAATTTGGCAGCTACGATAAGATGTGTAAATGAGACAACAAATCAATTATATGCTATATTCTTAAGGAATATGTGCAAATGAGTAGTAATAATACCTCGGGGTAGGTCAACCTCAGGGAAAAATAAGGTGGAACTCCAATTTCGTTAACTGCTAAATAAGGATCATGTGAAATGACATATCGGCATGCATAATTAACTCTCTTTCCCATAATTTTCTGGTGAAATATTCCCTCTTTCTTCTCAAGTAGCTGGTGTATCCTCCCAGTATTTACATTTTTTAGATTTTTATCTTCTGAGAAGAAGAAAATAGATGAAGCACTTTAGCAACCTCAAGAAACAAGGAAGAAATAAAACAAAACGTATAACCAGCACAGCAGCACCAAAGGCATTTATGATCTTAAATGGTGTATCCATTCTCTATTTATTAGAAAACTATCACGATGTAAAACACAGTAACGATCTTACTACTGGATGAACCGATCGATCTAGTGCACGAGAATGTAAATAAGCTTTGTTTTATTGATTTCACAAAGAGAACAATTACAAAGCTTTGGTTTCTCTCTCTAGAACACACTTAGAAAATATGATATGACCAGAAGTTCTAACATGCTAAGCTAGTCAACCTATTTATAGGTGACACTAACTGAGCTGCGTACCACCTCTATACCATTTGGTCCGGGCGGACCATTTGGTACCCAGGACCAACTGGTCCGCTGCCCTCATAGTCACACACGAGACACAATGTAGCATAAGAATATGCTTCTACAAACTCCCCCTTAACGTGTAGTGTATCTTTTCTAACTAAATCTCTAGTCTTCAATCTTCAACAATGTTGCATCCGATCGTCAACTTGAAATTTTGTCAGAAATAGAGCTTGCATGGCTGGATCATTCTTGAATAAATCTTTGACCTTCAGGATCCACTTGTGAAAGATATAACAAACTCCCCCTTTCACCATGCTTGAATCTTGACACACAAAAACCTGCAACTTTAGAAGACAAAGGTGCGGATTTTCTTTGAATTTCCAAAAATAATTTAATCTTGGTGCAAAACTTCTCTTTGAGAATCCAAGATATTGATTTTGAAATTTTGATTTTGTATCAAGTGTTGATCAATCGAAAACAATTAAGAAATAAAATCTTTTTGGCTTTTAGAAACTTTAGATCAAAACACACCTAAAATATTTTTGATTTTTCAAAGCTAGGCTAAAACACACCAAAAATCTTTTTGCATTTTACTAAAAAGGAAATATAAATGCAATACAAAATTACACTCTATTTTTGGTATTTTGCGAGAAAGATCACGACACGAGATCATATCAGACATAACGCATCTAGCACATTTCATTTTCGGTCTTAATCAGCATGCAAGCCAAGATAATCGCAAATACAACATTTATGTTTATTTCAGCATGTACCAATCATTTTTTATCGTTTTCAGATATGCTTAAGGTAATTTTATCATGCACTGATAACTCGGCCTCCACTCTATCAGAAATACTGGCAAATCATCATATTTATCATATAAATCCAACTTTCTTAGAGATTTAATCATCCTTGATGAGTCATGCAAAAATAAAGCAGAACCCTAAACAAACAACAATCAGGTCGGCCTTGTGAGCACGCAGAGAATGTCCGATTGTTTAGGAAAATAAAAAATATAAAAATAAAGCAGAAATTGTATAATCCAACAACAATCAGGTCGGTACTCCCGTACACGCAGAGAAAGTCCGGTGGATTATACGAAACACCAAAGAAAATAAAGCAGAACGTCAAACGAACACCAATCAGGTCGATCTTTCGATACGCAGAGAAAGGCCGATCGTTTGACAAAATAAAGAAAATCAAACAAGTTGAAATTTTTGCAAAATGAAAACATGCATTCATCAAGATATCTCTTTATTCTATTTTTGGAATCATCACACAGCATTCATCAAGAAGCAAATAACCAAAGATCATCAGGCAAGCTTTGTGTTTATATCTTACTTGTAGATATCAGATTAGTCATGCACATTCACAGATTATGCAAGTACTTACAGCCTTTAGACTTAATCTATCCATGGCAGATAACATGTATGCTGATGTACCATCATTTCTCGCTTTTGTTGGATCAATTTCTCAATTTTCCATTTTTTTTATATTTTTCCAATTTCTCCCCCTAAAATTCAAACAAACACTATTTATTTATTTTTTTGAATTTTCAAATTTTTCCCCCTAAAAATATGAACGAAAGAAAATGAAAAACAAACATGAAAATGATCAATCAACACTTGACACATTTTTTAAAATGATTTTTATAAAAATTTGTGTTTCAAAGATAGGAACGATGCATTTTAACTTAAATCAAACACAAGTATTCCACTGTCAGCAATTAGACAATCACTAACAGGTCTTCTTGAAATACCTGCACACACTGGAAAATAATAAGTTTGTAAAACCCCGACCCTCATCCCCATTTGTGATAGGTCGTCCAGTGTCTTCAACAAAATCAGTGTTGGCTGTTGAGACAACCTTTGGTCTCCATTCCTGTTTTGGTTTTAACATTTCTAGTGAACCATTGTCAACTGATGAGTGACAATCAGAACTACTACCCAACGTGTCTGTGTTAAGTTTCTTTTTCCAGAAAAATGTAGTGCTGGGCATTGGTTCACTAAAAATAATGCCATCAGGATCAACATACTTTCTATGTTTGGCATTTGATGATGAATTGTTAGTTGTCGTAGGACAATTATTTGCATAATGACCCTTCTCACGACAAACATAACACAGTCGATGATTAATTTTACTGTTTGAAATTGGTTTTCCAAACTGATCAGTCGACCATTCATCATAAACTTATGAAATCACAGGTTTAAATTTCTTTGGTTTCTGAAATTTTGGAAAACATTTTGGAGAATCATAAAAACCCGAATCATCTCCATAACCAAAGAATTTATCTTGATGATAAAACCTGTTAGAATTAGCAGAATAAAATGAATCTGAATTTTTACCGCCTTGTGGTGTAGCATCAGATATGCAAGAAGACTCTTCAGAAGAACTCTTTTCATCTGCAGATGGTGAAGATACTTTCTTCTTCCAAAACTGAGGCTTCTTCTCTGTAGACACCTTTTGTTTCTGTTTCTGCTCATCTTTCAACTTCTTCTTGTTGGAATCATTAATCAGAACTTCTTTTTCTTCATATCCTAAACCACCATTTTTCTGCTTAGGATGTTCTTTCAAAGAATGCCCTTGTGAAGCTAGACGAGAAAATTCATCTTTGATAGCTTTAACACCAACTTCCTTATTTAGTAAAGATTCATCAATCACAATATTAGAAAAATTAGGAATCTTCACATGACCTGGATTCCCTTCAAAAATCTTTTCTTTATCAAGAAATGTAGACTTGGAATCAAACTTCAATCCTTTGCAATAATCAACCGCCTTTTTATTCTTCTTAGTCTTTGACTTTTGTGCTTTTCCAGACTTAACACCATTGCCTTCAGGAAAATCTTGCAACTTTTGACTTAAATCATCATTAGATGGCTTTTTCAGATCAATCACTTGATCAGGAACTGCATGATTATCAACATCTTTACTTGGTTTTCCATCTCGTTCCATATGATACAAATAATTCTGAAACACACTTGATGTATTGCAATTCTTAAGTTTTCGTTGAAGATCAAGCATTTCAATCTTTATCTCAGAAACCTTTGTATTAGCTTCCAGTAATTCCTTTTGAGAAGCAATCAATTGCTCAGACAATTCGTTATACTTAAGCTTTTGACTACACATTCTGTCACATCCAGCAAGAACTTCGGAAGTAACTTTCTCTACCTGTTTCTTATAATATGCAACATCTTGTTTCAAAATGTCATTTTGACTTTGAACCTCACCTTTTTCATCATGCAACTTTGTGAGTTCCTCCTGAAGTTGGATTATTCTATCAGCAGCTTCGACAGCAATTTTATTAACATTTTCATATTTCTGTTGAAGAGGATAACATTTTGCAAATAAAGCATCAAAATCTTCAACAGCTTCCTTTTCATTAGCTTTAGCTTTATTGCATTCTTCAATTAACACTTCTTTTTCTTTCAACCAATCTTCCTTAATTTTAACAAAAGCAGTACACGTTGTACACGAGGAAGATGCACTCTGTTGAATTTTTGCTTCGTAACCATCATGAATTTTATTTTTCCATTCCTCCAATTCTTTTCTCAGAGCACTATTCTCTTTAGATAACTTCGCTTCTTTCTTCTCTAATTCTTCAATTTTACCTTTAAACTTCAACTCTTGATCAACCGTTTTCTGAGTAATTGTAGACATATGTTCTTCACACTGTTTCTTTACAAAATCCCATATCAGCTTTGCGTTTCCATAATCTCTAACTTGATTTCTAAGAGTTATAGGCAAAGCTAACCGAACAAGTGCTTTGGCCTTTTCATTTTGATCATATGATTCCTTTTCTTTAATTGAAAAATTCCATCTCATCTTACACTGACCACCAAAAGTTGTTGGATACCGATATTCATTTGAAATCGGTAACCATAACCGTTTATCCAAGTCAACAATATATGCTCTAAAATTTGTTGCCCAACCATGATAATCTTCAAGATTTATCAACTTCGGCACATTCTGACTATGTCTCTCAATGAATGCATCAATTGCATACATTTTGAAAATTGTGAAATTGGATAACAAAACTTCAAACTCGAAAACGGAGATGTTAGAATTTGATTTTAAAAATCAACTTTGAACGAACTATGTAGAGCTCGTCGAAACGATCGATTTGAGTACTTATGGCTCTCGTAGCGATTTACGATGCAAAAGTTATGACACTTTTAAGAAACTGCCAGCGGACCAAATGTACCCGGCGGACCAAATGGTACGGGGCGGACCAAATGGTCCGCTGAAACTGCCCCGGACCAAATTTTAAGATTGTCTTCCGGACCAGATTTGTTCTTCTGGCGGACCAGAATTTCCAGTGGCGGACCCGACTGAAATTGATGAATTTTTCGAGTTTTTTGATGTTTTGAGCTAGAATATGGATCAGTAAGGTGCGAAAACTCACTAGGAACACTCAGAAATCATTTTTTACCTCGGAAACACTCAGAATTAGAGAAATTTGATGAAAAACCATAGAAACCCACATTCTCTCACTAGAAAAATCAAGTTTCGATCAATTCAAACCAGCAGAGCAACCTGGATTTGCTCTGATACCACTTGTAAAACACAGTAACGATCTTACTACTGGATGAACCGATCGATCTAGTGCACGAGAATGTAAATAAGCTTTGTTTTATTGATTTCACAAAGAGAACAATTACAAAGCTTTGGTTTCTCTCTCTAGAACACACTTAGAAACACACACATAGTGGAGATGATATGACCAGAAGTTCTAACATGCTAAGCTAGTCAACCTATTTATAGGTGACACTAACTGAGCTGCGTACCACCTCTATACCATTTGGTCCGGGCGGACCATTTGGTACGCAGGACCAACTGGTCCGCTGCCCTCATAGTCACACACGCATACGCTCTCACATAGATACAATACACGAGACACAATGTAGCATAAGAATATGCTTCTACACAATGTCTTTCACTAGAAAGACCAATAATTTACCAAGTTCTAAAAGAATGGTGGGAAGGACCTTTGGTAGAAGAGTCTAATAAAAATATACACTTCTGAAGGAAGGTATGCCAGGCCCTACGAAGAAGGGTCACGTAACAAAGCAGCTTACAAAAGAAGCATATTTAGGTTCCTCTACGCAGGACATTATAACAGCACATTAGCTTCTAAAAGAAGGGGCAAGAGACCCTTCGCGATGAAGCTAAGGTAGAATAAAAACTTTAAATATCACCTTCAGGTGAAAAACGCAAGAATCCTCTATGCGAAGGACCTTCTACGATACACTTAGAATTTCGGGCCCTAGGGCCTCAAACCAAAAAGACGTTACTTTTGAAGAAGTTATTCTAGAAGGCTTCGCTCAAGGCCACTAGTTAGGAGCCTTGTGGTTGCATACACCTTTTTAAAAGAAGAGGTTTTGCATAAGTATATGAGACTTATTAAGAAATCCCTCACATCGAGTCGAAAGCTCATAATTAAGGCTACAAAAAGAAGTAGGCCTCAGGGAGGCCCAACGATCACATTCCCCACTAAAAGAAATCCATCAAAACTTTGTGGTCCTCGACAAAAGGCATGACACAAACAAGTTATGAATTACAACAAAAGGAGGTCAAAGTGTGGGGTTATCACAATATTAACTACTATAAGGACCGAAGAGGCCATGACCAAGGTCTTCGGTAGAAATCCTATGTAAAGAAAACATAGAAAATAATACATTCACAAAACACATAAGTTTTGATAAACGCAACCACACCTGTGAAGCTTCTTTAAGAAGGCCTCATTTGGTGTAAAAGTGAATCCTTCAGGACAAGCACCCTTAGTGGGCTCGATCAGGGAAGGACGCTCCAAAAATAACCATCTGAAAAACGTTGGAAAAAACAAAAGCAAAAGGATTATAAAGTTATGTGCGATACATATAGCTATTCGATCGCACTATCAGTTCTAACAAGAAAAATACAAGGGACTAGTGGGGACTTGATGGGATATCCCTGTCAAGAAAGACCCTTCTAGTCAAGGATGGCGAAGGCCTCCAAAAAATACTTATGATATAAGTAAAAAGCCTGAGTGCCTGAGAGCGACAAATGGCTACCTGGTTAAAAGTGGACTACATAAAGTTCACGTATAAAGCAGTCTTAATAGAATTGCTTTACACTTGGGGGGACTTGATAAAGTATCCCCCACATCGGATCAAGGCCTATAGCCTAGGCCCAAGATAAGGAGACGATTGAGCGACATCAAAGCCCGGAATATGAAAGGAGTCTGGAAGCCTTCGGGAAGGAACTGACGTTAAATAAAAGCTAAGTCCTTCAGGAAGGACCCCGGCGAAAGGGAACAAACTTGCGGGTCTCGTGGTAAAGGCTTATAGACCAAGTACAAAAACAAGGACCTTCGTGGACAGTAGAAGGAGGAGGGCTTGATCTTAAGCCTTTTTAAAGGAAATAAAATCAGCCCAACACTTTTTTCACCTGGACCTCAAAAGTATTGGACTTGGGGGGACTTATTGGGCTATACCCCTATAAGGGCTACGCGGAAGCTCTACCCCAAGGATAAGGGCTATGGTGAAGCTTTACCCTTTGACTTATAGAAATATGTCCATGAATGGCCTCGTCAGAGCGATGCCCCTCGCATAAGGGCTAAGGGCCCCAAGGACCCTGATAAGGGGGTCGCCCAGACGGAAGGGGCACACTCTCTTGATAAAAGGAATAAATCATACATGTCTGGTATCTAGGAGACACAAAGTATGTGAACAGTACCACAAGGACGATGTGACTAGTTGACTTAGTCATTAAGTACATGACTTCTGTCCCTTCGTCAGAGTTGTTGGTTTATATAACTATTTGTCAAATTATTCACGAGTACGTAGCGGATCGATCCTATGATTTAACCTAACTAACCGGATAGAACATGTTTACCTTATGAGCTCGGATTGACTTGATCTCTTGGAGGATTTAATGCAAATCCCTCTACGATCGCACACACGACACACCAATGTTATGTGCTAGCACTTGATCACGAACCTTCTTCTTCAAGTTTTGGTCAAACCACAATTTCGAACTGAAGGGAATTAGAAACCCTAGCCGAAATTTAGAAGAGGAGAGGAGGAGGAGAGAATTAGGGTTTTGGATTTCTCTAATCACTTGGATTGAATCGTCACCCAAACCCATAACCAAGGGGTTCTATTTATAGGGTTTAGATAACTTAGGGAACAAGATTAGGGCAACACAATGAGCCCTATGAGGCTTACGAATTTCTAGAATTCATACAAGGCCTTTGGGCCTCCACCAACTTGTTCCTTAATTAATCTAGTCCAATTCCCTTCTCTTTAATTAATAACTAATGGCCCGTTAACAATTAACTATTAGTTTTTAATTAATTCCTCTTTAATAATTCATGATAAATATTAATTAACTATTAATTAATATTAATACATTTGGTGTCGAGACGTGTGACCCCGTAGGCTTAAATAATTTCCGGACATACGCTTACTATTACATGATCATATCCCTACAGCTCCCACTTGAGCTTGCAATAGTAAAGGTAATAACATTGGTTAGCATCTAGCAACACGCCAATGCTCCCAGAAATATTTAAGTACAGCTTCTCAAAGTGTATTTAAATGGTTTAGTCATTTATTATCCCTTTGTTACCGACACCGTGTTAAATATGGATATGGATCAAAGTCATTCCATACTTTAACGATTCTATTTCTCATTCTCACAACTAACTTAAGATTACCAAATTGCAAATCGAGACATCTCTAGATTTCATTTGGGCACGGCCATGCAAACATCTTAATTAGTCCAATGAGGGGCCCAGTGGTATCTGCTTCAGCACAAAGCTGAAGGAACAAATCCTCTTGACTACACGTGTCAAGTCACATACTTCACTACACTTACTGAAAATAGCCCTCATGTACTACCTTATTCAGGATAGTTAGACCTATATCAAGTAGGTGCAATCCATACATGCATGACCTGCTTGTATCTCAAGTCTAAGGATAAATAAAGCAACCATTTACGAATTTCACTTAATGACGCCGATCCATAAAGTGACAATTCGTTAGTGGGTCAGTCCAGTATGCATCCAATGAATACCATGTGAGTTTGGTGGGACCATCCTAACCAATCACTCAGATTTTGTCTTAGTTTAACTATCACTAGTACAAATATGATCTTCGGTCACACCAGAAAAGTGTGACCGTAAGTGATTAGTCACACTTTTTTTTTCGTTCCATCCGTGACCAAAAGTCTCGCCATTTTAGGTCACATACAGTGACATTGAATTTCAGTGACCGTATGATACGAAAAAATGTGACTGTAGATAAAAAGTGTGACTATAAATTAGCGATTTTTCTTGCTGGATCAATGATTTTATCGAATAATGTCAACATAAACCCTTTTTAGTAACAGTTATTTATTTTGTAGTGGCAAAATGTTCCCAAATGGTGACATGATGTTCGTGTTCACTGTGACGTTTTGCTAGTAATTGGTCACATAAATAATAATTTAGTGTGACTATTGTTTAGGTTTTAGAGACACACAATTTTGTTATATGTGACTATTTCATAAACGTTGATGTAGAAATAGTTTGAAGTGTGACTATTTTATAGTTTTTTGTCACACAAAAATGCCTTAAAGTGACTATTGGTTGGTATATGGTCACAACTAAACACCTAGTTGGTAATATAAAGTAACCATTACATATGTTTAGTGACATAATGTTCCCAAATGGTCACATGTTTTTTTTGTTCACTGTGACGTTTTGCTAACAATTGGTCACATAACCAATATTTAGGTGTGACTATTGTCTAGGTTTTAGAGACACGCAATTTTGTTATATGTGACCATAGTATGAAATTTGATGTAGAAATAGTTTGAAGTGTGACTATTTTATAGTTTTCAGTCACATAAAAATGTCTTAAAGTGACTATTGGTTGGAAAATGGTCACATTTAAACACCTAGTTGTTAATATAAAGTAACCATTATATACCTTTTAGTCACATAAGACAAATAAAAATGTGACTACAGACGTTTTATAATCACATTAAGAATTTGTAAGTGTCATTTTTTGCTAACCTTTAGTCACATTATTTTTTAACTTTTGTTATTACATTCACATTTAGTAACATATATTACATAAATACATCACACTAACACACTTTTAGTCACACTTTTAGATTCTATGTGCCTGTTTATGTATTTTAGACACAATTAATTACGTAAATTATGACTATATGTTGTTAATAATAACATAGTTGTTAATATAGAGTGACCATTTCATACCATGTAGTGGCATTAAACAAATGAAATTGAGACGGGAGACCTTTTATAGTCACATTAATTAGTTGTAAGTGTAGCTATTACCTAACCTTTCATCACACATATATTGTTTTTAAGTGTGACTATTGCCTAACCTTTTGTCACACGTATTTTATTTATGTGTAGCTATTGTCCAACCTTTCATCACACATTCTTTTCTCAAAACAATGGTCACACACACTATTTGTACGTGTTGCCATTGTCTAATATTTGATCACACATCATTTGCTATCATTCCACCACACAGAAAAAAATGATGATTATAATAACAATAATAAACCAAAATCTCATACATAAGTTTTAAACTTAAATACTAAAGACATAAACTTCGAACCAAAAGCTAGCTACATAAGTTTCGGTACAATAGAAGAAATCTTAGGATTGTAGCAACCTTTCATATCGGAAAAGAAATAAAAATCAAGATTCCCAAGCACGTTCAAAATTTCCAAACCTGCATGTATTACAGACCTACATCATACATAAAATAATTCTTAGTTCATATAACAATGAATCAAACAAATTAATACAAAGCCTCTTCATTACACAAAATTACATCTATATATAATATTACTAACCTGTGTTTAAATGTGAAGATCGGTATACTAGACAACACCTGAGAATGCAATGCCTAAAAAATCTGCAAACATAAGTCACACAAATCCAATTAACAACATAAGCAATACACTAATAAAAATTATTCTTTGTCCTTAAACTAGTGCGCGAGGAGCGCGCGTGGCGCGTAATTGTGGCTGGGTAATTTTTCTAATCCGATGTAACATTAAACAAACACGTAATTTGTTTTTTACCATTAATTTAGGTTCCGAGGAGCGCGCGTTGCGCGAGACGCATGCAGGAAAAGGAAAACGCGGTATTTTGCTTCTTGTGCCCTGCCTGAGGAGCCTTTGACAACTATGCACCACCAAATGAAATGAATACATTTTAGGCAAAAAAAATTATTAAAAAAACGTCAAATAATCACTTCTTGTAATATTAAAATAATTTCACAAAAGGTTAAAGTAAATGGAAATGTTCTCATGATGCAAATTGCAAATACCCTTTGCATTTTATCGTTCAAAAAAAAACAATAAGTCAAGTCATCAACAATAGGTGCTATTATGGGTCACAGTCTGCGGGACCATCCAAGCTCCATTTGATTTCGTTACAGAAATAACAGAACCCAGGGTAATTTGTGTTCCAGTTTCCACCTCAATATTCAACTCATCTAGAGATAGTGGTAAACTGACCTTTGGTGTAATGCAGATGTATATATTTATGAGGTTAAACCCAGCTTAAATAGCCACAGCCTTAGCCAACATAGTCTTTCTAGTTCCAGGAGGCCCGAACAGAAGATCTTTGGCCACAGCCTTAGCCAACTAACTTGACAAAAATCTTCAGCCATAACCCAGTTACATATGAGGATCTGCAACACACCTAACAATTAGAACATCACCAAAAAGCTTAATTTCACAATTTTTCATCAGCAAGTACTACAAAATAAGAGAATTACCTTCAATTTCTCCAGGATCGTACTTCGACTGGCTAATTAAACTTCAGTAACTGTCCCATCAGACATTCATTAAATACCATATCCGCATCATACAGTTGTATTTAAGAAATTGAATCACGAAATAGATCACCGACACTAAAAAGCTAACTATAAAACCAAATCACAAAAAACCAAAGATCTAAGCGCATTTGAAACACAAATTCAAATTCAAATCAAACAATTCGATATACCTTCTGTATTGAGAAGTTAAATCCATCTTTGATTATCCGATGATTAAGATCATATGATGAATCAGATCATATATAAATAAAGCATGCCATCAGAAACAAAACAAATTAATAAGAACCGATAAAAGAAGCACAATTTGCAGGTGAATGCCTTTAAATTAACCCTTGTTTTTAGAACATACATAAGTTCCCAACTGCTCTTTATATATATTACTTAACATAAATTTGATGCATATAATTTGATATTTATCATAGTTGATAAACTGTATATGCCACTGGAATGTGACAGTTTTCTAACTTTAAAGCAAGATGTTGCTACCTAATCTATCTAGTATTGTCTTAAGAGTTCAAATTTTAAAGCCACAAAGTATTTACCTTCTCGGTAGCTTAGTTAGCTTTCCTTGAAGATGGAGGCTCATGATCTCATTTTCCCCACCTATCATATTTTGACCTACAAATATAGAGTCTTATCTTTCACATCAAATAAAGGCTCATGATCTCTTTTGCCTTGCCCTGCCCTGCCTATCAGATTTTAAACATGGTGTGGCTTTTGATTATGCAATTCTATCAGTAGAGAAAATATAAGATTACCTAGATTATTATCCTGCAAAAACTTTTTTGTTACATGTCCACCAAAAGGCACACCTACACCACGCTTGCTTGGTCCTCTGCCAGGATTAGGTTGTGGATCTTTCCATAGAATCTCACACATAAAACCAAAATCAGAACATCATATATTAGTAGCTTCTTATACCAACTTAAGCACCAATAAAACACTTTTTTTTCTTCATTAAAGAAAATATAAGTTTCATGTCAAACCAACCGTTGAATATAAATTGATTTGAACTCTCACCAAACGTTGCTCCTTTGTATTGTGCCATCATATGGCTATCATAAATATGTGGCTATCTTGAGAAAGGTTACGCTATTAAAATACTCCTTGTATAATCAATTAGATATCCAAGATACTTGTAGTCAACGATATACTCATAGAGAGGATAAAAGACCTCATAGTTATCTCATTAATATCATATCTAGATCTCTAGTTATTTAAAACCCCCCATTCATATAACTAGGCCAGCTTTGTCATGCCATCCATTCATAATAGCGATGATTCAACATCGTTTGGATATTCGTTTGAAAACTTGGCAACACCTTAAACTTAGAATAAGAAGAAACATAACAAAATTAGTAACTATACACATGATTATATGTTGCTTTCATGACCGAGATGAAGCCTGCATAGCGTAATACTGTCTGATCTGACAAACTCTGATAAATATCAGTTGTAGGAATAAGCACAACAGCATCTAAATATATGAAACAACAGTTTAGTAATATTAAAATCAGATTATTAACTTCATATTGTTAGTATTAGTTGCCCACAACAGTTTAATGATATTAAATACAGTAAGTAACCAAATTCTTGTTAATAATCACAGTCTCAAAAGTGTGCGTGGCAATCAATGCAATATTATCCTCCAAAAATTGCTATTAAACACAACAAAGAATCCATGGAAACTATTGTTAAGCATCACTACAATTTACATACATGGTTTTCATGCAACCTTTAGTTCTTAAACTCTTATTCTACTACAAATACATCAGTTTGCACATCATCATTCAACATTTAAGAATTAGAGTTCCTTGTATGCATCACATAACAGTCATTGATGAGTCTAGCAACATGAACATGACCACATGAAAATCAATTTTTGGTGAACTAGGTTTACTAGACTTGCACAAACTTCATTATTGTTCATAGGTTTTACATTTGCAAGTCTCCTAACAACCATGGGCCTCATATAACAGCATATTAACATCGCATAACAAGCATTCACAGCCCATACGATATAGATTTCATCATAAAACGAATTAGGGTTTGGACTAGGAACAATCTATCCATCTACTTTCTATAAAATCAACATATTGCCTCATAAAATTAGCACGTAACATCACATTCCTAAGCATGAACAACAGCAAGAACATGGCTAAAACCAATTAGGGTTTTCGAACAGAGAATAGAGAGGAAGACGAGGTTACCTTCTGTTTCTTGTTAATTATTATCGTTTGTTCCTGAGACTGATGCGATGTAACAGGGCTTATAATAGCCCTAGCAACCTTCTGTTCGAGTACAACACTCTGAGCAACCTTCGATTTTATGTAGCAATGGAGATTGGGGACTGGTTAGCGAAGAGAAAAAAAAAACCGTAAATGGAGAGAGGGGAAGATGAAGTCGCGATGTGAGAGGGAGGAGATGGATTAAGCGACGGTTTTAAGGGAGGGATTTTAGTAGTAGGTTTGTAATTTACAAGGAGTACATTAAACCCCCTCCAATTTTAATATATTTTCAGTTTAAGCCTCCCCTTCTAAAACCAAACCAAAACTTTGCTAGTATTTACAAAAATGTTCGGTTTATATAAATTTTCTCGTATCATGATGCATGTAACACAGATACCTCTTAAACTCGCAAGAAGTCATAGTTATATAAATCCATTTACATGCAACTCACATAAAATTATAGGTTGTTCAATCTACGTTCGCTCGTTAACGCTATAGTAGTTAGTCACCAACGTTCAGGACCGACTCGACTCGTGTGAATGTTCGTGGACTCGATGACACATCTAACAATCTTATTAGAAGTATGAATGCATGTATGTTCAAAATAAATATTTTTTCGTGTTCTTGTTTGTACCAAATTACATGAATTTTTACCGGGTGTCACATCATCCCCTTGTTGAAGGAATGGTGGTTAGGCCCAATGGTGGTTAGTTAGGTCCAATGATGCTTTCTTAGGCCTAATGAGGCCGAGCAATGGTTTGTTAGGCCCAATGGTGGTTAGTTAGGTCCAACAATGCTTTCTTAGGCCCAATGAAGGTTAATAAGGTCTACTTAGTTCAGTTAGGTCCTGTGAAGGTCAACTAGGTCCAGTGAAGGTCAATTCGGGGAACATGGTCATGCTTCACTTAATCGTGTGTTTCAGATGACATAATTGACTCCAATTGGCTATAATCGAACCCAATTATAATCGAACTCAATTGAACATAATCAAATAGATATAATCGAACTAAAGTAGGCAAAATAGACTATAATCGGATCTAATTGAACTCAATTGGACATAATCGACTCCAATTGGATATAATCGAACTCAATTGGACATAATTGACTCCAATCGAACTCAATTGGGCATAATCAACTTCAATTAGATATAATAGAACTCAATTAGGCATTATCGACTCCAATTAGACATAATCGACTCCAATTGGATAAATCCAACTCGATTGAACATAATCGACTCCAAAAGGATATAATCTTACTCAATTGGACATAATCGACTCCAACAGGATATAATCTTACTCAACTGGGCATAATCGACTCCAATTGGACATTATCGACCTCAGTTGGATATAATCGGACTTAATTGGACATAATGGAACTTGATTGGATATAATCGGACTTAATAGGACATAATGGAACTCAAATGGATATAATCGTACTCAATTGGGCATAATCGACTCCAATTGGACATAATCAAACTCAATTGGATATTATCAGACTAAATTTGAACATAATCGAACCCAATTGAATGTAATCAAGCTCGACTGGACATAATCGAACTCAATTGGGCATAATCAAGTTCAACTGGACGTAATCGAAGTCCAT
The DNA here is from genome assembly GCA_039602395.1 of Deinandra increscens subsp. villosa. Lineage (NCBI taxonomy): Eukaryota > Viridiplantae > Streptophyta > Magnoliopsida > Asterales > Asteraceae > Deinandra > Deinandra increscens. Next base: position 108,540,984 of record JBCNJP010000027.1, read on the forward strand.
TGGGCATAATCAACTCCAATTGGATATATCGAAACTCAATTGAACATAATCGACTCCAATGAGATATAATCGTACCCAATTGGGCATTATGAACTCCCATTGGACATAATCGAACTTAATTTAATATAATTAGACTTAATTGAACATAATCAAACTCAATTGAACATAATCAAGCTCAATTGAACATAATCAAGCTCAAGTGGACACAATCAAACTTAATTGGGCATAATCAAGCTCAATAGGACATAATCGAAGTCCATTGGGCATAATCAACTCCAATTAGATATAATTGAACTCAATTGAACATTATCGATTCCATCGGGATATAATCATACTCAATTGGGCATAATCAACTCCAGTTGGACATAATCAAGCTCAAATGGATATAATCGGACTTAATAGAACATAATCGGACCCAATTGAACATAATAAAGCTCAATTGAACTCAACTGGGCATAATCAAACTCAATTGGACATAATCGAACTCAATTAGGCATAATCAAGCTCAATTGGACATAATCGAACTCAAATGAACATAATCGACTCCAACGGGATATAATCGTACTCAATTAGGGTTTTAGTGGGATATAATTCTTCTCCGTTACAACTTATGTTCATGACATGCGCACCATTTCATGCTTAATCATCGTTTAATGTTCTATGTTACGTTTTGAGTAAAACCTTTTGAGGTATAGGATACTGCATATATGCAATATAAAATGTGTAAAGTTCATTAGATTGACTCTAATATATTGTATTTTATCTTCCATTCTTATAAAACAAAAGTTTCTAACAATTTTTTATTTATTTAAGTTTCATAATTCAATTAAATTTTCTATACTCCATTATAATTATTAATTTTTTAAAACTCTAACGGTATGTACGAATATAAAACTAGTTAATTAATATTAATATAGGAGACTAAATTCACACCTAAATTTTCACTACATTTTTAGTTTGGAGCCAAAAATTTCACTTCCCTCCCAAATGCTAATTAACCCCTCCACAAAACTAAGCCCTAAATTTGAACTTCGTGGTAAAAAATAGCACCGCCACCGTTCTTCTCATACAGTACCCTCCATCGATATCGCAGGTTCCAGTCTTCCAGATGACAATCAGGAGAATTTCTTTTCCGACGCCGGTTCCTCACCCTCACCTACACCCTCCGCCGCCGCTGGTTCCTCACCATCTCACGCCGTCCATCACCGGTTCCACGCCTCCATCGTCGGCTCCACACCTCCAAACATATCTGCAGTCGCCGCTAGTTTCACTCCTCACACCTATGCCGTCGCCGCCAGTCCTCACACCACTACCACGGCCGCTGGTTCAGGTAATGATATTGAACATGATTTGTGATAAATATCAACCTGATATTGAATATGATTTGTGGTCAATTTCATTACATGTACCTATAAATTTGTTATTGATTGATGCGATGGAGTATATCTTAATTGAAGTGGTCCATGGTTGTCCTTTTATATGATATATAAAGTAATATTGTTGCTTTTCATGATTCTAAAACTTCAAATTATCAAAAATAAAAAAGATGACAGATTTGAATTGTAGTTGTCCCTTGTGGTTCCCTGTAGTATGTAGTGTGTGTACATATATATATATATATATATATATATATATATATATGTGTGTGTGTGTGTGTGTGTGTGATGGATGTTAATGGTTGCAATCAAACATGGCAGATCTATCATAAGTTAGCTGCTAAAATTGGGTAAAATTGTAATGTTTGGTTCTATTTCTGGCAGTCTGCCTTTATTTTCATTTCAAAATGGTGATTTTTCTGTCTTCATTTGTCTCGTTTCAACTATTTTGCCGTTATTAATTTATTAATTTTATTTATTTATGTTCATACTTGTCATTTGGGTTTCAACTTTTGATATGTTTAGATATAAAGAGATGGGGATGGTAAAAAAGCTGGTTTGAAACAAAAACAAAAGAGCACGTCTTCGATGGATAATGATGTAAAGATGTCTGATGCAGAGGTATGTAGATTTGGTTACTATTTATATAAATGTGGTGAATGTGATACGGGTACGCTTAGTATACACACTTCTTTTGGATTTATATCCAGGGACTGTCAAATGGAAGTGGAGAATCATCCAAGCTACTTTGAGAGAAGGTTAACATCCTTATAAACTTTTCGGTTCTTAAATTTTTTTATTGTCTGTAGAGGCAACATTTTTTAACCCATTTACTTATTAGCTAGTTAGATTTGGGTTATATTTTATCTCTAATAGGTCAACTGGTTAATATAAGATAAGTGAGTTAAATAGTTCAAACAGGTTGAAAATTGCCTCAAGTCTTTTTTCAACATAGGTTTCTTTGACAACACTTAATCTCAAAGAAAATATTATTGCAATAACAATCTAATTATTTACCACCTTAACATTTTACAACTGCAAATGTTGTATAATGAATATAATATTGAAGAAGCATAGGGTACAAGTTAATGGGTTTCTTGGTTATGTGCAAATTTTTAAACGGGTAGTGCAAGTGAGAGGAGCTGGATTTCTTATGTACATGCCCTTAAACGTAAGGTGCAACTGGACCAATGTTGCGTGATTGACGGGTAGCTGATTTTTCACGCTACCCATGTATATGTTAACGGTAAAAAAAATACCTACAGTTTAAATGAAAGTGATTTGTAGTTTTATTTATACTTTTAAGAATGTGTTCATGGTTATTGGGTGGAAAGAGATGGTTGATGTGTGTGGTAAGCAAATGCTTTAAATCTTCATGAGGTTCATAAAATGGTGGTCTGTGATCGTTATATTAGGTTAGACAGATAGATCAATAACCTCTCATTCGATTCACAAATGTGTTCATAGTTTTTTGTTATCAAATGGTTGTCTGTCTTATGAGTATGTGCTAACGTTTTTTTGGTCATTTGATGACATTGGTTGTCTTATGATGACAATGGTTATCTTGTGTATATGTATGCTAACAAAATTTTGTCACTTTACATGAGGGTGATGAGATGCTGCTCTATAATCATTATCTTAAGTGAGCATACTTTATAACATACATGTAAACACCCTGTTTTGTGCATAATTTTTGGGTGCAGCGCAGCAGGGTCTATAAATCAAAGGCCTGGGATTTATGTAGTGAAAAACTCGCAAGTTGGATTCTAATTCTGAGTTTACACGGTTCATATGAGTTACAAATATGTTGGCCTATTTAGATGTATGGTTTTTGTTTCTAACTTAATTTCATGTTGGACCTTTTTTTTGGCTCTTAATAGGCTTAGCTATTTCGCTTTGTTATTGGTGTTACATTGGTAGGTATGTGCCTTAAATTCCTCTTTTGATCAAACAAAATTCTCAAACAGTTGAAAGGGGACTTTCTTTTGTTCTTGCTATGGTTGCTTCTAGTATGGTTTAGTTATAGGATTGTACGTATGAGTAGCTCATGCGACTAGCTTAATTTTATGGCAGGTGTAGAGCCTCACATTCTTCAACAACCGAGGAGAATCTTGTATTCTTGGGGCTGAGGTGTTTCAAGCTCCAATCATTTATGTTGTCAAAGGATTTTAGACCAGAATTTGAAAATCTATTATGTCGCCTTCTACTTCCAAGTTTCCCAGGTTTCACCTTCTTCTTCTGTTTTTTTACACATTAAACACCGTTTTCATTTAAACTACATGATTTAATTATCAAAATTATATTCAACGAGTTCGTCTCATGACTTAACAGAATACCAAACCATGAACGGTTACAACCCCAACAACTACAAACGGGTCATCAAACGGCATCCGCGCAAAACACGCGGATCCCACCATCTTGTTTTAAATAAAATTTAGGTGGTTTTATGCATTACAAGTTTCCTTTCTGTGCCTTTTGTACTTATTCGACCCATTTACTTGTTTAAAAATGATTTCTCACCAGTTGGATACAATATAAACCAAGCATGGTGTGCTGTCTTCAAACATTGAACTTAGTGGGGGCACATATGTCGGTTACCAACAACATAACGATGCATTACAATCAATTCATGTAGTTCTAATCAATTTTGAAAGTTAACTTTATATATTAGTTGGTTAACTTTTAATGTAAACAGTGCGTGAGCCAGGGGGTTTGGGATCAAGCGCTACTACATACAACGGTAGGGGAGGTCTATGGTGTGGTGTCTTCAAACATTGAACTTAGTGAGGCACGTATGTCGGTTACCAACAACATAATGGCAATTGTGGTGAAAAAGAAAAAAAGTTAAATACTTCAATAGTACGTCGTTTGTCCACCGTCTTACTATGAAGCTAGGCTGAAGGAAATCGGTCCAACCATCATGAAGAACCGTGATAAGAAGAAAGATTTCACGAAAATGACTGATGCTTTCTGATAGTTTTTTATTAGTTTTTTCTTCTGAACTCATGGATGTTATGATCTACTAATTTTAATTTTTAATGAATGAATGATTTCTGTTTATCTCTGTTTTTGTATATATATCTCTGTTAATTTTTAGATGGTAATCTTTAAATTTTAAGTTATTAATCAGTTTAAAGGTAGAATATGAGTATTAATTTAACATTTTATTAAACAACTCGGGATGGTTAAAATTTCATGAAAAATTATTTTATCTACACAATGGCTCGAAAATCAGATTATAGAAAACATAAAAAAAATTATAGGGTTCAGGGGTTCGAACCCGAAACCTACAAGCTATAAGTATAATGTGGCCAGAACAGGTTAAATACTTGGTTTTTTTGAATAATTTCCGTTCTCAGGGGCTAGCCCAGCGGGTTAGTCTTTTGATTTTCTTTGATAGTGTCGGATCGTGGTTAGAATCAACTAACCAAACAACTTACTTAAAGGTATCAAACAAGAAAGGCGGAATCAAACTTGTTTGTGTTGAAGTTAAAATGCTTTGATCGAAAATGTAACTAGTAAACAAGAAGTAAAGTAGATGAACACAAGATATCAATTCCAAGCACTACTATATTATTACTTCTCAATGTTTACAAGGAGTTACAGCTGATGAACTAGAGAGAGTCGATCAACGAGAAACAAGGGAAATACAACTAATATATATAGTGCAAGGAGGAAATCAAAGATATTCTTTTATTTCCTTTTAGCTACTAGGCTAAATAAACAAATCATATCTACTCCATAGTTGTTGTAGTACAAGCATGCTTCTGTGAACAGTTGAGCAGACCTATCGGTGAACAGTGTACAGCATGGTGTAAAGTAAAACTGCTTTCTGACAGCTTTTCTGCATTGGAACTTGCACCAGGGGATAAGTCAAAGTTCTGGAGTAACACTAGGAAGAGTTCCGGAGGAACTACTTAGTGTGAAGGAAGTTCCGGAGTAACTTCCTTCGAAACTCTGACTTAAAGAATTTCAGCCAAGCTGAACATTCCCAACAGATAGGTTGATAGTTCGAATCCTGGCAAATGGCAGCACTATATATATATATATTAAAGTCGAATAAAATGAGAGATGACCAAATACTTATAGTCACATATTTTTTTTTCATTTCTCGTGACCAAAATTCATCTTTAGTCACACATCAAATTGTCATAAAACATAAGATGACCAAATTATACGTATAGTCACATAGTTTTTGCATTTATAATGACCATATTTCATCTTTAGTCACACATAAAATTGTCAGAAAATGAAAGATGACCAAAGTATACTTATAGTCACATAGTTTTTTCATTTATCATGACCATATTTCATCTTTAGTCACACATCAAATTGTCAAAAAAATGAAAGATGTCCAAATTATATTTATAATCACATATATTTTTTTCATTTATCATGACTATAATTCATCTTCAGTCACACATCAAATTGTCATAACATGAAAGAAGACCAAATTATGCTTATAGTCACATATTTTATTCATTTATCATGACCGGTATTCATCTTTAGTCACACGTCAAATTATCATAAAATTAAAGATGACCAAAATATACTTATAGTTACATATATTCCCATTTACCATGACCACGAATTATCTTTAGTCATACATTCAAAATTAAAACTGTGACTATAAAATATGTAGACCGGCATAAGCTTTTCTTAGTGTTAATTTTTAGTCACACCTAATAAAATGAAAGATGGCCATATTATACTTATGGTCACATGTTTGCCAATTTATTGTGACGATGATATATCTTTAGTCACACGTCCAAATTGAAAATGTGACCATAAACGGTAACTTACAGTCACACCAATAACTATTTTGACCAAAATATGTTTAACTTACTGTCACACTTAAAATTAACGTGTCAATATATATTACATTTAGCCACATTTAATTACATAAACAATTGCTTCATGTGACCATATACATATCTACAGTCACTCGTAAATATTATCAGAAAAAAAGTCGCAAGTAGTGACATTTGGTCACATTGATCGAAATGTGACTTGTAATTGTCACACATGTAATGTAAAAGTGTGACCATATTAACTGATCGGGCTTGCAATGGTCACACAAAACGATATAAAAGTCACCGAAACATGTCTAGAAAAATAAAATTGACCTACGGTCACACTTTTAATCGAAAGTGTCACAGGACCGAAACGTGAAAA
>JBCNJP010000027.1:108548034-108765405 GCA_039602395.1 Deinandra increscens subsp. villosa
CATCCTCGTGTCAATCTCCAAACTTACATTTTCATCTTTATTTACATCAAACACGCTACCTCACATACAAAGTTTGATCAACTAATTGCTTAGGCAGTTTTTGACCAAAACAGATCCTATGATTTAACCTAACTAACCGGATAGAACATGTTTACCTTATGAGCTCGGATTGACTTGATCTCTTGGAGGATTTAATGAAAATCCCTCTACGATCGCACACACGACACACCAATGTTATGTGCTAGCACTTGATCACGAACCTTCTTCTTCAAGTTTTGGTCAAACCATAATTTCGAACTCAAGGGAATTAGAAACCCTAGCCGAAATTTAGAAGAGGAGAGGGGGAGGAGAGGAGGAGGAGAGAATTAGGGTTTTGGATTTCTCTAATCACTTGGATTGAATCGTCACCCAAACCCATAACCAAAGGGTTCTATTTATAGGGTTTAGATAACTTAGGGAACAAGATTAGGGCAACACAATGAGCCCTATGAGGCTTACGAATTTCTAGAATTCGTACAAGGCCTTTGGCCCTCCACCAACTTGTTCCTTAATTAATCTAGTCCAATTCCCTTCTCTTTAATTAATAACTAATGGCCCGTTAACAATTAACTATTAGTTTTTAATTAATTCCTCTTTAATAATTCGTGATAAATATTAATTAACTATTAATTAATATTAATACATTTGGTGTCGAGACGTGTGACCCCGTAGGCTTAAATAATTTCCGGACATACGCTTACTATTACATGATCATATCCCTACAAGAGTCATCCGTGCCCTTTCGCGAGAGTACTTGTCCCTTCGCAAGAGTACTTGTCCCTTCGCGAGAGTACTTGTCCCTTCACCAGAATACTTACCCCTTCATCAGAATACTTGGCTATTAAGTAAAACAACTAAGCTTGATGACAGCTCATGGACAACTAAGGAGAATATTCCCTATAAATAGGAGAGCTCCTCCACTCCTTGAGGGCAGGTTGTAAATGGGTGAGAAAACCCATACTCTCTCTCTCTCTCTCTAAACACTTCCCTTGCATACACACACTCTTGCACGGGGGAGACCCGACGACGGCGATGATGGAAACGGAACGGAATATGTTCATATGGATCTGAGCCGGAGGATCTCGCCCCTCCACACACACACTTGTAGCTACTAGAATCCTACCCCGGGATTCTGGGACGTAACAACTCCAGTATAAGTCACGTGTCCTAAAGACTCGGTCAGCTGAGTGAATCGTGGACCAAGTAGACCTCAACGGCTATGTGGAAGACGTGGGCTTAGTTGCTAGTTTTTAGGATAGTTTGTTAAAATGTAATCTGTATTTAAATCGAGCTCTAGGCTTGCACACACACACCTTTTTTCAGCAATCGCAACTCTCTGCAACACTTAGAATACGAGCTCGTTTTATTTGTACTAAACATTTTCATTATATAAAAGTTTTAGGAGGCATGTACTTTGAACCGGCCCCCGAGGTTTTTTGCTAGGCTCCTTGAGGATACTCAAGGATTCCTGGATTTTCCCTCGTTACATCCTCGTGTCAACACTCAAACTTGCATTTTTCTTGCTAATTTTATCAAACACGCTACCTCACTTACAAAGTTTGATCAACTAATTGCTTAGGCAGTTTTTTACCAAAACAACCAGTAGCATCAATGTTTCTATTTAAGTACAACTGCATATGCATATATTACAACTTACAAATGCATCAATATGCATATACACACTGATGCTATAACATTAACAGTGGTATGATTATCAGTAACACCGATGTTATCAAGATTCAACAAAAACATAATCAAATGTACAACTACACATGCATATATTACAACCCACAAATGCATCAATATGCATATAAAGTTATAAACACTAATGCTATAACCATTAAACAGTGTTGTGATTATCAGTAACACCGATGATATCAAGATTCGACAAAAACATAATCAAAATGTACAACTACGTATACACAAATTAAAAAGTATAAAAGCATCAAGATTCAACAAAAAAAAAACATAGTTGGGTAACAAATTACCAAATACCGAAAGAAAATTTATCAAATACCTAAGAAAAATTTAACAAATACCAAAATAAAAACATACTTGAGTAACAATTTTAAAAAAAACATACAGAAAAGATTATTTATCAAAATACCTTTAAATAATAATTTGGATGTGAGCATCAATGACAAAAATCTCACGATCTTATCTTTCTACAGCTTTCATAATTAAAAAAAAGTAAGTAAAAGAAAAAATCGTATACCTAACTTATTTTTTCCTTTCTTTTCTACCAAAACTAATTTCTTGATTATTTTATAATAGTTGGAGATGTGAGCAACGGCGAGGGAGTAGCTGGAGATGTGAGCAAAAAATCATCAAATACTTTTAAATACCTCATACCTCCGGCAACAAATTTACAGAAAGAAAAACTGGTCATTTGAGATGTTAGCATCGACAGCGGCGGCGAGGGGGTAATTGCAGAAATCGGAAATCGGAAATCGGAAAATGACGGAGGCGGCCGTAGTCGGAAAATGACGGAAGTGGATCTGCAGCGTCGGAAAATGACGGAGGTGGATCTGCAGCGTCGGAAAATGACGGAGGTGGATCTGCAGCGTCGGAGCACGGATCTGCAGCATCGGAAAATGACGGAGGCGGCCGTAGTCGGAAAATGATGGAGGTGGCCATAGTCGGAGCACAGATTGAGGGGATGAATTAAATTGGGGGATGAACTGAAGTAAATTGAGGGGTTATGAAATTGGGGAATAGATAATATGCAGGTTTGTGTGAGAGGGGAAATTATAATTTTGTCCCTGCTGCATTCTAAGCCACATAAAATTTGGTTTATTCGTATCCCTTGGATCAAAAGTCAAAAGTCATAAGATTTAGTTAAGAGTAAATTACGGATTTCGTCCCTGTGGTTTGTCGAAATTTCACCTATCGTCCTTACTTTTCAAAAATTATGGATTTCGTCCCCAACTTTTGTCAAAATGTTACGGATTTCGTCTTTTTATTGGATGGCCGTTAACTTTTTCTGTTAAGTGATTGTTAAATGACTAATATACCCTTTTCTTTAATTAATAATTAAAAAACCTAAATAATAAAAACCCTAATTTGCTTACGATAGCTTCTTCTTCACAGCTTCTTCTTCACGTACTAAATCACCGGCGTAGTGGACAATCAACCGGCGACCTCTCCGGCCGATCAACCGGCGACCTCCGTCCGACCCATCTCCCCCAGATCTTATCTCACCCTCCACCACCAACCAACATCCGACCATCTTCTCCGATGATTCAAATCAATTAGCCCGACAATTCTTCTGCTACAAATCCGACGATCAACTCCCCCACCCTTGCTGTTGATAGACGAAGACGATGTCGGAGAACCACCGGTTGGGGGAGCAAACGGAGAAGCTAAAAGACCGTTGATTGGTTTAGAACTCGGACCGGATATCGGAGATGCGATGATGGAAGGAGGTGATGTCGTAGGAGACGCCACCAATGATACAGTAGGAGCTGCAATTGGTGACTGAGAAAGTGCAGATCCGATGATTATACGAACACAATTAAAAAATCGTTGAACAGATCCCGAGTGAAGATGAATTATTAAATCAGTTGATTACTAAAACCCGTATTAAAACTATCAATCCCATCTCAATCCGCCGGAAAAATGGGTCATCACCATTGTAGTTAACAACTGTGTATTAAAGTAGCTCAGAAATCGATTTCTTATGGTGGCATATCTTCTGTTTGTTGGTTTTAGGGATGATCTGAGAGTGAAGGAAGGGGTATTCTTGATTCTTTGATGAAATTTGGGTTGAATGATGTCTGAAATAGTTTGTATGGCACGCCGGAAAAAATTTACGGTGGGGCTGGGTGCGGGGGGTTGGCCGGAAAGAATTTGCGGTGGGGTGCGGTGGGGGGTGGGTTGGGTTAATATTTTTTTCTTTTTTTAAATTAAAAATAAAAGGGTAGGGGCATATTAGGAATTTTCAAAAGGTTAATAAATTTTTTTAACGTCTGTTAGGCTCAAGGACGAAATCCGTAACATTTTGACAAAAGTTGGGGACGAAATCCGTAATTTTTAAAAAGTAAGGATGAAAGGTGAAATTTCGACAAACCACAGGAACGAAATCCATAATTTACTCTTTAGTTAACGGGTTATTTCATTAAGAATTGGTTAATATTAATTCCGCACTACAATTCATGAAATTGGAGATACATGTAAATAAACTTGTATCTCAAATTAGTCTTTTTTAGTTCTCAAATCAAATTGGTTCTCAAATGATCCTCTCTCTCTCTCTCTTTTATATATATATATATATATATATATATATATATATATATAGGGAAAAGATAAATTGGAACCCACCTTGAGTTGGAGAATCGTTGGAACCCGATCAAAAATGCGGTAAAAAAAAAAAAAATTTCTGAATTTTTTTATGGTGGTTCTTTATGTTATAAACTACCCTTAAATGAAAAAAAATAAAAAAAAACGCCTAGTAGATTTTCAGTTACGAAAAAAATTACATCTGTAACTTTTATGCATATATTTGCAGTTACGCAAAAGTTACATGTGTAACCTAGACATTTTTGATATTTTTTTTAAAAAAATCTAGTAGGTGGTTTTTTGATTTTTTTTCATTTAAGAGTAGTTTATAACATAAAGAACCACCATAAAAAAAAATAAGAGAAAAAAACATTTTTTTAACCGCGTTTTTGACCGGGTTTCAACGATTCTCCAACTCAAAGTGGATTCCAAAATACTCCAACCCTATATATATATATATATATATATATATATATATATATATATATATATATAGGAAGCCCTATATATATATAGGGCTTCCTATAAAAAACATTGAGATGACATGTTACAGCCAAAAATCAATTCTGGATCACTACATCCTGTAGGAAGCCCTACGCCTAGGGCCATGGCCAATTTGCCCACCTACGGCCCAATAAAAAACTTTGAGATGACATGTTACAGCCTTTGATGTCGACTTTTGATTCTCTAAGGCCGCAAGTGACTCTACAAGCCGTTGTTTAGCAATTTTATTGTGTGGATGGTAGCCCCCTTGTTTTTTAAGACACCGTTAAACAAATTATAAGTGTCATCCCAGTTAGCAATCCCCTATTCTTATCCGGTTAAAATAAATGAAAGAAAACGTAGGGATCAATTTAAGGAAAAAAAAATGACAAGATAATAGATATATGGTGATTGGATTTTTTGACATGCATGCATGTATGTATGTAGACGATAATAACATTTAGCAAGTGACCAAATTCCAAAAAAGACAAGCAAGAGTGGATAGATTGAAATGAAATGAAATGCAAGTTCAGATCAGATGAGATGAGAGGCATCAAAAGTTCCATCGGTCTAATTGGAGTTTGGCTTCAGCCATGTCTTTCTGTGCTTTCTTCCTCCTGTAGAATATTGGGCAATCCCGGCTGTAACAATCAAAAAACGCTTTTAGATAATTATATATATATATATATATATATATATATATATATATATATATATATATGGTTTGGTTCAAATGAAAACTTTTTGTTTTGAGAACTTTTGAGAACTAAATCTCAACCACAAATTTCAAGGGGGACCACTACAATTCATGAGAGGGGGATACATGTAAATAAACTTGTGGCTCAAATTAGTTCTTTTTAGTTCTCAAACCCAATTTGATAACCAATTTGATTTGAGAACTAAAAAGAACTAATTAGAGCCACAAGTTTATTTACATGTATCTCCCCTCCTATGAATTGTAGTGGTCCCCCTGAAATTTGTGGTTGAGATTTAGTTCTCAAAAATTCTCAAAAGAAAAAGTTCTCATTTGGGTTAGGTTCAAATGAGAAATATTTTTATTAAGAACTTTTGAGAACTAAATCTCAACCACTAATTTCAGGTGGGACCACTATATATATATATACACACTCTCAAGGATTATTTTTATTTCTTACAATTCTTACGACAGTTAGGAAAAAGAAGGAAGACCTTGTGCATAAAACATCTTGATGAAGAGATCCTTGACACTCTTGGCACTGTGTCCATAGCCTCCCAAAAAGCTTCTCTAGCTCCGAAACTACAAACATAATAACAACAACAATTAAGACAGGAACAAAGGGGTCAGGTGGTTGTTTCTGTTTTCATACCATTGTCAACAGTTTTGCAGTAAAGTTCAGCTTCCCTTCCCTTGCAGTGTGAGCAAAGTGTTTGATCTTTGTTGCTGAAAACAAAACAAAGAGAGAAATGAAAAATTAGACTTCATTTGCTATGAGAGATACCATATGAGCCTAAATGACAAATTCAACACCTGATTAAGGCTTTACAACCAACGCAACTTAGTTGCTTCTTCGCAAACTTCATTATCCCGCTGTTTGATGGGGTAGAGATAGAAATAGCTCTAGTGTGGCTTCCGTGAAGAAGTTCTCTACTAGCATTCTTCAAAATGGGTTCGAATATCCTCAATAGTGGCTGCAACAACAACAACTCTTTACTCCACCAACTTCAACAATAATCAATTAGAAAACAGAAGACTAACCAACCAACCAACCAACCTTGCTTATCTGGTTTTCCAGATAGTATTGAGGATCTATGGGTATATTGTTTTCCAACACATATATTGGATCCTCTGACCTTTCGTATGCCTAGTTTTCATCAATGCATTAGTTCAACGTATCAATGCTACAGGGTGGCTACAAGATTCAAAGGATAGATGCTGCTTTACCTTGGCACCTTTGGTAGCTTTGATGATCACATATGGTACTCGGTCACCAACATTTGGAGCAGTTGCTGCATCTCGCTGTAAAATAATAATCAAAGACCCCGCTGTCAACCTGATGCTAACCAGTATAACTTGCAAGAACCCATAAATAAAACTTAAAACATGTAACAGCAATAAAACTTATAGAGCACTATTATACTAAAAGATATCGTGATACTATGACAATAGTTGACTTGGTTAACACGTATCTTGCTCCCCAAGTAATAGCAAAACATACCCATTAAAATCTCACTTATAGTAGAAGACACTGGTGGGGATGGGAGCAAACCTTTCCTATATCCCACGCGATAGAGAGGTTGCTCCCTCCCATTGAGACCCCCGGCTCCAAAAACCTTCTTTTTTTTTTTTTGACAAGTAAAGCATAGTAATCCAAATGACATAAAATGAGACCAAGGGAAATACTAAATACCAATCATAAGTATCGTGAGTACCAAGCAACTTGGTTAACAAGTTATTATGCTAGAACTATTAATAGTTATATGCTAATTTTGATCGAAGGTGTATCATAAACATACTGAACTGTTAATACTTGAGCAAAGATAAAGCACGTAACTCAGTACAAACCTTTCGCATTCTCTCTGCAAGTTCAACATGTGCTGTCTTAACTCCATAATCCTCTCCGGTTTTTGTCAGTCCCTGTTGATTAAACTGGTTAGTAGATGCAAAATAAATTTTGGCTTTAAATAGTCGGACAGTATAATTTAAATAACTTTTAGAGATGACAAATCAACCCCTTTGCCTAAAAAGGGTTGATTTGGATTCTTATTTACACCTCAGCAGAAATGAAAAATGAACAAACACTTCGAAAGGCACAACCAAAGTGTTTTCAAAGGCTTAAACCGCCTAATCACTTTATATGAAAATAGATCATTATTTTGTGATCTTGTTTAATATATTAATTACTCAAGAAACTACAAAAAGGTGAAGTGTTGACAAGTCGGTCCAACCAAGCACAATTGGACCCGCATTTAAAAAGTATCCATTTTAAACCGTTATTCGGCCCACCCATGTTGCTACCTCTTATGATTTTCTTACCTTGGTAATAACCAAAAGAGACAAATCCATGCGATTCATAAGTAGATCTGAAATAGTATTCTTGACATACTGGACAGCTCCAGGTATGTCTCTGTCTATTAGTATTTTGTGAAGGCACTCAGTTACCAGGTTTTTTACTAACAGACAGTTGTCCCTTCGAACTGTTTCAATACCTGAAAAGGAACTCAAGATCAGAAGATAAACCATATTTCAAAGGGGGGAAATGAAGTTTAGATTTTCTTAAGATACTTCAGCTTACCTTTTGTATCCATTTTGTCAAATTTGTCAGGATTTGTCCAATAGAGGCCAGCATACCTTTTTTTGCTGATGAGCAAATAGGGGAAATATACCTTTTCAAACTCTAGTTTGATAGGCTTTGCAAAACAAAGAATCAAGAAAGAAAAATTCAGAACATAAATATATTAACATCGAACTAGATTAAACCAAATACACTTTTGGCTGTATATTTAAACACATAAAACTCTAAGAACCAATATGTATGAATTGCAAATATGGAATTACATGAGGAGACAAGACATTTGGTAAAAAGAAGAAAAAAAATAGATACTAGATATACCAGAAACAAGTTATCCATGAAAGTTTAGAACACATTAGTTCTCAAAATTAAAGAGGAAATTATGTGAGGTGCAAAAACAATAAACGTGCATCTACTCATCAAGAAGTTCAGCTTAAAAAACAGAAGATGCTATATTAACTTATTTGTTAATACATGCATGCTATATTATTTTAAAATGCACCTCTTCAATGATAATAAAATTAAGAGCATGTAATAGAAAGGATTATAAATATAGTTACTTGTAAAACTCCGATTATAACACAAAGGGAGCTCCAATTTAGTCAAAGATTCTAACGTGTTTAAAATGAGTTTAAAAACATTCGAGAATAAAATATTGAAGCGAAAAAGTGATAAAACAAATTATTGTCAATTTCACCTCAAAATTCACTTTTTTTATGAAATCAAGGTTTAATCTAATCCAAGAACTTGATTACATGGAGGAGTTATAGCAAGGTAGTCGAATTGACCTAATTTGGTACAAACTTTGTTGTCAAAGACCCAAGGCGCAAAGGGCAAGACTTGGGCCCAGGCGCATGGCGCTTAAAATGAGAAAGGTATTTAAGCGAGACACACAATGTGAAATTACCATTTTTAGGGTTTAGACATGTTAATCTAGGCATTGATATAATACTTATAAATTAACTTCATTGATCTAATACTAAATGCACAAAAGAAGATTAAAAAAATAGAAAATGTACTTATTTTCATGCTTTCATATTTTTATATATCATAATATATAAAAAACAAAAGCCGTATAGAATGCTAAATCTCTTTCATGTATGTGTGTTACTGCACACAATTGCAGAGAAAGTTACTTTAAACAGCCATTTGGAGTACGAAATTACAAAGCAAATGGAGCCATTTCCTCTCTTTATCTCTCCTCTTTTATATTTGAATCTTGTTATCTAGCCTCTTTCTATCCTATCTTCTCTCTTTTTAAGATCGTAACTTTTTTTTAAAACCTTTGAGGCCGGAGTTTACAAGTTTTGGCCGGAATTGCGCCTGGGCTACCATGAGGTACTTTTCTTGCGTTGGGCTACACCCGCTCACCTAGTGCGCCTTTGACAACATAGCGTGGAAAATGGATTATAGAATATAATTAGCTTAATTTTGATACATCATATGATTTAAGTGAAAAGGGTAGAAACATAGGAAGAGTGAAGGTAGAAAACAAAATTGTAGCCAAGGTAAGTGCGCTAACTTTTTACCAAACAAGTGCACTATTTATACATATGAGATGTATATAAAGTTTTGGTTATTGTGTTTAATAACATATGAAGTCTTGTGTAATATTCATGTGGTGATGAATTGATAAACATACTTTTATGTGAATTTGAAGTTCTATATGATTAGCCTTAACTATTGAACTGAGTATCTACAATCTAGTTAGTTGGAACTGATTAACAAATCCTCATACTAGAATATTATAACAAAGTAGTATTATACAGTGTAAATTCTCTAAGTGGATTACATGGGATTACAAATCCCACTAGTGTAAAGTGAGTAACACACGGGTAATGAATGTGAGTCTAAAGAAAGAACAAGCTAGGTGGGATATAAATTCCCCCAAGTATTATGGATGGAAATTCTACGTGCACATATGAAACGAGGTGGTCAGGGTTGCTTTTGTAGACTTTATGTTCAGGTTAGACGCTTCTTTAGATTGTACATATAGCTTCTATAGTGGGTTGCTTTTGGCACAGTTTGTGTTTGGCTTGAAACTTCTTTAGGTTGGACATATATAGCTTAGCTTCTTAGGTTGTACATAGCTCTGAGTTTCTTAGATTGTATATAAAGCTTCTTATGTTGTATACAAAGCTTCTTAGATTGTACATTAGGCTTCTTAGGCTGTACATAAAGCTTTTTTTTATTTTTTATTTTTTACATAAGATATTTTAGCTGTACACAGAGCTTGTTTGATATAAATCTTATGTATTTTTTATTATCCAAGTTTTGGATATTTAAAGATGAACAATGTATTATTGATTATCAATTTATAATATTATATGAATACATGGCGCCTCTCATACTTAAAGCTCTTCTCCAACCACTATACATTTTTGTACGTGTCATGATATCCCCTTATTCTAATCATTATTGTTTGATACTCATGGTGTCGATAGAAAACTAAAAAAATATGTTTTTTATAAACCTAATTGCTTTAAACACTAAAAGTATCCTAGCACAAAGACAATCATAAGAGCCTCAACTTGCACATGTTGTTAGAGCAACTTTACCTTAATGAAAGTCCCACTAATGTAATCAGCTGCTTCCCTACCCAGCTTCATGGCATCATCCACAGTGAGTGCACCAAATTGCACCATAACAGAATCTGTATCCCCGTATATGACCTGCATTTCACTTAATCAATTTATCTGTGTACAAACCAAAAGTACTTCAGATTATATAGAAATACAAAATAGACAGGACAAATGTAGCATGTTCTTTTCTCCATTCACATTATTACAGAACATAATGGATGCTTCTGCTGATTATGATATATAAGTGCAAACTACAGATATAGATTAATCAGAGAATACACATGTGCACGTGCGCTTTATAACTAGATTTATCGATTTCTTTCTAGTATGCTTAACTCATTGATCATACAAGAGCCCCAAGGGAAGTAATGTACCTCAGCATTATGTTCAAAGCCATTAAGTGTTGTGAATCTATCTTCAACAAGTTTTTTTGTATGTTCGATCATCTGTCGGCCTTCACAAATCAGTCGAGTTATAGAACCAGGTAAGTTTTCAACCAAGAAGAGTTATTCCCATAATAAAATAATCATTCAAGCTACATGCAAATGCAAACATATACTTTTATGGTTGATGACATATTACCATAGCTCGTAACACTTGAAGATATCTCTAAACATGGTAACTGACCAATGGTAGCTCCTGTAAATCCATACACTGAATTTGCACTTACCTAAAAGATATCACATGATGGACCAATGTTATTTTAGAGAAAGCATTAGCTAAGCAAAATAAAAGATATAGAGGGAAAAAACTGTATTTTGTAAATAAATAAATAAATAAAAAAAAGCCATTGGCTGCCTTGCCTTCAAGGCCAGCTGACGACCATCCAATACAGCCTTCACTAGGGGATCCTTTGCCTCCTGGAATCCGACCAACTCATTATTGTACAAACAGAATACTTATAATACTAGTTCAATAGAAAATCTGTAACTAATATGTGAAGAAAATGAAGTTTAACATAAACAGGAACATGTCAAGTAAATATGTATCTGCTACTGATTAAAGAAAATATAGATGTAATATTTGAAAGAGAAAATAGGGTGTCATACTTTCAAATCTGCTTTGGCCCTTCTACGAGCAGCTAACAGTTCTTCAAGAATTTCTGGAAGTATACCCTGAAAGTACATTAGTAATCACTTGTCAATGATTTTATTTTTACAGTACATTATACAATATGCTACCAACTCAATGGTTACCTTCTGCAAATTTGACTTGACAAATATTTCTCCCGACGGAGTTTTATTGACACATTCTGGTGGCAGATTGAGCTTCTGGACATCTTCAGGAGTCACCTTAACAAGGATAAGCAAAATAAAACAAACACATCAAAACATGTATGGGAGAACTATAGTTTTTTACAAACCAATGCCAAACTAATTACTCCTAGAAACATAACTTGAACATTATATATTAAACATACAAACTAAAGAATATCTTACAAGAGTGCAGTAGCATAAGTTGTATGCCATCATGATTGATGGATACAGAGATGCAAAATCCAATGTTGCAATTGGCTTTTCATAGAATCCTGCCCTTGCTTCCAAAACCTATACAGCAGGATAACCTTTATGTAAACAATTATACTGTTCATTTTAATTTCTTTGTAGCACTATACAATGTGAAGATAATATATGATTAAAAACGGTATACTCACAGTTGCACCTTCATACGTTCCTTGCTCAGATCCTGCTTGTTTCACATTAGGAAGCACTAGATTCTTCTGTTTTGCTTTCCTTAGAAGTTGAGAGAGTACCTGCAGACACCCACTTAAGTTTCAAAATTTGATATTTCTATAGAGCAATCAATACATGATCCCTATTTTCATAAAATATAACCTTGATGCTCTGTCCTCTAGAAAGAAGAAATGACATGGGAACACCCGTGACACGAGCCATCTCCACATAATTGTAAATGTACATCAACTTATCCAGCAACCGCTGAGGGAGATAAGCATCCTATAAAAATATTCAACAACCTTCAATTTGTACTTCAAAAAAATTAGTGAAGTTCTATTAAGAAACCAAGAAAGAAAAGAATACATCTTTGAGTTTTAATAGAAAGCGCCTTAAGTAGATGCTAAAAAGCATTAGCAGTTGCAACTCACAATCAATCAATAATTTTGGCTAATTATTAAGTTCACAAAAGAAGGACACGTGTTGCCTTAAAGACGTGCTTATAAAAATTGTGTCCCAGTCTACACTTCTATATAGGAACGTATCTGCAATAAGGCTTAAAAGCACTACTTACAAGGAGACAAGTTTAAAGGCATGGTTGTGTAACATGGGATGGCACAATTTGGAGCTTACACATTGATAAGGCTTGCATATATATTTCAGTGTGCATATATACGAGTCCAAAACCAAAACCAATAAAACAGATAGGTTACCTTGAAATTCATACATCAAATACAAAAAATAAAAATAAAAAGTACGTTTAAGCCTTATCTTGCTTTAACTTTTAGTTAGATCCCCACACTAGCCCAAGCTATCAACGAAAAAGAATCCAGGTGTCGAATAGCATTCTTCTTGCACTTATAAACGTTTTACTTTAAAACTTTCTCTATAGTCTAATTTTAATCATTGTGAATTTTCATCTCCCTTCTATGAAAAAAGTAGAAGAAAATACATCCTGCATTACCAATTTAATCTCGAATATCCATGATTAGTAATTTGGGAAAACAGCCAGGATATAATTAGTTTGATTCTATATTTTAAAAGTGGGTTTTTGGTTCAGTTCGTGGTTCTAGATTTGCAAAAACGGGTTCTCGGTTCGTTCTGTTCAGGCTCAAAACCGGAACTGAACCTTTCTTTTTAGTTTTCAAACTTAAAACGACGTAGTTTTAGACTTATATGTTGTTTTTCAAATGAAGGCAAACCCATATATTAAGCGGTTCATGGTGCGGTTTGAGAGCAAACTACAGAACTAAATCGGTACAAGAGCGGTTCAATTCAGTTTGGTATCTCGGTTTCGGTCAGTTCTGGCCCGATACACACCCCTAGAAACACCTAGTATGGGGACTGGACAAGGGATAGAAGCAGCCCTAATCTCTAAAAAACCAGTTTGGATTTCAGATATTATCATTGATTTATAAGCAACATCATGGCAAATGATGCAAAGCTATGGAATTGATGAACAAGGTTTGAGCAACTATTAGTGATCACAAGTCATGTAAGTTGATGAAAGAATGACACCTTGAGACAATATACAGCCAGTCTCCGCCTTGTCTCTGGATTACCATTCTGAAGGTCGGATATAATTGAATGATGAACATCCTCTTTCTGCAAATCAAACACAATATCGCCAAAACATCATGATGGCTGTGGTAAAACCACAATATAAAGAAAGAATAAGATACATGAAAAATATTTTATGTCAAGAAAATGCAGATTAATATCCTTTTTTTTCTATTTTCTCTTGTTATCTTTATTTTGTTTCATTTTCTTATGTAAACAAATGTACATTTCTTAGTAAATAAGATATGCCACTTCATGACTCTAGTTTTTCAACCATGCAAACAAAGCTCATCAATGTGTGAATACTATGTAGAGCAGAAAGGCTTGTAGAATCCATGAGGTAATAGGCTCCCAAAAGAAATTGGTAACATTTGGTGATGAACATAAAGTGGGACTATAATAAAACAGGCATCATAAGAAACTTAAGACAAGCTCAAGGAAACCAAATTAAACATTAGATGGCACTGAAAAAAACCCTTTGCTACTTAAATTATTTCATCATTCACACTCTGCACACACATCCTCTGTCTACTTCTCATTGCATTCATCGTGTTCCATCGTATACACCAAGAAGAAAGCTTTTTCATGGGTGAAAGGTTTTTTTGTTACTTTTACCCAACAAACACTAGGACTTTATCTTAGTAGTTACCATATTGACATTGCCTTACATGTAACAACAATGGAGATCACCAGCTACTTAATTTCTGTTGGTAGACAAAGTGGTTACACGGTTATAAACTAATGCATAAACATGTGAAAACATGTAATATAATGCAAATCCTCTAATGAACTAGAGACTAGCAGAATATGAGATCCCAGTTCCAATTTTGTACGTCTATAAGGTCCCTTGCCTTAAATGTGTTTATATGTTATATGTTATCCATCTGGGTACAAGCATAGTTGTAGTTGTAGATATAAGCAGTATATAAACACAACAGAAGACTGGTAATAATTATGGAAAATATTCTCACAATGCATGACTGATTTATAAGGAATTTACTATCTCCACTATACGAGGTTATTAACCAAAGATGACACATAAAATGAGTACCTGCTCATTAAGGAAGTGTGCTGAAACAGAATTCAGTGAGTATGAACTTAGTTTATAATCCCTTTGCATAGCCTGAAAATATAGCCAAAAAAGCTAAATCTTGTAGTTTTCCTAGGCATCAACTTGTTTGTTCAATAAAAACTTATATAAAAATGACCTGAAGCAAATCAAACTGAACTCTCCCTTCCAGTGTAACTTCTTTACTTTCCCTTGTGCCATACTGCCTGCGACACCAGATCAATCAATATTAAGAAGATTCAGCATTATGATGAATCCTGTTTATGCCCAATAGTGCACGAGCTTGACATTTATCAATATATATACAACATATATATATATAGGGTTATGTTAAATCGAAAACCATTCTGAGCCACTAAATTCAAAAGGGGGGGGGGGGGGGGGTCCTTATATATAACTAATGGCTCGGTATTGTTCTCAAAAGTTCTTGAACTTTAGGTTAAAATGAGAACCATTGGTTTTGAAAACTTTTGAGAACCATTCTGAGCCACTAAATTCAGGAGGGGCCACTCAAATTCATAGAGGGGGTTTTCCTTATATATAAATAGTGGCTCAAAATGGTTCTCAAATGAACCCAACCCTATCTATATATATATATATATATATATATATATAGGGTTAGGTTCAAATGAGAACTTTTTCTTTTGAGAACTTTTGAGAACCAATTTGGGCCACTAATTTCCAAGGGGGGAGCATTCAAATTCATGGGGGGGTTTCCATATATATAAACTAGTGGCTAAGATTAGTTCTTTTTAGTTCTCAAACCCAATTAGTTCTCAAATGATCCTCTCCCTATATATATATATATATATATATATATATATATATATATATATATATATATATATATATATATATATAGGGTGAGGTTCATTGTAGACACCCCCACAAGTGTAGACAGGTAGACACCCTATTTCACATGTGAAATTACTTTATTTCACATGTGTTTTCACATGTGAAATTTTCTGAACAATGAGAAAAAAAAATAAAAGAAAAAAAAAATTAATCATAACCATTAGACCAAGAGATCTAATGGTGAAAAAAGGTGTCTACCTGTCTACACTTATGAAGGTGTCTACAATGAACTTTTCACTATATATATATATATATATAGGGTTAGGTTCAAATGAGAACTTTTTCTTTTGAGAACTAAATCTCAACCACAAATTTCAGGGGGGACCACTACAATTCATGGGAGGGGGGATACATGTAAATAAACTTGTGGCTCAAATTAGTTCTTTTTAATTCTCAAATCAAATTGGTTCTCAAATGATCCTCTCCCTATATATATATATATATAAAGCCTGCCATTCTACTTATGCATAAGCAATGATTCCAATATAATGTTACTAGACATTCTATCCACATTCTCAGTCTTACGATTCTTATCATTCTACATTATACTCTTTCATCTTCTTTTTGTTGATTTCCTTGCCTAACTTTAAACTAGAATCTAGTGATGGTTTTTAAGAACTGCAACATTACACGTCAAAGAAAAACCCATGGTTTCAACAAAACCAACGCCCATGCCCTCTTGAAAATGGTGGCAAGATGCATTCAAACGCATTGATGTAGCCAAACATAGAAACAAAGTAAAGCTCCATAAACTGAACTTGAGAAGAAAACAAAGATGTGGATTTTTGTTCGTTAGTTATACATAAACAACCATTACCTTGAAGAGAATGTTGTATCCTTCACACGGGTCCTGCTATTTCTAATGCGCCCAAGTATCGGGAATTCAACTATTTTCAGTGTCTCTGCCCTCTACAAGACAAAATACGCATTTAGTCACTTAATATCAAGGGTTACAGATAGCCCACCAAGTTGATATTGCAACAAACGGTATACGTATACATGAATTGAAAATTTAAAGTTTTTAAAGTTGTAATCCAAAAATATGAGATGGACGAGCGACTCACCTCAATTAGATAAGGTAGGTCAAATTTGCAAATGTTATATCCAATGATGATATCCGGATCAATTTCGCGAATAAAATCCTGAAAGAGACAGAATTATCTTCAGCTCCTTAAAACATAAGCATGTCCAGAGTCGTAACAAAATCATAATAGTACAAGATATAAAAACAGCTAAAAATAGCTAAAATATAACAAATATTAAAAACAAGATATCCAAAAACAGCTAAAATATACAAGATATAACATAAATTTAGTATATAAACTAAAGTGAACTTATAACCAAGAGTATTTTAGTATATAGGGAGAGGATCATTTGAGAAACATCTAGTTTTGAAAACTTTTGAGAATCATTTTAAGCCATTAGTTTATATGTATGGAACCCCCCCCCCCCACCCCAAACAATGAATTATAGTGCCCCCCCCTAAAATTAGTGGTTGAGATTTAGTTCTCAGAAGTTTTCAAAACAAAAAGTTCTCAAATGAACCTAAGCATATATATATATATATATATATATATATAGGGTTAGGTTCAAATGAGAACCAATTGCTTTCTGAAAACTTTTGAAAACCATTCCGGGCCATTAATTTTCAGGGAGGGCGGGGGGGGGGGGACCACTCAAATTCATGGGGGTTTTCCATATATATAAACTAGTGGCTGAGATTAGTTCTCAAACCCAATTGGTTCTCAAATGATCCTCTCCCTATATACCTATATATATATATATATAGAGAGAGAGAGAGGATCATTTGAGAACCAATTGGGTTTGAGAACTAGAAAGAACTAATCTCAGCCCCTAGTTTATATATATGGAACCCCCCCCCCCCCCACCATGAATTATAGTGGTCCCCACCTGAAATTAGTGGTTGATATTTAGTTCTCAACAGTTCTCAAAATAAAAAGTTCTCATTTGAACCTAACCCTATATATATATATATATATATATATATATATATATATATATATATATATTTGAACCTAACCCTATATATATATATGTGGTTAGGTTCAAATGAGAACTTTTTATTTTGAGAACTAAATCTCAACCACAAATTTCAGGAGGGACCACTACAGTTCATGGGAGGGGGGTACATGTAAATAAACTTGTGGCACAAATTAGTTCTTTTTAGTTCTCAAATCAAATTGGTTCTCAAATGATCCTCTCCCTATATATATATATATATATATATATATATATATATATATATATATATATATATAAAATAAGATGTCTAATGTCTTATTATTAACCTAACTAACAAAATATTACCCTCCAAGCCAGCAAAACTTCTCTCTCTGTGTCAAATGACATCACATCAACACCAACTATTGGTGAGCATGACTTTAGGGTCATCACGTTTCTCACAAATGGTTGTTCCTCTCCTTGCAATGTGACCAAATTTGCAATCTATAAGAAGAACATAATCAGGAGCTGCAACATAACTACTTACTTTATATGGATTTGGATAAATAAGATAATAAAACATATATAAATCAACCTGAATAACGGGATCATATTTAGCATCAGGGAAAAGACCTTTACGACCAGCACATTCAATATCAAAACTTAATATACGAAATGGAGCCATTTTTGAAAATTCTCCTTCTGGAGTATGGCTTATCAATTCTGAATAACTATAATCACTGTCAAGAAAATTAATGATCTAATTGAGCATATACACATCAGAGGCTTAATTTAAATAACGTTATCCCTGTCATTGCTTAAACGAGGATACAGACAATCAAACTCAAACTGTGAGTATGAGAGACTCTTTGTTGATTTCTTGTATTTGTAAGCTGGAACTTCAATCCAATTGCCACCAACGATTTTGCAATCGATCATAAAGCGAAGAACAAAAAGAACATTACTTTCATATGTCATGAAGCTTTTCATACCAAGACCATCAATTTGTATGCCTTTGTCAAGAATACCTACAAAGTTTACATAAGGTGATGAGAAGCAAGAGATGGTAAAATCAATAGAACAAGAAGTGGATTCAGAGTATTAAACATTCGATGTAATCGTTTGGTATAGTAATAAGCCAAAGTGAATGGTATGAAGGATTACAATCAAAACTAATCAAAAAAAGTGGTTGAGAAAGTAACATTGATTAATTGTCTAGTCATGGTATCTACTAAGATACATTAAAATAGAATGCTTGGAGGTACTAGCTGAAAACATATCATATCTCTATAATTTTGCAAAAAAATGCAACATTGGCAAGAGAAAACTCTAGAAGCCACCACATTGTACCTCGGCAACTAGCAACCATTGTTGGCAATGCAACAACAATTTTTAGGAAAGGCTGAGAACTATGTTGTTGATAGTACATAATGCTCTTTTTCTGAACCAGTTCGATACGAAGGATGAATTTAGGAACCGAAAACTTATTGTTCTTGTTGGCTTCCCTCATTCTCCCCTGCAAAAATTTGAATGAAAATAACTTATTTGTAATGTTTTGTAGAAACTGGTACGTTGATGCACATATACAACACCCTCCGTGCAATTTCTTACAAACAACATAATTCAATCAGGAGAAAAAAGATACCTCCAGAATTTGATGAAAACGGGATATGTCATCAGGGCCCATGCCAGGAGGACAGCTGATATAGAAGTACGGTTCAAATCCATGAACATTACAGCATACACTATTCCCTAATTGCAGAGCAAAAACCAAAACCATCATATTGAAGGATATGGTTATATCCCATGTACATGATAATCATAGCAGTTGCTACAGAACATTAGCAAATACAAAAGCAACCCTTGGTAGTGAATTATACTAGAGAAATATAATGATATAGCCACGATGGTTAACATCATACTATATATCTTGGTAGTGATTCCAACAAGTGTTAATGATAGGGATTTACCTTCCTTGGTTACACCAAATATTCTGATAATAGCAGCAGAGCCAGAAGAATTAGGGATCAGTCCTTTGTGGCTCTCTCCAACTATGTAATCAATCTCCAGTTGTTGAAAAACTATCAAGAAATAATCAGGAATTTTCAGTTAGAGAGCTATGATATATAGAAACAATAAGATAAGTTGTTATATGCCCTATCACTCTCATTTGAATCTAGGAGAAGGTATATTCATGATTGGGATGTTATTCTTACCCTTTTCATTTCATTGAGCAACAAATCCATATTTTTCTGTATTCTAATACCATTTATTACCGAGTCAACCTGGCCCAAGAATAACCAAAAAAAAAAGAAAAAAAGAAAAAAAAAACGCATAATATTCATATCTAAAGCAAAAGGGGGAGGGGGGCCTGATGTTGAGTTCAGTTCAGTTCAGACAAGGGAGACGATATGCTGTCAGTAATATTACTGTTTGCATTTAGGAGCTGTTTGTTGTTGGAAAAGTAAAACCCTAGCTAAGCAAGCAATAGAAGACGGCGTGAAATCATTTGTTTGTTTTTGTTATTACCCATGTTTTGTGAGTGAGACTGGAAGCCTGGTAATAGTGGCGGGCGCTTCCACTTTTGGAGGCGATTTGCTAGGGCTTCCCGGTCTTCCATGTCCCGGAGGATGAGTTCGTCTTCGTCAACGAGGTTGTCTTCGATGAATACATCCTCCTCGTCCATGTATTCCTCTTCCATCATCGCAATGTGCTTTGCTGGTTGTGGCGGCACCGCCGCTTCCGGCGCCGCCCGCTTCCTGCCACCGTTCATCTTTGCTTGCTTCTTTCCCAGGGAGGGAGGGAGGGAGGGAGGGAGGAGCGGCGAGAATTGCCGCCAATTTCGTCAACGTTTCGCTAAATACCCTTCAGCAACTCCCACTCTTTCCTATCGTTAAAAATAGCCAAAAAAAAAATCAATTTTAATAATCTAACTATAACCCATTGGCCCATAAAAATCCAAACTATTAATTTTATCAGCAGCAGTCCTAACTTTCATTTTCGTTATCAAGAGCAATCTCAATAGCATAATAATCATACATTTGCACTTTATTTTTAACTCGTAATGATGAATCTGAACAAAATAAGGAAGCATAAAAGGAAAAACAAACGAAAGCCATGTGTAAATGTATGATATTTTGCGACTAAGACTGCTCCTAATAACGAAAATAAAAGTTGGAACTGCTACTGGCAAAACTGATAGTTTGGATTATTATCGGCCAATATGTCATAGTTTGGATCATTAAAATCCAATTTGCCTAAAAATATACTCGATCATTTTCATATATAACTATCTTAATAATGTTCGTTGGTAAACATTCACAACTCACACACAGTTCATTCTCTATCCTTGTTCTTATAATTTATATATTTATCGTTATTTTTTCTCCCTCTTCCACACACAATCAAAATTAAATAATATTTTTTATCCATTTATTATTATATTTTCTTTCTCTCTTCAAACCTCAAATTTTAGGGATTCATCAAAAAAAAATCTCAAATATTTTTCTCTCTCTACTCACAGTCATTCACAACTACACCTCATATTTTAAGGTTTACACACACCCATTATAGGGAATGGGTTGTGAATGGAATAAAGAAATTTTTTTTTACCGAATTAAAGGGGGTGACGGGATGGAGGATGACTGCCTGTGGAAAGGGCAATGGAATGGAGGGCGACCGCTGGTGGAGAGCATTGGCGGTGGAGGACGACCGTCGGTGGAAGGGAGTGACGGTTTGATGTTAGAAGTGGTTGGGCCACATCTACACCAAGACGATACCGTAAAGACATTTTTTAATAAAACGTCTTTGAAAACAAACAGTTTGCAAACCTAAATATCTGCGCGTGGTCTACGCAGCGCAGGACAAGAAGAGTTTTTAGAAAAACAACACACCACCTAAGAGACTCTTAACCAGTAAGTGAACCATTAAATGATGTTTGGTTGGATCTCTGAATGAATGTATAAAATGACTATTTTATCCCTTATAACTATTTCTTGCTAAAATAAAATGTATCTATTTGGTCAGAACCCTGAATGATAAAAAATTTATTAAAGAAAAAAAATACAAAACCATCCTAGAGAATCCAAATATATATAGTATGGGTGTTACAAATTTATTATGTATGTCATAAAACGGTTAAACCAAATATATACAGTTTGGGGTCTAAAATAATTCAATTTAAACTCGAGAGACTACTTTTACAATTATCAAAACTATTTTTCTATTATGTTAATTTGAGAGGGGCTAATCTTGTCATTTACCCAAACTTGATTTCAATAAAATAAATGAAACCCGATGGTCATCTCCTTCATCCCTGTTCTTGTTGTTTCCTTCCACCATCATCACATAATTAATTGGGTCGGACGATTTCTTGAATCAATGTGTTATAACCAATCAAGGGTGACTAAAGCCATGATTCGCAATTGAAGGTGATTTCAAAATCGTATTAAACCCCTGTTCTCATGACCTAAACATAAACGCGCAACCCAGCAGCGTCACCACAGCAGGGAGAGGTCGGAAAACAGTCGGAAGTTGAACGGCGAGGACAGTCAGAGGTTGAACGAGAGGACATTCAGAGGTTCCCTTGGAGCAGAGGTTGCACATCCGTTCTCTTTTTCCTTCTTTCAGACCTGAACTTAGCGATTAAGACCTAAATCCAAAACCGAGCGATTAAGAGGTCTTTCAGACCTCTTAGCGATTCAGATGTTTAAAAAAGGAGCCAACCAAACAATCTTAATCCTAGTAATTCAGATGTAACCTCATTAAGAGGTTATTAAGAGGGAAACAAACACCCATATAGTCTTTTACGCTTTATACTAATTTTGAATTAGGTGGTAATTAGATCACACATCCTTTTATCTTATATACTGGTTTTGGATTAGGTCCTTTAACACTAACGGAGTTAAATTGCTTCTGTTAATGCCACGCCCCCGCCAAAGCCACCCGGTAATCACCGCTAACAGGGGCGTGAGCCAGACCAAGATTTGAGACATCAGACACTTCGAACAATCTACATGCTCGACTCAACATTTTAAAACCAAGTTTGGATACCAAAGTATTAAAAGATTTATCAGAGTTAACCAAGTTTTAAAGTTAAGCGGAAGCATTTCAACAAAGTTTTAACAAGTCATATGCGGAAAGGACAATCACAAGAAAACGGTTTAAAAGTGTCATTCCGTCCAAGGAGACAAAAGTTATTATACAAATACAAACCATGCAAAATGACCATATGAGTTATCCTAACGTGCTTCTTAGCTGCTTATAAGTACCTGAGAAGAACATACTAAAAAGTGTAAACGCTAGGTTGGTGAGTTCATAAGTTTAAGTAGATAAATAACATTTATCAAAACAGTTCAATAACCAGTGACCCTCATCGAGGCATAACCCACGCAGGGACTCCACCGTGAAAAGCTGATATTTATATCGTTGATAGCTAGTCCATAAGATTTTTATAACCCCATAGGGTTCATGACACCATTACTCACAGTTACTTTGCCTTCCAACCAGACTGTTTGCATGTAATGACCGAGCTAGAGACAATATAATACCCGCCCTGCCCCCGGCGGTCGAGTAGGGCTTGTCAGGCCCAATAGATCTACCTTATAATTCCCCGTTATAAACTATTCATGGTTCACCTCAGTGGAAGGACTTTCAGTAAACGTTTCATCCATGGTTTATAAAGTTTTGGTATAAATCATCAAGTTAAAGTTGTCAAACAAGTTACCGTATGTCTTCTCCCCCAAAAAGCGTAAACAAATAAAAGTGGGGTATGAACTCACCTTAGGGTGCAATTTGTATTTCCAATAACCAACTGAAAGATAGCAGTGAATCTCCTTAGACTTCACCTATGACACATAATAGTGTGAGTGTTGACTGTGTTGACCGATCGTCCCGACAACGCGCGGACATTAGACAAGTGGACTCGATTACACATTCGAGATCAAACTTGGGTTTTCTATATTTATCCTAACACGTATTTCACATATAACATGTTGTATGATGATAAACATAACGTGTCACAATTATTTACAACATTATCCCGCGTATACGATGTACGATCGACGAGGCGACCGTACAAAGTCTTGTCATTCCCACCGAGGTAGGAGACTTAGGACTTGTAAACTCGTATAACTCGTAACTAATTTGACTAATAGCACGCAAACACTTAACCAAACAATTACATGATCATACACATGCATTTACATAGTTATTTATTTTCCGGTAAATATATGTATTTACTACATGTGAGCCAACTTCATGATAAAACCATATCATCATCTCATGTTAAGTCACATATTAGCACATTTCGAGTCATGCCACAAGTTCTCAACCACATGCATGCATGCATGTCATCATGCCACAAATCCTCACTTCTGTGAAAGGCTTCTAATGGGAAGCATTCCTAGTCTTTAACGAAGAGTCTTGAAGGAGTTCAAGACTATCAGAAGATAAATCTTACGAGAAGTATAAAGATGTTATGTGTGAAGAACAAGTAAAGCAAAATATCAACTTGATATTAAATGCAAAGGTAGTTCAAGACAGTTGAAATGAGATAAATTGAATACTCTCAATTTATCTCTATATACTTTGACACTCCAAATCCAACCGCCCCAACTACACTATTCATTTACAACTTGCTATAAATAGCAAGCGCTCTTCATCAACCAAGGTAAGACATTCACTCATAATCCGCAAGATTTTAAAAGTGTTTGCAACTTACTCTTGTAGAAAAGTTCTTTCTATTGATAAACTGTTATACTATAAACTCGTGTAAACCATTATTTATATTTGAGATATATAGAAAAATCTTTTTATGAATTGTGATCTTTCAATTTGATTTACTTTCCGTAACATATTTAGTATCGTTTTAAATCAAATTGTACCTATATTGTTAAAGAGCCCCTCACGGGACCCAATAATTGGTATCAAAGTAGATTGAATAACTCGTATTAAAGGATCTTGCTCTTTAACTCATTTCTTTGGCTTTCACTAAGATTTCAAAACTTTATTAAAATCTTCACTCAAAATGTCTACTAGCTGGAACAATGTTAAGTCTCTTGACTCGTTAGCAAAACCCCATATGCTAGCTAGGGAGGAATATCACAATGGAAATATAAGGATTACCAACTTCCTAAAAGAAGTTGACAATTCTCTGCTAGATTGCATAGCCAAAGGACCCCATTGTCCCACCATTGACATTCCTGAGATAAAAGAAAATAAAACCTCAGCCGGTGTTCCTGCTCGCTCCATTACTAAAGAAAGAAATTAGTGGAGCGAGGAGGACAAAACCAAAAAAATAAATGAGAACAAAGACAAAAGAGTTCTTATCATGGCTCTTCCCCATGAGATATTCTGTCAAGTTGATTGTACCTCAGCTAAGGGTATATGGGATGCCCTTGAAAAATTATTTGATGGGGGAGGGGATCAAATGAAAAGAAATAAGAGAACCAAAGTACTAAATGAATATGAATCCTTTAAGTCACTCCCAAATGAGTCGCTTATTAATTCATATAACCGCTTTGCTACTATCATTAATAACCTAAGAAAATACAGTGTTTCTAAATTAAATGAGGAGACAAACATAAAGTTCATCAAAATTCTCCCTCATGAATGGAAAAGTCTAACCATGACTCTTCAATCTACCCTAGGTCTGGAAGAGAAAAGTCTAAATGACCTCTTCTGCATCTTAGATTCACAAGAATCTAAGATTCTGCCTATTTCTAATTCAGAGGTAGTTCCCCTGGCCCTTTACTCTGAAAAGAGGAAAATAATGATTAAACAAGAGCCGTCCCACTCTAAAAGAAAAGACCCAAGTGAGTCTAATAGTGAATGTTCTGGAAGTGAAACAGAACATGAATCACTAGAAAAAATCACTTGCACTCCTGACCAGGCAATTTGGAAGATTCAATAAGAAGAATCCTACTTGGTCAAACAAAAGAGTCTTAACAAAAGATGAAGAGACAACAAAAAACAATCCTCAGACTTTAATAAGATTGAGACAGATAAATCAGAAATAAAATGTGTCAAATGCAGAATCTTGGGTCATTATGCATCAGAATGCAAAGGCAAAAAGCTCAAAGACGAAGCCTACTACAAAAAGAAATACGAGCAACCCATGAAGAGAGAAAATGCTTTGATAACCAAGACAGAGAACTGGGAGTCAAACTCATCTCACGAGGAAGATGATCAATTAAATCAGTGTTTCATGACCAACCATGAAGCCTACCTCACAAAGAATTCTGAAGTTCACATGGAGGACAAAGACCATCACGTGCAACAAATATGGTAATGTGACTCAGGATGCTCAACACACATGACATGATAAATAAATCTACTGAGCAACTAAGTCAAAAGAAAGGGAACATCAATTACATTTGGAGATGATATAAAATACAAAACTATTGGATACGGAACCATTTCAAATGGTGATGTAACGATAGAATAGGTATCCATGTCCAAGGCTTAAAATATAATTTACTTAGCTGTGGACAACTTTGCGATAAAGGATTCAAATTTATCCTTTACTCCAACAAGTGTGAACTTGTTGGGTTGAAAGATAACAAAGTTTACTTAACAGGAAAAAGAGTCGATATTTTGTAAACTTTAAAAACTTAATTTCCAATGAGTCCTTTTGTCTGATATCAAAATTATCAGACAAAGAATATGAATTATGGCACAAAAGACTATCCCATCTTAACTTAAAAACAATTGCTGAATTAGCAAATAAAAGGATGGTAAAAGGTCTTCCCGCCATAAGTTCAAAATCTGAAGAAATTTGTGAAGCATTTTAAATGGGCAAAATGAAAAGGGCCTCTCACAGAAGTCTTCAGGAAACATCTAGAAATCAACCACTTGAGCTAAGCAACCACTTGAGCTAATCCACTTGAGCTAATCCACTTGAACACAGGGTATCAACAGAGATAACTAAGCAGCGGAAATTTTAAACTTTTATTTATAAAGCCAAGTACTACAAGTAAGAGAGATAATTTACATAAGGTAACTCTAACTGTCACTACATTTATTACTATATTTATGACAGCTTGTCAAAACCCTCCTTCCGTCCCATAGCTTGCCCGTCTAATCCCTTATCACAAGGGCTTTCTCATAGCTAGTCGAAGCCTCACTCTTATCTGACATACATACATTGACTGTAGAATTTCAGCCTTTAACTCCTCACTGTTTGGGAGAATTTTTCCGAAGAAGAAACTGGTTCGAACTAGGGTTTTTAGGTGGTGAATTCGTGAATTGGTGAGTGATTTAAACTAGGGATGAGCAAGGTACCGTACCCGTACCTGATCGGTACCGGTCCCGGTTAGTACCCGGTCCCATTTTAAACAAAAACTGGGTACCCGATCCCCGTACCTGATATATCGGTACGGGTACCGGGTACCGGGATTTGGGTAAAATGCATGTTTGGTACCTGGTTAACAAATTCCAAAACTTTTACCTATTTTTGTATGTTCAACATGCTACATCAAATCAAACTTGATACAAAATTAATAACTCGGTTTCCTTTGCAACCAAGTTACCTCCTTCAACACTTAGAAATTCCATGAAAAAATCATTTCGATCATCACATTCGAGCATATCTTCACCTTGTACTTCTTGGGATGCCGAATTGTATTCGTTTTTGTCAAATTTTTCTTTATATGTTCTAAACAACCCATGTAACCTATTCTCGATCAAAGACACCATATCCTCTGCCTTCTTTTTTATTTCTTCTTCTGACATAGGCTTTTATTTGGTTATACCATACCTAATCAACCTTTTAAAACTATGTTCTATTAAACCTCAACATCCATAGAGAACGAAGCCATGAATATGCCGGCGCCATGAATATGCCGACGAAGGTGGTCCGGGTGAATGGAGTAATGGACGTAGGTTGATACTTGCTAGGGTTTTTGTGTGGGAGGTCAGGGAGGAGGACGGACGGATGCAAGGAGCTTAGGAGAATCAAGAATGGACGTATATTTCGTAATTCTCGGCGTGAGGAACTTGGTCTATTCTTTTTTTATTTTTTTATATGTTAAATTATAAAAAATAAAAAAAAACTATACGTATTCATGTACCAAGTACCCAATCGGGTATTTATTGATTTTTACCTGGTCCCGGTCCCGGTTAGTACGGGTACCCGAAAATGGGCAAAAGTGGATCCCAGTACCGATACCCAATGTGTCGGTACGGGTACGGGTACGAGACGGGTACGGGACGAGTACCGGGTATAGAATGCTCATCCCTAATTTGAACAAGTTTGATCCGCTTTTTATAGCTATTAGAGGCGCAGGAGGGTGGTACACGTTCCGATGGTGACTAATCTCCGAAATGAACACGCTATGGCTAGCAATTTCGATCAAATGTAGGCTGCAAGGTGAAAACGTGGCCAATTCTGTGACTTTTAGGTGTCGCGTATCGCGACGGTGAGGGGAGACAGCCTTTGCGTACCGCCTAGTACTTTCAGAAATGAAAGAAATGGTCCCTCTACATTCTAATTGCATTTTAACCCCTAAACTTCAACCGTTCTATCATTTTATTCACCAAATCATTATAAGACATATTTATAAAAGTTTCTAAGGCTCGGGAAATGCTCGATGATATGTGTATACATACATATATATATATATATTCATTAATTTACATTTTAGCCCCTCTAACTTTTCAATACTTATTATTTTATGTTCCGAATCACTTTAGGATATATTTCTAGTACTTTTTAAGGCTCGGGATACGTATGATAATATATATACATACGTTTATATCTTTCAATAAATTACAGGTTTGGCCCTCCAACTTTTATCTTATGCATATTAAGTCTGTATCTTTTGATATAGTTATTGTTTTATGTCTTACAACTTTCCTAAATATATTTCTAACATTTTCGAAGGTTCGGGTCACATATGATAATATACATACACATATATATATTTGTATACTTACATAAATTGCACTTTCTACCCTTTTATTTTCTTGTTAATTATTAAGTATGCATTTTTCACATGTATAACTATTTAAGCATGCATTTCCACGTATATATTCATCAAATGAATATTTCACATGCATCTATGTTATTCAAACACATTTTTACACTTGTATTTAATATAATGTAATCACGTAAAGGCATTTTCTCCCGATTATCATTTACTTTTATCATATTAACGTTTAACTACGTTTTTCATGTTAACATCATATATATCAATTATCTTTGATATAAAACATATATCTATCTCCTTTCCTTATCTTATTTTATTAATCAACATGTATATTATCAGCTTTTATCAATTGATTACCCGGTAATGGGTAAACATGCATTTTCTACCCGTTTTGTCACATTTAGCTATCTAACACATATATCATATGCATTAATCATATCAATCACGTATTTCTCAAATTTTTGGATGTTACAACCAATAAGCACAGAAAGCCTTGGGGGGAAGAAAGACATTTTGGTTATAGTAGATGACTTCTCTAGATACACATGGGTCGAATTCTTAAGACTTAAAAGTGAAACTGTAAGAGCGAGGGATGAATCTTACTACTGATTGATGATCAAATCTAGTGACAAAGAAGGTAAATAAGCTTTGATGTTATTGATTCACTTGAAAAATTCAATTACAAAGCTTTGTTTCTCTCTCTAAAACACACACAAACACACAGACACAATCTCTCAGTTCTTGAAGTTATAAGAAACTAAACTAAGCCAACTTATTTATAGTAAGTCACTAACCAGCAAACCAACCAGCTAATCATTGGTTCGTTGACAACTAACCAATGGTTAAACCCTTGGTTATTTGACACATAGACTCAACATAAAGCTCACTTCTGATACAACACACAAGACACACTACAACATAGGATTATGCTCTAACAGACTCCCTTTAACGTGTGGTGTATCTACAACATTGATGTATCCAATCTTTAATCTTCAACATTGTTGTATCCGATCTTTAACTTGAAATTTCTTGTCAGTTGTAGAGCTTGCATGGCTGGATCATGTCAGGACCGATTTAAGCCAGTTAATCTCATCTGATTCATCACACAAGTGCGAAAATCATGTGTGATGATCAATCATGGTTGAACCTGCATCATTGCAAGCTCATTGATAATTTCTGAAACTCAAGAACACTAAGAACACACACACAAACACACAGTGCTCCTCAGGTGGCTTGAAAATGAATGAATCGTCATTAGGGTTTCATCATTATGAGTATTTATACCTCCTAAGGAGCACAAGTATCAATGCACTGATTACAAGAAGAATAATCACAGAAATCTGCAAAATTATCCAAGTGTCAGAAGCTTTTCGTTCAGGCTAAGAGCTGGTCGTTTAGTTCATTAGCCTGATCGTTCAACACTCTTGATCAGGTGCTGGTCGTACAGCTCATAAGCTGGTCGTTAGGGATAAACTGCCGATCGTTCAGGAAAATGGTTGGTCGTCCATAGATTTGATTGCACGGTTTTCACATTTAATCAATGAACTTGACATTGTAGGTGTTAAGAAAGAAAATGATGAATTAAAGGAGAAAATTCTGGAAGCTCTACCCGAAAAGTGGGAGAATTTTGTGATGATGTTGTCTAATGATCCAAACTACTCAAGTTGGACATTCAATCAACTTATAAGCAAATTACAAGTTCGGGAAATGGAATTACTTGTGAAAAAGTTAGCAATTCAATCTATTCAGAATCCTGAAGTATATTTTGGAAAAATTTCTGCTACTGTTCATGCTAAAACAGAGTCACATTCTATTTCAAGCAGTAATCCACCGTTTTTTTTAATTGATCAATTTTGCAAAAGAGATCTCCAACGTGTCACTAGCTTCTTGAGAAATAAACTCGATCTTATTGAACACAATCCTTGAGTCATTTTCTTCTTTTTCTGCCAAAATATAAACACAAATCTTCGAACTCAATAGATGTAAAACCTCACTTAAAGCATTAGAATGAATGGAAAGGTTATTTTGTTGTGAATGTAAAAGAGCTCTACGAATGAATTAAGTTTTCTGATTTGTGAGATATTGTTTATACACGAACTTAAAAAAAATAGGATCATGAATTAAGTGGATATTGCTGGTAGCATGCGAATGAAAGAAATGCAAGGATCTGGTGTATCAAGAATGAATTAGATTAGGGTTAAGAATGAAAAATGTTGACGCCACGTTGTACTCAGGTCAGAGAAACTCCAATTCGCAATTCATATGAATGTATGAACAAACTAGAACTTTCAATCAATCTAATCTCTATGATAAGAAATTTGAGAACCGTTAAGAGTTACGGGAGCAAATACCAGCCAAAACGTTCGTCTCGACGAGATCTATACTTTTACTGGCCTATTGGAAGACCTCCGTTTTTGAGTTTGAAATTTTGACCCCCAAAATCCACTTGGAAGACCTCCGTTTTTGAGTTTGAAGTTTTGACGTTTGATTTTTAACTTCAAGATGAGTGATTTTCAAGCGTTTTCAGCTATGCAAACCTCGATGCAAGCCATTGTTGGGAATCGAGATACCGAGCCAACAAGATTTGGATAGATGTGATTAATATTCAACGACCACTTATTATATATCGTCCTACAACACGCTGAAGAACATGACAACTCAAGACAACACGACTCAACAAAGAGGAGGCTCTAGTGAATATTATTTATTGTTTAAATATTGTCACTAGTTAGTATTTTACTATTATGCCCTTAGTGAGTCTTGTAGTATATATAGTAAGTCTTTCATTGTGAAAGACTTGATGATGCATGTCTAGTGAGAGAGAGTTAGTCATGGTTCTTTGAAGCTTGTAAGGGTTCATGAACTCACCTAGTAAGTTCATGATACCCGGGAATGCGTGGGGTAGGTAAAATGTAATCTTTCGGTTATCTTTATTTATCTATCATTCCACCTTGTTTATCTATCTATCTTGTTCTTCATATATCATGTTTATACTAGCTTTGCTCATCATCATCATCATCACATCTCAAACACCATCGTGTTCATATCCGGGTGTTCATTCGTTTCTACAAAAACGAGTTACACAAAGACTCGATCCGCTTCCGCAACCAAGGTATTTGGTCACCACCTCGGTTTTTCAATTGGCATCAGAGCCACGGTCGAGATAATGCAACCTCACGGTTCATATCTCATCTTTGTGTTCATATGCTCGTTATTTTTGTAAACAAATGGAGATGTTTTTATTGAACCCCCATCCATGAGAAAACTAGATGAAAATAAAAATAAAAAAAATTTCAAAGTTTTTGTGAACACCACTTCTATTAGAGTCGGGATAAGAATGAGGCCTCCTTTCTCTTTACAATCTCAATATTACCTTCACATCTGAGTTTCTGCTCCTGATCAATTGCATAGTCTCGAAAATAAATGTTATGTTTGAATACATTTATTTGTAATTCAAATGAAATTATGTAAGTTCTCGAGATATGCAAGCATGTGTCACAATCACTTTTTTCTTTTGTCCTTAACTTTCTCATCCCACAAAAGTTTTTGCAGTAATGAACCATGTGCCATCACTTTCTCAACCAACTAAAATCACTTCTCTCTCTTCGCCCGTATACTGTAAAAAGCAAAAGCAGTGAAAGTGTTTAATTTGTTTTTCTTCAAATTGTCCTATCACCTAGACTCTCTCCTCTATACTGTCCCAACCGACAAATTGCTTTATCTCTCCATGTATCATACCTATCTCTTTCAAAGTAAAATATACTATAGCTATACTCTCTCTCCTCGTTTAAGAAGAACAAAAATACACGAAATGTTTGAGAGTTGCAGTTCATTTATGAAAGAAGATGGAAATCGCTGAGCATGTAACTCAGAAAAGATGATCTATTACGAGATTGCAGCTCGATGGTCACTACTTTTTCTAATTGATTTGGGTATTACAGTCATTGAAGATGGCGTAAATCAGGGTTTGGCAAGGTTAAAGGTGACTAAACTTCATTCTAGGTTGATAAAAACAGAAGTTGGTTATGAAGATTGATAATGGTAGCAAAAGATGATAACGATTATTGATATCAGCTACCATATGAAGATGACGATGGTCACTGGTTCAGCATTAGGGTGTATGGGTTGATGCGATGAATATGATTCATGTTCACGGCTGTTTCACGTTTTAGGGTTTTTCGTGAAGAAAAGGTCAATAGCTACGGATCTGAATGCTTCTAGGGTGTCAAAAACGAAGTTAAAGAAAATGGAGTGTTGCAGAAGTCTAGCTCAATTGCGTGTGACGGAGAAGAAAGAAAAAGAGAATAGCCTTGTCGGAGATGGCAGAAAAGGTATTGTTCTCTCTCTCTCTCCTCACTCCCGTCTCAACTTCGAACGGAACTCTCAGGCATCAACCGGAAAATCACTTTCAACCGGAAGTTTGAATTCAACCGGAAAAACGTCTTCGACTTGAAGCAGAAACCCAACTTCAACCGGAACTGATAACTTCAAGTGGAAGTTCTAGCTCAACCGGAAATTTTGAAGTTCAACCGGAAGTGAAACTTCAACTGGAATTCTGTCTTCAACCGGAAAAATCCACTTGAACCGAAAAATGCTCCTGTGTTTAGATGGTTCTGATCGGAATTCTGGTCACCGATAAACGCATCTAGTCGGAGTAAAGAAACCCAATTCGGTAGCAACTATGCAGGTCTGTAGCAACCTTTTACACCCTCCGTAGTATCTCAGATCCGGATGAACCTGCTTGCTGATCTAGAACATGTATCTGATCAGTTGAAAACTCAAACCATAACAACTTGTTCAACCCATCCACATGAATAAATCAGGTTTGGTTTTCTACCATGAAAGAAGAAAAGAGGTCCAGTTTATTAATGAACTTGTTTATTATTTGCTACCGGATGCACAAGTCTAGGGGAGGAGATGTGATGAGACTTTTCGCATGATTGGTAGCAAAATTAAGCAAAAGTGAGTTTTAATCTTTGAAGAGTCCTCAAGCCGTAACAGTTGCGACATTGCTATTATGGTAAAAATCGAGGCAAGGTTAATAGCAAAAAAGAAGTGGTTTGTCTCTGTGGAAAACATTGATTTGGTATTTCAACAATATTGGCTCACTTGAGTTATGATTGAATCCTCAAAGTAGCTAGCCATTGTGTTGAGTTTTGTAAACACCCTATACATTTATAGTCTTTGGTTTCGGGCTAGAAGATGTTTATTGTAGGAGGAGCTTCACAAAGGAGAAATGAGGCTCACCTTGAAGCCAAGTTACAAGAATACAAGAATCAATGTCACAAGTGTTGAGTTTTCCATCTACCAAATAGGAGGAGATTGTTGGGAATCGAGATACCAAGCCAACAAGATTTTGATAGATGTGATTAATATTCAACGACCACTTATTATATACCGTCCTACAACAAGGTGAAGAACATGACAACTCAAGACAACACGACTCAACAAAGAGGAGGCTCTAGTGAATATTATTTATTGTTTAAATATTGTCACTAGTTAGTATTTTACTATAATGCCCTTAGTGAGTCTTGTAGTATATATAGTAAGTCTTTCATTGTGAAAGACTTGATGATGCATGTCTAGTGAGAGAGAGTTAGTCATGGTTCTTTGAAGCTTGTAAGGGTTCATGAACTCACCTAGTAAGTTCATGATACCCGGGAATGCGTGGGGTAGGTAAAATGTAATCTTTCGGTTATCTTTATTTATCTATCATTCCACCTTGTTTATCTATGTATCTTGTTCTTCATGTATCATGTTTATACTAGCTTTGCTCATCATCATCATCACATCTCAAACACCATCGTGTTCATATCCGGGTGTTCATTCATTTCTACAAAAATGAGTTACACAAAGATTCGATCCGCTTCCGTAACCAAGGTATTTCATCACCACCTCGGTTTTTCAATATGATGAACTATGATAATGAAATCAGAACAACTCAGAAAGTTCCTAAATTACTTCGATTGGAAGATTATCATAACAGGAAGGTATTTGCAAGATAAAAGAAAACTTATCGTTTTCTTACGATGGCATTACCCAAAGATTTGATGCATCAGATTAAGAACTTTCCAACTTCTAAAAAATTTTGGGATGCTATTAAAGAAAGATGCGAGGGTAATGATCAATACAAGAACACTCGAAAGAAAGTTTTGAAGAAAGAGTTTGATAATTTTG
This sequence comes from Deinandra increscens subsp. villosa, assembly GCA_039602395.1. Lineage (NCBI taxonomy): Eukaryota > Viridiplantae > Streptophyta > Magnoliopsida > Asterales > Asteraceae > Deinandra > Deinandra increscens. Next base: position 108,582,910 of record JBCNJP010000027.1, read on the forward strand.
GGCTTTGTGAGAATGAGAAGATCACATATTTGATTGCACGGTTTTCACATTTAATTAATGAACTTGACATTGTAGGTGTTAAGAAAGAAAATGATGAATTAAAGGAGAAATTTCTGGAAGGTCTACCCGAAAAGTTGGAGAATTTTATGATGATGTTATCTAATGATCCAAACTACTCAAGTTGGACATTTAATCAGCTGATAAGCAATTTACAAGCTCGGGAAATGGAATTACTTGTGAAAAAGTCAGCAATTCCATCTGTTCAGAATCCTGAAATATATTTTGGAGAAAATTCTGCTACTGTTCATGCTAAAAGAAAGCCACATTCTATTTCAAGCAGTAATCCACTGTTCTTTTGAGTTGATCAATCTTGCAAAATAGATCTCTAACGTGTCACTAGCTTCTTGAGAAATAAACTCGATCTTATTGAACACAATCCTTGAGTCATTTTCTTTTTTTTCCCCCGCAAAAATATAAACACAAATCTTCGAACTCAATAGATGTAAAAACTCACTTAAAGCATTAGAATGAATGGAAAGGTTATTTTGGTATGAATGTAAAAGAGCTCTACGAATTAAATGAATTTTCTGTTATGTGAGATATTGTTTATACACGAACTTAAAAAAAAATAGGATCACGAATAAAGTGGATATTGCTGGTAGCATGCGAATGAGAGAAATGCAAGGATCTGGTATATCAAGAATGAACTAGATTAGGGTTAAGAATGAAAAATGCTAACGTCACATTGTACTCAGGAAAGAGAAACTCCAATTCACAATTCATATGAACGTATGAACAAACTAGAACTTTCAATCAATCTAATCTCTATGATAAGAAATTTGAGAACCGTTAAGAGTTAAGGTAGCTAATACTAGCCAAAACATTCGTCTCGACGAGATCTATACTTTTACTGGCCTAACGGCGAGTACCTTCTGGTTTGACCCCCAAAATCCTCTTGGAAAACTTCCGTTTTTGAGTTTGAAGTTTTGACGTTTGATTTTTAACTTCAAGTTGAGTGATTTTCAAGCGTTTTCATCTATGCAAACCTCGATGCAAACCATGATCAACTATGATAATGAAATCGGAACAATTCAGAAAGTTCCTAAATTACTTCGATTGAAAGATTATCATAACTGGAAGAAAAGATTTGAATATTACATATACACACAAGATGTTGATTGTTAGATTCCAATTGAAAAACAATATGAGTATCCGTTGATTGCTAATACTTTACCAAAATCGATAAGTGATTTTGAGCCTGAAGAAAAGAAGGTATTTTCAAGAGAAAAAGAAAACTTATAGTTTTCTCACGATGGCATTACCCAAAGATTTGATTCATCAGTTTAAGAATTTTCCAACTTATAAACAATTATGGGATGCTATTAAAGAAAGATGGGAGGGTAAAGATCAATACAAGAACACTCGAAAGAAAGTTTTGAAGAAAGATTTTGATAATTTCGGGCTTTGTGAGAATGAGAAGATCACAGATTTGATTGCACGGTTTTCACAAATAATCAATAAACTTGACATTGTAGGTGTTAAAAAAGAAAATAATGAATTAAAGGAGAAATTTCTGGAAGTTCTACCCGAAAAGTGGGAAAATTTTGTGATGATGTTGTCTAATGATCCAAACTACTCAAGTTGGACATTCAATTAGCTGATAAGCAAATTACAAGCTCGGGAAATGGAATTACTTGTGAAAAAGTCAGCAATTCCATCTGTTCAGAATCATGAAGTATATTTTGGAGAAAATTATGCTACTGTTGATGCTAAAACAAAGTCACATTCTATTTCAAGCAGTAATCCACCGTTCTTTTGAGTTGATCAATCTTGCAAAATTGATCTCCAACGTGTCACTAGCTTCTTGAGAAATAAACTCGATCTTATTGAACACAATCCTTGAGTCATTTTCCTTTTTTTCTGCCAAAATATAAACACAAATCTTCGAACTCAATAAATGTAAAAACTCACTTAAAGCATTAGAATGAATGGAAAGGTTATTTTGGTGTGAATGTAAAAGAGCTCTACGAATGAATTGAGTTTTCTAATTTGTGAGATATTGTTTATACACGATATTAAAAAAAACAGGATTACGAATTAAGTGGATATTGCTGGTAGCATGCGAATGAAAGAAATGCAAGGATCTGGTGTATCAAGAATGAACTAGATTAGGGTTAAGAATGAAAAATGCTGACGTCACATTGTAATTAGGTCAGAGAAACTCCAATTCACAATTCATATGAACGTATGAACAAACTAGAACTTTGAATCAATCTAATCTCTATGATAAGAAATTTGAGAACCGTTAAGAGTTAAGGTAGTTAATACCAGCCAAAACATTTGTCTCGACGAGATCTATACTTTTACTGGCCTTACGGCCAGTACCCTTCTGGTTTGACCCCCAAAATCCGCTTGGAAGACCTCCGTTTTTTAGTTCGAAGTTTTGACGTTCGATTTTTAACATCAAGATGAGTGATTTTCAAGCGTTTTCAGCTATGCAAACCTCGATGCAAGCCATGATGAACTATGATAATGAAATCGGAACAACTCAGAAAGTTCTTAAATTACTTCGATTGGAATATTATCATTACTAGAAGAAAAGATTTGTATTTTACATATACTCACAAGATGTTGATTGTTGCATTCCGATTGAAAAACAATATGAGTATCCGTTGATTGCTAATACTTTACCAAAATCGATAAGTGATTTTGAGCCTGAAGAAAAGAAGGTATTTGCAAGAGAAAAGAAAACTTATCGTTTTCTCACGATGGCAGTACCCAAAGATTTGATGCATCAGTTTAAGAATTTTCCAAGTTCGAAACTGTTATGGGATGCTATTAAACAAAGATGCGAGGGTAATGATCAATACAAGAACACTTGAAAGAAAGTTTTGAAGAAAGAGTTTGATAATTTTGGGCTTTGTGAGAATGAGAAGATCACAGATTCGATTGCACGGTTTTCACATTTAATCAATGAACTTGACATTAAAGGTGTTAAGAAAGAAAATGATGAACTAAAGGAGAAATTTCTGGAAGCTCTACCCGAAAAGTGGGAGAATTTTGTGATGATGTTGTCTAATGATCCAAAATACTCAAGCTGGACATTAATTAGCTGATAAGCAAATTACAAGCTCGGGAAATGGAATTACTTGTGAAAAAGTCAGCAATTGCATATGTTCAGAATCCTGAAGTATATTTTAGAGAGAAATTCTGCTACTGTTCATGCTAAAACAAAGTCACATTCTATTTCAAGCAGTAATCCACCATTCTTTTGAGTTGATCAATCTTGCAAAATAGATCTCCAACATGTCACTAGCTTCTTGAGAAATAAACTCGATCTTATTGAACACAATCCTTGAGTCATTTTCTTTTTTTTTTCCGCCAATATATAAAAACAAATATTCGAACTCAATAGATGTAAAAACTCACTTAAAGCATTAGAATGAATGGAAATGTTATTTTGGTGTGAATGTAAAAGAGCTCTGCGAATTAATTGAGTTTTCTAATTTGTGAGATATTGTTTATACACGAACTTAAAAAAATAGAATCACGAATTAAGTGGATATTGCTGGTAGTATGCGAATGAAAGAAATGCAAGGATCTGGTGTATCAAGAATGAACTAGATTAGGGTTAAGAATGAAAAATGTTGACGTCACGTTGTACCCAGGACAGAGAAACTCCAATTCTCAATTCATATGAACGTATGAATTAACTAGAACTTTCAATCAATCTAATCTCTATGATAAGAAATTTGAGAACCGTTAAGAGTTACGGGAGCTAATACCAGCCAAAACCTTCGTCTCGACGAGATCTATACTTTTACTGGCCTAACGGCCATTACCCTTTGGTTTGACCCCCAATATCCGCTTGGAAAACCTCCATTTTTGAGTTTGAAGTTTGACGTTCGATTTTTAACTTCAAGATGAGTGATTTTCAAGCGTTTTCAGCTATGCAAACCTCGATGCAAGCCATGATGAGCTATGATAATGAAATCGGAACAACTCCGAAAGTTCCTAAATTACTTCGATTGGAAGATTATCATAACTAGAATAAAAGATTTGAATCTTACATATACTCACAAGATGTTGATTGTTGGATTCCGATTGAAAATCAATATGAGTATCCGTTGATTGCTAATACTTTACCAAAATCGATAAGTGATTTTGAGCCTGAAGAAAAGAAGGTATTTGCAAGAGAAAAGAAAACTTATAGTTTTCTCACGATGGCATTACCCAAAGATTTGATGCATCAGTTTAAGAATTTTCCAACTTCTAAATAATTATGGGATGGTATTCAAGAAAGATGCAAGGGTAATGATCAATACAAGAACACTTGAAAGAAAGTTTTGAAGAAAGAGTTTGATAATTTCGGGCTTTGTGATAATGAGAAGATCACATATTTGATTGCACAGTTTTCACATTTAATCAATAAAGTTGACATTGTAGGTGTTAAGAAAGAAAATGATGAATTAAAGGAGAAATTTCTGGAAGCTCTAGCCGAAAAGTGGGAGAATTTGGTGAAGATGTTGTGTAATGATCCAAACTACTCAAGTTGGACATTCAATCAGCTCATAAGCAAATGACAAGCTCGGGAAATGGAATTACTTATGAAAAAGTCAACAATTCTATCTGTTCAGAATCCTGAAGTATATTTTGGAGAATATTCTGCTACTGTTCATGCTAAAACAAAGTCACATTCTATTTCAAGTAGTAATCCACTGTTCTTTTGAGTAGATCAATCTTGCAAAAATAGATCTCCAACGTGTCAGTTGCTTCTTGAGATATAAACTCGATCTTATTGAACATAATTCTTGAGTCACTTTCTTTTTTTTCCACCAAAATATAAACACAAATCTTCGAACTCAATAGATGTAAAAACTCACTTAAAGCATTAGAATGAATGGAAAGGTATTTTGGTGTGAATGTGAAAGAGCTCTACGAATGAATTGAGTTTTCTGATTTGTGAGATATTGTTTATACACAAACTTAAAAAAAATAGGATCACGAATTAAGTGGATATTGCTGGTTGCATGCGAATGAAAGAAATGCAAGGATCTGGTATATCAAGAATGAACTAGATTAGGGTTGAGAATGAAAAATGTTGACGTCACGTTGTACTCAGGACTGAGAAACTCCAATTCGCAATTCATATGAAAGTATGAACAAACTAGAACATTCAATCAATCTAATCTCTATGATAAGAAATTTGAGAACCGTTAAGAGTAACAGGAGCTAATACCAGCCAAAATGTTCGTCTCGACGAGATCTATACTTTTACTGGCCTAACGGCCATTACCATCTTGTTTAACCCCCAAAATTCGCTTAGAAAACCTCCATTTTTTGTGTTCAAAGTTTTGACGTTCGATTTTAGCTTCAAAATGAGTGAACCTCGATGCAAGCCAGGATGAACTACGATAATGAAACCGGAACAACTCATAAAGTTCCTAAATTACTTCGAGTGGAAGATTATAGTAACTAGAAGAAAAGATTTGAATGTTACATATACTCACAAGATGTTGATTGTTAGATTCCGATTGAAAAACCATATGAGTATCCGTTGATTGCTAATACTTTACCAAAATCGGTAAGTGATTTTGAGCCTGAAGAAAAGAAGGTATTTTCATGAGAAAAGAAAACTTAAAGTTTTCTCATAATGACATTACCAAAAGATTTGATGCATCAGTTTAAAAATTTTCCAACTTCTGAACAATTATGGGAAGCTATTAAAGAAACATGCGAGGGTAATGATCAATACAAGAACACTCAAAAGAAAGTTTTAAATAAAGAGTTTGATAATTTCAGCTTTGTGAGAATGAGAAGATCACATATTTGATTGCACAGTTTTCATATTTAATCAATGAACTTGACATTGTAGGTGTTAAAAAGAAAATGATGAATTAAAGGAGAAATTTCTGGAAGCTCTACCCGACAAGTGGGAGAATTTGGTGATGATGTTGTCTAATGATCCAAACTACTCAAGTTAGACATTCAATCAGCTGATAAGCAATTGACAAGGTCGGGAAATGGAATTACTTGTGAAAAAGTCAGCAATTCCATCTGTTCAGAATCTTGAAGTATATTTTGGAGAAAATTCTGCTAATGTTCTTCTTAAAACAAAGTCACATTCTATTTCAAATAGTAATCCAACGTTCTTTTGAGTTGATCATTCTTGCAAAATAGATCTCCAACGTGTCACTAGCTTCTTGAGAAATAAACTCGATCTTATTGAGCACAATCCTTGAGTCATTTTCTTTTTTTTTCCGCCAAAATATAAACACAAATCTTCGAACTAAATAAATGTAAAAACTCACTTAAAGCATTAGAATGAATGGAAAGGTTATTTTGGTGTGAATGTAAAAGAGCTCTACGAATGAATTGAGTTTTCTTATTTGTAAGATATTATTTATACACAAACTTAAAAAAATAGGATCACGAATTAAGTGGATATTGCTGGTTGCATGCGAATGAAAGAAATGCAAGGATCTGGTGTATCAAGAATGAACTAGATTAGGGTTAAGAATGAAAAACGTTGACGTCACGTTGTACTCAGGACAGAGAAGCTCCAATTCGCAATTCATATGAACGTATGAACAAACTAGAACTTTTAATCAATCTAATCTCTATGATAAGAAATTTGAAAACCGTTAAGAGTTACGGGAGCTAATACCAGCCAAAACGTTTGTCTCGACGAGATCTATACTTTTACTGGCCTAACGGCCATTCCCCTCTTGTTGGACCCCCAAAATCCGCTTGGAAAACCTCAATTTTTTGTGTTTGAAGTTTTGACGTTCGATTTTAACTTCAAAATGAGTGATTTTTCAAGCGTTTTCAGCTATGCAAACCTCGATGCAAGCCATGATGAACTATGATAATGAAATCAGAACAACTCATAAAGTTCCTAAATTACTTCGAGTGGAAGATTATCGTAACTAGAAGAAAAGATTTGAATCTTACATATACTCACAAGATGTTGATTGTTGGATTCCGATTGAAAAATAATATGAGTATCCGTTGATTGCTAAGACTTTACCGAAATCGGTAAGTGATTTTGAGCCTGAAGAAAAGAAGGTATTTGCAAGAGAAAAGAAAACTTAAAGTTTTCTCATAATGGCATTACCCAAAGATTTGATGCATCAGTTTAAAAATTTTCCAACTTCTGAACAATTATGGGAAGTTATTAAAGAAAGATGCGAGGGTAATGAAAAATACAAGAACACTCAAAATAAAGTTTTGAAGAAAGAGTTTGATAATTTCAGCTTTGTGAGAATGAGAACATCACAAATTTGATTGCATAGTTTTCACATTTAATCAATGAACTTGACATTGTAGGTGTTAAGAAAGAACATGATGAATTAAAGGAGAAATTTTTGGAAGCTCTACCCGACAAGTGGGAGAATTTTGTGACGATGTTGTCTAATGATCCAAACTACTCAAGTTGGACATTCAATCAGCTGATACAAAAATTACAAGCTCGGGAAATGGAATTACTTGTGAAAAAGTCAGCAATTCCATCTGTTCAAAATCTTGAAGTATATTTTGGAGAAAATTCTGCTAGTGTTCATGCTAAAACAAAGTCACATTCTATTTTAAGCAGTAATCCACCGTTCTTTTGAGTTGATCAATGTTGCAAAATAGATCCCCAACGTGTCACTAGCTTCTTGAGAAATAAACTCGATCTTATTGAACACAATCCTTAAGTCATTTTCTTTTTTTCCGCCAAAATATAAACACAACTCTTCGAACTAAATAGATGTAAAAACTCACTTAAAGCATTAGAATGAGTGGAAAGGTTATTTTGGTGTAAATGTAAAAGAGCTCTACGAATGAATTGAGTTTTCTAATTTGTGAGATATTGTTTATACACGATATTAAAAAAAATAGGATTACGAATTAAGTGGATATTGCTGGTAGCATGCGAATGAAAGAAATGCAAGGATCTGGTGTATCAAGAATGAACTAGAATAGGGTTAAGAATGAAAAATGCTGACGTCACATTGTACCCAGGACAGAGAAACTCCAATTCGCAATTCATATGAACGTATGAACAAACTAGAACTTTCAATCCATCTAATCTCTATGATAAGAAATTTGAGAACCGTTAAGAGTTATGGTAGCTAATACCAGCCAAAACATTCGTCTCGACGAAATCTATACTTTTACTGGCCTATCGGATAGTACCCTCGGGTTTGACCCCCAAAATCCGCTTGGAAGACCTCCGTTTTTGAATTTGAAGTTTTGACTTTCGATTTTTAACTTCAAGATGAGTGATTTTCAAGCGTTTTCAGCTATGCAAACCTCGATGCAAGCCATGATGAACTATGATAATGAAATCGGAATAACTCAGAAAGTTCCTAAATTACTTTGATTGGAAGATTATCATAACTGGAAGAAAAGATTTGAATCTTGCAAAATTGTTAGAGCATATCCCTATGCTATGAGTGTCTCGTGTATTGTATCTATGTGAGCGTGTTTTAGAATGTGTTGTAGTGACTATATCATAGGTGGCGTATCATATGGTCCGGCGGACCATATGGTCCGGCGTACCACGTGGTACGCTGAGTAGTTAGTCACTTAGTATAAATAGGTTTGTGTTAGAATGTGCAGTGTAACCAGTTGAACACTCTGAGTCATTCTACACTTTTTTGGTGTGTGTTTCTTGAGAGAGAAACTAGAGAGCTTTCATTGTATCTTCAAGTGATTCAATACGAAATCTCTTATTTACATCTCGTGTTCATTACATTGATCAAAGCATGCAGTAGTAAGATCGTATCTCGGTTTTACAAGTGGTATCAGAGCATTTGGTTGCTCTACTGTTGTGTTTTTTGATCAATTTTCGGTTTTTTAGAGAGAGAAAGTTTGGGTTTCTTCACATTTTCATTAAATTCTTCCAATTCCGAGTGTTTCTGTGATAAAAATGATTTCTGAGTGTTTCTGGAGTGATTTCGCACCTTACTGATCCATTTTCTAGCTCAAAACGTCAAAAATTCGAAAAATCCATCGAAATCCGTGTGAAACGCGTCTGGTCCGCTCGAAGAACACTTGGTCCGCAACTGGTCCGCCGAGGCAATCTTCAAAGTTTGGTTCGTGGCGGTTACTTTCTGGTCCGCTGGCAGTTACGCCGTACCATTTGGTCCGCCGTACCAAATTTGATCCGCTGAGGATATCTGGTCCGCATCTGGTCCGTTGGTGAATTTGATCCGGAAGTGGTCCGTAGGTACAAATCTGGTCCGCTAGTTAAATTGATCTGGAACTGGTCCGTTGAGTGCAAATTTGGTCCGCTGAATTTGGTTTGGTCCGCTGGCAGAAAAGTGACCTTCACTAAAACTGACGTAACTTGAGAACTGTAAAGAGTTACGGGAGCTAATACCAGTCAAAACGTTCGTCTTGACGAGATCTAGGACTTATACTGGCCTATGGCCAGTACCGTCCAGTTTTGACACCCAAAATCCGCTTAGAAGACCTCTGTTTTTGAGTTCGAAGTTTTTGAAGTATTATTTTCGGTGAAAAATGTCTGATTTTCAAGCATTTGCAGCTATGCAAAGCACGGTACAAGCTATGCTCAATTTTGATAATGAAATAAGAACAAGTCAGAAAGTTCCTAAGCTGTTAAAGTTGGAAGATTATCAAAATTAGAAGCAACGTTTTTCTGCATACATCAGCACAAACGATATTGATATATGGATTCCAATTCAAAAGTTGTATGTACGTCCAACTGCAGATGGAGAGTATAAAGAAATTCAAGATTTTGATAAGGATGAAAGAAAAAGTTATGTGTGACAACTGCCAAATTCTCAGGTTAACCCAGTTAACTTTCCGTTAAGACCTGCCAATGTGTACTAGTCGTTTTATGTCACGTCTGTTTCACGTGCACTTGTTTTACCGAGTCTGCCCCTACACACTGGTTGATCACCAAAATTCGTCAAATGCAAAGAATAACAGGAATCGATTCTAACTAGTTCTTATGTGAATTATATGTCTTTAATTGATTATATGTGTAGGAAAAAAAAAATAATTGCATGCATTATTTGATATAAATTGTTAGTTAAGTTTAGTTACGCTTATTAACGACACCGGAACCTACGATTCGATCCATTTAACGAACATACTTGCAATTGAGGACCACTAATGGACCTAAACTTACCTAAGACTTGAAGAACACTCCAAGCCCATCCCAAACCCCCCCAAAAGCGGACATAACCCCCCTCTCATTCTTGCGCAAAACCATAACTCACCATAAACCCTAATTCCTCCTCTCCTCTCCCCTTGCGACGGCAGCCCCTCCCCAGCCCCTTTGATCGAATTTCAGCCACTTCCAAGGGACAACCGGAGGCCTACAATACTCCTACAACACCTGGGGAGTAATCGCAAAAGACTAGACACCAAACCGTAAGTTTTGATTCCCTAATCGCATGATTTTGTAAAGTCGAAATTCTGGCAGATTCGTCCAGAAAAATTTGTCAACTTTGAAAGGTCATAACTTTTTTATGACAAGTGAAATGGACCTGATTCTAGTGGAAAGAGAAAACTACATGTCTTAGGTTTCTTTTGGCACCTTTTTCGCAACAAATGAATCTGTTTTGGTCACCCATCCGTGCACCATAAGTTTGGTGCACAGAACTGCCAAGAATTTGAGTGGCTGTCTTGCGTCAGTTGTTTAGGCATGCTAACATGGAAATTTCGTGTAAAGTGAAATATGAAAGTTGTTGGGTGTATATTGAAATTGTAATATGGAAAATTTAGTGGTCTAGTTCCAAGTAACGGTCGAGTTATGGAGTCGGGAAGTTGGGTTGTTATTTCTGGCTGCTGTTCTGTTTTTGAAAAACCCTAGTCAACTTCTAATTGGCATAACTCTCTCGTAAATGAACCAAATTGCATGATTCTTTTTCTGTTTCTTAGGTATATGTCTTATCTTTCATATGGCACCAACCACACATAATAAGAACCTCATTTGGTACCCCAAAGGTCCCGGACAAAATGGGTGTGCAATTCTGTCCGGAAATAAACTCATGTACTTACGTGGGATTTTTGACAAGGTTAACGGGACAATTATTGGTAAAACATAAAAGTTGTTGTGAATATTCTAAATTAATGATCTGGAACATTTTGGAATTTAACTCAAAGGTAGTAATGAGTAACAACCCGAACTCTATGTCACATACTAAACGCCAGGCAGATTCTGTCCGGAAATTTTGTCCAACTTGCACACAACATAACTTTCTCATTCCTCATCCTTTTTAGATGATTCTTTTTGGAAAACAAACCTTGGTGGGTTATCTTTGAATTGGAAGTGGTTAGGGGTTCTAGTTCACATGATAGGTCACTGATCCTGATTAGACAAAGTCGGTGCGCAGCTGTCTTAAATTTGTGATGCTTGTTTCCATGTTTTGCCATGTAACTTGTATGCTAGCTATGAACCTTAGGTCAATGCATGAAATTAGGCAACTAAGGGTAGTCCAACTTTTTTTTTACTTTCATTGACCAAGCCCCTTCAGTAGGATAAGTTAGATGACCCCAATCCTTGACCAATTGCTTGACAATGTGTATCATACCCCATGCTTCAATAACTTGTTCTATTTCCAATGTGCTTATGTGATGGGTAATCTAAACCCTTAGACTATGTAATTTACATCAATACAAGTCCTAGGTCCCCACTTCGTGGGAATGGCAAGACTGTAGGAGGTTGACTCGTTGACCTCGTACCGTACGGGTGTAGTAGTCATCATAGTCCTAGTTGCTTGGTATGATGTGAGGCACACCTAGTTGCTTGGTATGTGTCACCTTCACCACCTTAGTAGCATGATACTAGGACACCAACTCTCGTATGATTTGCATGAATTCTATCACACGTTCATAAGGTATTTTCTACTTGATCAACCATTGAGTCATGGGTCAGCACGTCGGGTCAAAGTAAACTGTCAAAGTCAAATGGTCAAAGTCAAACTTTCTCTGTGATAGGTCATAGGCAACTTTGTTTTCCACTAGTACACACGAAACACTTTTGCCCTCGAGACACGACTAACTCCTAGACCTCGCTCTTAGGTCTTACCCTCGATTCGAAACGCGTAGCACTTGGCTCAAGTGCGGCTTCTCGTAGCAGCGCTCCCTAAGGTGAGTTTCACACTCCAAATTAGATCATACCCCGTTTGGGTAGTGATCCGCTTTTCTTACGAGTTATATGATAACTTACAAAACACTCGTTAATGTAATTGAATAAGTAACTATCACATGTCATAGGATAGCCCATCTATTAAAGCACTCACATAATCGGACCGTTAATATAGTGTAAATAGCATGGTGACATTTAGTAGTACTACTGAGGATTGACAACCCTCGCTCTGCGGTGCACGGGATGCCCACCTGACTGGAGGTCGGACGGAGTTAATGTCAGCCAAAACTTCTGTGTACAGATGGACACAGGGGAGGCAAAACGTGTAGGTATTCCCTATATGCATTTAGTCAGCTTCGGTTGCGAACTTCCTAATGGACATGACAACTAGGCTAGCTACCTACGATAGTATTCAATTCTATTAATGCCTATTATTTATATCTACATACTTAGTACATGAAATATATTTCTTTCGTGAACTCACCAGCATTAGCTGACACTTGGTTTTACCCTACTATTTTACAGGTCGCTAGGAGTTCACTCTGTTATTGGTAGGTGTGGCAGGTTACCCCTTGGCTTTGTTTTCTTTTCAAACTTTTACTTTGGGAGACAAACATTTTTTTTATCTTCTCAAGACTGCATGCGTTGATCTTACTTTAAACTATTGGGCGCGTGTTTTGCGCATCTTACTTTCCGCTGCATTACACATCTAAATTATGGTTTTCTAATGAATGTTTGATGCATTTATTTTATTATAATTATGGATTGAATGGGTTGTTGCAATCACTGACTCGGGTCCTGGTCTGTACTCACACCCCACACGGTAAAACTCCGTTAGTGGTAATTTGGGGGTGTGACAGATTGGTATCAGAGCCGGTCGTCGGCCAGTGTGCCAGCGAGGACGCTGGTCCCCTAAGGGGGGAGGATTGTAACATCCCACATTGGTGGGGAGGAGAAGTAAACACTGCTTTATCGGGTGTGGATACCTCCTCCATCAAGATGCGTTTGAAATCCGTGAGGGGCGAATGCCTGACGGCATGCCGCCTGCCAAAGCGGACAATATCTTGGTGCGACGGGTCTAGGCTGTTACAGATGGTATCAAAGCCATTGATTACAGCGAACTAGGCAATTCAATTTTACCAAAAAAAAAAAATTTTTTTTTTGCTCTAGACTGTAATCCGAACAGAGCGTGATTGCAACTTTCAAATTAACGGTCTCCCAAAAAGCCAATTTTTTTTCTTTTTCTTTCCCCGCTTGCCAAGAATAGAAGGACTTACTTAGTGCTTTCTTTGTTTTGCATTTCTTTGTTTCGCAACCACTTACCTAGGAAATCCTCAAAGATGGCACCTTCCGACAACACTAGAGGAAAGAAGCAAGTAAGGGAAGAGGCATCGCGTCAGGAAGGACCCTCTACCAACCCAACTCCTTACACCCAGGCCGACTTCGAGGCCGAGCGCCACCTCACCTTTCATAACTGTAACGCAGGCGATTTCCGTTGGGTTAAACCCTCTATGTTTTAGATACTCAGCTCATTGTGGTTGTTGGCAACCGAGGTCCCCATTCCTCCTTTTCCCATATGGAAGGTCGTTACCGGATTACTCCCGGGTCAGGAGTATATCCTACGCAGGATGGACCAACACTGCGACGAGGCACGAAATAGCATAGCGAGCGTGCGCGAAGACATGGTCACAAGAAAAGGCCACGATGACCTAGCACACGAAGTCAACGGGTGGGCAGGTACCATCTACGATATTAGTGGTTGTCTTGCTGAGGCCGAAGCAACCATCCAAGCTCAGCAGGTCAGGTTGAATGAACAGCAGGCGACTATAGCAAACCAAGGGGCCCAGATCGCAGCCCTATACGCCCAACTGGGATTACCCCTGCCCACTCAGCCTATCCAAGAGGTCGCTCCAATGGAAGAGGACCCAGAAGAGGAACCAGAAGAGGAACCTGAAGAGGAACCTGAAGAGGAACCTGAAGAGGAACCTGAAGAGGAACCTGAAGAGGAACCAGAGGAGGAAGAATTCCAAGAAGCCGAGGAGGATCACCCCAACGAGTCGGATGCCGAGTCGGATGTCACTGACTCTTAGGCCCTCCGTTATTCTACCTTATTCCACTTACTACTATTAGACATAACAAATTCTGGATGTTTTTGGTAAATGTTTATGGTTGCATTTGTGATGATCTTTGCTTGTAGTGGATTTTTTTTATAATGGATATTATGTAAATTTAAATTCCTTTCTTGCATTTTATTCTATGATTGTTTGAGACAATTATCAATTTACCGATTAAGAGATTTCATGATGAACGTAATATGGACATATTAATTCATTAATGATCATGTGTTTATCAGAAATATGCCTCCACGTCGCGTTACACCAAACAACAACGCGGGCAACCCTCAGCCGATTACACCGGCTCAAATTCAGAACCTAATCAACCAGGGGATTGCCGCGGCCCTGGCGAACCAGAACAACGACAACCATAACAACGGTAAGTAAAGAATCGATAAAATGAATACAGGGTATATTTTTTTTCTCTTTTCTTCCATTCCTCTAAAACCAAACCTTGTAACCCAAGGGTAGAAATTCTAAAGTGAGCTTTCATAATGAATCCAGGACAAAACCAATGTTCATTCAAATCATTCATGGGGTGCAAACCCATGATGTTCAAGGGCACAGAAGGGGCAGTGGGTTTGCTCCGTTGGCTGGAAAAGTCAGAGAAAGTTTTCTCCATGTGCAACTGCCCTAACGGCGACCGAGTGAAGTATGCAACTGGCACTCTAGAAGACTCCGCCCTTACTTGGTGGAATGCCCAAGTCCAAATGCTCGGACTAAATGCTGCCAATGCTATGACATGGCAGGCGTTCAAGGACACACTCATGGAGGAATATTGTCCCCGTGACCAGGTAAAGAGATTGGAAGATTGAGTTTCACAACTCAAAGATGATAGGTTCTGAGATTGAAGACTACACTGCTCGCTATCACGAGTACTCAGTTTTGCAACACATCAAACATCCCCACACTGACTCTTTTTTCGTCCTCGAAAAATACTGCAATGGAATCACAACCAGGAGATTGATTTCTAAAACATTAACATTCCAAAATTCAACAGCCACCATACAATTCCACAAACCATAACGTAATAACACCCTAACTACGATTGCCGATATTTCGATCCGACTAAACCCAACCACCGACCTTTTCTTTCGCCCCCATGTGTTTATAAAATTACCAGATATAAGTTCAGTCTACCTATGGATCCCACTAAAGAAAGGTCAAGTTCAACCTATTACCGAATCATATTCAGTCAAAGCAAAGGTTATAATTGATTTAAATTTATATATTTTCTCCAACCCCCCTTAAACCAGATACTAGGATGTCCAAAGAATAACTATTTATTATATGCAACTTTTTTAAGCATTTATTCACTACTTTATCTTCTTTTTTTTTTCTCTCTTTTTTTTATTTTTTTATTTTTTATAATTGGTCACTTTTACCTAAAATTACCAACGGACATCACCAGAGGTATTCTTTCACAAGGTCTTACCCCCGAAATCATACGTGAGTATTTTGCCCGCGAGATCCGGAACATCATCAGAGGTACTTACCACGGGATACTATCCTTAGTTCGTACATGAGTATTTTGCCCCTTCACTTTAATTCATTAGCCAAATTATTAACTACATGCTCATTGGAAATTCTAAGGACATAGGAGTATCTAGCCTAAAGCGGTCTCTTTCCTCCTAATCAACAGATTCGGAATCCCTATCACTCCTAAAATGGGAACCCACTAGCAGACTGATTAGCATATTTATACAACAATAAACACACAGGCTATTTAAGCTACTCCTAGATCAGCTGGGCCTACCGACACATCATAGACTAGAAATGCTTTCCATTCAACCATACTTATCACAATGCCCAAATTATTAATTAATTTAACCTTTAAACACAGTTAGACAATCAATTCCCAGTTTTACCTATCATTTCCCATTAACTGCAGCCAGAATCTCGGACATTTTTGAACAATTTTTCAATTTTTTCCAAATTTTCAAATTTTCTGACTCAATAACACACCAAAACTAAAAGACTCAAGACTAAATACGAACGTATCCCATCCCCACACTTGAATCACACATTGTCCTCAATGTGGAATGGAACAAAAAGAAAGCAAAAATAAATAAAATAAAACAAGTTGAAACGTGTTCACCTGAAACTCCAGAGACTCAGCACATCGGCCACCAACGAACCTCCACAAACTCGGTAAGCAGAAATAAATAAAATGAAAGATTTGAAAATTTTCTGGCTTACCTCCTCTAGGCGTATCGCCTACTACCATGCATCTCCCAGGCGATACGCCTAGAACTGCTATCCTCCGATCCGCCTGAGACTTCCTAGCGTATCGCCTATTACCTACCTTCCTCCAGGCGATACGCTTGGAACGTGATTTCCAGAGACTTTTGGAAATTTTGCCTCTCAAAAATTTTCTATCTTTTTTTTTTTTTTCTTGTCCTCCAGGTCCCTTAGACGAATTTTTGCAGCAAATCCTGCACTTTTGCACAACTCACATTTCCCAATGACCGAATCTCCAGAATCACCTGCAAACACCAAAAACACAAAACGAAAAGACGCAAGGGGCACAAAAACTAAAAACTGCAAGAAATTAAAACACAACTACAAAATATACATCCCCGGGCACTTAATCATTTCACCTCAAAACATCAAAACAACCTCCAAAACCATCAGGAGGCTTGGATTTAACATCCTTGACCACAAAAACACCGGATTTCAACCGGTTTCTAACCAACCAACCATCTAACAACTTCCTACCCCATAAAGCACTAAACTTTTCTGTTCTCAACAACCTCTTAACCTTCCAATGCTTATACCTACCCGGACGAAATTGACATTTACCAAGAAAACTCATTTCCGGGTCATGGGTAGCAACAATCACATCTAACCTCCCCACACTTGAACTAAGCACAATCCTATCATCCAAAATACCTAAATCCTCAAGTGTGGGGGTGTTTACTACCTTATCAACTACCAAGTCACTCTCCACAGTAACCAACTCCACGGGTTCTCCTAATGGGTCACTCAACACCTCATTAGCTAACTCGACAACCAAACCTACACTCTCTTTCGCACCGGGTTTTACTAACGGGTTAAAAATATCAGTCAGATTAATTACCTCAACTAACCCCCCGGTGTCCTCCCCACACTCATCCTCTACAATCTCCTCATCCTCTAACCTATTACCTACAACCACCAAATCTATAAAGGACATGAAAGTACCTATCAAGCAAACAGATTCGGAGCCCTTATCCTCTTTTCTACCCACCTTAAACATCACACTCTCATTCTCAACCCTCAAAGTTATGGTACCCTCAAAAACATCCACTAAAGCACGGGCAGTCCTAAGAAAAGGCCTACCTAAAATCAGAGGACAACTAGCATCGTATGCACAGTCAACTACCACAAAGTCTATAGGGAACAAAAATTTATCAATTTGAACAAGAACATTTTCCACTATTCCTTTGGGTCTAACTACCGACCTATCCGCCAGAGAAATCGTCATCCTAGTCGGCTCTAACTCTCCTAAGCCTAGATGCATGAAGACAGAATAAGGCATCACATTGATACTAGCACCTAAATCAGCTAAAGCACAAGTAACAGATGAATCACCAAAAGAGCACGGAATTGTAAATGTACCAGGATCAGTCAATTTTTCAGGCAATTTATTTTGAACTACAGCAGAACAATTAGCATCAAGAGTAACATCTGAAAAACTTTCAAGCTTCTTCTTGTTAGTTAACATATCTTTCAAAAACTTAGCATACTTAGGCATTTGTTTAATAACATCAGTGAAAGGCAAAGTAACCCTAAGTTGCTTAAGAAGCTCTAAAAACTGATTATATTCACGTGCATTCTTCTGTTGAACCAACCTCTCAGGATAAGGAACTTGCTTCAGATCATCGGCTGTGATTGGTCGAGGCGCAAATCTCACTCTCTTCTTCTCTTTAACAGCCTCCCACTTTAGCGGCTTCTCTCTCACTCCCTCAGCCTCGACGTTTGGTGCGGTACTTGCTGGCGTTACGCTCTCGTGCACCCTCCCGTCAGGCGTCTCCAACTCGATCTCTTCATCAACCGGCTCTTCTTCAACTACCGCCGGTGATGGACTCTGGACAACTCTCCCGCTCCTAGTGTTAACAGCATTAACCGACGCATTGGGGTTCTTGTAAGTAC
Organism: Deinandra increscens subsp. villosa; assembly: GCA_039602395.1. Taxonomy (NCBI): domain Eukaryota; kingdom Viridiplantae; phylum Streptophyta; class Magnoliopsida; order Asterales; family Asteraceae; genus Deinandra; species Deinandra increscens. Next base: position 108,601,264 of record JBCNJP010000027.1, read on the forward strand.
TACCAGAGAATTGACCCCCACGGGAATTGAGTTCCTTCAGCTGCTTCGCTATGTCACCGACTGACCGCTGCAAATCCAGGAATGAAGCTTGTTGATTTCTTAGCAACGTGTCATGCTCCGCCAACTTCTTCTGTGTGGCCTCATCTCTCGCGTTCATCTGCTGCAGGATCTGCGTTTGGTTCATGACCAGCTCTGTAAGCTCCTTCATAGTTGGCCCCTCAGTTCCTCCACCATTCTGATTATATCTTGGTTGAAAACCAGGTGGATTTCCTCCCTCTCGCCATCCTGAATTTTGGCCACTCCTCCACCCAGACTGGAACGAATTACCGAACTGGTTTCGGTTTCCAATGTAATCCACTTGCTCAGCGGGAGAAAGCGGGCAGTCTCGGGTGTCGTGAGCGCCTCTGCACAGCTCACATTTGGCTTTAATATGGAGTTTGATTTCTTCTAAATATTTGTAAATATTCTCTAACTCCCTAGGTGGCATGGTTTCTGAGCCAATGTGATTGACACCCCGGGTAGATGTAGATGGAACGAGTGATCTAGTCGGGGCCAAGGTGGCTCTCCGACCTCCGGGTGCCTGCTGTTCAGCAAGTGCGAAGCTCTCGAATAATGATTTACATTCATCCACAGTGAGCTTCTCCATCATATGCCCTCCAGCCGAAATATTGAAATCCTTCTGAACAGAATATGGAAGTCCATTGTAGAACTTCTCGATGATAGCCCATTCCGTCAACCCGTGTTGCGGACATCTACTCAGAAGAGTGTTAAAGCGCTCGTACGCTACAGAATACGGCTCATCGGAATCCATCTTGAAGGAATGGATTTCCTCCCGCGTACGTGCAGCCTTGGCTGGAGTTTGATACTTCTTCAGGAATTTTGCGGTCAGATCGTCCCAGGTGGCGATCGAATTCGGCGGAAGCGTCTCAAGCCACTCGGCGGCTCGAGACGTAAGGGAGAATGGAAACAGACGCAAGTAGATGATTTCGTTCGCGACTCCGGTGAGTCCGAACGTGTTGCAGATGCGAATAAACCGAGAAATATGCGTCGGTGCATCTTCGTCCTCACGTCCATGGAACTGAATGGAATGCGTCAAAACGTTGATGACGTGGGACGGAACTTGCCAATTCGCGGTGTTGGCAATAGCAGGCTGTGCAATAGCAAACCGGGCCTCGGTGACTCCGGCGCTAGCCTGCTCGTGGACGGTGCGACGTGCCGCCATGGATGAAAGATCGGGGAATGGTATGGGTTTGGTGTCGCGTGTGGTGTGTGTGGATGAAGAGGATGGTTTGGATTGGGCGGTGGAAATGATGAATGCCTCTAGCTCGGTGCGTAGAAGGCGGAATCGTTCACGGATATCCGCGTCGGGATCAGAAAGTGGTGACAGCTCAGGTGGACCCCGTGAACGAGTGTGTGGCATAAAACGATGGAATGACTCGAAGAAAACTAAGAAAAAATTAAACCTAAGAACTAGACTTGAAAGTAGAAAATCCTAAGACTCTAGACACGGAAAGACCAAAAAGACTCAAAATTTCCTAACGACGACCTAAGTTAATCTTGCCAATTGCCAAGTGTCCCCGGCAACGGCGCCAAAAACTTGATGTGCTCGGAACGACTTTAAAAACACTAATAAAATAGACCTAAACCTAAACCTAAGACACACCTAAATTTTACCGAAAATAACCTAAACCGAACCGAACCCTAAGGCAGTGTACCTGTCGGATTATAGTAAAGCTGAGGTAAGACCGGAATATCGAATCCAAAGACACTCTAAAGACAAAGACTTAACCTAGACCTATGAAAATGGAAATACTGAGTAAATTGGGTTTTTGATTGAGATTTGATTTAAGTAAAATTAAATAAACAACCGACTGACAACTGAAAACAGGACAACCTTGGAAAAACCAGGAGAGAGACAAGTATCACCTAGACCCTGGAATCCTACTTAATACCTACAACCTCACTCGGAATTGATTGACCTGATGGTGGCTAGTTTACCTTTTAAGTCCTTCCTAGCTACTCTTCTAACGCTCGAACAAGGGTTCACCTTTTAAGTCCTTCCCACTTCAATTACCCTAGCCACCCTCGGATATACCTAAGGCACACCTAGACTAACCGGAGCTACCACTGATTACCATGAATGACACGAACTAGCAAGCTAGACAAAACCCTAGGACACTTCCTTTTGAGACAATGCAACCCTAGAACTTTAACCAACCCAACTACTTGTTAAACCTGTACCTTTTAAGTCTTCAGTTTAGCAGCACATTATAACCAAATTCTCAATTAAATATTAATGCAATAGTCAAGGAAACCCTAACTACACTTTAGCAATCAACCTTAAAGTTAACTACTTTAGTTAATCTACCTAAACCGAAAGACATTCGCGGGTAAATTAAGCATCAACAATCAATAAATAAACTGATCATAACACACATATACATCAACCATGGCAATATATGGAATTTAATAAAAGTGCAACATCAATCAATCAACCAAAAACCGAATGAAGTCGTAAATACTAAATAATCATCCAATTGAGTCTAGGCAACACAAACAATTTAGCCTAGCAACATGTCAATGTCTAGAATAATAATAAAGGTCTGAACTTTGACAGAAAACATGGCTAAGTAAAAGAACCAACAAGAATTGAGAATAAAACCCGGTAAACCGTTGATGATTTGCGTGAGAAATCGATCCACCAATGCTTCCTCCTTCTTCCCTGGCTTTCTCTACTCTTGAATTCGCCCAAAATCGCCTCTGAGTTCGTCTGGAAGTCGTCCCCTCCGAATTGAAACCCTAAAATCGAATTTATATCAATTAAGCAAGATTTGCGGGTTCTGAGGCTTTAGGCGTATCGCCTACTGCCTCCATTCCCCCAGGCGATACGCCTGGGCCTTGCTACGCGACAGTTTAGTTGGTCAAACCGACTTAACCCCCGTTGACTTTCCTTTTCACGCGCGTACCGCTTGCCCATGATCATGTTCCAGGCGATACGCCTGGAACTACTTCTTCAGCATTTCTTCTTCTTTTCTTCTTAACTTTCAACTTGGCTCGGGACTTTATTCAAAACCTACAAAACTTATAAGAAAACATATAAAGGACCAAAAGACTCAAACTTTAATAAAAGCACTTAAAACAAATGGAAACTGACTCAAATGGACTCAAATTATAAAATAAAAGACTCTTAATTTAGGATGTGTTTGCAACACATCAAGTACTCAGTTTTGTGCCCAACCATGGTGGATGCTGATTACAAGAGGATTGAGCGTTTCGTGGACGGCCTCGTTCCACAGATCAAGGGCATGGTCACTGCTTCAAACCCCGCCAACGTGCAACAGGCAATTCGACTCGCGCACAAACTGACTGACCAAGCTGTAGAGCAGGGGACTCTACCGCCCAAGAAGACCCCCAAGCCGGCCCTTGACGGGAAAAGGAAGCGCGAAGAAGAACTGGTTAACACCGGGGCTGGAAATTCTGCGGGGAGGTCTTCAAACTCCCATCACTCCAACAAGCGTCATGACCACTCCAGGGGCGGTTATAATGGAAACAACCACAGTGGAAACAACCAGAACCGTAACAACAATGGTGGCCAAGGCAGCAGTGGTCAAGGCCAAGGTAGCTATAAAGGGAAATTACCCTTCTGTAACCGATGCAACATTCACCACTCCGGCAACTGTAGGGCGAGTGGCAACTGTGAACGGTGTGGCAAGCCCGACCATGAAGCTAAGAATTGCTGGGGCGAGCTTCAGAAGCGAAACAACAACAACACCAATGAAAACCCGCGTGACTGCTTCGAGTGCGGGAAACAAGGCCACATCAAGAAAGATTGTCCCCAACTGAAGAAGAGAAACAACAACTCCGGCAACAACAATAACCGTGACAACAACGGAAACGGCGGGAACAATGGTGGTGGTAACAACGGGCGTGGTCGCGCGTTCGTCATGAATACAGGAGAAGCCAGGAATGATACCAATGTTATAACGGGTAAGTATCTCCTCAATAATTACTTTGCGAACGTCTTGTTTGATTCGGGCGCAGAAAGAAGTTTTATTTCCTTTAAGTTTTGCAAACTTATCAAGGCCAAACAGACACCCTTAAGTGCTAAGTATAGTGTTGAACTAGCAAATGGCAAACTAGTAGATACAACACACTTAGTAGAAAACTGCACCTTAGAAATTTCGGGCCACAAACTAGGCATAGATCTGTTACCTTTTACTATTGGTAGTTTCGATATCATAGTAGGTATGGATTGGTTGTCCAAGAACAGAGCCGAAATTTTATGCCAGGAGAAGGTTATAAAAATACCTTTTCCAGACGGGAAAGTACTTAATGTCCAAGGAGAGAAAGCCAGTGCCGTGACTGGAATCATATCATACCTTAAGGCGCAGAAGTGCCCCAGGAGAGGGCATGTCGCAATCCTGGCGACAGTCACCGATAAAACACGCGAGGAAAAGAAGATAGAGAATGTACACGTGGTTAGAGACTACGCAGATGTGTTCCCCGATGATCTACCGGGCCTACCTCCATTCCGTCAAGTGGAATTCGGAATCGACCTTGCGCCAGGTTCTGCTCCGATCGCCAAAGCCCCCTACCGATTAGCAGTAAGTGAGCTAAACGAGTTGTCAACTCAACTCCAAGAGCTTTTGGATAAAGGCTTCATTAGGCCCAGCTCTTCACCATGGGGAGCCCCAGTCCTATTCGTTAAGAAGAAGGATGGAACGTTCCGCATGTGCATCGATTACCGCGAGCTGAACAAGGTAACCATCAAGAATCGTTACCCTCTACCTCGAATCGACGACCTCTTCGACCAATTACAAGGATCAAGCTACTATTCGAAAATCGACCTAAGATCTGGTTACCATCAACTACGCATCCGTGAAGAGGACATAGAGAAGACGGCCTTTAGGACTCGGTACGGCCATTATGAGTTCATGGTTATGCCCTTTGGCCTAACCAACGCGCCAGCAGTGTTCATGGACCTCATGAACCGTGTCTGCAAGCCCTATTTGGATAAATTCGTCATTGTCTTTATCGACGACATCTTGATCTACTCCAAGTCCAAAGAAGAACATGAGGAACACCTGCGACTAATTTTGAATTTGTTACGTAAGGAGCAACTCTACGCAAAATTCTCAAAGTGCGATTTCTGGATCAGGGAGGTCCAATTTTTGGGACATATAGTTAATGAAAAGGGGATTCACGTCGATCCTTCGAAAGTCGAGGCAATCAAGAATTGGTCGACGCCTCGAGCCCCAACCAAAATTCGCCAATTCCTCGGTTTGGCTGGTTACTACCGGCGATTCATCCAAGGTTTCTCCCAACTGGCACAACCCCTGACTGCCCTAACGCAAAAGGGAGTCCAATACAGATGGGGCGACAAAGAAGAAAACGCGTTTCAGGCATTGAAGGAAAAGTTATGCTCGACACCAATATTATCATTGCCTGACGGTGTGGACGACTTCTCGGTCTACTGCGATGCGTCCATACAAGGCCTTGGATGTGTCCTAATGCAAAGAGATAAGGTGATCGCATACGGGTCTAGGCAATTGAAGACTCATGAGAGAAATTACACCACTCACGATTTGGAATTGGGAGCAGTAGTGTTCGCTTTAAAGATTTGGCGACATTTCTTATATGGTACTAAGTGCACCATATACACGGGCCACAAGAGTTTGCAGCACATCTTCTAGCAGAAGGATATGAACATGAGGCAACGTCGATGGGTTGAACTGTTAAATGACTACGATCTGGCAATTAAATATCATCCAGGCAAGGCCAACGTGGTGGCAGATGCGTTGAGCAGAAATGAGCACATAAAGCCACGACGGGTGCGAGCCTTGCAAATGACCATTCACACTGAACTGCCGGATAGAATCCGAGACGCGCAAAGGGAGGCCCTAAAACAGGAGAACTTTGATGCTGAATCGCTTCGTGGAATTGATGGCGAGTCGGAGGTCAAGGCCGATGGCCTACGCTACTATAAGAATCGGGTCTGGGTGCCTCATTACGGTAACTTACGGGAATTGGTCATGGATGAAGCACACAAGTCTCGCTACTCTGTGCACCCATGGTCCGATAAAATGTACCAGATCCTGAAGCTGGTCTACTGGTGGCCCAACATGAAGGCAGACATTGCCTTATATTTCAAAAAGTGCTTGACCTGCTCTAAAGTCAAGGTCGAGTACCAGAGGTCGTCAGGACTACTCCAGCAGCCAAGGATCCCAGGATGGAAATGGGAGGATATCTCCATGGACTTCATTACTGGGCTGCCTCGTTCCCCAACAGGTAATGATATGATATGGGTAATAGTCGACAGATTGACAAAGTCTGCCCACTTCTTGCCCATGAGAGAAACTGACAAGACAGATAAACTTGCGCATATATACGTGAAGGACATAGTAAAACTTCATGGTGTCCCACTATCCATCATCTCTGATCGAGACCCACGATTCGCTTCCAAATTTTGGAGATCTCTACAAGCCGCCATGGGTACCCGAATCGACATGAGTACTGCATACCATCCTCAAACGGATGGACAGACTGAGCGTACAATTCAGACTCTCGAAGACATGCTGAGAGCATGTGTAATGGATTTTGGAAAGAATTGGGAGACTCACCTACCGCTTGTTGAGTTCTCCTATAACAACAGTTACCATACAAGCATTGGGGCTGCGCCATTTGAGGCACTATACGGAAGAAAATGCAGATCACCGGTCTGCTGGGCTGAGGTAGGTGAGAGTCAACTCACTGGACCCGAAATTGTGCATGAGACCACGGAGAAAATTGTGCAAATCAGAAACCGTTTAGCGGCTGCCAGAGATCGACATATGTGACAACCCGTCCAAAAATCAGGTCAAACCCTCTCTCCGTTGACTTTCATTGACTTTATTTACGTGATAATCATGTGAATTGTTGTGTTAAAACCGCACAATTAACTACGTTTAGTTAAACGATTAACCGATTTAAATATCGTATTTAAATAACCGTGGAACATGAAAGTTTCACATTAATAAATGTGGAATTTCAATAATAAGAAACTTAAATATAAACATTTGACATTTTATATTTAATCAAACTAAAATAAACTATTGAGACGCTACGTTGTCAAGACTTTAACCAAAACCATATCCGGCAACTCTATTGGGCCCAGTAAAGCCCAATAGGCCCAAAACAACTCGGGTGAACCCGAAACTTAACCCAACCACTCGACCCGACTAACCGAGTAAAATCTCCGAACCGAGACCCGACCCGCGGCCCGGATGGCCTTGGGCCGGATCCGGTGTCTCGCGGCCTAATCCCACTTCAAAAAAATTAATGGGCTTCGGCCCACTTGCCTAACCATGTAAATTATTTGGTTTTAGCCCATGAGAATTTTTATAAAAGCCCAACCAAGATTTGTAAAAAACTAAACTAAGTGTAACCTCCAAGTTAGTGATTAAGAACCATGGAGATCTTGACAACTCACCTAGGCTAGTAATACAAGTTCCCATGGACTTAGTTAGGAACTAATGGTTAATGACCATATAATTAGTTATAAGAGGAGGAGATCACCATTGGTTCCACCACACCACAAACCAAACAAACACTCTCACCCTTTGCTCTCTCCCTCTCGGCTCCTCCACAACCGCCGGCCACCCCAGCCGACCGGCTGCCACCGCAGCCCAGCCGCTGCTCCGCCGCAGCAGCCACCGGCGCCGCCCCCCTGCCACCGCTGAACCACCGTGAAACACCACCACCAACCGCCGGTTCTCCCTCCTCCCTTCTTGGTTCCAACCCTTCTCCCATTGTGAGTTTTCTAACTCATTTTCTCCTACATTTCTAGCACCCAAATGTGATACCAAAGTCTTGACAATAATCAACCAATGCTTGCATAAATGATTTAATCATCAAAATCTCTCTTCTTTAACCCCCATTCTTTCATGATCTTAACATTTCATCTTGGTGTTCTAGGAACTTAAAAGAGCCAAGGAAATGGGTGAAACACATGGAGAAATCTAAGGAAAGTATTCATGTGCACCAAGATCATCCATGATTATTTCTATGCATTTTATGATCATCTCTCAATTATTGTTTGATCAAGATCGCAAAATCCCTAAATGGTTTATTCCATGGACTCAAATGAGTTAGTGATTCTTGATTTAAAAATGGTTAACTAACCAACTTGGTAAAAACATAAAATCCTAATGTCCTAACACATAAAATATGTGTTAGTAGATTTTTTATTTTCCTAAGTCCTAACATATATAAATATGTTAGTTGATAGTTATTTACTTTAAAAGTCCTAACATATGAAAATTATGTTAGTAGATTGTCATTTAATTATTTGTCCTAACACAACTTTGTGTTAGTTGATTGTTATGCATTTATTTAATTTGTTCCTAACACCTAGAAGTGTTAGTAGATATATATGTCACATGAATTACTAGTTTAAATGTGGTCCTAACACATAGAAATGTGTTAGTAGAATTGGACATAATTAAAAAGACTAGTGGACTTAAATAAATATTATTGACAAATGAAAATAATCATGTTATATGATCATTTAAAACTCTCAAGTTAATAAAAATAAATAAAAGTTAGTAAACTTTGACATAATTTATTTTTATGAAATTAACCTACAACTTGGAAACATTATTAAAGCCATGACATTCATTTTATTAAAAACCTTCTATTTTTGTCAAAAAGGATTTATAAGTTTTTAACCAAAAATGGCAAGAACAACATTTAAATCAAAGCATTTAATCTTGGACTTACTATAAAAGAATTTAAAGATTCTTAAAATTTCCATAAAGGGAAAACAAAATCTAGCATTTGTCTTTTATAAGTAAATGTAGATTTTCATAAAAATAAATCATTTTTATAAAAATAAACACAAGTCTTACATGTTGAAAGACTTGAATAATCGTTTTGGTAAATCAAGACGGTCTAAATCTTAAGACGTTGCGTAGTAATAAATCCGGGACCAATACGGCGATATACGCGAAAACGTCGGATAAATAAATTTATCCAAAGTATGACTTTTATAATCGATTCGGAAAAACAAATAAGTCCAAGAAATAAAAGGATTAAATTGCTTTCATGACATTTTTTAGAATAAATACTTTTTGACATCAATTATTTTCATAACAATTAAATAATTATTTAGGCAAATAATTATTTAAAAGTTCCAAGACTTTTCTAACTAGTTAAAAATAGTTATAATTTAATAACTATAAATTTTGACTAAAAAGATTCTAGATTCACAAGTAAAATAATAAACACTATTATTTATAAAGAAACTTGTGTAACTATTATTTTTCCTAACTTATAAATAATCAAACGGAAGATTATTTAAGGAAGCGATATAATTATTTTCAATAATTATAACCATGTCACCCTATTAAATTAATATAACTTAACTTGATGGAGAATTATAAATAATATATGACATATTATTTAACTAAATGGTTACACACTTGATTTGATTTTATTTCGATTGCATCGAACTTTCCATTTCTTTATATTTATTTCTCATCATAAATATAAAATCCTCACCAAACGTATTTGTGAAAATTACAAAACAAAGAGTTTATAAAGGATATAAACGGAATAACGTCAAGGCTTGACCGGTATCATTTGGGTGACTTATGTTACTCATTTGATCATGACCTTATGCAAGACCTTATTTATTTAATTAGGCTTTTACTTGCTACCTGCTGCTACCGCTTCACAAGTTATTCATACACATATCTGCTAATCCAGTGAGTTTCGCGGCCCCTTTTCCTTTTAACTATTTTATACTTGGGGGAGAAATCATGAAAACTGATTAAATGCTTTTTACTTAATATTATGGTTTATTTGTTAGCCGTATGACTACTTGTTCTCTTACTGATTGCCCAACTTGGTACATTATCGTTATAAACGTTTGTACAACCGAAATCCCATCATTAATTGATTTCAATTAGTTCTATACGAAACGATAGCTAGTGAATAGATCTATTTGGGTTGACAACCCTACCCTAACTGGTAGCTCCAGTTCTGACTCCGGATTTTGTCTGGGGGTACACGTCAGTTATTCTGTCCTGTTTAACATCTCGGGGCAAGAGATGCTGGGTGGGTAAACCGTTAGTATTTGAAATCAAGGTTCAGGAGAGTTCATGCATCCACAACGGTAAACCAACGTAATATTTAAGTATACTGAAAACTGTTTACAACTGATTAAACTGTGAGTCTTAAACCTGTGAATCTCACCAACTTTATGTTGACCCGTTTTATATTCATGATTTCTTAGGTAATTGACGAGACATCCTTAGAGACATGCAAATGGGGCTTACAACTGCTATCGGATCCGTCCTTGGAGTCATAGTCCCAACTATCCAATCTATCCGTTTCAGGCTTTTATTAATTAATTAAGACTTATGTTTTCTAAATGTATGACACTAATATTTTCACTATCTTTCCGCTGCAATGAAACGAATTAATGTTTTATGAAGTTTTTAAATTATTAGAAGTGTTCTATGTATCCTCGACTATGATTCCATTCTCGTTCATACCCGAAACCGTTGACCGGGGTGTGACAGATTGGTATCAGAGCCGTGGTTATAGCGAACCAGGATAAACAAACAAACAAAACAAAACGAAAATCAAACCTGGACTATAACCCACTCCGAAGCTACCATTTGCATGCAAGGCCTCATCCTGAATATGTTTACTTAAGCTAGTTTAAGTATAGCTTAGGTGTTGTTTAAAGTATTACTTACATGTTACTTTTGCCTTTGCTTTCTTGCTTATGTATTACCACACTATCATGATATTACTGACACTGTTCTTTTTGGAATATTTTCGCAGAGATGACTTCCAAGGAGGTCATTTGCGTTGCTGATTCTGACGAAGAACCAAGTGTTGAGTACACGCCCTCCCCTGAAGACCATGTGCCCTCGAGTCCCGAGACAGAGGGAGCTACTGTTGGCACTATTCATGAGACACCTCTACCTCGTGGCTTTCTGAGCCCGATCCGGCGCAGGACCTCCGATGACACCGCTGATCCCCCTGCTCCCACCGCCACTATTGACGGTGTGGTCCCGATGGGTGCCTCGAGCACTATGGATCCTTTCACAGGCCGTGACCGGTCTGTGAAGACGTTTATCGCCGCACCTGATGGCGGCAGACGTGGATTTACCCCTGGGAGGGCACCTGGCCCGTCCCGGACTCGAGAGACTAGACCTACCCATGATGAGCCAACGCCCAAGAGGCGTCATGTGTTCCAGCTACCCCACCTTACTTGGATGCCAGAGCAGATCCAGCACTGGCGCATGATGGAGGAGTTCCCGAGCTGCTATGCTCGAGGAGAGTCCTCACTCCCTGACCCCTCTCGCCGTGTGCCCTTGGGTATTTCACCCTTCACTGATGAGCCCATCTCTGACACCGTACCATTACTAGTGGCTCGTCTGAGGCGCATTGAGACTGACTTAGGGGAGCTCGACGCTAACGTCGGCCAGCTTCCAACCACTGAGGAGGTTATAGCCCTCAGAGGGTCGGATATCCATGCTGGTGAGACGCATGTGCGCTACTGATGGCGCCATGGAGTCCCTTCATGCCCACATGACTGGGGTTAGCATGGCTACTACTGATCTGCTCCTCTCTCACGAGAGCCTACAGAGGAGAGTTGTAGCGCTGGAGCTTCTATCCGGACGACTCCTCTCCACCATCCTTGCCATGACCTGTCCCCCGCCCTTTTTCTTCATGCCTCCTGGTCCTCCACCTCCACCACCTCCACCAGCAGCCTATTAGGTAGATGTGACCCAGTAGCTTTTGATAACCATTTTATAGATGAAACATGTTGTCTTTTGGTTCATGATTGGGACTGCGAGCCCACGGTGCAAATTGGTTTATTTTGAATATGTTTTATCTGTAATATGGTCGCAAACAATGATTAATGTATGACTTTGAATGGTATGAAATGGAAATCTTTTGGTATGATTATAATGTTATGTCTTTCTAAATATGCTATTATCATGTTATGGATGTGTTATATATATTATTACTATGACATACTATTCGCCCTTTTTCTATCACTCCTCTTCTATCATATGTTCTTGGTTGCGCTTGCGTGAAAAATGTTATGGCATCAACGATGTATGTCGTGGTAGTTATTCTTGAGCATGTAATAACCCCATTTACATATTATCTAAAATTTTCCTTATGTTGACAATTGTAACTTAAAGCGAAATCATGCCTCCAAGACGCCGAGCCACCAGAAACACCTCCCCTCCTCACATGACTGCCGAGGAAATTGAGGAGATGATTGCTGATCGCGTTGCTGAGACTGTTGCCGCCGCCGAAACCCAACGTCAGAACGACAATGGGGCACGCGGTAAGAACGAATTAACCAAATGTTAGAAAATAATAGACTACAATTTTCCTAAATTGTACTCAACGTTTCAACCTAACAACTGCAGGCGCCCGTGAATGTTCATACAAGGACTTTATGAACTGCAAACCCTCAAATTTCAAGGGTTCTGAAGGTGCTGTTGGTTTGATTCGCTGGTTTGAGAAGATCGAGTCCGTCTTCCGCATAAGCAACTGCCCTGAGCAGTACATGGTCAAGTATTCCACATGTGCACTGACTGATAGCGCACTGACTTGGTGGAATTCTCATGCTGATGCTATGGGAACTGATTTGGCTTATGCCATGACATGGGACGAACTCAAACAGCTGCTTCGCGATGAGTATTGTCCTAGAGAAGAGCTTCAGAAACTCGAAGCTGAGTTCTGGAACCTGGCAATGAAGGAAGCCGACGTTGCCGGCTATACCAAGAGGTTCCGTGAGCTCGCTCATCTCTGCCCCAACATGGTCACTCCCCTGTACAAAAAGATCGAACGGTACACCTGGGGACTTGCACCCCACATCCAGGGAAATGTACTTTCTTCGAATCCTCAGACTTTTCAGGATGCTGTGCGCTTGGCACACAACCTGGTTTACCAAGCCAACCGTCAAGGTGTGAACCTTGACAAGAAAAAGTTTGAGAACAAGGCCCCTGAAACCAGTACCACTCCTTCCACCAACAAGAAGCCTGATAACAAACGGAAACGCGGATTCTGGAGGAATCGCGATGATAAGGCCCCTGCCAAGGGAGCTGAAACTGTGAAGGTCTTTGCTGCTACCACCCCTACCCACGTTGTCCGAAAGACTGGATACAACGGTGGAGCACCTCTGTGCAACAAGTGCAATCTCCACCACACACTCGATTGTGGCAACGTCTACTGCAACATCTGCAAGACGAAAGGGCACGTAGCACGAGACTGTCCGAAGCGCACCTGTTACGGTTGCGGAACCACCGGGCACTACAAGAAGGATTGCCCGAAGGCAGGAAACCAGGATCCAAATCAGGCTAGAGGAAGAGCCTTTGTAATCAGTGCCGGAGATGCTCGCCGTGACCCCAACACGGTGACGGGTACGTTTCTACTAAATGATCATTATGCTTCCGTTTTATTCGATACTGGTGCTGATAGGAGCTTTGTGTCTACCGAATTTGGTCAATTACTTGAAATTACCCCTGTTGCCTTAGACACTAAGTTCACAATAGAATTAGCAAACGGAGAATTAGTAAAAACTAGCATTATTTATCCAAACTGCTCACCAGAACTCTCCGATCATCCCTTCAGCATTGATTTGATGCCTGTAGAACTAGGAAGTTTTGATGTTATCATAGGCATGGACTGGTTATCAAAGAACCGTGCGGAAATCGTGTGCCATGAGAAAATAGTTAGAATGCCACTCGACGATGGCAACACTCTAAACGTACAAGGCGAGAAGAGTGGAACCCAACTAAACCTCATATCTAGCATGAAGGCACGAAAGTTCCTTCGTAAAGGATGTCATGCCATCTTAGCACACGTAACTGAGAAGAAACCGAAGGAGAAGAACATAGCAGACGTTCCCGTTGTCAGCGAATACCCGGAAGTCTTTCCCGAAGACTTGCCAGGTTTACCGCCGACGCGACAAGTAGAGTTTCGCATTGACTTAGCCCCAGGTGCCGCCCCCGTAGCCAGATCCCCGTACCGTCTGGCACCTTCTGAGATGCAGGAGTTATCTAGCCAATTGCAAGAATTGCTAGATAAAAGCTTCATCCGACCAAGCCACTCTCCGTGGGGAGCACCCGTGCTATTTGTCAAGAAGAAAGATGGAACTTTTCGGATGTGCATCGACTACCGGGAGCTGAACAAACTGACTGAAGAACCGTTACCCGCTTCCTAGGATCGACGACCTGTTTGATCAACTTCAAGGATCGAGCTTCTACTCCAAGATCGATTTAAGATCAGGATACCATCAAGTCAGAGTTAGAGATGAAGACGTTTCGAAGACAGCGTTCAGAACACGCTATGGCCATTATGAGTTCCTCGTAATGCCATTTGGATTGACAAACGCACCTGCAGTGTTCATGGATCTGATGAACCGCGTATGCAAACCCTACCTGGATAAGTTCGTTATCGTGTTCATTGCCGACATCCTTATCTACTCCCGTAGTAAGGAAGAACACGAACAACATCTGAGACTTATTCTGGAGTTGTTGAAAAAGGAAGAACTCTACGCGAAATTTTCCAAATGCGACTTTTGGATTCGCGAAGTTCACTTTCTGGGTCATGTGATCAATGATCGAGGAATCCACGTGGATCCCACAAAAATTGAGGCAATCAAGGATTGGAGCACGCCAACGACTCCAACCGAGATTCGACAATTTTTAGGTCTTGCTGGCTACTACCGCCGATTTATCGAGAACTTCTCAAAGATAGCCCAGCCACTTACCGCCCTGACCCAGAAAGATAAGAAATTCATATGGGATGACAAGACTGAAGCAGCATTTCAGTTACTGAAGCAGAAGCTTTGTGATGCCCCGATTCTATCATTACCCGATGGAATCGAAGACTTCGTTGTTTACTGCGATGCCTCGCATCAAGGTTTAGGTTGCGTATTGATGCAACGAGAGAAAGTCATTGCTTACGCATCACGACAACTGAAGATTCACGAGAAGAATTATACCACTCATGACTTGGAACTCGGAGCCGTTGTCTTTGCTCTCAAAATCTGGAGGCACTATCTTTATGGTACCCAATGCACCATATTCACCGATCATAAGAGCCTCCAACATATTTTCAATCAGAAGGAATTGAATATGAGGCAACGCCGTGTTGGGATTTACAGTGGGATCCGGGTTACCGATTTTAATTTTTATTAAAACCGATTTTATAATAAAATTAATTCCAAATTAATTTAGCAGCGGAAACGAATTAAAACGCGGACGCAACTGTAACAGGATCAATCACCGGCACGACAAACACAGAAAAAAATATTTATTTAAATAAATAAATAAATACATAAAATTAAATATCTAATAAATTAGATATACCTTAGCGGGTTCCGAACAACCGTTCGAGACACCCGAGTTCAATGGACTCGCGCTAGGGTGAACTGAAACTTCTGACTCGAATCTACGGGTCAGATCTGCGACTGAAACTCCGGCGGTCATCGGAGGCGGCGGAGGTAGTGGCGGCGGTGGTGGTAACTTCACCATCGGTGGCGGCGACAAATTCTTTCCGACGGGATCGCCACGGGGACCGATCCTACGATTATCTCGTCACCGGAAACCGGCGGCGACGAGGTGGCGGTGACCGGAGGATAAAGCGGTGCGGGCCAAGAGGACGGTACGGGTCGAGGTGGTCTCGGTTGCGCCGGCAACGCGAGAACCACCGGGCGGCGATCGACCGGCGGTGCGCCGGCGGACGCGGCGGCGGCGGCTGCGGCCTTGGCTGCGGCGGCGGCTGCGACTTCGGCTGTGGCGGCGGCTGCGGCTTCGGCTCGGCTCGCTGCCTCGGCTCGGGCGGTGGCTGCTTCCTGATCGAGTCGCTGGATGATGCTTGCGAATCGTTGATCCATCGGAATTGCAGTGGTGGTGTCACCGGAGATTGAGGGCGGCGACGGCTTAGGGTTTTCTTCTCTGGTCTGTTTCGCAGAGAGAGAGATGGGAGGAGGAGATCAGGGTTTCGAAAACTTGTGACTTGTTCTCTACTCCTCCCCACCCTATAGGAGAATTTCGCAGACCATGGGCCCACCATGGTCTTCTGCGAATTCTCCATGGCCCACCAATGGGTCAGACTGTTAACCCATTAACAGTTTAACTCATCCATCCATTTAATCGCGAACCGAATAAATATGTCATCGTAATAAATAAATAAATCAGTATTTATTTATTCGCCTATCAGTTCAATTAACTAATTAAAACAGTAATTAGTTTATTATCCATTGCCCCGGGTGTAACTCTTACGGGTCAATATCGGTCGGGTTCGTTAATTCGTCGGGTCAGGACACCATATATCCAACACGCCGATGGGTGGAACTGCTAAATGACTACGAATGCGAGATTCGTTATCATCCAGGCAAGGCTAACGTTGTAGCCGATGCCTTAAGCAGGAAAGAGCATGCCAAACCTCGCCGCGTCCGAGCATTAGGCATGACCATCCACTCAAACCTTAATTCCCAAGTGCGCGACGCACAAGTTGAAGCCCTTAAACCGGAAAACCTAACTGAAGAAGGTTTACGTGGAATGGAGAAACAACTGGAAGAGAAACCTGATGGAACCAAGGTCTTCATGGATAGGTTATGGGTACCTGTCTATGGAGGGTTAAGACAATTAGTCTTTGATGAAGCTCACAAGTCAAGATATTCCATTCATCCCGGATCAGACAAGATGTATCATGGCCTGAAGAAGCAATTTTGGTGGCCAAACATGAAAGCCGAAGTAGCCACCTATGTCGGTAAATGCTTAACATGTTCAAAGGTCAAAGCCGAATACCAGAAACCTTCTGGAATGTTAACTCAGCCCGTAATCCCAGAATGGAAATGGGAAGAGATATCCATGGACTTCATCACAAAATTGCCTAAGTCAAAATCAGGACATGACTCTATCTGGGTGATAGTGGACCGACTGACAAAGTCAGCACACTTCTTACCGGTCAATGAGAAGGACAAGATTGATAAACGAGCCAAACTTTATATAAAAGAAGTCGTCTCGCGCCACGGTGTGCCTAAATCCATCATATCTGATCGAGATAGCCGTTTCACTGCACACTTCTGGAAATCTTTACAGAAAGCTTTGGGTACTCGACTCGATATGAGTACTGCCTACCATCCACAGACAGATGGCCAAAGTGAAAGAACTATCCAGACACTAGAGGATATGCTGAGAGCATGTGTGATAGATTTCGGACCCAAGTGGGACGAGCACCTCCCTCTTGCCGAATTCTCGTATAACAACAGTTATCACACCAGCATTCAAGCCGCCCCTTTTGAAGCACTTTATGGGAGAAAGTGTAGATCCCCTCTTTGCTGGACTGAGATCGGAGACAGTCAATTAACCGGCCCTGAGTTAATCTTTGAAACAACCGAAATGATCTTCCAAATCCGAGATCGTCTGAAAGCCGCCAGAGACAGGCAAAAGAGCTACGCCGACAATCGACGCAAGCCCTTATCCTTCAAAAAGGGTGATCGCGTCATGCTGAAGGTGTCATCTTGGAAGGGTTGTTGGGTTACGACAGTGGCATTCGGGTCTCGGTAATAGCAATTTTTTTTTTTATTTTAGAAATAATTATTTACAATAAATAATTATTAAACGATTACCGAATAATTAGTAAATTAAATTTGGATAATTAAATTAACAATTAATTTAATAGGCAGCGGAAAACGTTTTAATTTACTGACGCGAAAACCAGATAATTAGCGTAAACCTAAAACAACAGGATTCGACAATCACCAAACGCGCAAACACCAAAAACACGTTTTAATCAAAACACGACATAATATAAATATGAACATTCAATTAAATCTAAACTAACTACGAGTTTAGATATACCTGAGCGGTGATTCAAACAGACGTTCGAGACACCGAAAGTCAACGGGTGACGCTAGGGTTTCACAGATCGACTTGACGAGCAAATCGAGAGTACCTCGCAAATACGGGCTTCTCTCGGTGACACAGCACCGAAATCCCGTACGTCGATTAGGCACGAAATTAGGGTTTCGCGGACGACGGCGGAACACGCGATAAACGCGGTTCACGACTAGGGCTTGTCGGCGGTAGAACCGGCGACGGCGAGGGGTGGCAGCGGCCGGCTCGGGCGGCGGCTGCGAGCGACGGGCGGCGGCTGATGTAGCCGCGACTTGCTGCGGCGGCTCGGCGAGGGCCTGCGGCGGCGGTGCGGTTACGGTGGCGGCGATGGATGGACGGCGTGCGGCAGTGGCTCGGCGTGCGGCAGCGGCTTGGCGAGCGGCGGACGGCACGGTGGCGGTGGCTAGCAGGGCGGCGCAAAGCGGCGGCGGCTAGCGCTGCGGCAGACGGCGGTGGAGGCTGGCAGACGGGGTCGTCGGAGAAACAAAACGGGCGGCGGCGGCTAAGTGGCCGTCGGTGTCGGATCGTGAGAGGGAGGGAGAGGGGCCGAAAATCTCACTGAGGTGGATTAGGGTTTCGCCTCCCTTATCAATTTTATTTATAACTGATTTTGTTTCCGTTTGACCCCTTCGACTAATTTTAATTCTTAATCGAACCATTTAATTTTCACAGTTAACCTTTAACTCTTCAAATGTTTGTCGCTAGCCAAAATATTAGTCAGACTAATAATCCGTCAATCCTTGTCCATGACGTTAATATTATTTAACGTTTTTGTCGCTTAATTAATCTCAAAGATTAATAGTGATTCATGTAATTAATTATGTATTCATTAAACTATTTAATAAACGCATAATTAATTTTTCTGTGAATTTGCCGGTTATTAAGTAAGCGGGCTTAAATACCCGTTGCCTCCGGTGTAACTCTTACGGGTCTTAACCGGGTCGGGTACTTGATTTAGTCGGGTCTGGACATCTAAATCCAACAGTCTCCCACTTGGACTGATCGCGACTATTAATCAAGTTACAGTCAGAGGTGCTCTAGCTACACGTGGCTGTCCCAACCAGTCATGACACTTCAAGTCAAAACAACCAAGGCATATCATTAAACTTGTGATATAGTTTAGACTTATGGTATTTGTAAAGTCATCAGATCCTTTCTGTATGTGACATCAATCGAACCAGAGACATGGATCCTTTCATTCTCTTTGTGTTCGATTATTGTATTCCTCGTTTTACTGTTCGAAGTGGTCCAATCAAACACACAGTAAGTTTGGGTAAGGCCTTACACTTTACACTTGGAACTAACGAGAGGGCTCATGATGTCGACCTGTTGCATTGAAAAATGCAAGAGTACAGAATCCCATGTTGACTACATACAGCTCCCACTAAGCCTCAGATCCATTCCCAAAAGTAACCGTTATGGCTGGCAGTTACGTGACAGCGTTAAGCTACAATCAAAGAATGTTCTTTGGCAAACGGGAGGTCGCTCATGTGTCTCAGGTCTAAGGATACCGTTGAGTATACCATTAATCAGATTTGTCTTATGCTAAGATCCATGAAGACATTCTGATACGAGTTACGTCCCGACGTCATTCTCCAACGAGGCCTTGTGAGTCTGGATGTCAACACCTTGAGTCCAGAGTCAGAATAGTCTTGCTTCAGGCGTTGCTCCCGCAATGTCTGATCGACTACAGACTTTTAGAATATTAACGAAATATTCATGGATGATAAAATGTATAAAATTCGAACGCGTTACGCAGAATTCAGACTCTCGTCTAACAACTTAGAGGAGGCCGAATGATATGGTGCAAACGACAGTGTTCGACATCCAACACTAGAATCGAATATCGAAGTGATGCAGAATTCGTGTACTAAGTAGTAGACTAATTTCGCTGATCTAGCCCGATCGCGGAAATTGTGGATTCGCTATCAAATGCTCGTATTTCGATTTAGAATTGCCAATATCTGTTGTTTCTTGAGATCCAGTGTTTATCTTGAACAGAGAATCTTCTTAAGTGAATCGAACTTGTGATAATGGAGTGCCCTTGGTAAGCACACGTGTGACTGTGTTATCACGTGAGCATGTTAATCGACTATTTATAGAGTCGAATTAACCCTTTGAATGTTTTATAGCATTCTTAGTTCAGATTCAATTAAGTTGGCTATTTATGTTCAACGAATATAATTTGTACTCAGTTGATGAACATATATTCCCTCATCAGTGTTCAGCAGTGATGATGTGATTTTCCATCTATGGCGTAACATCTTACGGCAACATTCCATGCAATATTCAAGTATTGGATTCATGTCTACATCATATTTAGTATGATTTGAACTGCTTCAAGAGATCGATCGCGTGTGGTTGCTCAGTCATATCACGATCAATACTTAACATTATCTTGAAACTTGTAATCGATTGAGGTGTCATTTAAAGTTTCAACCCAGTAAATTTAAATGATCTTTGGATCGGCACTTGATCGTTATTCCAATAAGGATCTATGGCGCTGCTCCCACTTGCTTGAGGCAGATTGACATTCCTATCTTCATCTTTCTTTCAAACCGTGTGGATACTGATTTTACGCAGAAATGCGATAATCAATTTCCGTTCTCAAGAACGGAAAAAGCTCGACTCCGTAGTTTGAGGTACGTGTTGGGTTTTAAGAACTTTATCAAAGCCATTTTAACTCCTTAAAATGTAAAAACGCAGCGGAAAAATCAAAAGAATAGTTTGATTAGTTGATGTTAAAACCGATTTTAACACTTGATTATAAAACCCAAAACCAAGGATCCAAATATGTATGCATGCTATCAAAACTAAAACCAACCATAGGGGGTTTTAGATATACCTTCTTCCAAGCTCAAGATTGTGAAGAAGATGATGTGGATGAACCGGCTTGCTATCTAACTTGAAAGCCTCAAGTGATGATACCCACGAGCTCAAGCAACAACCACCCTTGTTGCTAGGATTTCTTGAAGACTAACTCTTCCTTCCTCTCTTGTTGAATCCGAAACCAACAAGATCTTGGAATCAATTTCCAGATTTTCTAGCAAGAAAAGTGTTCTTGCAATGGAAGAAGAGAGAGAAAGAACTTGAGTATTGGAGAAGGCAAATGCTATCAATGACTAGTCCCAATCTCAAGACCATATGTCTTGTTTAAATAAAAAGGCTCAACCACCCTCATAAAGAGGGTGGGAGGCCGGCTCTAGAGGGGGAAAAAGGAGGGGGAAAATGGTTTTTTAAAATCTTTTAAAACCCTCCAATGAACCTAGTCCATTTTCTAGTCTTTGTTCATTTAGACACTATGCTTAAGTCATGTAACACATTACATGTTGTGTACTAAAATGAAGTATAACATATAACCTTTTATATGTTGTGTAACATGTTATTTAACCAATTAAATAACATTTTTATCTTGCTTCTATAATTTAAATCATCCACATGATTTAATACAAGTTCAATTAATTAGAAACCGATTTCTAATTATCTTCTATAAGTGACATTTATTTAATTGATCATATCTAAATAAATATCCATTGGGTGTTTGTCTAGCTCGTTATTGGGTATGACCCGTCTTGGATCATAACGTACTAGCCACATCAATCTAGTATGTGTCTTGGGCAGACCGAGTCCAACAATCTCCCACTTGCACAAGATTCATAGAAGATTGATGCAAGCAACAAATACCGCCTAACAACGGTTTGTTACCCCTAATACGCATGACTTAGTGCCATTCAATAACATCATCTCCTTCAAGTCACCACTTGAAATGTTTTAGGTGAAACGATCATTTATCCTTTTGTCACAAATGTCATGTTAAATCCTAGAGACATAGAGTGATCACTCTCTATTAGATTTAACTTAATTCAGGCCTTAGACATTTAACTCTCAACGAATAAGAGGGACAAATTCCATCTTGACTACATACGTCTCTCACAAACACCTAGTATCATGCTTGAGCTTAGCCTTATGTACTGCCATGTTTCAGAACAGCGAAGAACTAAGTCAAAGCATAATGCTTGGTGAATATCAAGACCCAATATGTATCTCAGGTCAGAGGATACAAATGATATTCTCCTTTACTCAAGCTTACTTATGATCAATCAATTAAGATTCCATGGGGTAAGACTTGAGAGCGGGTCGTCCAATATTTGTCTCCCACAAATATCTATGAACCTTGGTAGCAACCCATTGCTCCATATTCATACCTTATGAATATCCACCAATCCAAGTTCATAATAGTCTTACCTTCATATTCGTTCCCACAAATATGATCGACTACGGACATTTAGAATAAGTAACTTATTCACGGATTTAAACATGCAAAAATGGAACACTACACAATTTAAATGAAATCCCACATTCATATAAAAGTGTCAAAACAAACATTGTTCCGATATCGAAATACAAAATATAAATCATATCCAATCACTAGAATGTCGAAGTCCCATAGCACAAACATGACCCTCATGCTTTGGGCGTTCTAGGAGCTTCGTGAGTGGATCAGCGACATTGTCATTGGTGTGAACTTTGCGAATACATATCTTTCCCTTTGCAACTTCATCCCTTATGTAGTTGAATCTCCGCTCGATGTGCCTTACCTTTTGATGATCACGAGGTTCCTTGATTTGAGCAATCGCTCCCTCGTTATCACAAAGGATCTCTAGGGGTCCTTGAATGGTAGGAACAACCCCTAGTTCGGCAATAAATTTCTTCAACCATGCGGCTTCTTGCGCGGCCAAAGATGCGGCGATGTATTCTGATTCCGTAGTGGACAACGCAACCACATCTTGCTTTGAGCTCTTCCAAGAGACCGCCCCTCCATTCATAATGAAGATATACCCCGATTGTGAACGAGAATCATCTCGATCCGTTTGGAAACTCGCATCCGTGTAACCCCTTACAACGAGTTCCTTCTCATCGGATCCATATATTAAGAACATATCCTTAGACCTTCTAAGATATTTTAATATACTTTTGACAGCCATCCAATGGCTATTTCCTGGATTCTGTTGGTATCTACTTGTCATGCTTAAGGCGCATGACACGTCCGGTCTAGTGCATATCATAGCATACATAATCGATCCAATAGCAGACGCATATGGGATTCCTTTCATTTTGTCTTGCTCAACCTTTGAGCTTGGACATTGAGTCCTACTCAATATAGTCCCCTTTTGAATAGGTACCAAACCTTTCTTAGAGTTCTCCATCTTGAACCTTTTCAAGACTTTGTCAATGTATGCACTTTGATTCAAACCTATCAGGCGCCTTGATCTATCCCTATAGATCTTTATTCCCAAAATATAGGTGGCTTCACCAAGATCCTTGATGGAAAAGCAACTTCCAAGCCAGGCTTTTACACCTTCCAAGGTTGGAATGTCATTCCCAAATAGTAGTATGTCATCTACATACAATACTAGAAAAGTTATTATACTCCCACTAGCCTTCTTATACACACAAGCCTCATCCTCGTTCTTGATGAAGCCAAATTTCTTTATTTCTTCATCAAAACGCTGATTCCAACTCCTTGATGCTTGTTTCAATCCATAGATTGATTTCTTTAACTTACACACTTTGTTAGGATGTTTTGGATCGACAAAACCCTCGGGCTGAGCCATATAGACATCTTCCTCAAGATATCCATTTAGGAAAGCCGTTTTGACATCCAATTGCCATATCTCATAATCATAATGGGCGGCTATGGCAAATAATATCCTTATCGACTTTAGCATTGCTACAGGCGAGAAAGTTTCATCATAATCAACCCCTTGAGTTTGAGTGAAACCTTTTGCTACAAGTCGAGCTTTAAATGTGTCTAAGTTTCCATGCATGTCGGTTTTCTTCTTGAAAACCCACTTACTTCCAACTACCTTGGAGTTAGGAGGTCGCTCTACCAAGTCCCATACTTGGTTATCATGCATGGATTGCATCTCAACGTTCATGGCTTCCAACCAATTTTCCGATTCGGAATCGGACATTGCATCACGATAAGTGGTTGGTTCATCCGAATCTACCACATAGCATCCCTCCATGAAAAATCCATATCTTTCGGGTGGACTACTAGTTCTACCGGATCTACGAACGTTGTTTGTGTTTTGATCAACCATTTGATCATCTTCAACAATTTCTTGTTGAGGGCTAGTTTCAACCAAACGTGTATCGGCTTGTGGTTCTTGATCCTCCTCAAGTTCCACCGTTCTTGCACTAGTTCCTTCCATAAGGAACTTAGTTTCCAAAAACTCGGCCTTTCTAGCTATAAATACCTTTTGCTCTGTTGGATTGTAGAAGTAATATCCTATAGAATCTCTAGGATATCCTACAAATATACACTTAGTGGATCGGGGATCTAGCTTGTTTGAAGCATCATGCTTTACATAAGCTTCACAACCCCACACCTTTAGATAAGATAAGGATGGAACCCTTCCATGCCATAACTCAAAAGGTGTCCTTTCCACTTTCTTGGTTGGGGCCATATTCAAAATACGGGCCGCTGAGAGTAGGGCATAACCCCAAAATGATAGAGGTAAGGAACTTCTACTCATCATAGATCGAACCATATCCAATAGGGTTCGATTCCTCCTCTCCGATACACCATTATGTTGTGGTGTTCGAGGTGGACTAAGTTGTGAGACAATCCCACAACTCCGAAGATAGTTTTGAAATTCATTGCTAAGGTATTCACCTCCTCTATCCGAACGAAGGATCTTTATTGTCTTGTTGAGTTGATTTTCTACTTCATTCTTGAAGATTTTGAATATTTCAAAAGCTTCATCCTTGTGTGCTAACAAGTACACATACCCATAGCGACTATAGTCGTCGGTAAAGGTGATGAAGTATCTTTCACCATTCCTAGATGTTGGCTTAAAAGGTCCACATACATCCGAATGTATGATCCCTAGAAAATCTTTTGCTCTTTCGGTGGTGCCACTAAAAGGTGCCTTAGTCATCTTACCTTGTAGGCAAGATTCGCATACTTCATAGGAATCATTATCATTTGTTTTCAAAAGACCACTCTTTTGTAACGCTAGTATGCGGTTCTTATTTATGTGACCAAGGCGGCAATGCCAAATGTAGGTGTCACTCAAATCTCTTTTGAGTCTCTTGGTGTTAGTTTGATACATTGAGCTATTGTATGATGTGTTTTCATGAACCAATTCATAAATACCATTTAAAGGGCTAGCTTTAAAATAAAACACGTCATTCATTGAAACATGGATATCATTGTTAACAAATTTAAAATCATATCCAAAATGTCTTAAACGGGAAACGGAAATTATGTTCCTAGTCAAACTAGGAGCATATAATACATTATTCAAAATTACTTCCAAACCACTTGGAAGTTCCAAAATGTAGTCTCCTTGGGCTTCAACTTGAACTTTCGCTCCATTGCCCATGAAGAGACTAACTTCTCCCGCCTTCAATTGCCTATTTCTTTTGAACCCCTGCAACATATTACATATATGAGTTCCACATCCGGTATCCAATACCCATGTGTTAGAAGAAATGGCATTAAGCTCAATATAAATCATAAAGGTCTTACCCGAGGTTTGACCTTCATTTTTCTTTTCTTTCAACCCTTTGAGATAGGTTGGACAATTCCTCTTCCAATGTCCTACCTCACCACACTCAAAGCATGGATCATTTGAAGCAATCTTTTGCTTCTTCTCCTTCGGTTTGGGGTTTTCTTTCTTGCCCTTCCCCTTGACGAATCCCTTTCCTTTGGCAACCTTTGCCTTTGAGGAACTAGAGGTAGAGCGAGACCTTTTCTTGCTACTACCTTCATTGATCGTTAGAACGGGCACAACACTTTTGCCCATCCCTTGCTCGGCCGTTTTGAGCATCCCATGAAGCTCGGGAATGGTCTTCTCCCAACCATTCATATTGTAATTCAATACAAAAGTGTCAAACTTCTTTGACAAAGAGTTGAGGATCAAATCCGTAGCCAACTCTTTTGAAACGGGACAATTGAGCCTTTCAAGACGATCAATGAGGCTCTTCATCTTAAGAACATAGGATGAAACCGTTTGTGACTCGTCCATACGACATGCATGGAGTGCTCGAACCGTTTCGAAGCGCTCGGTTCTTGCCTTTTGTTGGAACATTTCCTTCAATTGGCATATCATGTCGTATGCCCCATGATTCTCTAAATCCTTTTGTAGCTCGGGGATCATACTTGCTAGCATGAGGCACGAAACTTGGACGGAGTCCTCGGTGTACTTCACCCAATCGGCATAAGCCTCAACGTCTTCGACATCGGGTTCGTCGGGGATAGGATCGTCCAACACATAAGACTTCTTTTCTTGTTTGAGAACAATTCTCAAGTTGCGGTACCAATCCACAAAGTTGTCTTGGTTGAGACGATTCTTGTCTAAGATGGATCTTAGCGATAGGTTATGGACGTTTGTGGCGGGGATGATTTCGTTATTATTGGCCATCTACAAAATTTAACAAAGTTCTATTAAGTATCTTTGATATCAATATTAACCTTTTAATTTATTTAATACCCTTTTATGTCTCATAGACAATTAATAAATTAAAACCTAGAATCCAACGTTACATTTAAGTTGTGGTTAGGTGACCTTTATCCCATGACTTAAATTAACAAGGTAGTCAACGTTTGACAATTGCAACTCTTTGCAACTTCTAGTAGTATGGGATCGATTAAACATCTTATGTTTAGTTGACATGTTTAATCCCATCAATGCCTTTGGTTCCCCATGCTTCGGTGACCCTATTCACATGGTCCCCAAATCAAGTTGTCCTACTTATACACACGTGTAAATTTACATATGTAAGTGGTTAGGTGACCTTTATCCCACATACATGGTAAACCTACCTCAAATATACAAGTTCCCTCAAATACGGTTAGGTGACCTTTATCCCATAAAGAGTTTACAAGCAAATTGAGTGTTGTACAAAAGGATGGCGTTTAAACTTGTTTTCAAAAGGGTCGTTTTTAGTTTTCATAATTCTAGTGTAGAAAACTCTATGTACCATACAATTCACATGCATTCAAATGTATGGTACCCTAGTGTTGTTTGAAATCCATATTTCATGGTTCTTTTTAATAAAACCCATTTTATTGATAAATCATCATCAACTTAATAAAACCCATTTTATTAGTCTTTGTTAATGATATTTTAAGAACCGGTTTTAGCTTGTTAATGTTTATTAGTTTGTTTTAGCATGCATATCCAAATATCATCCAAACATGAAAATAAACAACCACACAAGCATAATAAAATAGGTGCATAGCCATAGCCAACTATTGACAACACCTGCTAGCCGTAACAGGAGTGTGTCATGGACAACACCTTTTAGCAGTAACAGGGGTGTTTCTGGGACAACACCTGTTACCTGTAGCAGGGGTGCAGAAGCACTCCTGCTATTTAAAAGGAGTGTCTCGGTCTCTCCTAAGGGACAAAACACAAGTGATGTGTTGTGAACTCCCACTTGATCCCGCATCCAAATGCTTGAAATGACCTCCTTTGGTTGTGTTTTGCTTGACTCCTTTGGGCATCCAAGATCCTCCATCTTGTGCATTCTTCCTTTTTACAAAATATGGAACCTAATACATTTTTCTAGTAAAACAAAATGCACCTAATCTATTACATTACATACCAAATGAAATAAATAGATTACATGCCCAAAATGAGGAACTTGAAATTATTACAACTTTTGAATAATTACAACAAGCACAAACATTCACCACAAACAATCACAAGGTCTTTTGGCTAGGCTTTATGCACCAAACATATATCTAAAAATACATCCATATGTACAAATGGTTCCCTTTTAACCCATTTCCTTTTTCGGTCCAACACAAAACCGAAAACTTGGGTTTGTTGCCCAAACAACAAAAACAACAAAATGATAAAATGTTTTAATCTTTCAAGATAACCACATGCATGTTAGTGAAGCATCTTGAAAGACAAAGGGAAACCATGAACAAAACTTTCGGTTTGTGGTATGAGGAACCAAAACCAAGAGTTTTGTGGAGCTAACCAACTAGCTCTTTGAAGCATGCATCCATATAAGCGGCTCTAGATGCCATTGTTGGGTTTTAAGAACTTTATCAAAGCCATTTTAACTCCTTAAAATGTAAAAACGCAGCGGAAAAATCAAAAGAATAGTTTGATTAGTTGATGTTAAAACCGATTTTAACACTTGATTATAAAACCCAAAACCAAGGATCCAAATATGTATGCATGCTATCAAAACTAAAACCAACCATAGGGGGTTTTAGATATACCTTCTTCCAAGCTCAAGATTGTGAAGAAGATGATGTGGATGAACCGGCTTGCTATCTAACTTGAAAGCCTCAAGTGATGATACCCACGAGCTCAAGCAACAACCACCCTTGTTGCTAGGATTTCTTGAAGACTAACTCTTCCTTCCTCTCTTGTTGAATCCGAAACCAACAAGATCTTGGAATCAATTTCCAGATTTTCTAGCAAGAAAAGTGTTCTTGCAATGGAAGAAGAGAGAGAAAGAACTTGAGTATTGGAGAAGGCAAATGCTATCAATGACTAGTCCCAATCTCAAGACCATATGTCTTGTTTAAATAAAAAGGCTCAACCACCCTCATAAAGAGGGTGGGAGGCCGGCTCTAGAGGGGGAAAAAGGAGGGGGAAAATGGTTTTTTAAAATCTTTTAAAACCCTCCAATGAACCTAGTCCATTTTCTAGTCTTTGTTCATTTAGACACTATGCTTAAGTCATGTAACACATTACATGTTGTGTACTAAAATGAAGTATAACATATAACCTTTTATATGTTGTGTAACATGTTATTTAACCAATTAAATAACATTTTTATCTTGCTTCTATAATTTAAATCATCCACATGATTTAATACAAGTTCAATTAATTAGAAACCGATTTCTAATTATCTTCTATAAGTGACATTTATTTAATTGATCATATCTAAATAAATATCCATTGGGTGTTTGTCTAGCTCGTTATTGGGTATGACCCGTCTTGGATCATAACGTACTAGCCACATCAATCTAGTATGTGTCTTGGGCAGACCGAGTCCAACAGTACGGAATTCGAATGCTTAATATCCAGATTTTATGACTTATTCATAAGTTCAAAAACGATTGTCAAAGTCTTTTCAGAGTTTGATAGCATGGAGATGCGTTCGTCTTTGATTGTTTGAAAGTTTCTCGTGATATTCGAGATGATGATATATTCTATCGGACCCTGGGGTCCGATACCAGAGGATGTTACCTTATTCAGGTAAGGTCAAACATGCCAACTCTAACTGGAATGTCAATATGTTCCGCTTAACAACAATCCATAGTTGGCGAAACATTATTTATCTGGCTCGTCTCGTTTAGATGCGAGAGTTGTTTTACATATTCCAGTGACTTATCTAAGTCACTTTTCTTTAGATATTTAAAGATCTAGCTTTGGACATGTAATGGCTAAATTCCATCTTCGCAAGATACCGGTCTTGGGATTGGAAGTTAGTTATGCAAGTGTTGTGTGAAAGGGGTGTCATGGTTACATGAAGTCAAGGGCAAGCCATCAGTCTTGTGTGTTACAGTTTCATACTGAAAATGTTGGATCGACGTATATGACACTTAGTGTTCGTCGGATTTAAAACACATGTGAGTACAACTATTGTAGTCTAAGACTTCCAAGATGTGTCTAGGTATATACATTTAATGGTAATGTGCACCAGAATTGGTGTGACCATACTACAATGTTGTAATCATCAGGTGATTACTTTTGCAGTTGTTTAACTGGTGATTCGAGCTTATATGATCAGACGTCTACTTGAAGCAGAGGATTGACATGTTCATATGATTGTAGATCGAAGTGGCGATCTTTAATCGGTTCGACTTGATTTAATATTATCGACGCTGGGTGGTTTAAAATCACAGGACTTTAAGAACCACAATTGCGTCGTGCGTTGTCACGTAACTATTACGATATACGCTTAAGACATTATAGCTTTAATGGGATGTGATAACCAAAAGTTATCACGTCGCATTTGAGCCAGTCTTCATCAAATCAAGTGCACCAGGATTGGAAGATATGTTGTTATGGGATTTTGAATTTAATCTAACAAAAGGTTGAATCAAATTCAAAGTAGATTAAAACTAAAGTCAAATGTTTCGAAAATCAACCATTGTCAAAACATGTCATTATCAAAATCCAGAGAAAGCAATTTGTTCATCCTGGAAAACAGCCAGGGAAAACCAAACAAAACAAATTGTTTTATAATCACCAAGAATTGTTTTAAATCAAAACTCAGGACGCGAAATTTATTTGGGTGCGACAATCGCAGGGTAGTTCAGCGTCGTCTTGGCTTGCTTCCTTTTAAGCTTCATGCACCTACAAAATGTAAAGTATGTCAAACATATATTTTGTAGGAATAAGTGAAGCATCATACAACATAAACTCATGTGTATACCTGAGGAATTACCCGGCTGGGCTTTTCCACTTTTCACCTTGGCAAGATACTCAGGGCAGTTTCTTTTCCAGTGCCCCATCTTGTGGCACTCAAAGCACTCGCGCTGTTCAGCCGGTGGTGCTTTGGTGGCCTTAGGCTTGCTTTTCTGCGAGATTCCAGACCCTCTGGTTGCAACTGCCTTGCCTCGCTTCTTGTTACCACGTCTGCCCTTCTTTACCTCAGGCTTCTTGACGCCTCCTGATCGGATTGTGAGTACATCGGGTGCCTTACCGTTAACAAAATTAACTTCAGCGGTTTTAAGCATACCGTGAAGTTCAGTCACTGACTTTACCATGCTATGCATGTTAAAGTTCACCCGGAAGGGAGTGAAGGCACTGGACAGTGAGTGAAGAATTAGGTCAGTCGCCATTTCGGCGGGTATGACGTAATTCAGCTTTGCTAAACGGTCGATGTAACTCTTCATCTTCAGGACATGAGGGCTGACAGGAGCGCCTTCGGCCATGCGACAACTAATAAGTGTCACAACGGTGTCATAGCGTTCCTGTCGGGCCTGAGTTTCAAACATGCCCCTCAGATCACCGATCATCTGAAAAGCCGTCCTGTCAACCATGTTTTTCTGAATCTCAGATTCCATGGTGGCTAGCATAAGACATGCGACATTTTTGGCATTTGTACGCAATGTGTTATGGGCGTTTCGCGCCGCTTGCGTGTCAGCTTCAGGTTCCTCAGGAACCTCAGCATCTAACACGGTCTCCATGTTAGCCATTTTCAGGACGATTCTCAGATTCCTTTCCCAATCAAGGAAGTTGGCGCCATTAAGTTTCTCCTTCTCAAGGAGAGACTTGAGATGGAAAATCTCTTGGTTCGCGCGGTTAGCCATCTGAAACAACAGGCAAATGTTTTAGTGTTTCGATGTTTGATTCGTATTCAAGGATGGCAAGCTAATCTTGAATAGGAATTGGGAATTCAGTTAGTTAGACAATTTCTCCAGACAGCGTAAAGTGCTTTCAAAATTCCTAAGTAGCCGAACGGACAACGATTGTCACTTGTGAGTCTACTATCACAACTCCCGTTATGGGGCTTTCGCGAACGGATCAACGAAATACGTTTAGCCCCATCTATGCCCATTTTGTCTACAAGCCGACCAGAGGTACGGTGTTGAAATACTCCAATACCAAAGGTGCATGTAAAGAAAATAGTAGTTGTCCTAAGCAGTCAGTGTGAGCGTACGGTGTTGAAATACTCCAATACGCTCACCTTGGAAGATACCCTAAACACCACGTGCGGTGTTGAAATACTCCAACACGGATGCATCGGTAAATATGTTCCAAGTTAGACGCGACTTAGGATGGCATAGACTACCGGTTTTAGGCTTACCAGATAGGATTATTAGGTCATATTTTAATATTAAATGTGACGACAGATTTTATGAATCCTATCTCACTCGAGACGATCAATTGAATAACCTAAGTATTAATGATCTACGTGTCGCGAGACGATAACCAATTTCCTTTTGAAGTTCGATTACTTTATCGAAAAATCCGAATTTAATGTCGAATTAAATTGGTTAATAAAATTTTATGAAGTCGTAATAAAATTAGGACTTTTATTTAATCGGTTGAAAAATTAGTTTCATATTGACAAAACTAAGTTTGGGTCTTAAGTTGGCGTGTTAATCTAATTAAGACAAGCAACGAAAAACAAGCAAACACACATGTACATATTCGGCCATGCAGGGCGTTCGATATTGTCAGAGCCTATGACAACATCAAATAGGGCAAGGGACATAAAGGTAAATCAACCACGTGAATAGAAAACTCCCTGATTGACTTAGTTGCTCCCACTGGCTTTAACAAGCTCCTGCGAGTCATCCAGAAAACGTCGGTCTTGTTTTGACTACTAGCCATTTTCGAAAATCCCATAAAGGGATAATACCAAATGGGTCTTGTATCAAGCTCGTCTCGTTCGTCCAGGCGAATGTGAGCGATTACAAATTTAAAATAAAACTATTTTATTTTAACTAATTACAACTTTGAACCCATTAAAAGTGGGCCAAACCAAAACAAAACTACATGGGCCTAATGGGCCAAACCATAACGCATTCATGACAAAACAAATGTGGTCGGGCCGAATATGTACGAAAGATAATTCAACCAATTGTATTGAATCGGATTATGTTTAGTGGAACCATGTCGACTAAATATATACAAAGGGCGATTCAGTCAATTTCGCGACTTTCGAGTTCAGAACCCCAGTTCGCGAAAGTATGCCGGTTTAAAATAGACCGGCCTGGGTTTGCGTGTGGTGATCAAGGCTCTGATACCACTGTTGGGTTACGACAGTGGCATTCGGGTCTCGGTAATAGCAATTTTTTTATTTATTTTATTTTAGAAATAATTATTAAACGATTACCGAATAATTAGTAAATTAAATTTGGATAATTAAATTAACAATTAATTTAATAGGCAGCGGAAAACGTTTTAATTTACTGACGCGAAAACCAGATAATTAGCGTAAACCTAAAACAACAGGATTCGACAATCACCAAACGCGCAAACACCAAAAACACGTTTTAATCAAAACACGACATAATATAAATATGAACATTCAATTAAATCTAAACTAACTACGAGTTTAGATATACCTGAGCGGTGATTCAAACAGACGTTCGAGACACCGAAAGTCAACGGGTGACGCTAGGGTTTCACAGATCGACTTGACGAGCAAATCGAGAGTACCTCGCAAATACGGGCTTCTCTCGGTGACACAGCACCGAAATCCCGTACGTCGATTAGGCACGAAATTAGGGTTTCGCGGACGACGGCGGAACACGCGATAAACGCGGTTCACGACTAGGGCTTGTCGGCGGTAGAACCGGCGACGGCGAGGGGTGGCAGCGGCCGGCTCGGGCGGCGGCTGCGAGCGACGGGCGGCGGCTGATGTAGCCGCGACTTGCTGCGGCGGCTCGGCGAGGGCCTGCGGCGGCGGTGCGGTTACGGTGGCGGCGATGGATGGACGGCGTGCGGCAGTGGCTCGGCGTGCGGCAGCGGCTTGGCGAGCGGCGGACGGCACGGTGGCGGTGGCTAGCAGGGCGGCGCAAAGCGGCGGTGGCTAGCGCTGCGGCGGACGACGGTGGAGGCTGGCAGACGGGGTCGTCGGAGAAACAAAACGGGCGGCGACGGCTAAGTGGCCGTCGGCGTCGGATCGTGAGAGGGAGGGAGAGGGGCCGAAAATCTCACTGAGGTGGATTAGGGTTTCGCCTCCCTTATCAGTTTTATTTATAACTGATTTTGTTTCCGTTTGACCCCTTCGACTAATTTTAATTCTTAATCGAACCATTTAATTTTCACAGTTAACCTTTAACTCTTCAAATGTTTGTCGCTAGCCAAAATATTAGTCAGACTAATAATCCGTCAATCCTTGTCCATGACGTTAATATTATTTAACGTTTTTGTCGCTTAATTAATCTCAAAGATTAATAGTGATTCATGTAATTAATTATGTATTCATTAAACTATTTAATAAACGCATAATTAATTTTTCTGTGAATTTGCCGGTTATTAAGTAAGCGGGCTTAAATACCCGTTGCCTCCGGTGTAACTCTTACGGGTCTTAACCGGGTCGGGTACTTGATTTAGTCGGGTCTGGACATCTAAATCCAACAAGGGTGTCATCCGGTTCGGCAAACGAGGAAAGCTCAACCCTCGTTACATTGGTCCCTTTGAAATCACCGAAACCATCGGACCAGTAGCTTACCGTTTGAACCTGCCCGCCGAACTAAGCAGCGTTCATTACGTCTTTCATGTCTGTAACCTTAAGAAATGCTTATCTGATGAAACACTTGTCGTCCCTCTTGATGAAATCCAAGTGGACGAGACATTGCACTTCATTGAGGAACCTGTTGAGATACTTGACCGAGAGATCAAGAAGCTGAAACATAGCCGCATTCCCATAGTCAAGGTGCGATGGAACTCTAGACGAGGACCAGAGTACACTTGGGAACGCGAGGATCAGATGCGTCAGAAGTATCCACGCCTGTTTGAGAACGTCGCATCCACCAGTAACCAAAACTGAATTTCGGGACGAAATTCTTCTAACTGGGGGAGAATGTGACAACCCGTCCAAAAATCAGGTCAAACCCTCTCTCCGTTGACTTTCATTGACTTTATTTACGTGATAATCATGTGAATTGTTGTGTTAAAACCGCACAATTAACTACGTTTAGTTAAACGATTAACCGATTTAAATATCGTATTTAAATAACCGTGGAACATGAAAGTTTCACATTAATAAATGTGGAATTTCAATAATAAGAAACTTAAATATAAACATTTGACATTTTACATTTAATCAAACTAAAATAAACTATTGAGACGCTACGTTGTCAAGACTTTAACCAAAACCATATCCGGCAACTCTATTGGGCCCAGTAAAGCCCAATAGGCCCAAAACAACTCGGGTGAACCCGAAACTTAACCCAACCACTCGACCCGACTAACCGAGTAAAATCTCCGAACCGAGACCCGACCCGCGGCCCGGATGGCCTTGGGCCGGATCCGGTGTCTCGCGGCCCAATCCTTCTTCAAAAAAATTAATGGGCTTCGGCCCACTTGCCTAACCATGTAAATTATTTGGTTTTAGCCCATGAGAATTTTTATAAAAGCCCAACCAAGATTTGTAAAAAACTAAACTAAGTGTAACCTCCAAGTTAGTGATTAAGAACCATGGAGATCTTGACAACTCACCTAGGCTAGTAATACAAGTTCCCATGGACTTAGTTAGGAACTAATGGTTAATGACCATATAATTAGTTATAAGAGGAGGAGATCACCATTGGTTCCACCACACCACAAACCAAACAAACACTCTCACCCTTTGCTCTCTCCCTCTCGGCTCCTCCACAACCGCCGGCCACCCCAGCCGACCGGCTGCCACCGCAGCCCAGCCGCTGCTCCGCCGCAGCAGCCACCAGCGCCTCCCCCTGCCACCGCCGGACCACCGTGAAACACCACCACCAACCGCCGGTTCTCCCTCCTCCCTTCTCGGTTCCAACCCTTCTCCCATTGTGAGTTTTCTAACTCATTTTCTCCTACATTTCTAGCACCCAAATGTGATACCAAAGTCTTGACAATAATCAACCAATGCTTGCATAAATGATTTAATCATCAAAATCTCTCTTCTTTAACCCCCATTCTTTCATGATCTTAACATTTCATCTTGGTGTTCTAGGAACTTAAAAGAGCCAAGGAAATGGGTGAAACACATGGAGAAATCTAAGGAAAGTATTCATGTGCACCAAGATCATCCATGATTATTTCTATGCATTTTATGATCATCTCTCAATTATTGTTTGATCAAGATCGCAAAATCCCTAAATGGTTTATTCCATGGACTCAAATGAGTTAGTGATTCTTGATTTAAAAATGGTTAACTAACCAACTTGGTAAAAACATAAAATCCTAATGTCCTAACACATAAAATATGTGTTAGTAGATTTTTTATTTTCCTAAGTCCTAACATATATAAATATGTTAGTTGATAGTTATTTACTTTAAAAGTCCTAACATATGAAAATTATGTTAGTAGATTGTCATTTAATTATTTGTCCTAACACAACTTTGTGTTAGTTGATTGTTATGCATTTATTTAATTTGTTCCTAACACCTAGAAGTGTTAGTAGATATATATGTCACATGAATTACTAGTTTAAATGTGGTCCTAACACATAGAAATGTGTTAGTAGAATTGGACATAATTAAAAAGACTAGTGGACTTAAATAAATATTATTGACAAATGAAAATAATCATGTTATATGATCATTTAAAACTCTCAAGTTAATAAAAATAAATAAAAGTTAGTAAACTTTGACATAATTTATTTTTATGAAATTAACCTACAACTTGGAAACATTATTAAAGCCATGACATTCATTTTATTAAAAACCTTCTATTTTTGTCAAAAAGGATTTATAAGTTTTTAACCAAAAATGGCAAGAACAACATTTAAATCAAAGCATTTAATCTTGGACTTACTATAAAAGAATTTAAAGATTCTTAAAATTTCCATAAAGGGAAAACAAAATCTAGCATTTGTCTTTTATAAGTAAATGTAGATTTTCATAAAAATAAATCATTTTTATAAAAATAAACACAAGTCTTACATGTTGAAAGACTTGAATAATCGTTTTGGTAAATCAAGACGGTCTAAATCTTAAGACGTTGCGTAGCAATAAATCCGGGACCAATACGGCGATATACGCGAAAACGTCGGATAAATAAATTTATCCAAAGTATGACTTTTATAATCGATTCGGAAAAACATATAAGTCCAAGAAATAAAAGGATTAAATTGCTTTCATGACATTTTTTTAGAATAAATACTTTTTGACATCAATTATTTTCATAACAATTAAATAATTATTTAGGCAAATAATTATTTAAAAGTTCCAAGACTTTTCTAATTAGTTAAAAATAGTTATAATTTAATAACTATAAATTTTGACTAAAACGATTCTAGATTCACAAGTAAAATAATAAACACTATTATTTATAAAGAAACTTGTGTAACTATTATTTTTCCTAACTTATAAATAATCAAACGGAAGATTATTTAAGGAAGCGATATAATTATTTTCAATAATTATAACCATGTCACCCTATTAAATTAATATAACTTAACTTGACGGAGAATTATAAATAATATATGACATATTATTTAACTAAATGGTTACACACTTGATTTGATTTTATTTCGATTGCATCGAACTTTCCATTTCTTTATATTTATTTCTCATCATAAATATAAAATCCTCACCAAACGTATTTGTGAAAATTACAAAACAAAGAGTTTATAAAGGATATAAACGGAATAACGTCAAGACTTGACCGGTATCATTTGGGTGACTTATGTTACTCATTTGATCATGACCTTATGCAAGACCTTATTTATTTAATTAGGCTTTTACTTGCTACCTGCTGCTACCGCTTCACAAGTTATTCATACACATATCTGCTAATCCAGTGAGTTTCACGACCCCTTTTCCTTTTAACTATTTTATACTTGGGGGAGAAATCATGAAAACTGATTAAATGCTTTTTACTTAATATTATGGTTTATTTGTTAGCCGTATGACTACTTGTTCTCTTACTGATTGCCCAACTTGGTACATTATCGTTATAAACGTTTGTACAACCGAAATCCCATCATTAATTGATTTCAATTAGTTCTATACGAAACGATAGCTAGTGAATAGATCTATTTGGGTTGACAACCCTACCCTAACTGGTAGCTCCAGTTCTGACTCCGGATTTTGTCTGGGGGTACACGTCAGTTATTCTGTTCTGTTTAACATCTCGGGGCAAGAGATGCTGGGTGGGTAAACCGTTAGTATTTGAAATCAAGGTTCAGGTGAGTTCATGCATCCACAACGGTAAACCAACGTAATATTTAAGTATACTGAAAACTGTTTACAACTGATTAAACTGTGAGTCTTAAACCTGTGAACCTCACCAACTTTATGTTGACCCGTTTTATATTCATGATTTCTTAGGTAATTGACGAGACATCCGTAGAGACATGCAAATGGGGCTTACAACTGCTATCGGATCCGTCCTTGGAGTCATAGTCCCAACTATCCAATCTATCCGTTTCAGGCTTTTATTAATTAATTAAGACTTATGTTTTCTAAATGTATGACACTAATATTTTCACTATCTTTCCGCTGCAATGAAACGAATTAATGTTTTATGAAGTTTTTAAATTATTAGAAGTGTTCTATGTATCCTCGACTATGATTCCATTCTCGCTCATACCCGAAACCGTTGACCGGGGTGTGACAACATAAGAGCTACGCCGACAGGCGTCGCAAACCGTTGGAATTCCAAAAGGGCGACATGGTGTTGCTAAAAGTTTCACCCTGGAAAGGCGTGATAAGATTTGGTAAGCGTGGGAAGTTAAATCCCCGCTATGTGGGACCCTTCAAGATCATCGAAAAGATAGGCACGGTGGCCTACCGTCTAGATTTGCCACCAGAATTAGAAGGAGTACACAACGTGTTCCACGTTTCAAATCTGAAGAAGTGTCTGGCTGATGAGACACTGATAGTTCCACTAGAAGAATTACAAGTCGACGAACAGCTTCGATTTATTGAACAACCCGTGGAGATTATGGGTCGTGAAGAGAAAACGTTGAAACGAAGTAAGATCCCCATTGTCAAGGTTCAATGGCAATCTAAGCGTGGACCAGAGTTCACATGGGAACGTGAGGACCAGATGCGAAAGAAGTACCCGCACCTGTTCGATCAACCATCTTTATCATAGTTAAGGTACGCCTAAATTTTCGGGACGAAAATTTCCATAATAGGGGGATGATGTAAGACCCTGAAAATTTTTATTTCCTTTCGCAGAACCCGTGACTACACCGACCAAATTTTCGGGACGAAAATTTCTGTAACAAGGGGAGGATGTGACAACTGCCAAATTCCCAGGTTAACCCAGTTAACTTTCCGTTAAGACCTGCCAATGTGTACTAGTCGTTTTATGTCACGTCTGTTTCACGTGCACTTGTTTTACCGAGTCTGCCCCTACACACTGGTTGATCACCAAAATTCGTCAAACGCAAAGAATAACAGGAATCGATTCTAACTAGTTCTTATGTGAATTATATGTCTTTAATTGATTATATGTGTAGGAAAAAAAAATAATTGCATGCATTATTTGATATAAATTGTTAGTTAAGTTTAGTTACGCTTATTAACGACACCGGAACCTACGATTCGATCCATTTAACGAACATACTTGCAATTGAGGACCACTAATGGACCTAAACCTACCTAAGACTTGGAGAACACTCCAAGCCCATCCCAACCCCCCCCAAAACCGGACATAACCTCCCCTCTCATTCTTGCGCAAAACCACAACTCACCACAAACCCTAATTCCTCCTCTCCTCTCCCCTTGCGACGGCAGCCCCTCCCCAGCCCCTTTGATCGAATTTCAGCCACTTCCAAGGGACAACCGGATGCCTACAATAC
The DNA here is from genome assembly GCA_039602395.1 of Deinandra increscens subsp. villosa. Classification (NCBI taxonomy): domain Eukaryota; kingdom Viridiplantae; phylum Streptophyta; class Magnoliopsida; order Asterales; family Asteraceae; genus Deinandra; species Deinandra increscens. The sequence goes on from JBCNJP010000027.1 coordinate 108,640,639, forward strand.
TCCTACAACACCTGGGGAGTAATCGCAAAAGACTAGACACCAAACCGTAAGTTTTGATTCCCTAATCGCATGATTTTGTAAAGTCGAAATTCTGGCAGATTCGTCCAGAAAAATGTGTCAACTTTGAAAGGCCATAACTTTTTTATGACAAGTGCAATGGACCTGATTCCAGTGGCAAAAGAAAACTACATGTCTTAGGTTTCTTTTGGCACCTTTTTCGCAACAAATGAATCTGTTTTGGTCACCCATCCGTGCACCATAAGTTTGGTGCACAGAACTGCCAAGAATTTGAGTCGCTGTCTTGCGTCAGTTGTTTAGGCATGCTAACATGGAAATTTCGTGTAAAGTGAAATATGAAAGTTGTTGGGTGTATATTGAACTTGTAATCTGGAAACTTTAGTGGTCTAATTCCAAGTAACGGTCGAGTTATGGAGTCGGGAAGTTGGGTTGTTATTTCTGGCTGCTGTTCTGTTTTTGAAAAACCCTAGTCAACTTCTAATTGGCATAACTCTCCCGTAAATGAACCAAATTGCATGATTCTTTTTCCGTGTCTTAGGTATATGTCTTAGCTTTCATATGGCACCGACCTCACGTAATAATAACCTCATTTGGTACCCCAAAGGTCCCGGACAAAATGGGTGTGCAATTCTGTCCGGAAATAAACTCATGTACTTACGTGGGATTTTTTACAAGGTTAACGGGACAATTAAAATTTTGGTAAAACATAAAAGTTGTTGTGAATATGCTAAATTAATGATCTGGAAATGTTTGGAATCTAACTCAAAGGTAGTAATGAGTAACAACCCGAACTCTATGTCACATACTAAACGCCAGGCAGATTCTGTCCAGAAATTTTGTCCAACTTGCACACAACATAACTTTCTCATTCCTCATCCTTTTTAGATGATTCTTTTTGGAAAACAAACCTTGGTGGGTTATCTTTGAATTGGAAGTGGTTAGGGGTTCTAGTTCACATGATAAGTCACTGATCCTGAGTAGACAAAGTCGATGCGCAGCTGTCTTAAATTTGTGATGCTTGTTTCCATGTTTTGCCATGTAACTTGTATGCTAGCTATGAACCTTAGGTCAATGCATGAAATTAGGCAACTAAGGGTAGTCCAACTTTCTGTTGACTTTCATTGACCAAGCCCCTTCAGTAGGATAAGTTAGATGACCCCAATCCTCGACCAATTGCTTGACAATGTGTATCATACCCCATGCTTCAATAACTTGTTCTATTTCCAATGTGCTTATGTGATGGGTAATCTAAACCCTTAGACTATGTAATTTACAACAATACAAGTCCTAGGTCCCCACTTCGTGGGAATGGCAAGACTGTAGGAGGTTGACTCGTTGACCTCGTACCGTACGGGTGTAGTAGTCATCATAGTCCTAGTTGCTTGGTATGTGTCACCTTCACCACCTTAGTAGCATGATATTAGGACACCAACTCTCGTATGATTTGCATGAATTCTATCACACGTTCATAAGGTATTTTCTACTTGATCAACCATTGAGTCATGGGTCAGCATGTCGGGTCAAAGTAAACTGTCAAAGTCAAATGGTCAAAGTCAAACTTTCTTTGTGATAGGTCATAGGCAACTTTGTTTTCCACTAGTACACACGAAACACTTTTTCCCTCGGGACACGACTAACTCCTAGACCTCGCTCTTAGGTCTTACCCTCGATTCGAAACGCGTAGCACTTGGCTCAAGTGCGGCTTCTCGTAGCAGCGCTCCCTAAGGTGAGTTTCACACTCCAAATTAGATCATACCCCGTTTGGGTAGTGATCCGCTTTTCTTACGAGTTATATGATAACTTACAAAACACTCGTTAATGTAATTGAATAAGTAACTATCACATGTCATAGGATGGCCCATCTATTAAAGCACTCACATAATCGGACCGTTAATATAGTGTAAATAGCATGGTGACGTTTAGTAGTACTACTGAGGATTGACAACCTTCGCTCTGCGGTGCACGGGATGCCCACCTGACTGGAGGTCGGACGGAGTTAATGTCAGCCAAAACTTCTGTGTACAGATAGACACAGGGGAGGCAAAACATGTAGGTATTCCCTACATGCATTTAGTCAGCTTCGGTTGCGAACTTCCTAATGGACCTGACAACTAGGCTAGCTACCTACGATAGTATTCAATTCTATTAATGCCTATTATTTATATCTACATACTTAGTACATGAAATATATTTCTTTCGTGAACTCACCAGCATTAGCTGACACTTGGTTTTACCCTACTTTTGTACAGGTCGCTAGGAGTTCACTCTGTTATTGGTAGGTGTGGCGGGTTACCCCTTGGCTTTGTTTTCTTTTCAAACTTTTACTTTGGGAGACAAACATTTTTTTTTATCTTCTCAACACTGCATGCGTTGATCTTACTTTAAACTATTGGGCGCGTGTTTTGCGCATCTTACTTTCCGCTGCGTTACACATCTAAATTATGGTTTTCTAATGAATGTTTGATGCATTTATTTTATTATAATTATGGATTGAATGGGTTGTTGCAATCACTGACTCGGGTCCTGGTCTGTACTCACACCCCACACGGTAAAACTCCGTTAGTGGTAATTTGGGGGTGTGACATTATGAGCTTGAACAAAAAGTTTATGGTTATCTTACCATGGCTTTACCTACCGAGTTGTTGCATCAATTCAGCACTTGCAAGAAAGCTAAACAGTTATGGGATGCTTTATCTGCTCGATGTGAAGGTAATGATCAATATAAGAAGAGTAGACGAAAAGTGTTGAACAAGGAATTTGAAAATTTTCAACATTATGAAAAAGAAAATATTTCTGCTCTTGTTTCAAGGTTTTCACATCTAATTAGTGAGATGAAAGTGGTTAAAATTGAAAAGACTGAGGAGGAATTGAAAGAGAAATTGATGGAAGCATTACCGGAAAAGTGGGAAAACTATGTATTATTGCTTACTCATGATAAAGAATATTCTGCATTATCATTTCATAATTTGACCGGAAAGCTTCATGCTAGAGAGATGGAAATGATGACATCAAACAAGTCAACTGCTCAATTCCAAAATCCTGAAGTGTATCATGGTCAAAATTCTGCAAGTATCAATGCAAAGTCTAAATCAATTGGTGTTGGTTCATTAAATCCACCTCAAACGGCTTTTGTTGCTGGTCATGGTTCAGGAAATTCTGGAAATTCATCAAGAGGATGTAGTTTCACTGTTCCAAATCATTCAAGTCAGACTTCATATTCAGCAAAAACACCGGATGAGCACTTGGCATTAATCTCAGCCTTGTTATCTTCATATTATGGATTGCTGAATGGTGGTTTGACAACATCTAATCTGATTGAAGAAGATTTTGATCAAATTGATCCTGATAATCTTGAACAAATGGATATCAATTGGCAATTGGCAATGTTAGCTCAAAGAGTTAAAAGATTCAAAAAGAAGACAGGATTTCAAAGTTTAAATCCTGATGGCAAGGTTGGAATAGATAAGTCAAAAGCAAAATGCTTCAAATGTTCCAATTTTGGACATTTTGCTCGTGAATGTTCAAAATCAAATGCCTCTTCATCCAAGTCTCCAACAGCTTTAGTTTCTCAAGTTGATAAACAATATGACTGGGGACGAACTTCTAATGATTTTCCACCTCTTGCTTTAACTGCTATTATTTCAGATAAAGGTACTTATTGTACTCCCGATTCCGATGATGAGTCTTCATGGATTCCCGCATCTGCAATGATTGCTCAAATTGTTCATAATGATGATGAAGAAGAATTAACTAATTCTGATTCTGAATCTGAAATAAGTGGTTCTGGAAATAGTGGCTATGAATCGGTTTGTGAGTTCTGTTCTCAAAAAGACAAGAAGATTCAAGGTTTAATAAAGGAAAATGAGGTGTTGATCGAGGAAAATAAAAGAAGGAGTGAAGATTTGACAACCGAAAAGCAAAATTTAGAAGCTCTAATTCAAGAATTTTCTTCTCAGAAAGAAAAGTTTTCAGATTTACAAGCAGAGATTATTGGGAAAGAATCAAAATTTCAAAGTGTTGAACAAGAGTTTGAACAGAAAGTTACAAAGTTATCTGAAGAAAAGGATGAATTAGTCCAAGAAGTGAAGAAATGGAAAGATGAAGCTGAGGATCAAGCTACTAAGATTCAATCTTATCAGACTGATATGGAAAAGTTACTTGATGAGAAGAGGGAGTTGGTTAGAGTGAACAAGTTGCAAAATGCAAATTTGGATATCTAGAACAGAAATGAAGATAAACTCGAGAAGGAACTGTTGGCTGGACTAGATGAGTTAAGGTTGCAAAAGTATGAAACTAATAAAGTGGCAAAGAAGCTCATTGCAACAGAAAAAGAGTTGGGTGAAGCTTATTAAAGAATTTCTGAGTTAAAGATTGAAGTCATTGATTCAAAATGTCTTTTGAACAATGTTACTAACTCACAATCTTTTACAAGTTTTGTTAGAGCATATCCCTATGCTATGAGTGTCTCGTGTATTGTATCTATGTGAGCGTGTCTGAGAATGTGTTGTAGTGACTATATCATCGGTGGCATACCATATGGTCCGGCGTACCACGTGGTACGCTGAGTAGTTAGTCACTTAGTATAAATAGGTTGTGTTAGAATGAATGAGAACACTTCTGTCATTCTACACCTTTCTATGTGTGTTTCTAGAGAGAGAAACTAGAGAGCTTTCATTGAAATCTCAAGTGATTCAATAACAAATCTCTTATTACTTCTCGTGTTCTCTACATTTGATCAAAGCATGCAGTAGTAAGATCGTATCTCGGTTTTACAAGTGGTATCAGAGCATTTGGTTGCTCTACTGCTGTGTTTTTGATCAATTTTCGGATTTTTAGAAAGAGAAAGTTTGGGTTTTCTTCATTTTTCATCAAATTCTTCCAATTCCGAGTGTTTCTGTGATAAAAAATGATTTCTGAGTGTTTCTGGAGTGATTTCGCACCTTACTGATCCATTTTCTAGCTCAAAACGTCAAAAATTCGAAAAATCCATCGAAATCCGCATGAAACGCGTCTGGTCCGCTCGAAAAACACCTGGTCCGCAACTGGTCCGCCCAGGCAATCTTCAACGAACTGGTCCGTGGCAGTTTTGGCGTACCACATCTGGTCCGCTGGTTTATTTGGCCGCCGTACCAAATTTGATCCGCTGAGGATATCTGGTCCGCATCTGGTCCGCTGGTGAATTTGATCCGGAAGTGGTCCGCAGGTAAAAAATTTGGTCCGCTAGTTAGATTGATCCGGAACTGGTCCATTGAGTGCAAATTTGGTCCGCTGAATTTGGTTTGATCCGCTGGCAGAAAAGTGACCTTCACTAAAACTGACGTAACTTGAGAACTGTAAAGAGTTACGGAACCCAATACCAGCCAAAACGTTCGTCTCGACGAGATCTAGGACTTGTACCGGCCTATGGCCAGTACCGTCCAGTTTTGACCCCCAAAATCTGCTTAGAAGACCTCCGTTTTTGAGTTCGAAGTTTTTGAAGTATTATTTTCGGTGAAAAATGTTTGATTTTCAAGCGTTTGCGGCTATGTAAAGCACGGTACAAGCTCTGCTCAATTTTGATAATGAAATAGGAACAAGTCAGAAAGTTCCTAAGCTGTTAAAGTTGGAAGATTATCAAAATTGGAAACAACGTTTTTCTACATACATTAGCATAAATGATATTGATTTATGGATTCCAATTCAAAAGTTGTATGTACGTCCAACTGCAGATGGCGAGTATAAAGAAATTCAGGATTTTGATAAGGATGAAAGAAAAAGTTATGAGCTTGAACAAAAAGTTTATGGTTATCTTACCATGGATTTACCTACCGAGTTGTTGCATCAATTCAGCACTTGCAAGAAAGCTAAACAGTTGTGCAATGTTTTATCTGCTCGATGTGAAGGTAATGACCAATATAAGAAGAGTAGACGAAAAGTGTTGAACAAGGAATTTGAAAATTTTCAACATTATCAAAAAAGAAAACGTTTCTGCTCTTGTTTTAAGGTTCTCACATCTGATTAGTGAGATGAAAGTGGTTAAAATTGAAAAGACAGAGGAGGAATTGAAAGAGAAATTGATGGAAGCATTACCGGAAAAGTGGGAAAACTATGTATTATTGCTTACTCATGATAAAGAATATTCTGCATTATCATTTCATGATTTGACCGGAAAGCTCTATGCTAGAGAGATGGAAATGATGACATCAAACAAGTCAACTGCTCAATTCCAAAATCCTGAAGTGTATCATGGTCAAAATTCTGCAAGTATCAATGCAAAGTCTAAATCTTTTGGTGTTAATTCATCAAATCCACCTCAAATGGCTTTTGTTGCTGGTCATGATTCAGGAAACTCTGCAAATTCATCAAGAGGGTGTAACTTCACCATTCCAAATAATTCGAGTCAGACTTCATTTTCTGTAAAACACCAGATGAGCATGTAGAATTAATTTTAGCTTTGTTATCTTCATATTATGGATTGCTGAATGGTGGTTTGACAACATCTAATTTGATTGGAGAAGATTTTGATCAGATTGATCCAGATAACCTTGAACAAATGGACATTAATTGGCAACTTGCAATGTTAGCCCAAAGACTTAAAAGATTCAAGAAAAAGACCGGATTTCAAAGTTTTAATCCAAATGGCAAGGTTGGCATAGACAAATCAAAGGTAAAATGTTTCAAATGTTCTAATTTTGGTCATTTTGCTCGTGAGTGTTCAAAATCAAATATTTCTTCATCAAAGTCTCCAACAGCTTTGGTGTCTCAAGTAGATAAACAATATGATTGGGGACACACTTCTGATCCAATTGCTTTAACTGCTGTTGCTTCTGAGTCCAATGAAGGTTATGATTGGGATGCTGATGTACTTGAAGCATTTGAAAAAGCACGAACATCGAATAAAGACTATAATTGGGCTGCTGATGAACCTGATGAGTCTGCATTTCGTGCTCTGATTGCTCAAGTTGTTCATAGTGATAATGAAGAAGAAGTAACTGATTCTGAATCTGAAAGAAGTGGTTCTGGAAATAGTGGCTATGAATCGGTTTGTGAGTTCTGTTCTAAAAAAAACAAGAAGATTTCAGAATTAATAAAGGAAAAATGAATTGTTGATTGAGGAGAATAAAAGAAGGTTTGAAGATGTAACAACTGAAAAGTAAAATTTAGAAGCTCTAATTCAAGAATTATTTCTCAGAAAGAAAAGTTTTCAGATTTACAAGCAGAGATTCTTGAGAAAGAATCAAAATTTCAAAGTGTTAAACAAGAGTTTGAATAGAAAGTTACAAAGTTATCTGAAGAAAAGGATGAATTAGTCCAAGAAGTGAAGAAATGGAAAGATGAAGCTGAGGATACTGCAAAAGATTTTCAAAATCTTTTTGATAAATCAAAGTCCAGACTTGATACTCTTACTAAACTTTCTGATGATCAAGCTACTAAGATTCAATCTTATCAGACTGATATGGAAAAGTTACTTGATGAGAAGAGGGAGTTGGTTAGAGTGAACAAGTTGCAAAATGCAAATTTGGATATTCAGAAAAGAAATGTAGATAAACTCGAGAAGGAATTGTTGGCTGGACTAGATGAGTTAAGATTGCAAAAGTATGAAACTAATAAAGTGGCAAAGAAGCTCATTGCAACAGAAAAGGAATTGGCTGAAGCTCATCAAAGAATTTCTGAATTAAAGATTCAAGTCATTGATTCAAAACGTCTTTTGAACAATGTTACTAATTCACAATCTTTTACAAGTTTCTTGGCAAAGGATGAGAATTTTGAAAGGATGTTCAACAAAACTGTGTCACCACCAGGAAGTCTCAAAGAAGGCATTCATGATTTGAAAGGAAAGGTTGAGACTGGTGATTATTCTAAATTTGTTAGTTCTAAATCGGTTGAAGGAAAGACAGAGGAAAAGGGTAAGAGTACTGAAAATTATGAAGCTCAAAAGGGTGTGTCTAGTTCTTCGTCTACAGACAAGGAGAAATCAGCAAGTTCAAACACTGACATTGATGAAACAATTGTCAATGCTCCAAAAGATCTCAAGAAAGTTAAAGCTGAATTTTCTAGGTTGGCAAAGAATGGGCATAAATCTACTGGAATGGGAGAGAAAGGTTCAGGAAAGAGTGTTGGTTTGGGATTTGAAGGAAACGCTGCTCACGGTGGTAGTTCAAAAGTTTCAAAACAACAACAACTGAAAAGAGTCAATGTGAAGCAAGTAAAGAAAGATGTCTTCAAAGCTGAGAAGGTTCAACCTGAGAGGTTCTACAAGCTCAAGGGTTCGGAACAAATATTTTCTGACAAAGAATTCCCGCTACACTGCGTGAATGCTCAGAAAATTGCTGAAGTATTTGTGAAGACTGCTGATCCGAGAAACACGAAGAATCAATCTGTCCAATTTTCTTCTGGAGGATCAAATTCTATTCCAAAGAGCCCGACATCTAAATGGGTTTATGATCATCATCAACAGGTATATGATAATTTTTATGATCATTTTGGAGATGAATATTTTTGTGAAGCAATGCAGGTTCCAAAACGAAGAAATGTACACAATCGTTTGTGTTACAATTGCCTACAAAAAGGGCATATGACACAAGATTGTCATGTTACTGCTGCTTCTAGTTCACGAAAAGGAAAGGTTCCACATGTTGCTAAAGCTTCCAAACAACGGTTCATTGATGAATATGGCAGAGTATTTGATGAATATTCACAACCTACATTTTTCAAAACTCAAGGAAGATTTATTCCTCGTTTTCAAAATGTTTCACATGTAGGTTTGTGACGTCCGAGAATTTCAAGGTTAACTTCCGTTAGACAATTTCCGTTAGTTACGTTATAAGTGTTAACTTAGTAACTAATACTTAACTAGGCCGAATACGTCCACGTCCTTTGGTTGATCACCGAACCCGCCCATATGTGCTATGTGTTCATTTGTTATTGTCATTATGTGCAATGTGATTTAAAATGCATGATTTAATATTATGAATAGCATGACGAATTGTAAATCCTTGATTATGTGAAAACTGACCACTTTTGGGTAACCAGCGAAACTATCGGGCGAAACTGTAATGTCGCCCAGCAGCTTGTTGGCTCACTTGTGACCAGAGCCAGTTTCGCTTGGCCAGCGAAACTGCCAGCGAAACTAGGCCCTGATATATAATAACATAAAGCCCTAGTTGCCTAATTTTGTTGCACCATTCTCTCCAAAACACACACACACCTCTGGAAATCTGGTCAGTCGAGAAACACAACCAAACATCAAGATCTCAGCCTCAAGACAACATCCATTCGATTCCTTGATCGAATCGTGAGTCCCAAAACCTTTCTTTTATGCCTATTCTATGTGTTTCTTCATAAAGCATGCCTAGATCTTTGTGTTATTGTTAGATCTTCTGATATGTTGCTTAGGATTGCTAGATCTACCATAAAGTTGATAACTTTACATGTGAAATCCATCCATGATAGAGATTTATGCTATTTTAGTCATTTTAGGGTTTTATATGTATTTTGGGTGATTTGATGACAAAATGCATGTTTAAGGTGTTAAAGCTTACTGATTTATGTTGGTAAATGCCCATGTATGCTAAATAATGAATTGCATGTAAAGATGGAAGCTGTTAGGTTGATTTTTAGGCTGATCCGTATGTTTTTCGCGACCAGCGAAACTGTGGTGTTCTCTGGGCGAAACTGTCCAGCGAAACTATGCATATCTTCATCCAGCGACACTATGCAGCGAAACTGCAGTGTCGCCGGGTAAACCAACCAGACCAGCTCGAGCGAATCTACCGAGCGAAATTCCCTGAACGAAAGTTCAAACCAGTTTCGGGCGAAACTAGGCTAGCGAAACTGTGCCAACAGTTTCGAGCGAAACTAGCCTAGCGAAACTGTGTCATCGGGTGTTGCCTAGCGAAAGTGCTGCCCGTGCACACAGCGAAACTAACTAGCGAAACTGCTAGCGAAACTGAGACCAGAATCTAAACTTGTATAATTTGCTTGAATGTTATGCCATGACTTACATGATTATGCCATGATGATACATGCTTTGATTTCTGATATATATGAACCCTTGTTTATGATCAACCATCGGTGTCGTGTGTCTGTATGTCGAGTCATAGTTCCAACGTGCTATGTTATGGGCCATAGTGACGTTAAGTAAAGATTAGACACAAAACTAATACTTAAGACCTAAACGTGTTCATAGGTCTTCATTAAGCATACTTGGAATATTAGCAAGTGTAGCAGTGCAACCAAAGGTGAGTGTCACTAACCCAGTTACCGTGAACCCGTTTGGGTCACACCGATCAACTAAAAGTAAAACAATGCTGACAAACTCGAGAGTGCGAGGCACCTCCCTGATGAACGTGAAAACTCGGAGTGCTCGGCACCCATTGGATGAACTTGAAGTGTTTTATGGGAAACACTTGTGAAACTTAACAAACTATTTCTGAAACGAAAACCGTTTTAATATGGCTAGCGTAGGTTAAAGTCTAAACCACATGATATCACATGATTTCTAAGGATGCCTTGAAAACTTAAAAGTCCTCAACTAAATTGTACCATTAATTGTAAAGCGAGGGGATGTTGGGTAGATCTACTGGAGTTTGACAAACTCCGCCCCGTGGCACGGGGAGTGCACGGAGGTACAATATCAGCCTATCTGACCGTGATCCCGAGAGGACACGGGGGAGGCAAATCCGCGATGACGTAGGTCCGCAGTACTAGATGGCACGGCCACTACAATAAATTATAGTCAGCTTTGGTGCAAACTTCCTTAGTGCATGGAACAACGGATTAGCTACCCGCGATATCGGTTGAGCACTTTAACTATACAAAACTAGTACATACCCGATAACGTAGGTTACGGACAATACTTTTACTAAACCACGATACTATGATTCTGATTAACACAAGCATTGCTTTTCACAAATAAAATGTACATAAAGATACGTTCATACGATTATGATTATTAGACCGGGCCGCTGCGTGACAAGCCCACTGTGAACTCACCAACCGTTAGGTTGACACTTGCGTGGTTTAAACTTTTGCAGATCGCTAAGGAGTATCCGCTGGAGGTTGGCATGGCACGAGAAGATATTTATCTCTGTTTAAACTAAACTTGGGAATTTTAAAACAATGTTTATGTAAAGCACGTGGTTAGTGCTAAGACAATATTTTATTCCGCTGCGTTGTATTTGAGACTTTACTTTATAACTGATTTTGAACTAACTCTGATTCATTTAGTATTTGTAACTAATGGTTGTGAATCCTGGTCTAGCTCGCACCCCTTAACGGTATAAACTCCGTTAGTGGTTAATTTGGGGGTGTGACAGATTGGTATCAGAGCCATAAGTTGCAGAGAACTGGAATCAATTTTGAAAACGATTTGGAAACTGCAACTTGAAACCTTAGTTACAAACGAACAAACAAATTCCCAAAACCAAAATTTTTTACGTGCCAACCTGGGATACTCGCTCTGCTGTGTAAGTAAAAGCTTAGTACGTATGTATATATATATATATATATATATAAATATATATATAGACCGTGTCTAGGAAGTCTAACGGAAAACCTTAGGAAAATTTTCACACACGAATACGAAACGCGAACGCTGATGCGCGCACTATGCTGGGGGAAAGCGACAACGAAACGATGCTACGCGCTACGTCCTGATTTCCACTGCGATGACTACGCCGACGGTGACTTTTATGGGAAAGCCGACTTTCGACGATAGCTACCTACGACTTACGACGTTCTCCGACGACGCCTCCATTATGCACAAAATTTTCTGGACTAATAGTGGGATAACGGGAAAATGTTATTATGCATATTATGGGATATGTATAAAGTAGAAATGTGACTGAACACTGGCTACTTTAACTGTTCAGCAAGATGTCTGGAAGAGGAAACGGAAGAGGCAATATAAACATGACGCCTGCACAGCTGCAAGCAATGATTACTGAACACGTGCAAGCCGCGGTGGCAGCCGTCCAAGCTGCATATGCCGCACAGGGTAACTATTATGCCGGTTAAGGCACAAAGCGATTATATTTTGACCTGTTTAATTTTAAAACCCGAACTATTTATGCATCAGGAAACCACCACCACTGCACGTTCAAGTCCTTCATGGACTGCAAGCCGATGACATTTTCCGGCGAAGAAGGGGCTGTAGGACTCCTCAGGTGGATTGAGAAGTCTGAAAAGGTTTTCTCCATGTGTAATTGCCCGGCTGAAAGCAAGGTGAAGTTTGCTACTGGTACCTTTGAAGGAGCTGCACTCTCCTGGTGGAACGCTGAAATTCAGATGATTGGGCTAGACGCGGCTAATAACATGCAGTGGGCAGCATTTAAGGATCTGATTATGGATGAGTACTGCCCTCGTGACCAAGTGAAGAAGCTAGAAGGCGAATTCTTGAATCTGAAAATGATTGGGTCTGAAGTCGAACAGTACACTGCACGATATCATGAGTACGAGGTCTTGTGCCCCGCAATGGTCGATGCTGAATTCAAACGCATTGAGCGTTATCTGGAAGGCCTCGCGCCTCAAATCAAGAGTTTGGTGACCGCCAGCAACCCCGCAACCGTGCAGCAAGCCATCCGTTTGGCTCACAAACTTACTGATCAAGAGGTCGAGAAAGGTACTCTACCTGCGAAAGCCACTGAGAAGACTGCCTTAAGTGGCAAAAGAAAAGCTGATGATGAAGCTCCTGAAAACTCCATGAACAACCAGAGTGTTGGAAACAGCACTGGGAGGTCTTACAACTCCCAAGGTCAAAGCAAGAGGTCTGGGAACAACAGTGGTAACTACCGCCAGGGTGGCAATGGGCAAGGCAACTACAAAGGTAACCTGCCTTTGTGTAACAAGTGTGGGAAGCATCATGCTGGTAATTGTAGGAAGAATCTGAGCTGCGAAAGGTGTGGCAAGGGGGGCCACGAAGCAAAAGACTGTTGGGCAACTTTGCCCGAGCAACAAAACCGCCCCAGGAGGAACAATAACAATCAAGGCAACAACTATGGGAACAATCGGGGTAACGGGAACAACAACGGACACAACCAGAACAACAACAATGGGGGAGCCCGTGGCTGTTTTGAGTGTGGTGCTCAAGGTCACATTAAAAGAGACTGCCCGCAGCTGAGAAGGCAAGGGAACGGTAACCAAGGAAACAACGGTGGGAATGGTAATGGTGGAGGTAATGGTAATGGGAATGGCAACGGAAATGGTAATAACGGGAATGGTGGAAATGGCAGAGGAAGAGCTTTTGTCATGGGTCAAGGTGAAGCTCGCAATGATGCCAACGTGATTAATGGTAAATTTATTTTGAACGGTTTCTTTGCTACTGTATTGTTTGATTCTGGCGCTGAAAGAAGCTTTATTTCTACAAAATTTGCTAAATTGATTAATGCTAAACCTATTGCCTTAGACGCTAAATATGTGGTAGAGCTAGCTAATGGTAAACTTCATGATACGACTCAGATAGTTAAGGACTGTAAGTTAGAACTAGCTGGCCATACCCTAGGAATTGACCTTATGCCTTTCCCGATTGGTAGTTTTGACGTTATAGTAGGAATGGATTGGTTATCTGAGAATCGAGCTGAAATCTTATGTAAAGAAAAAGTGGTTCGTATCCCACTCGAAGGAGGTGAAATGTTAACGGTTCAAGGTGAAAAAGGTGGAGCAGTGACTGGTATTATTTCGTTTCTCAAAGCTCAAAAGTGCCTTCGTAAAGGTCACTTCGCGATTCTTGCAAACGTCACTGATTCGACACTTCCCGAGCGCAGAATCGACGATTACCCGATCGTCCGCGACTTCCAAGATGTATTTCCTGAAGATCTGCCTGGTTTGCCTCCATTTCGACAAGTGGAGTTTGGAATCGACTTAGTTCCTGGAGCGTCTCCGATTGCACGCGCACCCTACCGTTTGGCAGTAAGCGAACTCAACGAACTTTCCTCACAACTTCAAGAGCTACTCGACAAAGGATTTATTCGTCCAAGTTCGTCTCCGTGGGGAGCACCAGTTTTGTTTGTTAAGAAGAAGGATGGAACGTTCCGAATGTGTATCGACTATAGAGAGCTTAACAAGGTTACGATCAAGAATCGGTATCCACTTCCTCGAATCGACGATCTCTTCGACCAGCTGCAAGGTTCGAGCTACTTCTCAAAGATTGATCTACGGTCTGGATATCACCAACTTCGTGTTCGTGATGAAGATGTCCCCAAGACTGCTTTCAGAACTCGTTATGGTCACTACGAATTCCTGGTTATGCCTTTTGGGCTAACCAATGCACCTGCGGTGTTTATGGATCTAATGAATCGAGTGTGCAAGCCGTACCTCGATAAGTTTGTGATAGTTTTCATTGATGATATTTTGATTTACTCCAAGACAAAGGAAGAACACGAGGAGCATCTGCGACTAATTTTGGAATTACTCCGTAAGGAACAGCTCTATGCTAAGTTTTCGAAGTGCGATTTTTGGATTCGCGAAGTCCAGTTTCTTGGACACATTGTTAACCAAGAAGGAATTCACGTCGACCCAGCTAAGGTAGAAGCTATCAAGAATTGGTCTACCCCTAGAGCGCCGACCGAAATCCGACAATTTTTGGGACTTGCCGGATACTACCGAAGGTTTATCAAGGGTTTCTCGCAGTTGGCTCAACCCTTAACGGCCTTAACGCACAAAGGAGTGCAATACAGATGGGGTGAAAAAGAAGAACGCGCGTTTCAAACTCTTAAAGATATGCTATGCTCAGCTCCAATTCTCGCGTTACCCGATGGGATTGACGACTTTGTGGTTTATTGCGATGCATCTATCCAAGGACTCGGTTGCGTGTTGATGCAACGAGACAAGGTGATTGCCTATGGGTCCAGGCAACTGAAGGACACTGAGAAGAATTATACAACGCATGATTTGGAGATGGGAGCCGTTGTTCATGCACTCAAGATTTGGAGACATTACCTCTACGGAACAAAGTGCACGATATTTACTGACCACAAAAGCTTACAGCACATCTTTAATCAGAAAGATCTCAACATGCGTCAACGACGGTGGGTCGAGTTACTGAACGATTATGATTTAGCAATCAAATATCACCCGGGAAAAGCCAATGTTGTGGCTGATGCATTAAGTCGGAAGGAGTATGAAAAGCCTCGACGGGTACGAGCGCTGCAACTTACCATCCACACGGGATTGCCGGATCGGATCCGCGATGCCCAACAAGAAGCTTTAAAGGAAGAAAATTTCGCAGCCGAAGCACTGCGAGGGGTGGATGGAAATTCTGAAGTTAAGTCCGACGGACTCAGGTATTATAATGATAGAATTTGGGTTCCTTTACTTGGAAATCTCCGTGAGCTCGTGATGGACGAGGCTCACAAATCAAGATATTCGGTGCACCCTGGATCAGATAAAATGTACCAAGATTTAAAGGGTTTGTATTGGTGGCCGAACATGAAAGCCGACATTGCGCGATATGTGGCAAAGTGCTTAACATGCTCAAGGGTGAAGATTGAGTACCAAAAGCCCTCTGGATTGTTGCAACAACCAAAGATCCCAGAATGGAAATGGGAGGATATCTCGATGGATTTTGTAACGGGATTACCTCATCGATCAAATCGACCGGATGCGATTTGGGTTATCATTGATCGATTAACCAAATCTGCACATTTTATCCCGATGAAGGAAACTGACAACATGGATAAGTTAACTAAGCTGTACATTGACCGAATTGTGGCACGGCATGGAGTGCCTAAGACTATTATCTCTGATCGAGATCCTCGATTTACTTCCCGATTATGGCAATCTATGCAGGAAGCTTTGGGAACTAGACTGGATATGAGTACAGCTTACCACCCGCAGACCGATGGTCAAACGGAAAGAACTATTCAGACTCTAGAAGACATGCTCCGTGCTTGCGTTCTCGATTTTGGTAAAGACTGGGAAGCTCACCTTCCGTTGGTGGAGTTCTCCTACAACAACAGTTATCACTCAAGTATTGGTGCAGCACCATTTGAAGCTCTTTACGGCAGAAAATGTAGATCGCCCGTGTGTTGGGCTGAAACGGGTGAGAAGGGGCTCACCGGACCAGAACTCATTCACGATACGACTGAACGGATTATACAAATCAGAAAAAGGATAGCCGCAGCACGCGACAGACAAAAGAGCTATGCTGACAAACGCCGTAAACCTTTGAAGTTCGAGGTAGGCGACAAGGTGCTATTGAAGGTATCTCCCTGGAAAGGCGTGATACGCTTCGGAAAGCGTGGGAAGTTAAATCCTCGCTATATCGGACCATTTGAAATCATTGGGGAAGTAGGCCCGGTGGCCTACCGACTACAACTCCCTGCTGAACTCGATGGAGTTCACAACGTGTTTCACGTTTCGAACCTAAAGAAATGTCTGGCTGAAGACATCGAAATAATTCCTTTGGAGGAATTGGAAATTGACGAACATCTGAGATTTATCGAGCAACCAGTAGAAATCATGGGACGCGAAGAGAAAACCCTCAAACGTAGCAAGATTCCGATCGTCAAGGTGCGATGGAACTCAAAGCGTGGACCTGAATATACTTGGGAACGAGAGGATCAGATGAAGAAAAAGTATCCTCACTTGTTCGAGCAAACGTCCACGGAAACTCAAGGTATGATTTAATTTTGGGGACCAAAATTCCTGTAACAGGAGGAGGATGTGACGACCCTAAAACTTTTGCTTTCTTTCCCCAGCAACAACGACAGCTGATGCTGCGAACGCTACGACACAAGAATAATTTTCGGGACGAAAATTCCAATTACAAGGGGATGATGTGACATCCGAGAATTTCAAGGTTTACTTCCGTTAGACAATTTCCGTTAGTTACGTTATAAGTGTTAACTTAGTAACTAATACTTAACTAGGCCGAATACGTCCACGTCCTTTGGTTGATCACCGAACCCGCCCATATGTGCTATGTATTCATTATGTTGTTGTCATTACGTGCAATATGATTCAAAATGCATGATTTAATATTATGAATAGCATGACGAATTGTAAATCCTTGATTATGTGAAAACTGACCACTTTTGGGTAACCAGCGAAACTACCGGGCGAAACTATAATGTCGCCCGGCAGCTTGTTGGCTCACTTGTGACCAGAGCCAGTTTCGCTTGGCCAGCGAAACTGCCAGCGAAACTAGGCCCTGATATATAATAACATAAAGCCCTAGTTGCCTCATTTTGTTGCACCATTCTCTCCAAACACACACACACACCTCTGGAAATCTGGTCAGTCGAGAAACACAACCAAACATCAAGATCTCAGCCTCAAGACAACATCCATTCGATTCCTTGATCGAATCGTGAGTCCCAAAACCTTTCTTTTATGCCTTTTCTATGTGTTTCTTCATAAAGCATGCCTAGATCTTTGTGTTATTGTTAGATCTTCTGATATGTTGCTTAGGATTGCTAGATCTACCATAAAGTTGATAACTTTACATGTGAAATCCAACCATGATAGAGATTTATGCTATTTTAGTCATTTTAGGGTTTTATATGTATTTTGGGTGATTTGATGACAAAATGCATGTTTAAGGTGTTAAAGCTTACTGATTTATGTTGGTAAATGCCCATGTATGCTAAATAATGAATTGCATGTAAAGATGGAAGCTGTTAGGTTGATTTTTAGGCTGATCCGTATGTTTTTCGCGACCAGCGAAACTGTGGTGTTCTCTGGGCGAAACTGTCCAGCGAAACTATGTATATCTCCTTCCAGCGACACTATGCAGCGAAACTGCAGTGTCGCTGGGTAAACCAACCAGACCAGCTCGAGCGAATCTACCGAGCGAAATTCCCTGAACGAAAGTTCAAACCAGTTTCGGGCGAAACTAGGCTAGCGAAACTGTGCCAACAGTTTCGAGCGAAACTAGCCTAGCGAAACTGTGTCATCGGGTGTTGCCTAGCGAAAGTGCTGCCCGTGCACACAGCGAAACTGACTAGCGAAACTGCTAGCGAAACTGAGACCAGAATCTAAACTTGTATAATTTGCTTGAATGTTATGCCATGACTTACATGATTATGCCATGATGATACATGCTTTGATTTCTGATATATATGAACCCTTGTTTATGATCAACCATCGGTGTCGTGTGTCTGTATGTCGAGTCATAGTTCCAACGTGCTATGTTATGGGCCATAGTGACGTTAAGTAAAGATTAGACACAAAACTAATACTTAAGACCTAAACGTGTTCATAGGTCTTCATTAAGCATACTTGGAATATTAGCAAGTGTAGCAGTGCAACCAAAGGTGAGTGTCACTAACCCAGTTACCGTGAACCCGTTTGGGTCACACCGATCAACTAAAAGTAAAACAATGCTGACAAACTCGAGAGTGCGAGGCACCTCCCTGATGAACGTGAAAACTCGGAGTGCTCGGCACCCATTGGATGAACTTGAAGTGTTTTATGGGAAACACTTGTGAAACTTAACAAACTATTTCTGAAACGAAAACCGTTTTAATATGGCTAGCGTAGGTTAAAGTCTAAACCACATGATATCACATGATTTCTAAGGATGCCTTGAAAACTTAAAAGTCCTCAACTAAATTGTACCATTAATTGTAAAGCGAGGGGATGTTGGGTAGATCTACTGGAGTTTGACAAACTCCGCCCCGTGGCACGGGGAGTGCACGGAGGTACAATATCAGCCTATCTGACCGTGATCCCGAGAGGACACGGGGGAGGCAAATCCGCGATGACGTAGGTCCGCAGTACTAGATGGCACGGCCACTACAATAAATTATAGTCAGCTTTGGTGCAAACTTCCTTAGTGCATGGAACAACGGATTAGCTACCCGCGATATCGGTTGAGCACTTTAACTATACAAAACTAGTACATACCCGATAACGTAGGTTACGGACAATACTTTTACTAAACCACGATACTATGATTCTGATTAACACAAGCATTGCTTTTCACAAATAAAATGTACATAAAGATACGTTCATACGATTATGATTATTAGACCGGGCCGCTGCGTGACAAGCCCACTGTGAACTCACCAACCGTTAGGTTGACACTTGCGTGGTTTAAACTTTTGCAGATCGCTAAGGAGTATCCGCTGGAGGTTGGCATGGCACGAGAAGATATTTATCTTTGTTTAAACTAAACTTGGGAATTTTAAAACAATGTTTATGTAAAGCACGTGGTTAGTGCTAAGACAATATTTTATTCCGCTGCGTTGTATTTGAGACTTTACTTTATAACTGATTTTTGAACTAACTCTGATTCATTTAGTATTTGTAACTAATGGTTGTGAATCCTGGTCTAGCTCGCACCCCTTAACGGTATAAACTCCGTTAGTGGTTATTTGGGGGTGTGACAGATTGGTATCAGAGCCATAAGTTGCAGAGAACTGGAATCAATTTTGAAAACGATTTGGAAACTGCAACTTGAAACCTTAGTTACAAACGAACAAACAAATTCCCAAAACCAAAAATTTTTACGTGCCAACCTGGGATACTCGCTCTGCTGTGTAAGTAAAAGCTTAGTACGTATGTATATATATATATATATATATAAATATATATATAGACCGTGTCTAGGAAGTCTAACGGAAAACCTTAGGAAAATTTTCACACACGAATACGAAACGCGAACGCTGATGCGCGCACTATGCTGGGGGAAAGCGACAACGAAACGATGCTACGCGCTACGTCCTGATTTCCACTGCGATGACTACGCCGACGGTGACTTTTATGGGAAAGCCGACTTTCGACGATAGCTACCTACGACTTACGACGTTCTCCGACGACGCCTCCATTATGCACAAAATTTTCTGGACTAATAGTGGGATAACGGGAAAATGTTATTATGCATATTATGGGATATGTATAAAGTAGAAATGTGACTGAACACTGGCTACTTTAACTGTTCAGCAAGATGTCTGGAAGAGGAAACGGAAGAGGCAATATAAACATGACGCCTGCACAGCTGCAAGCAATGATTACTGAACACGTGCAAGCCGCGGTGGCAGCCGTCCAAGCTGCATATGCCGCACAGGGTAACTATTATGCCGGTTAAGGCACAAAGCGATTATATTTTGACCTGTTTAATTTTAAAACCCGAACTATTTATGCATCAGGAAACCACCACCACTGCACGTTCAAGTCCTTCATGGACTGCAAGCCGATGACATTTTCCGGCGAAGAAGGGGCTGTAGGACTCCTCAGGTGGATTGAGAAGTCTGAAAAGGTTTTCTCCATGTGTAATTGCCCAGCTGAAAGCAAGGTGAAGTTTGCTACTGGTACCTTTGAAGGAGCTGCACTCTCCTGGTGGAACGCTGAAATTCAGATGATTGGGCTAGACGCGGCTAATAACATGCAGTGGGCAGCATTTAAGGATCTGATTATGGATGAGTACTGCCCTCGTGACCAAGTGAAGAAGCTAGAAGGCGAATTCTTGAATCTGAAAATGATTGGGTCTGAAGTCGAACAGTACACTGCACGATATCATGAGTACGAGGTCTTGTGCCCCGCAATGGTCGATGCTGAATTCAAACGCATTGAGCGTTATCTGGAAGGCCTCGCGCCTCAAATCAAGAGTTTGGTGACCGCCAGCAACCCCGCAACCGTGCAGCAAGCCATCCGTTTGGCTCACAAACTTACTGATCAAGAGGTCGAGAAAGGTACTCTACCTGCGAAAGCCACTGAGAAGACTGCCTTAAGTGGCAAAAGAAAAGCTGATGATGAAGCTCCTGAAAACTCCATGAACAACCAGAGTGTTGGAAACAGCACTGGGAGGTCTTACAACTCCCAAGGTCAAAGCAAGAGGTCCGGGAACAACAGTGGTAACTACCGCCAGGGTGGCAATGGGCAAGGCAACTACAAAGGTAACCTGCCTTTGTGTAACAAGTGTGGGAAGCATCATGCTGGTAATTGTAGGAAGAATCTGAGCTGCGAAAGGTGTGGCAAGGGGGGCCACGAAGCAAAAGACTGTTGGGCAACTTTGCCCGAGCAACAAAACCGCCCCAGGAGGAACAATAACAATCAAGGCAACAACTATGGGAACAACCGGGCTAACGGGAACAAACGGACACAATCAGAACAACAACAATGGGGGAGCCCGTGGCTGTTTTGAGTGTGGTGCTCAAGGTCACATTAAAAGAGACTGCCCGCAGCTGAGAAGGCAAGGGAACGGTAACCAAGGAAACAACGGTGGGAATGGTAATGGTGGAGGTAATGGTAATGGGAATGGCAACGGAAATGGTAATAACGGGAATGGTGGAAATGGCAGAGGAAGAGCTTTTGTCATGGGTCAAGGTGAAGCTCGCAATGATGCCAACGTGATTAATGGTAAATTTATTTTGAACGGTTTCTTTGCTACTGTATTGTTTGATTCTGGCGCTGAAAGAAGCTTTATTTCTACAAAATTTGCTAAATTGATTAATGCTAAACCTATTGCCTTAGACGCTAAATATGTGGTAGAGCTAGCTAATGGTAAACTTCATGATACGACTCAGATAGTTAAGGACTGTAAGTTAGAACTAGCTGGCCATACCCTAGGAATTGACCTTATGCCTTTCCCGATTGGTAGTTTTGACGTTATAGTAGGAATGGATTGGTTATCTGAGAATCGAGCTGAAATCTTATGTAAAGAAAAAGTGGTTCGTATCCCACTCGAAGGAGGTGAAATGTTAACGGTTCAAGGTGAAAAAGGTGGAGCAGTGACTGGTATTATTTCGTTTCTCAAAGCTCAAAAGTGCCTTCGTAAAGGTCACTTCGCGATTCTTGCAAACGTCACTGATTCGACACTTCCCGAGCGCAGAATCGACGATTACCCGATCGTCCGCGACTTCCAAGATGTATTTCCTGAAGATCTGCCTGGTTTGCCTCCATTTCGACAAGTGGAGTTTGGAATCGACTTAGTTCCTGGAGCGTCTCCGATTGCACGCGCACCTTACCGTTTGGCAGTAAGCGAACTCAACGAACTTTCCTCACAACTTCAAGAGCTACTCGACAAAGGATTTATTCGTCCAAGTTCGTCTCCGTGGGGAGCACCAGTTTTGTTTGTTAAGAAGAAGGATGGAACGTTCCGAATGTGTATCGACTATAGAGAGCTTAACAAGGTTACGATCAAGAATCGGTATCCACTTCCTCGAATCGACGATCTCTTCGACCAGCTGCAAGGTTCGAGCTACTTCTCAAAGATTGATCTACGGTCTGGATATCACCAACTTCGTGTTCGAGATGAAGATGTCCCCAAGACTGCTTTCAGAACTCGTTATGGTCACTACGAATTCCTGGTTATGCCTTTTGGGCTAACCAATGCACCTGCGGTGTTTATGGATCTAATGAATCGAGTGTGCAAGCCGTACCTCGATAAGTTTGTGATAGTTTTCATTGATGATATTTTGATTTACTCCAAGACAAAGGAAGAACACGAGGAGCATCTGCGACTAATTTTGGAATTACTCCGTAAGGAACAGCTTTATGCTAAGTTTTCGAAGTGCGATTTTTGGATTCGCGAAGTCCAGTTTCTTGGACACATTGTTAACCAAGAAGGAATTCACGTCGACCCAGCTAAAGTAGAAGCTATCAAGAATTGGTCTACCCCTAGAGCGCCGACCGAAATCCGACAATTTTTGGGACTTGCCGGATACTACCGAAGGTTTATCAAGGGTTTCTCGCAATTGGCTCAACCCTTAACGGCCTTAACGCACAAAGGAGTGCAATACAGATGGGGTGAAAAAGAAGAACGCGCGTTTCAAACTCTTAAAGATATGCTATGCTCAGCTCCAATTCTCGCGTTACCCGATGGGATTGACGACTTTGTGGTTTATTGCGATGCATCTATCCAAGGACTCGGTTGCGTGTTGATGCAACGAGACAAGGTGATTGCCTATGGGTCCAGGCAACTGAAGGACACTGAGAAGAATTATACAACGCATGATTTGGAGATGGGAGCCGTTGTTCATGCACTCAAGATTTGGAGACATTACCTCTACGGAACAAAGTGCACGATATTTACTGACCACAAAAGCTTACAGCACATCTTTAATCAGAAAGATCTCAACATGCGACAACGACGGTGGGTCGAGTTACTGAACGATTATGATTTAGCAATCAAATATCACCCGGGAAAAGCCAATGTTGTGGCTGATGCATTAAGTCGGAAGGAGTATGAAAAGCCTCGACGGGTACGAGCGCTGCAACTTACCATCCACACGGGATTGCCGGATCGGATCCGCGATGCCCAACAAGAAGCTTTAAAGGAAGAAAATTTCGCAGCCGAAGCACTGCGAGGGGTGGATGGAAATTCTGAAGTTAAGTCCGACGGACTCAGGTATTATAATGACAGAATTTGGGTTCCTTTACTTGGAAATCTTCGTGAGCTCGTAATGGACGAGGCTCACAAATCAAGATATTCGGTGCACCCTGGATCAGATAAAATGTACCAAGATTTAAAGGGTTTGTATTGGTGGCCGAACATGAAAGCCGACATTGCGCGATATGTGGCAAAGTGCTTAACATGCTCAAGGGTGAAGATTGAGTACCAAAAGCCCTCTGGATTGTTGCAACAACCAAAGATCCCAGAATGGAAATGGGAGGATATCTCGATGGATTTTGTAACGGGATTACCTCATCGATCAAATCGACCGGATGCGATTTGGGTTATCATTGATCGATTAACCAAATCTGCACATTTTATCCCGATGAAGGAAACTGACAACATGGATAAGTTAACTAAGCTGTACATTGACCGAATTGTGGCACGGCATGGAGTGCCTAAGACTATTATCTCTGATCGAGATCCTCGATTTACTTCCCGATTATGGCAATCTATGCAGGAAGCTTTGGGAACCAGACTGGATATGAGTACAGCTTACCACCCGCAGACCGATGGTCAAACGGAAAGAACTATTCAGACTCTAGAAGACATGCTCCGTGCTTGCGTTCTCGATTTTGGTAAAGACTGGGAAGCTCACCTTCCGTTGGTGGAGTTCTCCTACAACAACAGTTATCACTCAAGTATTGGTGCAGCACCATTTGAAGCTCTTTACGGCAGAAAATGTAGATCGCCCGTGTGTTGGGCTGAAACGGGTGAGAAGGGGCTCACCGGACCAGAACTCATTCACGATACGACTGAACGGATTATACAAATCAGAAAAAGGATAGCCGCAGCACGCGACAGACAAAAGAGCTATGCTGACAAACGCCGTAAACCTTTGAAGTTCGAGGTAGGCGACAAGGTGCTATTGAAGGTATCTCCCTGGAAAGGCGTGATACGCTTCGGAAAGCGTGGGAAGTTAAATCCTCGCTATATCGGACCATTTGAAATCATTGGGGAAGTAGGCCCGGTGGCCTACCGACTACAACTCCCTGCTGAACTCGATGGAGTTCACAACGTGTTTCACGTTTCGAACCTAAAGAAATGTCTGGCTGAAGACATCGAAATAATTCCTTTGGAGGAATTGGAAATTGACGAACATCTGAGATTTATCGAGCAACCAGTAGAAATCATGGGACGCGAAGAGAAAACCCTCAAACGTAGCAAGATTCCGATCGTCAAGGTGCGATGGAACTCAAAGCGTGGACCTGAATATACTTGGGAACGAGAGGATCAGATGAAGAAAAAGTATCCTCACTTGTTCGAGCAAACGTCCACGGAAACTCAAGGTATGATTTAATTTTGGGGACCAAAATTCCTGTAACAGGAGGAGGATGTGACGACCCTAAAACTTTTGCTTTCTTTCCCCAGCAACAACGACAGCTGATGCTGCGAACGCTACGACACAAGAATAATTTTCGGGACGAAAATTCCAATTACAAGGGGATGATGTGACATCCGAGAATTTCAAGGTTAACTTCCGTTAGACAATTTCCGTTAGTTACGTTATAAGTGTTAACTTAGTAACTAATACTTAACTAGGCCGAATACGTCCACGTCCTTTGGTTGATCACCGAACCCGCCCATATGTGCTATGTGTTCATTATGTTATTGTCATTATGTGCAATGTGATTTAAAATGCATGATTTAATATTATGAATAGCATGACGAATTGTAAATCCTTGATTATGTGAAAACTGACCACTTTTGGGTAACCAGCGAAACTACCGGGCGAAACTATAATGTCGCCCGGCAGCTTGTTGGCTCACTTGTGACCAGAGCCAGTTTCGCTTGGCCAGCGAAACTGCCAGCGAAACTAGGCCCTGATATATAATAACATAAAGCCCTAGTTGCCTCATTTTGTTGCACCATT
This sequence comes from Deinandra increscens subsp. villosa, assembly GCA_039602395.1. Taxonomy (NCBI): domain Eukaryota; kingdom Viridiplantae; phylum Streptophyta; class Magnoliopsida; order Asterales; family Asteraceae; genus Deinandra; species Deinandra increscens. The sequence continues at coordinate 108,665,844 of JBCNJP010000027.1, forward strand.
CTCTCCAAAACACACACACACCTCTGGAAATCTGGTCAGTCGAGAAACACAACCAAACATCAAGATCTCAGCCTCAAGACAACATCCATTCGATTCCTTGATCGAATCGTGAGTCCCAAAACCTTTCTTTTATGCCTTTTCTATGTGTTTCTTCATAAAGCATGCCTAGATCTTTGTGTTATTGTTAGATCTTCTGATATGTTGCTTAGGATTGCTAGATCTACCATAAAGTTGATAACTTTACATGTGAAATCCATCCATGATAGAGATTTATGCTATTTTAGTCATTTTAGGGTTTTATATGTATTTTGGGTGATTTGATGACAAAATGCATGTTTAAGGTGTTAAAGCTTACTGATTTATGTTGGTAAATGCCCATGTATGCTAAATAATGAATTGCATGTAAAGATGGAAGCTGTTAGGTTGATTTTTAGGCTGATCCGTATGTTTTTCGCGACCAGCGAAACTGTGGTGTTCTCTGGGCGAAACTGTCCAGCGAAACTATGCATATCTTCATCCAGCGACACTATGCAGCGAAACTGCAGTGTCGCCGGGTAAACCAACCAGACCAGCTCGAGCGAATCTACCGAGCGAAATTCCCTGAACGAAAGTTCAAACCAGTTTCGGGCGAAACTAGGCTAGCGAAACTGTGCCAACAGTTTCGAGCGAAACTAGCCTAGCGAAACTGTGTCATCGGGTGTTGCCTAGCGAAAGTGCTGCCCGTGCACACAGCGAAACTAACTAGCGAAACTGCTAGCGAAACTGAGACCAGAATCTAAACTTGTATAATTTGCTTGAATGTTATGCCATGACTTACATGATTATGCCATGATGATACATGCTTTGATTTCTGATATATATGAACCCTTGTTTATGATCAACCATCGGTGTCGTGTGTCTGTATGTCGAGTCATAGTTCCAACGTGCTATGTTATGGGCCATAGTGACGTTAAGTAAAGATTAGACACAAAACTAATACTTAAGACCTAAACGTGTTCATAGGTCTTCATTAAGCATACTTGGAATATTAGCAAGTGTAGCAGTGCAACCAAAGGTGAGTGTCACTAACCCAGATTACCGTGAACCCGTTTGGGTCACACCGATCAACTAAAAGTAAAACAATGCTGACAAACTCGAGAGTGCGAGGCACCTCCCTGATGAACGTGAAAACTCGGAGTGCTCGGCACCCATTGGATGAACTTGAAGTGTTTTATGGGAAACACTTGTGAAACTTAACAAACTATTTCTGAAACGAAAACCGTTTTAATATGGCTAGCGTAGGTTAAAGTCTAAACCACATGATATCACATGATTTCTAAGGATGCCTTGAAAACTTAAAAGTCCTCAACTAAATTGTACCATTAATTGTAAAGCGAGGGGATGTTGGGTAGATCTACTGGAGTTTGACAAACTCCGCCCCGTGGCACGGGGAGTGCACGGAGGTACAATATCAGCCTATCTGACCGTGATCCCGAGAGGACACGGGGGAGGCAAATCCGCGATGACGTAGGTCCGCAGTACTAGATGGCACGGCCACTACAATAAATTATAGTCAGCTTTGGTGCAAACTTCCTTAGTGCATGGAACAACGGATTAGCTACCCGCGATATCGGTTGAGCACTTTAACTATACAAAACTAGTACATACCCGATAACGTAGGTTACGGACAATACTTTTACTAAACCACGATACTATGATTCTGATTAACACAAGCATTGCTTTTCACAAATAAAATGTACATAAAGATACGTTCATACGATTATGATTATTAGACCGGGCCGCTGCGTGACAAGCCCACTGTGAACTCACCAACCGTTAGGTTGACACTTGCGTGGTTTAAACTTTTGCAGATCGCTAAGGAGTATCCGCTGGAGGTTGGCATGGCACGAGAAGATATTTATCTCTGTTTAAACTAAACTTGGGAATTTTAAAACAATGTTTATGTAAAGCACGTGGTTAGTGCTAAGACAATATTTTATTCCGCTGCGTTGTATTTGAGACTTTACTTTATAACTGATTTTGAACTAACTCTGATTCATTTAGTATTTGTAACTAGTGGTTGTGAATCCTGGTCTAGCCGCACCCCTTAATGGTATAAACTCCATTAGTGGTTATTTGGGGGTGTGACAAGGTTGTTCGTCACAATCTACTTTGACCGGTTCATCAAATACTAATTTACCAAAACAACAACACTGGAAACCTAAAGTGGTTTCGAAAGGAAATCAAGATACTGGTCGACCAGAAGCTATTCGCTTCGGGTCTTTTATAAACTGACGTGTTTGACCAGTGTGCAGGTACTTCTAGAAGACCTATTGGTGATTGAAAAGTTCCTGATGGAGGAGTATTCTGCTGATTTAACTTAAATTACATGTGATATCAATTTCAAAAGTGGAATTTTTCTGAAAGCTAAACCTAAAAGGTATCCATGTCGAGAGGTCAATTTTCTTTCTTTTACATTCCGTATGTAGTTTAGGGGGAGAAAATTGAAAACCAAAAATAACGTTTTTGTGTTTTTGTTTGTGTTAAAATGAAAATCCAAAAATAGAGTTTTCATTTTAAGGGGGAGAAAAATGGAAAAATACAAAAACATGGAAAAATACAAAAACATTGAAAAATTGAAAAATACAAAAACATTGAAAAATGAGAAATTGTATCTAACATGATTGGGAAATGATGGTACATTGGCTTACGTGTCTGGCTCATGGATAAACTAGATGAAAAATCCATAAGATCATTGTTCGATGTGCTTGGTAGGCTCGGCATTAAATCAGAAAGTATTCAGATGTGATAAACACATTAAATAATAATGCTTTACCAAGTTGACAACATCTTGATGCATGTCTCATGATATCAAGGAAAAGATATGTGTAAAAGAAAATGAGGAGTCACTGTGTATACATGTGTTCATTTTGCAAAGATTTAAACTTGTTTGATTTTATTTATTTTGTCAAACGATCGAACTTTCTTTGCGTATCGAAAGATCGACCTGATTGTTGTTTGTTTGACGTTCTGCTTTATTTTCTTTGGTGTTTCGTGTAACTCATCGGACTTTCTCTGCGTGTAAGGAAGTACCGACCTGATTGTTGTTGGGTTATACAATTTCAACTTGTTTTATTTTCTTATTTTGTTAAATCCGAGGCCTTATCTGCGTATCGAAAGATCGACCTTAAGGTAGACGATTTAACGTTCTTATTTCTTTTTTGCATGGAACACATTTGACTAAATCATGAATACAATCATTATGTGATTAAATCACAAATGAAATCACAAAGTGTGATGTAAAAGAAAATACATATCTGAGTATGTCTGATTGTGACAACTGCAACTTCACAAGTTAACTCCGTTAAGTTTTTCCGTTAGTTCCGTTAACGAACCCGAGACCGTTATTTGTATGATTACATGTTTATATATGATTACTTGCTAATTAATGTTAGTAACTTGTTTCGTGAACTTATTTCATGATCTTATGTGTTAGTTGTGAAAATTTGCATTTTTATGTGAAACCGGGCTTCGCGCGAAATTTAAGATTTTATGCGTAAATGTTAACTTTATGTAACCCGATTGAACTTTACATGTTAAATGATTTAAAAACACTTGGAAACAATTAAAAAAAAACTTTTACTTTGCAACTTGTAGTAAAAAACCCACTTAAATGAGTTTTTACACCTTATATGCTTAAATGAAACTTGAGGGGCTTAAAGGGTAAATTTTACTTTAACAAATCTGTACAAAACTCATCTCCTCCTCACATTCACGATTCATCAGCTCCATCTCCCCCCTCTCTCCTTCAAAATCACGCACACACACACACACACTTGCAAATTCGTGAAAATCAAGCATCAAGGAGCAAGATTGGGAGTTTGGAAGCTCAATCAAGCTACAAGAACACTCAAGCAAGCTTCTCCTTCCTCCCCTCTTCTCCTACTCGCGATTTTCTTCTTCCAATTTGTAAGCTCTAACTTTTGAAATCCGAAATTTGTTGGTTGCATGTGCGTTTTTGTGTGCTTATGTGCTAAATGGAGTGTTGTTATGCTCATACTTCATGTTTTAGGTTGAGTTATGCTAGATGTTAATTTGGGACAGATTTGAACTCGGGTTTAGGGCTGGGATTTGAGCACAAAATCTGCTATGAATGTTCTTGTATGATTGTTGGGTGTTTGGCTATGAAATTGGATGTAATGTGCTTAGATGCTAGCTACTTGATGAGCTTTTGATATGAATATGGTATGATCTTGTTAGGACCAGAAATTACATGTTATCTTAATTATAAAATTGTTGGCAGGTGTTAAATTGATCAAATGTTAGCATAGAATTGAAATTCTAAACGTTTGCGAACTTAAGACTTTTGACAGCTTTAAGCAGAATTTTTGGTCAACTTGCAGCTGTCATAACTTGCTCAATTTTTATCGAAATCAGTTGATTCTTTTTCCCAAGTAAATTAGGATGTCTTAGCTTTACAATGGCTACTCGCACACTTTCTAAAACCTCCGTTTGGTCATCCAAAACACAACTGCAAGTTAGGTGTGCAAAGCTGTCTTTTTCTGTGAAAAGTAAACTTTTCAAATTGGTTAAGCATGTTAGTCTTGTTTTATTGACGAGTTGATTAATTGTAAATGATGTTTATATATTAAAAGTAAGATCTGGAGAATTTGGTTCATAAATTCAAAGTTTTGAGAGAGTTATGCAAGTTTTCAGTTTACCTTAACTTGTTTGCTAAATGCCAAAAGTGCCAACTTCCGACGTGCATAATTTTCTCATCCCTTAACCTTTTTACTTGATTCTTTTTGCAACAAGTCCTAATTGATATGTAGTATATTCCTGTAAAATTTAAGAAACTAATTCCAAGTATTGTGAATTTTAGCTATGCCACTAGTTAAATGCTTGAAGTTTGACCTTCTGGGTCAACTTTGACTTAAATTGCAATTTCTTGATCTCCTCCCAATTTGGGGCTTGTATGTGCATTGTGTGACTGTATGACCGCATGAAACATGTTTAGGTGCTTATGTGCTAATTTCGTCCTAGCGACACCTTCTAATTTTATTAGGCCATATTTATCTGAATAGGTTGACTTTGACCAACCTGTTGAACCAAGTGCTGAGTACTAGTGCACCCTAAGGTGAGTTTCACTTACTATTATTGTTATATCCGGTTTAGGATGATAACGCACAGATAGTTGCATCCGGTAAAGGATGGCAACCCAACGGTAAAGGTATTTCTTTACTTGAGTAATTTTTCGACAAAATATCATATGTTGCACTGAATTGCTTTATTTATAAAAAGTCCTTACATTCGGGCCGTTAATATACAGTAGCGAGGTAATGTTGAGTAGTACTACTGGGGATTGACACCCCCGCTCAGCGGTGCATGGGATGCACCCTCCCGACTGGCGGTCGGACTGAGATCAATGTTAGCCTAACCACCGTGATCTGGATAGACACGGGAAGGCAAGATTCATAGGTATCCCCTATCAAAACATTGTCAGCTTCGGTTACGAACAATTCAGGTGGACATAACTATAGGCTAGCTACCTACGATATGGAATTTTACTCGTCCTATGATTAATGATTGTGTTTTACCTTTCTTTATTCATACATTGGCTCTACATGTGACGTGTAGACCGCTTTAGTGAACTCACCAGCCTTGGCTGACACTTGATTGTTGAATGCTTGTCAGGTCGCTAGATTGGATCACGGACGACACGGTCGGCGGCATTACACATTACCAATGTCACTTGGGATTTATGCTTTCAGACCTTAAACTCATCATTTTGAAAACCTAACTGTAAACCTTAATTATGCTTCCGCTGAACTGTTAAACTTACTGTTTTGGACTGTAACTTAAACTTTATGTTAACTTAAAAACTCTGTTATGGTTTGGTTGTAACTGAAGTCTGGGATCCTGGTCTGGATCACACCCCACACGGTTATACTTCGTTAGTGGAAATTGGGGGTGTGACACTGATAGTGTGGGGTACACTGGTCAAAGCAAACTTAATCAATACAATCACATATCCAGATGTTATGAGTATGATTTTGCCTGAGTTTAATATGGACAAATTATACCAGTAATCGACATGACTTATGTTCTGAAGTAATTGAAATTGAAGTGTTGTTCAGCATGTTATGTTCAATATGATCCCAAGTTGTGATCTTTCTCGCAAAAGACAAAAATAGTGTCTGATTCTGTATTGCATTTATGTTTCATATCTGAAAAGTTCAAAAAGATTTTAGGTGTGTTTTAGAATAAACTTAGAAAAATCAAAAGATTTTCAGTGTGTTTTGATATAAAATTTCAAAAAGTCAAAAAGATTTTATTTCTTATTTGTTTTCGATCGATCGACATGTGATACGAAATCAATTTCAAATCTATATCTTGGATTCTCGAAGAGAAGTTTTGCGCCAAGATTAAATTAATTTTCAAAAGAAAAAGGAAGCCGCGTTTCTGTTTTCTGAAATTGCAGGTTACATGTGTTAAGACTCAAGCATGGTGAAAGGGGGAGTATGTTTTATCTTTCACAATTGGATCGTGACGATAAACGAGGATTCAAGAGTGATCTAGCCATGCAAGCTCTATTTCTGACAAGATTTCAAGTCGAAGATCGGATGCAACGATGTTGAAAATTGAAGACTGAAGTTTTGTTAGAATATAGATACACTACACGTTAAGGGGGAGTTTGTTAGAGCATATCCATATGCTATGAGTGTCTCGTGTATTGTATCTATGTGAGCGTGTCTTAGAATGTGTTGTAGTGACTATATCATAGGTGGCGTACCATATAGTCCGGCGTACCACGTGGTACGCTGAGTAGTTAGTCACTTAGTATAAATAGGTTGTGTTAGAATGAATGAGAACACTTCTGTCATTCTACACCTTTCTGTGTGTGTTTCTAGAGAGAGAAACTAGAGAGCTTTCATTGTAATCTCAAGTGATTCAATAACAAATCTCTTATTTACTTCTCGTGTTCTCTACATTTGATCAAAGCATGCAATAGTAAGATCGTATCTCGGTTTTACAAGTTTTCTGGCCAAGGATGCGAATTTTGAGAAGATGTTTAACAAAACCGTGTCACCACCAGGAAGTCTTAAAGAAGGCGTTCATGATTTGAAATAAAAGGTTGAGACTGGTGATTATATTAAGTTTGTTGGTTCCAAATCTGTTGAAGAAAGGAAAAAGCACAAAGGCAAGAGTGCTGCAACTTCTGAAGCTCCAAAGGTTGTGTCTAGTTCTTCATCTGATGACAAAGAGAATTTTGCAAGTTCACCTACTGACATTGCTGAAACGATAGTTGATGCTCCAAACGATATCAACAAGGTCAAAGCACAGTTTTCTCTTCTTGCAAAGAACGGGCATAAACCGTCTGATTCAGAAGAGAAGGTTTCTGGAAAACATACAGGTTTGGGATTTCAAAAGAAGCAGGTTAAAGTGAATGTTTCAAAGGTTCGACAACAACAACATTTGAAGAAAGTCAATCTGAAGCAAGTCAAGAATGATGTGTTTGAAGCTGACAAAGTTCAACCTTAGAGATTTTATAAACTCAAAGGTTCAGATAAGATATTCTCTGATAAGGAGTTTCCACTTCACTGTGTGGATTCTCAGAAAGTTGCTGAGGTCTTTATCAAAACTGATGCTGCTCCAAAGACCAAGAAGAAACAAACAGCCAAATATTCTTCTGGAAATTCAAATTCTACTCCAAAGAGCCCGACTTCGAAATGGGTTCATGATCATCGATTTCAGGTATTTGATAATTTTTCTGATCATTTTGGAGATGAATATGTTTGTGAAGCTTTGCAGGTTCCAAAGAAGAAACATATACACAATCGCTTGTGTTATAATTGCAGACAAAAAGGGCATATGGCACAAGATTGTCCGGTTTCTGCTGCTTCTAGTTCAAGAAAAGAAAAGGTTTCATTTGTTGGTAAAGCTGCCAAACAACGATTCATTGATGAACATGGCAGAGTATTTGATGAATACCCACAATCTACATTTTTCAAAACTCAAGGAAGATTTATTCCTTGTTTTCAAAATGTTCCATATGTAGGTTGTTCGTCACAATCAACAGTGACTGGTTCATAAAATACTGATTTACCAAAACAACAAAACTGGAAACCTAAAGTGGCTTCGAAAGGAAACCAAGATACTGGTCGACCAGAAGCGATTCGCTTCGGGTCATTTATAAACTGACGTGTTTGACCAGTGTGCAGGTACTTTTAGAAGACCTATCGGTGATTGAAAAGTTGCTGATGGAGAAGTATTCTACTGATTTAAATTAAATTACATGTGATTTCAATTTCAAAATTGCATTTTTCTGAAAGCTAAACCTGAAAGGTATCCATGTCGAAAGGTCAATTTTCTTTCTTTTTACATTCCGTGTGTAGTTTAGGGGGAGAAAATTGAAAAATCAAAAATAGCGTCTTTGTGTTAAAATGAAAACCCAAAAATAGAGTTTTCATTTTAAGGGGGAGAAAAATGGAAAAATACAAAAACATTGAAAAAGGAAAAAATTCAAAAACATTGAAAAATGAGAAATTGTATCCGACATAATTGAGAAATGATGGTACATTGGCACACGTGTCTGGCTCATGGATAAATTAGATGAAAAAGCCATAAGATCATTGTTCGATGTGCTTGGTAGGCTCGACATTAAATCAGAAAGTATTCAGATGTGATAAACACATTAAAAAATAATGCTTGACCAAGTGGACAACATCTTGATGCATGTCTCATGATGTCACACCCCCAAAATACCACTAACGGAGTTTATACCGTTAAGGGGCGCGACTAGACCAGGATCCACAACCATAGTTACAAATACTAAACGAATCAGGGTTAGTTCAAACACCAGTTATAAATCAAAGTCTTAAATTACATACGCAGCGGAAAAATGATTGTCCTTAGCACTAACCACGTGCTTTACATAAATGTCGTTTTAAATCCCCTATTTAGTTTAAATAAAAGTAAACATCTTCTGTGCCATGCCAACCTCCAGCGGATACTCCTTAGCGATCTGCAAAAGTTTAAACCACGCAAGTGTCAACCTAACGGTTGGTGGTTCACAGTGGGCTTGTCATGCATTGGCCCGGTCTCATAATCATAATACGTGTCAAGGTATACTTACAAGTCATTTATTTGGGAAAAGCAATGCTCGTAATTAAATCTCAGTTTATAAATGGGTTGTCCGTGACCTACGTCATCGGGTATGTACTAGTTCCGTAAAGTTAAAGGACTCAACCGATATCGCGGGTAGCTAATCCGTTGTTCCATGCTCTAAGGAAGTTTGTACCAAAGCTGACTTATTTTGTGGGGGCCGAGCCATCCCGTTCGGTGCGGACCTACGTCATCGCGGTTTTTGCCTCCCCCGTGTCCTCTCGGGACCACGGTCAAATAGGCTGATATTGTTCCTCCGTGCACTTCCCGTGCCACGGGGCGGAGTTTGTCAAACTCCAGTAGATCTACCCAACATCCCCTCGCTTTACAATTAATGGCACAATTTTAGTTGAGGACTTTTAAGTTATAAGGCATCCTTAGAAAACATGTGATATCATATGGTTTAGACTTTAACCTACACTAGCCATATTAAAACGTTTTCAGTTTTGTTTCAAAAATAGTTTGTTCAGAGTTCACAAGTGTTTCCCATAAAACACTTCAGTTCGTCAAGTGGGTGCCAAGCATCCCGTGTTCTCATGTTCATCAGTAGGTGCCTAGCACTCTAGAGTTTATCAGCATTGTTTTCGTTGAGTTATTCGGTGTGGCCCAAACGGACTCACGGTAAGCGGGTTAGTGACACTCACCTTTGGTTGCACTGCTACACTTCAAGTAATCCAATTTATGTTTGCTTAACGAAGACCTAGAACACGTTTAGGTCTTAAGTATTAGTTTCGTGTCTAATCTTTACTTAACGTCACTATGGCCCATAACATAGCACGTTGCAACTATGACTCGACATACCGACACACGACACCAATGGTTGATCATAAACAAGGGTTCATATGAATCAGATATCAAACATGTTTCATCATGGCATAATTATGTAAGTCATGGCATAACACTTAAGCAAATTTCACAAGTTTGGTTTTTAGGTCAAGTCTTAGTTTCGCTAGCATAGTTTCGCTAGGCAGTTTCGCTAGGTGCACGGGCAGCACTTTCGCTAGGCAATGCCCGGTGACACAGTTTCGCTAGGCTAGTTTCGCCCGAAACTGCTGACGCAGTTTCGCTAGCCTAGTTTCGCAGGGAAACTGGTTTGAACTTTCGTTCAGGTATTTCGCTCGATAGTTTCGCTCGAGCTGGTCTGGTCAGGTTCCCGGCGACACTATAGTTTCGCTGGTCAGTGTCGCTGGAAGGAGATATAATTTCGCTACTTAGTTTCGCCCAGAGAACATACAGTTTCGCTAGTCGCGAAAAACATACGGATTTGCCTAAAAATCAACCTAACAGCTTCTGATCATACATGCAATTCATTATCTAGCATCCATAGGCATTTATCAACATAAATCAAGCAGCTTTATCATGTTTAACATGCATTTTAATCATCAAATCTCTAAAAATACTTCTAAACCCTAAAATGACCAAAATTGCATAAATCATCATCATGGTTTGTTTTTAAACGTAAAGTTGCTGACTTTATGGTAGATCTAGCATCCCTAAGCACTATCTCAGAAGCATACAAGTTTTCATGAAGGTTTGAGCATACTTTATAAGAAAACACAAAGAAAACACATAAGTAAAGGTTTTTGGGACTCACGGTTCGATCTAGGATCGATAGATGAGATGAGGTGATGGTCCTGAGGCTGAGGTCTCGGTTTCTTGATGGTTTTCTCGGCTGACCAGATTCCAGAGAAGTGTGTGTGTGTGTTTGTTGTGAAATGAGGCAAATGAGGCTACTAGGGTTCATTAAGTTTATTTATATCAGAGGCTAGTTTCGCTGGCAGTTTCGCTGGCCAGGCGAAACTAGCTCTGGTCTCGGGTACATTGATCAGTCTAGCCTGCTACCGGGCGAATCTGTAGTTTCGCTCGGTAGTTTCGCTGACTACCAAATTTAGGCAATTTTCACATAATCAAGTATTTACAATTAATCATGCTATTCACAATAATAAGTCATGTATTTAAATCACATTGCACATAAAGACAATCAATGATGAACACATAACACATATGGACGGGTTCGGTGATCAACCAAAGGTCGTGGACGTATTCGGCCTAGTTATGCATTAGCTACTAAGTTAACACTTATAACGTAACTAACGGGTTTGTCTAACGGAAGTTAACCTTGAAATTCTCGGGTGTCACATCATTCCCCTGAAATTGGAATTTTCGTCCCGAAAATTATTCTTGTGTCGTAGCGTTCGCAGCATCAGCTGTCGTCGTTGTTATCGTCGCTGGGGAAAAAAAGCAAAAAGTTTTAGGGTGGTCATATCCTCCTCCCGTTAAGGAATTTTGGTCCCCAAAATTAAATCATACCATGAGTTTCCGTGGATGTTTGCTCGAACAAGTGAGGATACTTTTTCTTCATCTGATCCTCACGTTCCCAAGTATATTCAGGTCCACGCCTTGAGTTCCATCGCACCTTGACGATCGGAATCTTGCTACGTTTGAGGGCCTTCTCCTCGCGTCCCATGATTTAACTGGTTGCTCAATAAATCTCAGATGTTCGTCGATTTCCAATTCCTCCAAGGGAATTATTTCGATGTCTTCAGCCAGACATTTCTTTAGATTGGAAACGTGAAACACGTTGTGAACTCCATCGAGTTCAGCAGGGAGTTGCAATCGATAGGCCACCGGGCCTACTTCCCCAATAATTTCAAACGGACCGATGTAGCGAGGATTTAACTTCCCACGCTTCCCAAAGCGTATCACTCCCTTCCAAGGAGATACCTTCAACAATACTTTGTCACCCACCTCAAACTTTAGAGGTTTTCGGCGTTTGTCGGCATAACTCTTTTGTCGATCACGTGCTGCAGCTAGCCATTGCCTGATTTGAATAATTCGCTCGGTCATATCATGGATAAATTCTGGTCCAGTGAGCCCTTTCTCACCCGTTTCAGCCCAACACACGGGCGATCTACATTTTCTGCCATAAAGTGCTTCAAAAGGTGCAGCACCTATACTTGAATGATAACTATTGTTGTAAGAGAATTCCACCAGTGGGAGGTGGGTCTCCCAATCTTTCCCAAAGTCCAGAACACAAGCTCGGAGCATATCTTCTAATGTTTGAATCGTTCGTTCCGTCTGACCGTCAGTCTGCGGGTGATAAGCTGTACTCATGTCTAGTCGGGTTCCCAATGCTTCCTGCATTGATTGCCATAACCGGGAAGTAAATCGAGGATCTCGATCAGAAATGATAGTCTTAGGCACACCGTGAAGCTTCACAATTTTGTCGATGTACAGCTTTGTCAATTTATCCATATTATCACTTTCCTTCATCGGAATGAAATGTGCCGATTTGGTTAACCGATCGATGATAACCCAAATCGCATCCGGTTGATTTGATCGATGAGGTAGTCCTGTTACAAAATACATTGAGATATCCTCCCATTTCCATTCTGGGATCTTTGGTTGTCGCAGTAAACCAGAAGGCTTTTGGTATTCAATCTTGACTCTTGAGCATGTAAGACACTTAGCCACATATCGAGCAATGTCGGCTTTCATATTCGGCCACCAATAAAGATTTTTCAAGTCCTGATACATTTTATCTGATCCGGGGTGTACCGAGTATCTTGACTTGTGAGCCTCGTCCATCACGAGCTCACGGAGATTTCCAAACAAAGGAACCCAGATTCTGTCATTATAGTACGTGAGTCCATCGGACTTAACTTCAGAATGGCCATCTACACCACGCAGTGCTTCAGCTTCGAAGTTTTCTGCTTTCAAAGCTTCTCGTTGGCAGTCACGGATCCGATCCGGTAATCCTGAATGTATTGTAAGTTGAAGCGCTCGTACCCGCCGAGGCTTTTCGTATTCTTTTCTGCTTAGGGCATCTGCCACCACATTTGCTTTTCCCGGATGATATTTAATGGCCAAATCATAATCGTTCAGTAATTCAACCCACCTTCTTTGCCGCATGTTGAGGTCTTTCTGATCAAAGATGTGCTGTAAACTTTTATGATCAGTGAATATTGTGCACTTTGTTCCGTATAGGTAATGTCTCCAAATCTTGAGTGCATGAACAACGGCTCCCATTTCCAAATCATGCGTTGTATAATTCTTTTCAGTATCCTTTAGTTGCCTGGACCCGTAGGCAATCACTTTATCTCGTTGCATCAACACGCAACCGAGTCCTTGGATTGATGCATCGCAATAAACCACAAAGTCGTCAACTCCGTCGGGTAACGCAAGAATTGGAGCCGAACATAACATATCTTTCAGCGTTTGGAACGCGCGCTCTTCTTTCTCACCCCATCTGTATTGCACTCCTTTGTGCGTTAAGGCTGTTAAGGGTTGAGCCAATTGAGAGAAACCCTTAATAAACCTTCGATAATATCCGGCAAGTCCTAAAAATTGTCGGATTTCTGTTGGCGCTCTTGGGGTAGACCAGTTCTTTATTGCTTCCACTTTGGCTGGATCGACATGAATTCCTTCCTCATTAACAATGTGTCCAAGAAACTGGACCTCGCGGATCCAAAAGTCACACTTTGAAAACTTGGCGTAGAGTTGTTCCTTGCGAAGCAATTCCAAAATAAGACGCAGATGTTCCTCGTGTTCTTCCTTGGTCTTAGAGTAGATCAAAATGTCGTCGATGAAGACTATCACGAACTTATCGAGGTACGGCTTGCACACTCGATTCATCAGATCCATAAATACGGCAGGTGCATTGGTTAGCCCAAACGGCATAACCAGGAACTCGTAGTGACCATACCGAGTTCTGAAAGCTGTCTTGGGTACATCCTCATCACGAACGCGAAGCTGGTGATATCCAGATCGTAGATCAATCTTTGAAAAGTAGCTTGAACCCTGCAGTTGATCGAAGAGATCGTCGATTCGAGGAAGTGGATACCGATTCTTGATCGTAACTTTGTTAAGCTCTCGGTAGTCAATGCACATGCGAAACGTTCCATCCTTCTTCTTAACAAACAGTACCGGAGCTCCCCATGGAGACGAACTTGGACGAATAAACCCCTTGTCGAGTAGCTCTTGTAGTTGCGCGGAGAGTTCGTTGAGTTCGCTTACAGCCAAACGATACGGAGCGCGTGCAATTGGAGCGGCACCTGGAGCCAAATCAATTCCAAACTCAACTTGTCGAAATGGAGGCAAGCCAGGCAGATCTTCAGGGAATACATCTTGGAAGTCGCGAACTATCGGGTAATCATCAATTTTGCGCTCGGGATGTGTCGTGTCGGTGACGTTTGCAAGAATCGCGAAGTGACCCTTACGGAGGCATTTCTGAGCTTTAAGGAATGAAATAATACCGGTGACCGTTCCACCTTTTTCTCCTTGAACCGTTAATATTTTACCGTCTTCGAGTGGGATACGAACCACTTTTTCTTTACATAAGATTTCAGCCCGATTCTCAGATAACCAATCCATTCCTACTATGATGTCAAAACTACCAATCGGGAAAGGCATAAGATCGATTCCTAATGTATGGCCAGCTAGTTCCAACTTACAGTCCTTAACTATTTGGGTCGTATCATGAAGTTTACCATTAGCTAGCTCTACCACATATTTAGCATCTAAGTCAATCGGTTTAGCATTAATTAGTCTAGCAAATTTAGTGGAAATAAAGCTTCTTTCAGCACCAGAATCAAATAAAACAGTAGCAAAGAAACCGTTCAAAATAAATTTACCATTAATCACGTTGGCGTCATTGCGAGCTTCACCCTGACCCATGACGAAAGCTCGACCTCTACCATTTCCACCATTACCATTGCCATTCCCATTACCATTACCTCCACCGTTACCATTCCCACCGTTATTTCCTTGATTTCCATTCCCTTGTCTTCTTAGCTGAGGGCAGTCTCTTTTAATGTGGCCTGGAGCACCACATTCATAACAATTTCCGTTACCGTTTCCCCTGGGAGCTTCATTGTTGCGGTTCTGACCGTTGTTTCCATTGCCCCGATTGTTCCCATAGTTGTTCCCTTGATTGTTGCTGTTCCTTCTGGGGCGGTTTTGCTGCTCGGGTAAAGTTGCCCAACAGTCCTTCGCTTCGTGGCCTCCCTTGCCACACCTTTCGCAGCTCATATTCTTCCTACAATTACCAGCATGATGCTTTCCACACCTGTTGCACAAGGGCAGGTTACCCTTGTAGTTGCTCTGACCATTTCCGCCCTGGCGGTAGTTACCACTGTTATTCCCGGACCTCTTGCTTTGGCCTTGGGAGTTGAAAGACCTCCCAGTGCTGTTGCCCACACTCTGAACATTCATCGAGTTTTCAGGAGCTTCATCATCAGCTTTTCTCTTGCCACTAAGAGCAGTCTTCTCGGTGGCTTTCGCAGGTAGAGTACCTTTCTCGACCTCTTGATCAGTGAGCTTGTGAGCCAAACGGATGGCTTGCTGTACGGTCGCGGGGTTGCTGGCAGTCACCAATCCTTTGATTTGAGGCGCGAGGCCTTCCAGATAACGCTCAATGCGTTTGAACTCAGCATCGGCCATTGTGGGACATAGGACCTCATATTCATGATATCGTGCAGTGTACTGTTCGACTTCAGACCCAGACATCTTCAAATTCAGGAATTCACCCTCAAGCTTCTTGACTTGGTCACGCGGACAGTATTCTTCCATAATGAGTTCCTTAAACGCTGCCCACTGCATGTTATTAGCCGCGTCTAGCCCAACCATCTGAATTTCAGCGTTCCACCAGGAGAGTGCGGCTCCTTCGAAGGTACCAGTAGCAAACTTCACCTTGCTTTCAGCTGGGCAGTTACACATGGAGAAAACCTTTTCGGACTTCTCAATCCACCTAAGGAGTCCTACAGCTCCTTCTTCGCCGGAAAATATCATCGGCTTACAGTCCATGAAGGACTTGAACGTGCAGTGGTGCTGGTTTCCTGATGCATAAATAGTTCGGATTTTAAAATTAAACAGGTCATGATATAATTGCTTTGTGCCTTAACCGGCATAATAGTTACCCTGTGCGGCATATGCAGCTTGGACGGCTGCCACCGCGGCTTGTACATGTTCATTAATCATCGCTTGCAGCTGTGCAGGCGTCATGTTTATGCCGCCTCTTCCGTTTCCTCTTCCAGACATCTTGCTGAACAGTTAAAGTAGCCAGTGTTCAGTCACAGTTATATTTTATACATATCCCATAATATGTATATTAGCCAGTTCCCGTTATCCCACTATTAGTCCAGAAAATTTTTTGTGCAAAATCGAGGCGTCGTCGGAGAACGTCGTAAGTGCTATCGTCGAAGGTCGGCTTCCCATAAAGTCACCGTCGGCGTAGTCGTCGTAGTAGAAATCAGGACGTAACGTGTAGCATCGTTTCGTTGTCGCTTTCCCCAGAGTAGTGTGCGTATTCGCGGTCGCATTTCGTATTCGTGTGTGAAAATTTCCTAAGGTCTTCCGTTAGACTACTTAGACACGGTCTATACATATATATTTATATATATATATACATACGTATTAAGCCTTTACTTACACAGCAGAGCGAGTATCCCAGGTTGGCACGTAAAAAGTTTGTCTTTGGGAATTTGTTTATTCGTTTTGTAACCAAGGTTTTCAAGTTGCAGTTTCCAAATCGTTTTCAAAAATGATTCCAGTTCTCTGCAACCTATGGCTCTGATACCAATCTGTCACACCCCCAAAATACCACTAACGGAGTTTATACCGTTAAGGGGCGCGACTAGACCAGGATCCACAACCATAGTTACAAATACTAAACGAATCAGGGTTAGTTCAAACACCAGTTATAAATCAAAGTCTTAAATTACATACGCAGCGGAAAAATGATTGTCCTTAGCACTAACCACGTGCTTTACATAAATGTCGTTTTAAATCCCCTATTTAGTTTAAATAAAAGTAAACATCTTCTGTGCCATGCCAACCTCCAGCGGATACTCCTTAGCGATCTGCAAAAGTTTAAACCACGCAAGTATCAACCTAACGGTTGGTGAGTTCACAGTGGGCTTGTCATGCATTGGCCCGGTCTCATAATCATAATACGTGTCAAGGTATACTTACAAGTCATTTATTTGGGAAAAGCAATGCTCGTAATTAAATCTCAGTTTATAAATGGGTTGTCCGTGACCTACGTCATCGGGTATGTACTAGTTCCGTAAAGTTAAAGGACTCAACCGATATCGCGGGTAGCTAATCCGTTGTTCCATGCTCTAAGGAAGTTTGTACCAAAGCTGACTTATTTTGTGGGGGCCGAGCCATCCCGTTCGGTGCGGACCTACGTCATCGCGGTTTTTGCCTCCCCCGTGTCCTCTCGGGACCACGGTCAAATAGGCTGATATTGTTCCTCCGTGCACTTCCCGTGCCACGGGGCGGAGTTTGTCAAACTCCAGTAGATCTACCCAACATCCCCTCGCTTTACAATTAATGGCACAATTTTAGTTGAGGACTTTTAAGTTATAAGGCATCCTTAGAAAACATGTGATATCATATGGTTTAGACTTTAACCTACACTAGCCATATTAAAACGTTTTCAGTTTTGTTTCAAAAATAGTTTGTTCAGAGTTCACAAGTGTTTCCCATAAAACACTTCAGTTCGTCAAGTGGGTGCCAAGCATCCCGTGTTCTCATGTTCATCAGTAGGTGCCTAGCACTCTAGAGTTTATCAGCATTGTTTTCGTTGAGTTATTCGGTGTGGCCCAAACGGACTCACGGTAAGCGGGTTAGTGACACTCACCTTTGGTTGCACTGCTACACTTCAAGTAATCCAATTTATGTTTGCTTAACGAAGACCTAGAACACGTTTAGGTCTTAAGTATTAGTTTCGTGTCTAATCTTTACTTAACGTCACTATGGCCCATAACATAGCACGTTGCAACTATGACTCGACATACCGACACACGACACCAATGGTTGATCATAAACAAGGGTTCATATGAATCAGATATCAAACATGTTTCATCATGGCATAATTATGTAAGTCATGGCATAACACTTAAGCAAATTTCACAAGTTTGGTTTTTAGGTCAAGTCTTAGTTTCGCTAGCATAGTTTCGCTAGGCAGTTTCGCTAGGTGCACGGGCAGCACTTTCGCTAGGCAATGCCCGGTGACACAGTTTCGCTAGGCTAGTTTCGCCCGAAACTGCTGACGCAGTTTCGCTAGCCTAGTTTCGCAGGGAAACTGGTTTGAACTTTCGTTCAGGTATTTCGCTCGATAGTTTCGCTCGAGCTGGTCTGGTCAGGTTCCCGGCGACACTATAGTTTCGCTGGTCAGTGTCGCTGGAAGGAGATATAATTTCGCTACTTAGTTTCGCCCAGAGAACATACAGTTTCGCTAGTCGCGAAAAACATACGGATTTGCCTAAAAATCAACCTAACAGCTTCTGATCATACATGCAATTCATTATCTAGCATCCATAGGCATTTATCAACATAAATCAAGCAGCTTTATCATGTTTAACATGAATTTTAATCATCAAATCTCTAAAAATACTTCTAAACCCTAAAATGACCAAAATTGCATAAATCATCATCATGGTTTGTTTTTAAACGTAAAGTTGCTGACTTTATGGTAGATCTAGCATCCCTAAGCACTATCTCAGAAGCATACAAGTTTTCATGAAGGTTTGAGCATACTTTATAAGAAAACACAAAGAAAACACATAAGTAAAGGTTTTTGGGACTCACGGTTCGATCTAGGATCGATAGATGAGATGAGGTGATGGTCCTGAGGCTGAGGTCTCGGTTTCTTGATGGTTTTCTCGGCTGACCAGATTCCAGAGAAGTGTGTGTGTGTGTTTGTTGTGAAATGAGGCAAATGAGGCTACTAGGGTTCATTAAGTTTATTTATATCAGAGGCTAGTTTCGCTGGCAGTTTCGCTGGCCAGGCGAAACTAGCTCTGGTCTCGGGTACATTGATCAGTCTAGCCTGCTACCGGGCGAATCTGTAGTTTCGCTCGGTAGTTTCGCTGACTACCAAATTTAGGCAATTTTCACATAATCAAGTATTTACAATTAATCATGCTATTCACAATAATAAGTCATGTATTTAAATCACATTGCACATAAAGACAATCAATGATGAACACATAACACATATGGACGGGTTCGGTGATCAACCAAAGGTCGTGGACGTATTCGGCCTAGTTATGCATTAGCTACTAAGTTAACACTTATAACGTAACTAACGGGTTTGTCTAACGGAAGTTAACCTTGAAATTCTCGGGTGTCACACATGATATCAAGGAAAAGATATGTGAAAAAGAAAATGAGAAGTCACTGTGTATACATGTGTTCATTTTGCAAAGATTTAAACTTGTTTGATTTTCTTTATTTTGTCAAACGATCGGACTTTCTCTGCGTATCGAAAGATCGACCTTAAGGTAGACGATTTAACGTTCTTATTTCTTTTTGCATGGAACACAGTTGACTAAATCATGAATACAATCATTATGTGATTAAATCACAAATGAACTCACAAAGTGTGATATAAAAGCGAAAACATATCTGAGTATGTCTGATAGTATGGGGTACACTGGTCAAAGCAAATATAATCAATACAATAACATATTCAGATGTTATGAGTATGATTGTGCCTGCGTTTAAGATGGACAAATTATACCAGTAATCGACATGACTTGTGTGCTGAAGTAATTGAAATTGAAATGTAGTTCAGCATGTTATGTTCAATATGATCCCAAGTTGTGATCTTTCTCGCAAAAGACAAAAATAGTGTCTGATTCTGTATTGCATTTATGTTTCATATCTGAAAAGTTCAAAAAGATTTTAGGTGTGTTTCAGCATAAACTTAGAAAAATCAAAAAGATTTTCGGTGTGTTTTGACATAAAGTTTCGAAAAGTCAAAAATATTTTATTTCTTACTTGTTTTCGACCGATCGACATGTGATACGAAATCAAATTTCAGATCTATATCTTGGATTCTCGAAGAGAAGTTTTGCGCCAAGATTAACTTAATTTTTAAAAGAAAAGGAAACCGCATTTCTGTCTTCTGAAATTGCAGGTTATGTGTGTCAAGACTCAAGCATGGTAAAAGGGGAGTTTGTTATATCTTTCACAAGTGGATCTTGACGATCAAAGATAATTCAAGAGTGATCCAGCCATGCAAGCTCTATTTCTGACGAGATTTCAAGTCGAAGATCGGATGCAGCAATGTTGAAGATTGAAGACTGAAGTTTAGTTAAAGAATAGATATACTACACGTTAAGGGGGAGTTTGTTAGAGCATATCCCTATGCTATGAGTGTCTCGTGTATTGTATCTATGTGAGCGTGTCTTAGAATGTATTGTAGTGACTATATCATAGGTGGCGTATCATATGGTCCGGCGGACCATATGGTCCGGCGTACCACGTGGTACGCTGAGTAGTTAGTCACTTAGTATAAATAGGTTTGTGTTAGAATTTGCAGTGTAACCAGTTGAACACTCTGAGTCATTCTACACTTTCTGTGTGTGTTTCTAGAGAGAGAAACTAGAGAGATTTCATTGTTATCTTCAAGTGATTCAATATGAAATCTCTTATTTACATCTCGTGTTCATTACATTGATCAAAGCATGCAGTAGTAAGATCGTATCTCGGTTTTACAAAAATAGATCTCCAACGTGTCACTAGCTTCTTGAGAAATAGACTCGATCTTATTGAACACAATCCTTGAGTCATTTTCTTTTTTTTCCGCCAAAATATAAACACAAATCTTCGAACTCAATAGATGTAAAAACTCACTTAAAGCATTAGAATGAATGGAAATGTTATTTTGGTGTGAATGTAAAAGAGCTCTACGAATGAATTGAGTTTTCTAATTTGTGAGATATTGTTTATACACGAACTTAAAAAAATAGAATCACGAATTAAGTGGATATTGCTGGTAGTATGCGAATGAAAGAAATGCAAGGATCTAGTGTATCAAGAATGAACTAGATTAGGGTTAAGAATGAAAAATGCTGACGTCACGTTGTACTTAGGACAGAGAAACTCCAATTCGCAATTCATATGAACGTATGAATTAACTAGAAATTTCAACCAATCTAATCTATATGATAAGAAATTTGAGAACCGTTAAGAGTTACGGTAGCTAATACCAGCCAAAACGTTCGTCTTGACGAGATCTATACTTTTACTGGCCTAACGACCATTACCCTTTGGTTTGACCCCCACAATCCGCTTGCAAAACCTCCATTTTTGAGTTTGAAGTTTTGACGTTCGATTTTTAACTTCAAGATGAGTGATTTTCAAGCGTTTTCAGCTATGCAAACCTCGATGCAAGCCATGATGAGCTATGATAATGAAATCGGAACAACTCCGAAAGTTCCTAAATTACTTCGATTGTAAGATTATCATAACTGGAAGAAAAGATTTGAATCTTACATATACTCACAAGATGTTGATTGTTGGATTCCGTTTGAAAAACAATATGAGTATCTGTTGATTGCTAATACTTTACCAAAATCGATAAGTGATTTTGAGCCTGAAGAAAAGAAGGTATTTGTAAGAGAAAAGAAAACTTATAGTTTTCTCACGATGGCATTACCCAAAGATTTGATGCATCAGTTTAAGAATTTTCCAACTTCTAAATAATTATGGGATGGTATTCAAGAAAGATGCAAGGGTAATGATCAATACAAGAACACTCGAAAGAAAGTTTTGAAGAAAGAGTTTGATAATTTCGGGCTTTGTGCGAATTAGAAGATCACAGATTTGATTGCACGGTTTTCACATTTAATCAATGAAGTTGACATTGTAGGTGTTAAGAAAGAAAATGATGAATTAAAGGAGAAATTTCTGGAAGCTCTAGCCGAAAAGTGGGAGAATTTTGTGAAGATGTTGTGTAATGATCCAAACTACTCAAGTTGGACATTCAATCAGCTCATAAGCAAATGACAAGCTCGAGAAATGGAATTACTTATGAAAAAGTCAGCAATCCCATCTGTTCAGTTGCCTGAAGTATATTTTGGAGAAAATTATGCTATTGTTCATGCTAAAACAAAGTCACATTCTATTTCAAGTAGTAATCCACTGTTCTTTTGAGTAGATCAATCTTGCAAAATAGATCTCCAACGTGTCACTTTCTTCTTGAGATATAAAATCGATCTTATTGAACACAATTCTTGAGTCACTTTCTTTTTTTTTCCGCCAAAATATAAACACAAATCTTCGAACTCAATAGATGTAAAAACTCACTTAAAGCATTAGAATAAATGGAAAGGTTATTTTGGTGTGAATGTAAAAGAGCTCTATGAATGAATTGAGTTTTCTGATTTGTGAGATATTGTTTATACACAAACTTAAAAAAAATAGGATCACGAATTAAGTGGATATTGCTGGTTGCATGCGAATGAAAGAAATGCAAGGATCTGGTATATCAAGAATGAACTAGATTAGGGTTGAGAATGAAAAATGTTGACGTCACGTTGTACTCAGGACTGAGAAACTCCAATTCACAATTCATATGAACGTATGAACAAACTAGAACTTTCAATCAATCTAATCTCTATGATGAGAAATTTGAGAACCGTTACCAGCCAAAACTTTCGTCTCGACGAGATCTATACTTTTACTGGCCTAACGGCCATTACCCTCTTGTTTGACCCCCAAAATCCGCTTGGAAAACCTCCATTTTTTGTGTTCAAAGTTTTGACGTTCGATTTTAGCTTCAAAATGAGTGAACCTCGATGCAAGCCAGGATGAACTATGATAATGAAATCGGAACAACTCATAAAGTTCCTAAATTACTTCGAGTGGAAGATTATCGTAACTAGAAGAAAAGATTTGAATCTTACATATACTCACAAGATGTTGATTGTTAGATTCCGATTGAAAAACAAGATGAGTATCCGTAAGTGATTTTGAGCCTGAAGAAAAGAATGTATTTGCATGAGAAAAGAAAACTTAAAGTTTTCTCATAATGGCATTACCCAAAGATTTGATGCATCAATTTAAAAAATTTCCAACTTCTGAACAATTATGAGAATCTATTAAAGAAAGATGTGAGGGTAATGATCAATACAAGAACACTCAAAAGAAAGTTTTGAATAAAGAGTTTTATAATTTCAGCTTTGTGAGAATGAGAAGATCACAGATTTGATTGCACAGTTTTCACATTTAATCAATGAACTTGACATTGTAAGTGTTAAGAAAGAAAATGATGAATTAAAGGAGAAATGCCCGGAAGCTCTACCCGACAAGTGGGAGAATTTTGTGATGATGTTGTCTAATGATCCAAACTACTCAAGTTGGAAATTCAATCAGCTGATAAGCAATTGACAAGCTCGGGAAATGGAATTACTTGTGAAAAAGTCAGCAATTCCATCTGTTCAGAATCCTGAAGTATATTTTGGAGAAAATTCTACTAATGTTCTTCTTAAAACAAAGTCACATTCTATTTCAAATAGTAATCCAACGTTCTTTTGAGTTGATCAATCTTGCAAAATAGATCTCCAACGTGTCACTTAGCTTCTTGAGAAATAAACTCGATCTTATTGAACACAATCCTTGAGTCATTTTCTTTTTTTTCCGCCAAAATATAAACACAAATCTTCGAACTAAATAGATGTAAAAACTCACTTAAAGCATTAGAATGAGTGGAAAGGTTATTTTGGTGTGGATGTAAAAGAGTTCTACGAATGAATTGAGTTTTCTGATTTGTGAGATATTGTTTATACACGAACTTAAAAAAATAGGATCACGAATTAAGTGGATATTGCTGGTAGCATGCGAATGAAAGAAATGCAAGGATCTGGTGTATCAAGAATGAACTAGATCAGGGTTAAGAATTAATAATGCTGATGTCACGTTGTACTCAGGAGAGAGAAACTCCAATTCAAAATTAATATGAACGTATGAACAAACTAGAACTTTCAATCAATCTAATATCTATGATAAGAAGTTTGAGAACCGTTAAGAGTTACAGGAGCTAATACCAGCCAAAACGTTTGTCTCAACGAGTTCTATACTTTTACTGGCCAAACGGCCAGCACCCTCCGGTTTGACCTCCAAAATCCGCTTGGAAAACCTCCGTTTTTTGTGTTCGAAGTTTTGACATTCAATTTTTAACTTCAAGATGAGTGACTTTCAAGCGTTTTAAGCTATGCAAACCTCGATGAAAGCCATGATGAACTATCATAATGAAATTGGAACAACTCAGAAAGTTCCTAAATTACTTCGATTGGAAGATTATCATAACTGGAAGAAAAGATTTGAATCTTACATATACTCACAAGATATTGATTGTTGGATTCCGATTGAAAAACAATATGAGTATCCGTTGATTGCTAATACTTTACCAAAATCGATAAGTGATTTTGAGCCTGAAGAAAAGAAGTTATTTGCAAGAGAAAAGAAAACTTAAAGTTTTCTCACAATAGCATTACCCAAAGATTTGATGCATCAGTTTAAGAATTTTCCAACTTCTGAACAATTATGGGATGCTATTAAAGAAAGATGCGAGGGTAATGATCAATATAAGAACACTCGAAAGAAAGTTTTGAAGAAAGAGTTTGATAATTTCGGGCTTTGTGAGAATGAGAAGATCACAGATTTGATTGCACGGTTTTCAAATTTAATAAATGAACTTGACATTGTAGGTGTTAAGAAAGAAAATTGTCACACCCCCAAATTAACCATTAAAGGAGTTTATACCGTTAAGGGGTGCGACCAGACCAGGACCACAACCATTAGTTACAAATACTAAACGAATCAGAGTAAAGTCCAAACATTAATAATAAAAACAGTTTAACAGTACGCAGCGGAAAACATTATCTTTAGCACTAACCACGTGCTTTACATAAACATTGTTTTAATTTCCCAAGTTTAGTTTAAATAAAAATAAACATCTTCTTGTGCCATGTCAACCTGCTCCGGATACTCTTCAGCGATCTGCAAAAGTGAAAACCACGCAAGTGTCAACCTAACGGTTGGTGAGTTCACAGTGGGCATGTCACGCATTGGCCCGGTCTCATAATCATAATCGAGTCAGCATATCCTTATGAAATATTCATTTGTGAAAAGCAATGCTTAGTGATATCCAAAATCATATTATTGTGGTTTAGTAAAAGTATTCTCCGTAACCTACGTTATCGGGTATGTACTAGTTTTGTATAGTTAAAGTGCTCAACCGATATCGCGGGTAGCTAATCCGTTGTTCCATGCACTAAGGAAGTTTGTACCAAAGCTGACCATAAATTATTGTAGTGGCCGTGCCATCAGGTTCTGCGGACCTACGTTATCGCGGATTTGCCTCCCCCGTGTCCTCTCGGGATCACGGTCAGATAGGCTGATATTGTACCTCCGTGCACTCCCCGTGCCACGGGGCGGAGTTTGTCAAACTCCAGTAGATCTACCCAACATCCCCTCGCTTTACAATTAATGGTACAATTTAGTTGAGGACTTTTAAGTTTTCAAGGCATCCTTAGAAATCATGTGATATCATGTGGTTTAGACTTTAACCTACGCTAGCCATATTAAAAAGGTTTACCGGATTCTCATGAATCTCAAAAGTGTTTTCAGTTTCGTTTCAGAAATAGTTGTTTAAGTAATTCACAAGTGCTTCCCATAAAGCACTTCAAGTTCATCAAGTGGGTGCCGAGCACTCCAAGTTTTCAAATTCATCAGGGAGGTGCATAGCACTCTCGAGGCTGTCAGCATTGTTTTTCATTTGGTTATTCGGTGTGACCCAAACGGGTTCATGGTAATCGGGTTAATGACACTCACCTTGGGTTGCACTGCTACACTTGCTATATAATCCAAGTTTGATTAACGAAGACCTATGAACACGTTTAGGTCTTAAGTATTAGTTTTGTGTCTAATCTTTACTTAACGTCACTATGGCCCATAACATAGCACGTTGGAACTACGACACGACATAACGACACACGACACCGATGGTTGATCATAAACAAGGGTTCATATACATCAGAAATCAAAGCATGTATCATCATAGCATAATCATGTAAGTCATGGCATAACATTCAAGCAAATTGCACAAGTTTGGATTCTGGTCTCAGTTTCGCTAGCAGTTTCGCTAGGCAGTTTCGCTGTGTGCACGGGTAGCACTTTCGCTAGGCAATACCCGATTACACAGTTTCGCTAGGCTAGTTTCGCTCGAAACTGTTGGCACAGTTTCGCTAGCCTAGTTTCGCCCGAAACTGGTTTGAACTTTCGTTCAGGGAATTTCGCTCGGTAGTTTCGTCCGAACAGGTCTGGTTGGTTTACCCGGCGACACTATAGTTTCGCTGTATAGTGTCGCTGGAAGGAGATATATATAGTTTCGCTGGACAGTTTCGCCCAGAGAACACAGTAGTTTCGCTGGTCGCGAAAAACACATAAATCAGTCTAAAAATCAATCTAACAGCTTCCATATTACATGCAATTCATTATCTAGCATACATAACCATTTACCAACATCACAGAAGTCATTTTAACACCTTTAGCATGCATTTTCATCATCAAATCACCAAAAACACATTTTAACCTAAAATGACCTAATCTAGCATAAATCTTCAACATGGATGGATTTCACACGTAAAGTTTCTGACTTTATAACAGATCTAGCAATCCTAAGCAACATATCAGAAGATCAAGTGATTCCATGGAGGTTTGGTCATGCTTTTTAAGTAAAACACATAGAAAACATAAAAATGGTGGTTTTGGGACTCACGGTTCGATCTCCAAGCTTGATGGATGATGGTTCGGGGCTGAGATCTCGATGGCTCGGTGTGAATCTCGACTGACCAGATTTCCAGGAGAAAGATGGAGTGTGTGTGTGTTTTTGTGTAAAGGAGGCAAATGGAGAAACTAGGGTTCATTAAGATATTATATATCAGGGACTAGTTTCGCTGGCTAGTTTCGCTGGCCAAGCGAAACTGACCCTGTGAGTCAAAGGTTAGGCTAGCCGGGCGACACTATAGTTTCGCCCGGTAGTTTCGCTGGACCCCAAAAGTGACTAATTTACATTCTAAGCAAGATAAGCACGGTTCATGAATTTCACACAATTACACAATTAATCAACAAACATGTTGCACATACTTCCTCATAGAGACAATTCAATAAATAAACACATATGGACGGGTTCGGTGATCAACCAAAGGACGTGGACGTATTCGGCCTAGTTGAGCATTGGTTACTAAGTTAATACTTATAACGTAACTAACGGAGATTGTCTAACGGAAGTAAACCTTGAAATTCTCGGATGTCACATCATCCCCTTGTAATTGGAATTTTCGTCCCGAAAATTATTCTTGCGTCGTAGCGTTCGCAGCCTCGGCTGTCGTTGTTGCTGTATTTGCTGGGAAAAGAAAGCAAAAGTTTTAGGGTCGTCACATCCTCCTCCTGTTACAGGAATTTTGGTCCCCAAAATTTAAATCATACCTTGAGTTTCTGTGGACGTTTTCTCGAACAAGTGAGGATACTTTTTCTTCATTTGATCCTCTCGTTCCCAAGTATATTCCGGTCCACGCTTTGAGTTCCATCGAACCTTGACGATCGGAATCTTGCTACGTCTGAGGGCTTTCTCCTCGCGTCCCATAATTTCTACCGGTTGCTCAATAAATCTCAAATGTTCATCAATTTCCAATTCCTCCAAAGGATTTATTTCGGTGTCTTCAGCCAGACATTTCTTTAAGTTAGAAACGTGAAACACGTTGTGAACTCCATCGAGTTCGGCCGGGAGTTGTAATCGGTAGGCCACCGGGCCTACTTCCCCGATGATTTTAAACGGACCGATATAACGAGGATTCAACTTTCCACGTTTTCCAAAGCGTATCACTCCTTTCCAGGGAGATACCTTCAATAGTACCTTGTCGCCTACCTCGAACTTCAAAGGTTTACGGCGTTTGTCAGCATAGCTCTTTTGCCTGTCACGTGCTGCGGCTATCCGCTTTCTGATTTGAATAATCCGTTCAGTTGTGTCGTGAATGATTCCTGGTCCGGTGATTCCCTTCTCACCCGTTTCTGCCCAACACACGGGCGATCTACATTTTCTGCCATATAGTGCTTCAAAATGTGCTGCACCGATACTTGAATGATAACTGTTGTTGTAGGAGAACTCCACCAACGGAAGGTGAGCCTCCCAGTCTTTACCGAAGTCGAGAACGGAAGCTCGTAGCATATCTTCTAAAGTCTGAATCGTTCGTTCCGTCTGACCATCGGTCTATGGGTGATAAGCTGTACTCATATCCAGTCTGGTTCCCAGTGATTCTTGCATAGCTTGCCATAGTCGGGAAGTAAATCAAGGATCTCTGTCGGAGATGATAGTCTTAGGCACTCCATGACGTGCCACAATTCGGTCAATGTACAGCTTGGTTAACTTATCCATATTGTCAGTTTCCTTCATCGGGATAAAATGTGCAGATTTGGTTAATCGATCAATGATAACCCAAATCGCATCCGGTCGATTCGATCGATGAGGTAATCCTGTTACGAAGTCCATGGAGATATCCTCCCATTTCCATTCTGGGATCTTTGGTTGTTGCAGTAATCCAGCAGGCTTTCGATACTCGACCTTAACCCTTGAGCATGTTAAACACTTAGCCACATATCGCGCAATGTCGGCTTTCATGTTCGGCCACCAGTATAAGTTCTTCAAATCCTGGTACATTTTATCCGATCCAGGGTGCACTGAATATCTTGACTTGTGAGCCTCGTCCATCACGAGCTCACGAAGATTCCCAAGTAGAGGAATCCAAACTCTGTCATTATAATACCTGAGTCCATCAGACTTAACCTCAGAGTGACCATCTACACCACGCAGTGCTTCAGCTGCGAAGTTTTCTTCCTTTAAAGCTTCTTGTTGGGCATCGCGGATTCGATCCGGCAATCCCGTGTGAATGGTAAGTTGCAGCGCTCGTACTCGTCGAGGCTTTTCGTATTCTTTCCGACTTAAAGCATCAGCAACAACATTGGCTTTTCCCGGGTGATATTTGATTGCTAAGTCATAATCATTCAGTAGCTCGACCCATCGTCGTTGTCGCATGTTGAGATCCTGCTGATCAAAGATGTGCTGTAAGCTTTTGTGGTCGGTAAATATTGTGCACTTTGTTCCGTAGAGGTAATGTCTCCAAATCTTGAGTGCATGAACAACGGCTCCCATTTCCAAATCATGCGTTGTATAATTCTTCTCAGTGTCCTTCAGTTGCCTGGACCCATAGGCAATCACTTTGTCCCGTTGCATCAACACGCAACCGAGTCCTTGGATGGATGCATCACAGTAAACTACAAAGTCGTCGATCCCATCGGGTAACGCAAGAATTGGAGCTGAACATAACATATCTTTAAGAGTTTGAAACGCGTGTTCTTCTTTTTGACCCCATCTATATTGCACTCCTTTGTGCGTCAAAGCCGTCAAGGGTTGAGCCAATTGCGAGAAATCCTTGATGAATCTTCGGTAATATCCGGCAAGTCCCAAAAATTGTCGGATTTCGGTTGGCGCTCTCGGAGTAGACCAATTCTTGATAGCTTCTACTTTAGCTGGGTCGACATGAATTCCTTCCTGATTAACAATGTGTCCAAGAAACTGGACTTCGCGAATCCAAAAATCGCATTTTGAAAACTTGGCATAAAGCTGTTCCTTGCGGAGCAATTCCAAAATAAGTCGCAGGTGCTCCTCGTGTTCTTCCTTTGTCTTGGAGTAGATCAAAATATCATCGATGAAAACTATCACAAACTTATCGAGGTACGGCTTCCACACTCGATTCATCAGATCCATAAATACGGCCGGTGCATTGGTTAGCCCAAACGGCATAACCAGGAATTCGTAGTGACCATACCGAGTTCTAAAGCAGTCTTGGGGACATCCTCATCGCGAACGCGAAGCTGGTGATATCCAGACCGTAGATCAATCTTTGAAAAGTAGCTCGAACCTTGCAGCTGGTCGAAGAGATCGTCGATTCGAGGAAGTGGATACCGATTCTTGATCGTAACCTTGTTAAGCTCTCGGTAGTCAATACACATTCGGAACGTTCCATCCTTCTTCTTAACAAACAAAACCGGTGCTCCCCATGGAGACGAACTTGGACGAATAAACCCTTTGTCGAGTAGCTCTTGAAGTTGTGCGGAGAGTTCGTTGAGTTCGCTTACTGCCAAACGGTAAGGTGCGCGTGCAATCGGAGCGGCTCCAGGAGCTAAGTCGATCCCAAACTCTACTTGACGAAATGGAGGCAAACCAGGCAGATCTTCAGGAAATACATCATGGAAGTCGCGGACTATCGGGTAGTCGTCGATTCTACGCTCGGGAAGTGTCTTGTCGGCGACGTTTGCAAGGATCGCGAAGTGACCTTTACGAAGGCACTTTTGAGCTTTTAGAAATGAAATAATACCGGTGACTGTTCCACCTTTTTCACCTTGGACCGTTAACACTTTACCTCCTTCGAGTGGAATACGAACCACTTTTTCTTTACATAAGATTTCAGCTCGACTCTCAGATAACCAATCCATTCCTACTATAACATCAAAACTACCAATCGGGAAAGGCATAAGGTCGATTCCTAATGTATGGCCAGCTAGTTCTAACTTACAGTCCTTAACTATCTGAGTTGTATCGTGAAGTTTACCATTCACTAGTTCTACCACATATTTAGCGTCTAAGGCAATCGGTTTAGCATTAATCAACTTAGCAAATTTAGTGGAAATAAAGCTTCTTTCAGCACCAGAATCAAACAATACAGTAGCAAAGAAACCATTAAGGATGAATTTACCGTTAATCACATTGGCGTCGTTGCGAGCTTCACCTTGACCCATGACGAAAGCTCGACCTCTACCATTCCCACCATTTCCGTTTCCACCATTACCATTCCCACCGTTACCATTCCCGTTGCCCGGGTTCCCACCGTTGCCATTGTTTCCATTTCCTTGTCTGCGCAAACGCGGGCAGTCTTTCCTCATGTGGCCTTGCGCACCACATTCATAACAGCCACGGGCTCCACCGTTGTTGTTCTGATTGTTTCCTTGCCCGTTGCGGTTGTTTCCATTTCCCTTGTTGTTATTTCCTCCTTGGTTCTGACCGTTGTTGTTCAACTTTTGTAGGTTGGTCCAGCAGTTGTTGGCCTCATGCCCCGGTTTACCACATCTTCCACACTCCAAACCCTTGGTACACATACCATTGTGGTGTCTCCCGCACTTGTTACAAAACGGAGCTTTACCCTTGTAGTTTCCATTTCCGCCCTGGCGGTTGTTGCTCCCACTGTTGCTACCATTGTTGAAATTTGGCCTTGCGTTGTCAGACCGCTTGTTCTGATATTGGGAGTTAGAGGATCTCCCAGATTGATTCCCAACAGTTTGATTGTTCACAGATGTCGCTGGAGCTTCTTCTTCAGCCTTACGCTTGCCACTTAAGGCAGTCTTCATAGTGAGCTTTGCGGGTAGTGTACCCCTCTCGATCTCCTGATCAGTCAACTTATGAGCCAAACGAATGGCTTGCTGCACGGTTGTTGGGTTGCTGGCGGTCACCAAGCTCTTGATTTGGGGTGCGAGACCCTCCAGATAACGCTCAATGCGTTTGAATTCAGCATCAACCATTGTTGGGCAGAGTACAGCGTACTCGTGGTAACGCGCAGTGTATTCCTCAATCTCTGACCCAGACATCTTGGAGTTCAAAAATTCTCCTTCAAGCTTCTTGACTTGGTCCCGAGGGCAGTACTCCTCCATAATCAGTTCCTTAAATGCTTCCCATTCCATGTCATTTGCCGCATTTACCCCAACCATTTGGATTTCGGCGTTCCACCAGGAGAGAGCTGCTCCCTCGAAAGTACCAGTCGCAAATTTCACCTTGTTCTCAGCAGGGCAGTTACACATGGAGAAGACCTTCTCAGACTTCTCGATCCACCTGAGGAGTCCTACCGCTCCTTCCTCGCCGGAAAACGTCATTGGCTTGCAGTCCATGAAAGTCTTAAATGTGCAGTGATGGACGTTTCCTGATACAATTAATAGTTCGGGTTCAAATTTAAACAGGTCAAAATATATATATCGCCCTGTGCCTTAACCGGCATAATTATTACCATGGGCAGCAATTGTAGCTTGGACAGCTGCCACGGCGGCTTGCACATGCTCGTTGATCATTACTTGCAGTTGCGCGGGCGTCAGGTTGATGTTGTTCCTTCCGGCTCTTTCAGACATTTTCTGGACAGTTTAAAGTAGGCAGTGTTCAGTCACAGTTATACTTTATACATATCCCATAATATGTATATTAACAATTCCCGTTATCCCACTATTAGTCCAGAAAATTTTTGTGCAAAATGGAGGCGTCGTCGAGGAACGTCGTAAGTCGTAAGTAGCTATCGTCGAAAGTCGGCTTCCCCATAAAAGTCACCGTCGGCGTAGTCAGCGTAGTAGAAATCAGGACGTAGCGTGTAGCATCGTTTCGTTGTCGCTTTCCCCCGGCATAGTGCGCGCATTAGCGTTCGCGTTTCGTATTCATGTGTGAAAATTTCCTAAGGCTTTCCGTTATACTTCCTAGACACGGTCTATATATATATTTATATCTATATATATATACATACGTACTAAGCTTTTACTTACACAGCAGAGCGAGTATCCCAGGTTGGCACGTAATTATTTTGGTTTTGGGAATTTTGTTTATTCGTTTGTAACTAAGGTTTTTCAAGTTGCAGTTTCCAAATCGTTTTAGAAAATGATTCCAGTTCTCTGCAACTTATGGCTCTGATACCAATCTGTCACACCCCCAAATTAACCACTAACGGAGTTTATACCGTTAAGGGGTGCGACCAGACCAGGACCACAACCATTAGTTACAAATACTAAACGAATCAGAGTAAAGTCCAAACATTAATAATAAAAACAGTTTAACAGTACGCAGCGGAAAACATTATCTTTAGCACTAACCACGTGCTTTACATAAACATTGTTTTAATTTCCCAAGTTTAGTTTAAATAAAAATAAACATCTTCTTGTGCCATGTCAACCTGCTCCGGATACTCTTCAGCGATCTGCAAAAGTGAAAACCACGCAAGTGTCAACCTAACGGTTGGTGAGTTCACAGTGGGCATGTCACGCATTGGCCCGGTCTCATAATCATAATCGAGTCAGCATATCCTTATGAAATATTCATTTGTGAAAAGCAATGCTTAGTGATATCCAAAATCATATTATTGTGGTTTAGTAAAAGTATTGTCCGTAACCTACGTTATCGGGTATGTACTAGTTTTGTATAGTTAAAGTGCTCAACCGATATCGCGGGTAGCTAATCCGTTGTTCCATGCACTAAGGAAGTTTGTACCAAAGCTGACCATAAATTATTGTAGTGGCCGTGCCATCAGGTTCTGCGGACCTACGTCATCGCGGATTTGCCTCCCCCGTGTCCTCTCGGTATCACGGTCAGATAGGCTGATATTGTACGTCCGTGCACTCCCCGTGCCACGGGGCGGAGTTTGTCAAACTCCAGTAGATCTACCCAACATCCCCTCGCTTTACAATTAATGATACAATTTAGTTGAGGACTTTTAAGTTTTCAAGGCATCCTTAGAAATCATGTGATATCATGTGGTTTAGACTTTAACCTACGCTAGCCATATTAAAAAGGTTTACCGGATTCTCATGAATCTCAAAAGTGTTTTCAGTTTCGTTTCAGAAATAGTTGTTTAAGTAATTCACAAGTGCTTCCCATAAAGCACTTCAAGTTCATCAAGTGGGTGCCGAGCACTCCAAGTTTTCAAGTTCATCAGGGAGGTGCATAGCACTCTCGAGGCTGTCAGCATTGTTTTTCATTTGGTTATTCGGTGTGACCCAAATGGGTTCACGGTAATCGGGTTAGTGACACTCACCTTGGGTTGCACTGCTACACTTGCTATATAATCCAAGTTTGATTAACGAAGACCTATGAACACGTTTAGGTCTTAAGTATTAGTTTTGTGTCTAATCTTTACTTAACGTCACTATGGCCCATAACATAGCACGTTGGAACTACGACACGACATAACGACACACGACACCGATGGTTGATCATAAACAAGGGTTCATATACATCAGAAATCAAAGCATGTATCATCATAGCATAATCATGTAAGTCATGGCATAACATTCAAGCAAATTGCACAAGTTTGGATTCTGGTCTCAGTTTCGCTAGCAGTTTCGCTAGGCAGTTTCGCTGTGTGCACGGGCAGCACTTTCGCTAGGCAATACCCGATGACACAGTTTCGCTAGGCTAGTTTCGCTCGAAACTGTTGGCACAGTTTCGCTAGCCTAGTTTCACCCGAAACTGGTTTGAACTTTCGTTCAGGGAATTTCGCTCGGTAGTTTCGTCCGAACAGGTCTGGTTGGTTTACCCGGCGACACTATAGTTTCGCTGTATAGTGTCGCTGGAAGGAGATATACATAGTTTCGCTGGACAGTTTCGCCCAGAGAACACAGTAGTTTCGCTGGTCGCGAAAAACACATAAATCAACCTAAAAATCAATCTAACAGCTTCCATATTACATGCAATTCATTATCTAGCATACATAACCATTTACCAACATCACAGAAGTCATTTTAACACCTTTAGCATGCATTTTCATCATCAAATCACCAAAAACACATTTTAACCTAAAATGACCTAATCTAGCATAAATCTTCAACATGGATGGATTTCACACGTAAAGTTTCTGACTTTATAACAGATCTAGCAATCCTAAGCAACATATCAGAAGATCAAGTGATTCCATGGAGGTTTGGTCATGCTTTTTAAGTAAAACACATAGAAAACATAAAAATGGTGGTTTTGGGACTCACGGTTCGATCTCCAAGCTTGATGGATGATGGTTCGGGGCTGAGATCTCGATGGCTCGGTGTGAATCTCGACTGACCAGATTTCCAGGAGAAAGATGGAGTGTGTGTGTGTTTTTGTGTAAAGGAGGCAAATGGAGAAACTAGGGTTCATTAAGATATTATATATCAGGGGCTAGTTTCGCTGGCTAGTTTCGCTGGCCAAGCGAAACTGACCCTGTGAGTCAAAGGTTAGGCTAGCCGGGCGACACTATAGTTTCGCCCGGTAGTTTCGCTGGACCCCAAAAGTGACTAATTTACATTCTAAGCAAGATAAGCACGGTTCATGAATTTCACACAATTACACAATTAATCAACAAACATGTTGCACATACTTCCTCATAGAGACAATTCAATAAATAAACACATATGGACGGGTTCGGTGATCAACCAAAGGACGTGGACGTATTCGGCCTAGTTGAGCATTGGTTACTAAGTTAATACTTATAACGTAACTAACGGAGATTGTCTAACGGAAGTAAACCTTGAAATTCTCGGATGTCACAAAAATGATGAATTAAATGAGAAATTTCTAGAAGCTCTACCCGAAAAGTAGGAGAATTTTGTGATTATGTTGTCTAATGATCCAAAATACTCAAGTTGGACATTCAATCAGCTGATAAGCAAATTACAAGCTCGGGAAATGGAATTACTTGTGAAAATGTCAACAATTCCATCTGTTCAGAATCATGAAGTATATTTTGGAGAAAATTCTACTACTGTTCATGCTAAAATAAAGTCACATTCTATTTTAAGTAGTAATCCACTGTTCTTTTGAGTAGATCAATCTTGCAAAATAGATCTCCAACGTGTCACTTGCTTCTTGAGATATAAACTCGATCTTACTGAACACAATTCTTGAGTCATTTTCTTTTTTTTTCCGCCAAAATTACACAAACTTAAAAAAAATAGGATCACGAATTAAGTGGATATTGCTGGTTGCATGCGAATGAAAGAAATGCAAGGATCTGGTGTATCAAGAATGAACTAGATTAGGGTTAAGAATGAAAAATGCTGACGTCACGTTGTACTCAGGACAGAGAAACTCCAATTCACAATTCATATGAACGTATGAACAAACTAGAACTTTCAATCAATCTAATCTCTATGATAAGAAATTTGAAAACTGTTAAGAATTAAAGTAGCTAATACCAGCCAAAACGTTCGCCTCGACGAGATCTATACTTTTACTGGCCTAAAGGCCATTACCCTCTTGTTTGACCCCCAAAATCCTCTTGGAAAACCTCCATTTTATGTGTTTGAAGTTTTGACGTTCGACTTTAACTTCAAAATGAGTGATTTTTTAAGTGTTTTCAGCTATGCAAACCTCGATGCAAGCCATGATGAACTATGATAATGAAATCGGAACAACTCATAAAGTTCCTAAATTACTTCGAGTGGAAGATTATCGCAACTAGAAGAAAAGATTTGAATATTACATATACTTACAAGATGTTGATTGTTGGATTCCGATTGAAAAATAATATGAGTATCTGTTGATTGTTAATACTTTACCGAAATCGGTAAGTGATTTTGAGCCTGAAGAAAAGAAGGTATTTGCAAGAGAAAAGAAAACTTAAAGTTTTCTCATAATGGCATTACCCAAAGATTTGATGCATCAGTTTAAAAATTTTCCAACTTCTGAACAATTATGGGAAGTTATTAAAGAAAGATGCGAGGGTAATGAAAAATACAAGAACACTCAAAAGAAAGTTTTGAAGAAAGAGTTTGATAATTTCAGCTTTGTGAGAATGAGAAGATCACAGATTTGATTGCACAGTTTTCACATTTAAACAATGAACTTGACATTGTAGGTGTTAAGAAAGAAAATTATGAATTAAAGGAGAAATTTCTGGAAGCTCTACCCGATAAGTGGGAGAATTTTGTGATGATGTTGTCTAATGATCCAAACTACTCAAGTTGGACATTCAATCAGCTGATACAAAAATTACAAGCTCGGAAAATGGAATTACTTGTGAGAAAGTCAGTAATTCCATCTGTTCAGAATCTTGAAGTATATTTTGGAGAAAATTCTGCTACTCTTCATGCTAAAACAAAGTCACATTCTATTTTATGCAGTAATCCACCGTTCTTTTGAGTTGATCAATCTTGCAAAATAGATCTCCAACGTGTCACTAGCTTCTTGAGAAATAAACTCGATCTTACTGAACACAATCCTTGAGTCATTTTCTTTTTTTTTTCCGCCAAAATATAAACACAAATCTTCGAACTAAATAGATGTAAAAACTCACTTAAAGCATTAGAATGAGTCGAAAGGTTATTTTGGTATGGATGTAAAAGAGCTCTACGAATGAATTGAGTTTTCTGATTTATGAGATATTGTTTATACACGAACTTAAAAAAATAGGATCACGAATTAAGTGGATATTGCTGGTAGCATGCGAATGAAATAAATGCAAGGATCTGGTGTATCAATAATGAACTAGATTAGGGTTAAGAATGAAAAATGTTGACGTAACGTTGTACTCAGGACAGAGAAACTCCAATTCGAAATTCATATGAACGTATGAACAAACTATAACTTTCAATCAATCTAATCTCTATGATAAGAAATTTGAGAACTGTTAAGAGTTACAGGAGCTAATACAAGCCAAAACGTTCGTCTCGGCGAGTTCTATACTTTTACTGGCCTAACGACCAGTACCCTCCGGCTTGACCTCCAAAATCCGCTTGGAAAACCTCCGTTTTTTGTGTTCAAAGTTTTGACGTTCGATTTTTAACTTCAAGATGAGTGACTTTCAAGCGTTTTCAGCTATGTAAACCTCGATGAAAGCCATGATGAACTATGATAATGAAATTGGAACAACTCAGAAAGTTCTTAAATTACTTCGATTGGAAGATTATCATAACTGGAAGAAAAGATCTGAATCTTACATATACTCACAAGATGTTGATTGTTGTACTCAGGACAGAGAAACTCCAATTCGCAATTCATATGAACGTATGAACAAACTAGTACTTTCACTCAATCTGTTGAGGCTAGATTATGAGGCTTGTAATATAAAATAGTTTGGGCTAGGCTTAGAGGGTTTATTTAGTTTAGTAGACTAGTTTAATTGGGTTTACTATTGGGCTTGGGGTTTAAGATTGGGTTTACCATTATGGTTTA
This sequence comes from Deinandra increscens subsp. villosa, assembly GCA_039602395.1. Taxonomy (NCBI): domain Eukaryota; kingdom Viridiplantae; phylum Streptophyta; class Magnoliopsida; order Asterales; family Asteraceae; genus Deinandra; species Deinandra increscens. The sequence goes on from JBCNJP010000027.1 coordinate 108,703,786, forward strand.
AGGGCCCAATTGTAAACTCATGGGGTGGCTATATAAACCCCATGAGTTCACCATCATGGAGGAGGCTTGTTTACAATTTCCAAGAGCAGCCAAGTGATTACGATCGTAAACTCGAGAGAAACTGAGTTTACGATTTCTTATTTGTACCCGAAAAGTTCATCTTGTGTGCAAAGATCAGGTTTTTCACGTTTTAATCATCGTTTTCTTGGTTTTCTTCTCTTCTCTTTCTTGAATCACTAATCTAACCGGATTCCGCACATTTAGATTAGATAATATCGTGAATGGTTGTTGATTCTGGACTAACAATTGGTATCAGAGCCAAGAATTTGTGATTCGAGGTTCTCACGATATTGGATTCAAGTATTTTCTGGAAAAAGGTTTGAGTTTTGAAGGTTTGAAGCTGTTCTTCACGTTTACGATCTGAGCTGCTGCTGTTCTTGAGGGTTTACGATCTGTTTCTGGGTTTATTGAGTGTTTACGACTGGTTGTTCTTGAAGATCTTCATCGCAAACGAGTTTACGACATCAAGACAAGATTTTTGGGCGTTTACGATCAACAGTTTCGTGTTTACGACTTTTCTAACCGAAATCGTGTTTACGATATTTCTTACCGGAATCAGCGTTTACGACTTTACCTATCGGAAACGAGTTTACAATTGAAACTTATCGGAATCTGGAGTTTACGATCCACAGGCGATTACGATCGTAAACAGGTGATTACGATCGTAAACAGGTGATTACGATCGTAAACAGGGATTACGATCGGAAACATGGTTGGTTTACGGCAAAAAGTCACTATTTCACACTTTCACGGAAACGGACATAACTTTTGACTCGTTTGGAGTTAGAAGCTCAAATTTTTACACGACGTCCGTGAGAACGAGCCCCAGAATTACCCCTGACTAATGTCCAAGGGAGCTCATTTGGACCCCCAAATTCCACTCCGAAGGCCTCTGTTTTCACGTTTTAAGTTTTTGACATTATTCTTTGAATAGTACTTTTGCCGTTTTTGCCGATTTTTCAAAATTTTCAAAGGCTGCATATCTAAAGAAAGAAAATGAGTTCAGTGGTTGAAGAAAAGAATATGGTTGAGGACAAGGATGCTTTCGCAGATGAAGTTGACATAACTAAGATATGCCCCAATCCTACTTGTGCTCGTTTAATTCCTGGCCTTAGACAACTTTGGAAGAATAGTGAGATAGAATTATTTGATATGCGATGTTCTAGAAGTTTGTTTAAGGGTAGATGGGAAAAGATTGAGGAGAAAGTTAAAGCTAAAAAACTAGACATTGAGAAATATCAAAAGCTAGCTACGGAGAAATCTATCCTTTATGATCGAGCTAGGATTGAGATATCTGAGCTGACACAGAAATTAACTGAACCACAGCAAAAATATGATGAGCTGCAGGTCAAGTATGATTGCAATCAGGAAAGAAATCAGCGAATGCTCGATGCAGGGAAGGAATTGTCACGTGCTGTTGTGACTGGTCAAGTTGGGAAAGACACAACTGGGTTTGGAACAGAGAAAACTGATAAGTCCTTGGCTGCAAACAACATTATTCCTCCACCAGTTCCCAGAGACATTATAGAAATGCTTCTTAGTGAGGATCAAGTTGAACGAACCAAGTCTGATTATAAAGAAGCTGCTCCTCCTATTGATAGTGTCTTGGTTGGAACTACACCATTGACTCAAGAAGAAATTGATATTGAAGCAAACATGACTTATGGTGAAGGGAGAGTAGAGGATATATCAGACAATGATGCTGAGTGCCAGAAATATGATAGGTGTCATAACTCTAAGTCTGAAGATGCTGGGATAGAGTTGAAACCATACCCTAAAATTGAAACCCCATACTTCAAAGTAATTGATGAAGTCAAAAGGGAAAAAGTGATCTTGACGACACGGCCTGAGGGGAAGATCCTTATGACATCTGGATTAATGTTTGACCAAGAACCAGATGTTGGATATGACTTACCATCCTTCTCCTCCAAGTTCAAGGGAATAACTGATGGAGAGATAAGTGAACCTAAAGTTGAGAGGCCAAAGATCACCATCAAGCACCCGAATATGAAACCAACAGCTGGAGTGAAGAATGAAAAACTCAAGGGAGTAGCTGTGTCTCCCATTTCTTCAGTTGGATCATGCAGTTGCCGTTGTAATTGCAAGAATGATGCTTCAACGTCACAGAATCAAGGAAGCACAAAGACAGTAAAGACAAGTTCAACACAGGCTTCGAGGAACCAGCAGAAAGTCAAATCTGAAGCTGTAGAGAAAGCAAAGAACAGACACAAGGCAAACCAGCTCCATATCAGCCACCAAAGACGAATGGGTACACGTCTGACTTCTATCTAAAGAAGCAGACTTGCTTTAATTGTGGCAATGCTGGTCATATTGCTAGAAACTGTCTTTATCACCCCTATGAACCCTATTATCCGAACACTCAAAGGGTTTCATCTCAGGAGTCTGTAAAGTTTAAGCCGATGATGGTGCAGAAACCTAAGGCAATGAAGACTGTTACTCCTAAGTTTAAACCCTCTGATCAACATTGGGGTGCTGCCAAAGCTGAAAGAAAATCTTTAAATCAAAACAACAGCTTTCCAAGTTACCAAAATTTCCAAAAACAGGTCAAGAAACCGTTTTCAAAACAACCAAAGTCTGAAAAAACCAAATTTAACCCTCCCAAGGTAACTAAAACTGTTTTGAAAAATGAATCTAAAACGAAGAAGGTTGAAATACCTAAAGTCACAACTCCAAAGGTGACTAAAACAAAAAACTGTTTTGAAAAATGAATCTAAAACGAAGAAGGTTGAAATACCTAAAGTCACAACTCCAAAAGTGACTAAAACAAATGTTAAATCATATGGAACTTGGAAACCAAAAATCAAGGCAGCTCCATCCCAACTTCCTGATTTCTCAAAGGGGATGTTCTTACAAGAAGTATCCTTTATTGATTCCTCAGGTGTACCCAGAAAAACAATGGCCTGGGTACCAATGGCTAACTAATCTCTCACTGTGTGCAGGAACGATCAAGGAGGATTATCACTAATATTTTCATTATTAATTTGTTTGTTGATAAGTGATTGTTCCAGGCACAGGTTAGCAGACGTATCCTCAAATCTTCACAAGTAAGTTATACATTGGAGGATATGTCTCTTTGAGAGGTAAAATGTCTAATTCAGCGTGAGAGGTACTGGTCTGAACTTGGTTGTTTGAATGTTTTAGCACAAAGGGAGTTTTGAGTCAAACCAAATCTCTTAAAATTTTCAGTTGGTGCTTTGTTGTTCAATTTAAAAACAAAAAAAAAAACAATGAGGTATGCATAAAACCCATTTTTCTAAAAATGTTCAAATCAATACTTTGAAGGTTAGCTTGGCCTGATGTGTGTGTTCGTGTTTAGAAAAAATGAATGAAATGAATGATGTTCACAAAAGTTGTGACATTAAAAATCAAAAAGCAAGGGGAAGAAATGTAAAGATGAAGAAAAAGTTGACCCCTAAAAAATAGTGTGCTTTTCAATTTTTAATAGTTTGTTTGTGTTTGTTTCTAAGAAAGGTAGGGGAAGTTAAATATGTCAGGATTGGAGATGACTGACACGTATAAAGCAGAAGTGAAAAGCAAGCTCCACGGTGATATGCTCGGTAGGTTCGACCTAATCTTATGACCGCTAATGTAAGTGCAATGAACTTAAAATATATATATGTTTAGTTTCCCATCTCTGTTTGCATGGTTTAAAAAACTGAGTCCCAGCAAAAACGGGTTGAGAGTGGTAATTATACCTAGTATTCACTCTCTCACGCGCCATGTTTCTGCTGTTATGACTACACCACATAATGAAAAGAAAAGAAAAGAAAAAGAAATGAAAAAGAAAAAAAAATAATAAGCATTCAGTTTGGTCTTCTTTGCGTGCTTATTCGGCCGACCTGATCACCGATTGATGATTAGTGAAATAAGTGGTAGTCATAACGGTGTTGCATGGTTCCTCAAGTTGGGGGTTTGTGAATCCTCAATAAACTCTGAGGTTGGGTAGGTTTTTCTATGTACAATTGGGTGTGGGGACGATTAAACATGTTGGTAATTAGTAATCTTTTAAGCATGATGCATTTGGTTGGGTTTGAACGGGTCTGAGTTTAAAGCGGACAAACATACTAGCAATCACCTGGACTAGTCGAGTAACTGAAGCTGAAAAGGGTTCCTCAGTCAGATTCATACAGTTTGATACCTTGTAAACTTTCTCATATTTGATATTGGTATGTATTTGTTTATTTTTATCTTTCGTGTGTGAGTCTTTAAGTTCTTTTTGGTTGTGATTACGTCTTTGCCAGGTTAATTTGAGAAGTCAAAATGTGTTTTCATGGGTATTGATGCATGACAAAATGCCCCCTGCAGATCTTGACAAATTTTTAGGGGAAGGAGAGGGGATAATAAGTATTATCCGAAGGGAACTCGAGGATGATACTTATTATCTAATGAAAAGACTTCCATAATACATAGTATCTGAAGGGAACTCGAAGATAATATGTATTATCTCAGGGGAAGTCCTTAGCTGAGGGGAAGTTATCAGCTAAGGGGAAGTCTTTAGAGGTCTTGGGTTCAGGGGAAGTTTTATAGAAAACCCGTAATCTATATTAGGGTTTTCGGTTAAAATAATGTTAATTTGAATCAACTGAACAGATGATAATTACCTTCTAACCCAAAGACCAGTCATCAAATGTCTGGTGGAGTATATTTTTTCAAATGTGTGTCAGACAGGTTGATGATAGAAAGATGCTGCTGCTGCTCAAAGTTAAAGAACCAGTCGGACAAGACTTCCATCTGAAAAGCAACTGTTCAGGGGAAGTTGTTGGTGTCATTACAAGTTTCCAAAAGCTTCAAAAGAGCTTCAAAGAAGATGTTCACATGTTTAGGGGAAGCTGAAGATTTCAAGTCGATCTTTGATGAAGAAAATGATGCAGAGAGCAATTAGAGATCATGAAGATCCAAGATCAACAATCAAGTTCTTCATAGTTAGAGGTTTTCAAAATTTTACCCTCTAATTTTTGGAGATTCAAGACAGTTACCGAAGATTCAGCAAGAACAAGTTCTTTCAAAAGAAGCAAGTCAAAGAGAATTTCCCATCTCATTAACTTGTTCATTTAAAGAAGTTCGAGTTGTTGTTGATCAAGAGGAAGTCCCAAGTGCCCGTCATGAAACCTATTGAAGATTTCTGCGGAAAGAATCTTCATCAACATATATGCAAGCCAGTCAAGAAGAAGATTTTCAAAGATCAAAGACATTTAATATCACAAGCCTAGGGGAAGATTGTTGAGGCTAGATTATGAGGCTTGTAATATTAAATAGTTTGGGCTAGGCTTAGAGGGTTTATTTATTTTAGTAGACTAGTTTAATTGGGTTTACTATTGGGCTTGGGGTTTAAGATTGGGTTTACCATTAGGGTTTAAGGGCCCAATTGTAAACTCATGGGGTGGCTATATAAACCCCACGAGTTCACCATCATGGAGGTGGCTTGTTAAGTGATTACGATCGTAAACTCGAGAGAAGTTGAGTTTACGATTTCTTATTTGTACCCGACAAGTTCATCTTGTGTGCAAAGATCAGGTTTTTCACGTTTTAATCATCGTTTTCTTGGTTTTCTTCTCTTCTCTTTCTTGAATCACTAATCTAATCGGATTCCGCACGTTTAGATTAGATAATATCATGAACGGTTGTTGATTCTGGACCAACAATTGGTATCAGAGCCAAGAATTTGTGATTCGAGGTTCTCACGATATTGGATTCAAGTATTTTCTGGAAAAAGGTTCGAGTGTTGAAAGTTTGAAGCTGTTCTCCACGTTTACGATCTGAGCTGCTACTGTTCTTGAGGGTTTGCAAGAGAAAAGAAAACTTATAGTTTTCTCACGATGACATTACCCAAAGATTTGATACATCAGTTTAAAAATTTTCCAACTTCTAAATACATATCGGATGCTATTAAAGAAAGATGCTAGGATAATGATTAATACAAGAACACTAGAAAGAACGTTTTGAAGAAAGAGTTTGATAAATTTGGGCTTTGTGAGAATGAGAAGATCACAGATTTGATTGCTCGGTTTTCACATTTAATCAATGAAATTGACATTGTAGGTGTTAAGAAAGAAAATGATGAATTAAAGGAGAAATTTCTGGAAGCTCTACCCGAAAAGTGGGAGAATTTTGTAATGAAGTACATTTTGGAGAAAATTCTGCTACTGTTCATGCTAAAACAAAGTCACATTCTATTTCAAGTAGTAATCCACTGTTCTTTTGAGTTGATCAATGTTGCAAAATAGATCTCCAACGTGTCACTTGCTTCTTGAGAAATAAACTTGATCTTATTGAACACAATCCTTGAGTCATTTTCTTTTTTTTTCCGCCAAAATATAAACACAAATCTTCGAACTCAATAGATGTAAAAACTCACTTAAAGCATTAGAATGAAAGGAAAGGTTATTTTGGTGTGAATGTAAAAGAGCTGTACGAATGAATTAAGTTATCTGATTTGTGAGACATTGTTTATACATGAACTTAAAAAAAATAGGATCACGAATTAAGTGGATATTGCTGGTAGCATGCGAATGAAAGAAATGCAAGGATCTGGTGTATCAAGAATGAACTAGATTAGGGTTAAGAATGAAAAATGCTGACGTCACGTTGTACTCGGGACAGAGAAACTCCAATTCGCAATTCATATGAACGTATGAATGTAAGGATCGAAAAATCCCTCACACGATATCAATGTCTAGTAACAACCGTGCGGAATCCGGTGTTACTAGATGATTCAAGAACAATCAATTAAAAAGTAAATAAACAATGAAAAACTATAAGAATCACAAACCGATTGAAGAACACTTAATTAGAAAGCTTGGTTGCACTACACAATTATCAAAATTCTCTGAGGAGAATTTCGTGGATCACCTTCTATCCAAAACACCAAAAGAACAACCACCAGCACCCTAAACTAGTAAACAAAGGTTCTATATATAGGAGATGACAAACTTGGTGAACAAGTCATTCTCCTAACCCTAATTAACCTTTAATTTTCGGATTTGACTAAACAGGCCCATTAAACTCCCCTTAAACTCTATCTAATTGGGCCTAAACATGTCCAAAATGGCCCAATGACCCAATACAATGAAAACCCAACTATTTTACACCTATTCTATCACATAGGCCTTCAAAATAGTCTGCCAGGTGATGATTTAATACACAAGCCACAAATTATTCCCTTACAATCTTCCCCTTGGCTTGTGATATTAAATGTCTTCTACTTTCAATCTTCAGACTTGCAGTCTTCTCCTTGGCTTGAGCATGGGTTGATGAAGATTCTTTTCTTTAGCAATCCTTATTGGGCAACATGTGGGATGATTGATGGCTCCTTCTCTTTATCAGCATCAGCTTGAACTGCAAATGATGAACAAGTAATGAGAGGAGGATTCTCATATACTTGCTTCTTCTTGAAAACTATTGAGTCATTGCTGAATCAGTAGTAACTATCTTGACTTGCTTGTGACTTCAGAGGTCAAATTTTTGAAAACCTTTGTCATTGCATTCTTGAATTTTTTGTTGTGACTGATCTGCATCTTTTCTTCAATTAGCTTCACCCTAAACTTGAGAATGGTGTCTTTGGAAGCTTTACTTGAACAACCAACAAACTTCCCCTGAGCATAGGGTAAGTCCTTTTTCCGGCTGGTTCTTCAACACGAACAGTAGCAACACTCATTGACACGACATCTCATTTAACCTGGTGCACAACATGGAACAAACACTAACCAGACAATGAAGACTGGTTATCGAGTTAGCATTATTTAACCAAGCAACTTCCCCTGAACCCGAGGGGGAGGTCACACCTTCTTACACAAAACCCATAAAAACTTATTTAAACTTCTCAAATCAACCTGGCCAATTCATAAACTTAAGAAATAAAATTTAAACACTCACACTACACCAGAAAAATTAAGATCAAACAAATTTAAAAACAATTCACACATGAGAAGGTAAATTAAAGATCAAACCAGACATTCAGTGACTGAGGAACCCTTTCCAGCTTCAGTTACTTCGCGTGTTCAGGTGATTGCTGGTATTTTGGTCCAACTTAAACTCATGCTACTTTCGCTTACTCAGGCAGATTGTCACATAAATTTATCTTTTAAGGTTTATTATTTATGAACATCTATCCAGGTCACACACATAATTCCTAGGTATATTAATTTGTACATTCTATCAAGTATACCTGGTTTCCGTGCAACATTTTTTCACGACACCTTTCCTTAAGCCTAACATCATGCTCCAGACTTGGTAGAGAGAAGAAAGAATAGATCACGGAGATTTTTGGGATAATATACAACGTCAACTGAATTTTTGAAACATTTTTAATAATGCTCTCATCAGTGACACAGGTTAAGGGTTTTGGACTCTTGAGGGTCTCTTTTGGTTGTGCACATTAGCATCTTTTTTGGTTTATCATATATGTACAATGTGATCTTAAATGTACATGGATCAGGGAGGTTCCAGGTCTCCGCTTTCGCAGAACAGAGGAGTCCTGACTCACATACAACATTCCCAGGTCATTGCTTACGCAAAGCAGAGGGAATGAGATTTTTGAGCATGACATCAAAGAACTCAAAATCGGGCGTGCGTCTCGGGATTCCTGGTACACAGTCAAATAGAGATTGTACTAACCTAATTGTGTGTTTCCTATCTAGCATCATACGTTATCTTTAAGTGTTGTGACAAACCGTACCTTTTGATTGATTGACAGCAGAGCCTACCAAGCACATCAACCGTGAATCACTGCTTTTCACATCCACCTTACACGTGTCAGTCAACAAACAAAATATTAAAAATTAAAAAGCATAATTTTTAAGGGGTCAACTATTTCATCTTTTCTATTCTTCCCCTTGCTTTTTGATTTTTAATATCAACACACATTTTTTTTAACACACACTGACACATCACTAAATGTCTACAAAAAACTGGCCAAGCTAACCTTCAAAGTTTTTTTTTTTGAAAATTTTTCAGAACTGGGTTTTCTTTCATGCACACCCATACTTCAAATCAAATTAGCCAAGAAACAAACAATTCAGACAATGTTACCTTTTCTAGCTGATCTTTTCAGATTTACTACTCACAAGGAGAACATACTCCCCTTAAAAATATGCATGTCATGAAGTGAAGAGATGCCTCCTATCCTGTGCCTGGAACAATCACTTTAAAAAACAAATAAGTTAATGGAAGTCCTCCTTGACTGTTCCTGCACACTGTGAGAGATTAGTTAGCCATTAAAACCCAGGCCATTGTGGTTCTGGGTGTACCTGAAGAGTCGGTGAAAGAAATTTCTTTTATAAACATTCCCTTGGTAACATCAGCGATTGGGGGTGTGGCTGTCTTGGTGTTGGGTTTTATCTGGTCATCTTTGGGAACATCTTTACTCTTGATCTTCCAGATTTAGTGGTTTGATTTTTCTTTTACCCGAGGACTTTTAGGTGGACTTTTCTTAACATTGATGTTTTCAAGTTTAGCATTTTGAAATTATTTAGAGTGTTTTTTATACACTCCTTTAGGCAGGTAATTTTGATTTACCACTTTTGAAACATTCCACCTTTCCCCACACGTTGCACTTGTTTTTGAATGACCAACAGATTTCAAAAACCTGGCAGGTTTTGTAACACTGACCTGTTTAGAAAAACCAACTGGTTTTGAAATGGAGTGACGCACTCTATCAGATTTAAGATCAGTTTTTGTTGGTTTCTGAGGTGACTTCGGCTTTTGATTCCACTTCTGTACCTTAAGTTGTGGAGGTACAGACTTCTGCACCTTTGGTTTTGTAGGTGCAGGCTTTTTCTTTGAACCACCATTTGGTTGGGCCTTTGGGACAGGTTTCTGATGAACCACTTAGGGTAATAAGGTTTATATGGTCGGTGCAAGCAATTTCTTGCCACGTGTCCAGGCTGTCCACACACATGGCAAGATTGCTTCTTGAGATACGCGGGAGCCTGTGGTTGGTTTCGCCCAGTGGATATCCAGGTCGGTTTTGAACAGTTCTTATGTATCCAATGGGTTTTGCCATTTGGCTTTGTGGTCAAAATGTACTCCCGCTGTATCGGTTTAAATTGGTCATATGCAGAATTAACTTCTGGGTACGGGACAAAGTCATGGCGTCTGGTGTCCCGTACTTTCTGCATATTTTGGACATGATTATGAACCGTATCCTCACAAACTTTCACGCCAATTGAAACATCACTTGTGGGTTTGGGCCCAGCAACCTGTGGTCCCTTACCCCTTCGTAAAATTCTAATAGTTCTTAAGGGTTTCATTGGTTTTGCATCACATTTACCAAAATTAAAGTTGCTACACAAAGAGGTTTTATCAAAAACATCAGACTCAACAAGTTTAAGTTTGGACCCATCAATAGGAAAACCATATTTATTCTAGTCAAATTTTTCAAAAGACTCTTGACTTGAAAAACTTGAGGTTTCTGCCTTTTCACTTCCATTACTGCTAATTACATCTGCACAAGAAGTAGAAGTGTTAGTGGAGTTAGAAGTAGGAGATGAGATTTTTATTGGGCATTCAGAAAGTCTTTTGTCTATATCGGCTAAAGAATCTATTGTTCCCTTTGATGGTTCATGTTCAGAAATCACTTTATGCATGTGGGGCATGGGCACAGTGTGAGTTGATGTCTCATCTTTCTTATCATCCCCAAAACCTAGACCTGAATTCTGTTGAACATACTTCATCCTAACATCAGAGTTATAGAAAAGAGACCTTGCTTCCAGCATTTTTGATTGAATCTTATTATTAGAGTCTAATTTACTTTGAGATTTAGCAAGTTGATCTCTTAATTCTTCTACCTCTTTTCTTAGTTCTTCAACTTTTATATTAGCAACTCTCAGCAAAACTCTAGTGTCACTCAGTTGATTGTCAAGATTTGTGACATCTAACTTAGCAGCTTCATACTTTTCCCTATAAACTCTAGCCATATCTTTAAAATAATTGATTCTCTAGTGGCACGAGCACAATTTAGGGATTCATAGTGAAATTTAGATTCAAATTCTTTACATTCACTCAAAATAGCCCGACCCTTAGGATTACAACATATCTCATTGTTGTTGGTAGATGCAGTGCTACCTGGTTGAATGAGTGCCATGATCGGATTGAAAAGTCTCAACTGGATCGGAAAGACAACTTTTCGATCGGGCAGAGTTTCGGCTCGATCGAAAAGTGTACGCTGATAGAAAAGTCACGAAGGGACTTTCCGATCGAAGAGCGAGTTGATAGAAAAGTCACAAAGGGACTTTCCGAACGAAAGGCGAGGCTGATCAAAAAGTCACGAAGGGACTTTCCGATCGAAATGCGAGGCTGTTCGAAAAGTCACGAAGGGACTTTCCGATCGAAAGACGAGCTGATCGAAAAGTCACGAAGGGACTTTCCGATCGAAACGGACCTGATCGAAAAGTCACGAAGGGACTTTCCGATCGAAAAGTGGTGAACCGGGAAGTACTCTTTGATCGAGAAGCACCGAGGCCGATTGAAAAGCTTCTCAGCCTAATCGAAAAGCCCCAGGATTCGATCAAAAAGTATCCAAAAGGGTCGAAAAGCCAAAAATTTTGACCGAAATAAGGGTCAAAGCCACAGATTTCGATCAAGGGGCTTATGAAGTCCTAGAAACCTGATTCTATCCTGTGCGAAACCTGTAAAAACAATCACAAGAAACTCACAAACACAACCGTTAGTAACACCTTGAAACACTTAGAGCAAAAATATGAAAAATAAAAAAACGAATTACTCCACAAGGTGCAGAAAAATTCAACGATCAAAACCCCGTAAAAATTAATTCAGACCAACTTAAAATGAGTGGCCGTTTACTGCTTTAAAAACCGGTCAATGTGGACCACTAATTCTAATTAAATCTCACTGGCAATTCTGTAATTAAATCGAACTTCAAATTACGTAAAAAAATTGTGCTAAGAATTCGATTTGGATCGAGAAAACCGATTTCGATCGAATTGAGAGTTCGATTTCAATTTAAGAATGTTTACTTGAACTTAAAAATTTCCTCACAGAATTCGTTTTTTTTCTTTTTCGATAAGACTTAGTAAACGAGAAATCGATTTCGATCATAACCCGGAAATATTCGATCCGCCTTTAATTCTGTTGACGGTGATCTTGATTTTGCAAATATTGTGTAAATTAATTTTGAATACACAATTGATTGCAGAGAACCTTCTCCAATAATGACCAAGGAGTCGGTTTTTTTTTAAGGAACTTTGACAATCGAAGACGCAAACTTATTTAATACCGAACAGCACAAACTAGCGGTTTTATGAACCCTAAATGCAAGAGCAACCCTCACAACCAAAATCGCCCAAAAATCAAATCGAAAACCACCTCAGTCTGCTCGAGAACCTGAAAAACTTATCAAAAACTCAAGAAAACCATTAGACAATCTTATATCGATATCGTGCGAGCCAAGAAACACGCGTTTCTTGGCTCTGATACCAATTATAAGGATCGAAAAATCCCTCACACGATATCAATGTCTAGTAACAACCGTGCGGAATCCGGTGTTACTAGATGATTCAAGAACAGTCGATTAAAAAGTAAATAAACAATGAAAAACTATAAGAATCATAAATCGATTGAAGAACACTTAATTAGAAAGCTTGGTTGTACTACACAATTATCAAAATTCTCTGAGGAGAATTTCGTGGATCACCTTCTATCCAAAACACCAAAAGAACAACCACCAGCACCCTAAACTAGTAAACAAAGGTTCTATATATAGGAGATGACAAACTTGGTGAACAAGTCATTATCCTAACCTTAATTAACCTCTAATTTTCGGATTTGACTAAACAGGACCATTAAACTCCCCTTAAACTCTATCTAATTGGGCCCAAACATGTCCAAAATGGCCCAATGACCCAATACAATGAAAACCCAACTATTTACACTTATTCTATCACATAGGCCTTCAAAATAGTCCGCTAGATGATGATATAATACACAAGCCACAAATTATTCCCTTACAATGAACAAACTAGAACTTTCAATCAATCTAATCTCTATGACAAGAAATTTGAGAACCGTTATGAGTTACGGGAGCTAATACCAGCCAAAACGTTCGTCTCGACGAGATCTATACTTTTACTGGCCTAACGGCCAGTACCCTCCGGTTTGACCCTCAAAGTTTTTGAGTTTAAAGTTTTGACGTTCGATTTTTAACTTCAAGATGAGTGATTTTCAAGCGTTTTCAGCTATGCAAATCTCGATGCAAGCCATAATGAACTATGAATATGAAATCGGAACAACTCAGAAAGTTCCTAAATTACTTCGATTGGAATATTATCATAACTGGAAGAAAATATTTGAATCTTACATATACTCACAAGATGTTGATTGTTGGATTCCGATTGAAAATCAATATGAGTATCCGTTGATTGCTAATACTTTACCAAAATCGATAAGTGATTTTGAGCCTGAAGAAAAGAAGGTATTTTCAAAAGAAAAAGAAAACTTATAGTTTTCTCACGATGGCATTACCCAAAGATTTGATGCATAAGTTTAAGAATTTTCTAACTTCTAAACAATTATGGGATGCTATTAAAGAAAGATGGGAGGGTAAAGATCAATACAAGAACACTCGAAAGAAAGTTTTAAAGAAAGAGTTTGATAATTTTGGGCTTTGTGAGAATGAGAAGATCACAGATTTGATTGCACGGTTTTCACATTTAATCAATGAACTTGACTTTGTAGGTGTTAAGAAAGAAAATGATGAATTAAAGGAGAAATTTCTAGAAACTCTACCCGAAAAGTGGGAGAATTTTGTGATGATGTTGTCTAATGATCCAAACTACTCAAGTTGGACATTCAATCAGCTGATAAGCAAATTACAAGCTCGGGAAATGGAATTACTTGTGAAAAAGTCAGCAATTCCATTTGTTCAGAATCGTGAAGTATATTTTGGAGAAGATTCTGCTACTGTTCATGCTAAAACAAAGTCACATTCTATTTCAAGTAGTAAACCACTGTTCTTTTGAGTAGATCAATCTTGCAAAATAGATCTCCAACGTGTCACTCGCTTCTTGAGATATAAACTCGATCTTATTGAACACAATTCTTGAGTCATTTTTTTTCCCGCCAAAATATAAACACAAATCTTCGAACTCAATAGATGTAAAAAACTCACTTAAAGCATTAGAATGAATGGAAAGGTTATTATGGTGTGAATGTAAAAGAGCTCTAAGAATGAATTGGGTTTTCTTATTTGTGAGATATTGTTTATACACAAACTTAAAAAAAATAGGATCACGAATTAAGTGGATATTGCTGGTTGCATGCGAATGAAAGAAATGCAAGGATCTGGTGTATAAAGAATGAACTAGATTAGGTTTAAGAATGAAAAATGATGACGTCACATTGTACTCAGGACAGAGAAACTCCAATTCGCAATTCATATGAACGTATGAACAAACTAGAACTTTCAATCAATCTAATCTCTATGATAAGAAATTTGAGAACCGTTAAGATTTATGGGAGCTAATACCAGCCAAAACGTTCGTCTTGACGAGATCTATACTTTTATAGTCCTAATGGCCAGTACCCTCCGGTTTGACCCCCAAAATCCGCTTGGAAGACCTCCGTTTTTGAGTTCGAAGTTTTGACGTTCGATTTTTAACTTCAAGATGAGTGATTTTCAAGCGTTTTCAGCTAGGCAAACCTCGATGCAAGCCATGATGAACTATGATAATGAAATCGGGACAACTCAGAAAGTTCCTAAATTACTTCGATTGAAAGATTATCATAACTGGAAGAAAAGATTTGAATATTAAATATACTCACAAGATGTTGATTGTTGGATTCCGATTGAAAACAATATGAGTATCCGTTGATTGCTAATACTTTACCAAAGTCGATAAGTGATTTTGAGCCTGAAGAAAAGAAGGTATTTGCAAAAGAAAAGAAAACTTATATATTTCTCACGATGGCATTACCCAAAGATTTGATGCATCAGTTTAAGAATTTTCCAACTTCTAAACAATTATGGGATGCTATTAAAGAAAGATGGGAGGGTAAAGATCAATACAAGAACACTCGAAAGAAAGTTTTGAAGAAAGAGTTTGATAATTTCGGGCTTTGTGAGAATGAGAAGATCACAGATTTTATTGCACGGTTTTCATATATAATCAATGAACTTGACATTGTAGGTGTTAAGAAAGAAAATGATGAATTAAAGGAGAAATTTCTAGAAGCTCTACCCGAAAAGTGGGAGACTTTTGTGATGATGTTGTCGAATGATCCAAACTACTCAAGTTGGACATTTAATCAGCTGATAAGCAAATTACAAGCTCGGGAAATGGAATTACTTGTGAAAAAGTCAGCAATTCCATCTGTTCAGAATCCTGATGTATATTTTGGAGAAAATTCTGCTACTGTTCATGCTAAAACAAAGTCACATTCTATTTCAAGCACTAATCCACTGTTCTTTTGAGTTGATCAATCTTGCAAAATAGATCTCCAACGTGTCACTTGCTTCTTGAGAAATAAACTCGATCTTATTGAACACAATCCTTGAGTCATTTTTTTTTCCGCCAAAATATAAACACAAATCTTCGAACTCAATAGATATAAAAACTCAAGCATTAGAATGAAAGGAAAGGTTATTTTGGTGTGAATGTAAAAGAGCTCTACGAATGAATTGAGTTTTCTGATTTGTGAGATATTGTTTATACACGAACTTAAAAAAAAATAGGATCACGAATTAAGTGGATATTACTGGTTGCATGCGAATGAAAGAAATGCAAGGATTTGGTGTATCAAGAATGAACTAGATTAGAGTTAAGAATGAAAAAATGCTGACGTCACGTTGTACTCAGGACAGAGAAACTCCAATTCGTAATTCATATGAACGTATGAAAAAACTAAAACTTTCAATCTATCTAATATCTATGATAAGAAATTTGAGAACCGTTAAGAGTTACGGGAGCTAACACCAACCAAAACGTTCATCTCGACGCGATTTATACTTTTACTGGCCTAACGGCCAGTACCCTCCGGTTTAACCCGCAAAATCCTCTTAGAAGACCTCCGTTTTTGAGTTCGAAGTTTCGACGTTCGATTTTTAACTTCAAGATGAGTGATTTTCAAGCGTTTTCAACTATGCAAACCTCCATGCAAGCCATGATTGTAGGGATATATTTTATGAGAGGCTTGTACATTAGACTTAGTAGTTTTGTAATTACTTTTGGGCTTATGGTTTTGGGCTAGATTAGAACTCGGTTGGGCTTCCTAAACCGATTTCTAATAGGGCTTGTTAGGGGTAGTATATAAACCTAATCACAATATGTGATTAGGGGGATCCTCTGATTTACGATTTTGGCAAAGGAGGGACTAGAGGTTTTCGATTTCTTGATCTCATTTGTAATCATTCAACAACCTTAATCGAATAGTAAGTTTGTTTATCATTGGTGTTTGTTTGATTAATCTTCATTATATCATCTCCTCTACTTGACACATACTAAACCGGATTCCGCACAGTTTAGTGTTCGATATCGTGTAACGTTCTGAGGACTGGGACTTACAATTGGTATCAGAGCCAAGAAACGCGAGTTTCGTGGCTCGCACGATATCGTGTCAAGGTGTTCTAACCGAATTTATTGAAGTTTTACAGGTTTTGTTCCGGAAAAGTGGTTCTCGATTGGCTCTCTGTGAAAATAACTAAAGTTTTTCGTGGCTAACTTGTTTAGTTTTCTTGCAGAAATCGATTTTGGTGATTTTGGTGGATTTACAGGTGGTTCTCGATCGAGTTCTAGGTTCTCGATTGCAGTTCTCGACTAGGGTTTCTGGTTCTCGACTGGCAGTGACGGTTCTCGATTACAGGATTATTTTTTGGAAGGATTTCGATTGTACAGCTGTCGAGATTGTCATCTTGGTGCGCAAGTTTCTAGGTTCTCGATCTAAGTTCTCGGTTGTAAGATTCTCGATTGGAGGTTCTCGATCCCAGTTCTCGATTGAAGTTCTCGATTTCAAGTTTCTCGACTCCTGCTTCTCGATCCAGCAATTCTCGTTTCAGCGTGTGATTCTCGATCGTTGGTTCTCGATCGAGTTTATGATTTCTGATCAGTAGTTCTCGATCGAGTTTGTGATTTGCATTCAGTGGTTCTCGATTCACCGTGTGGTTCTCGATTTTGCTGTTGGAACTCGATCGAAAACATTGAATACCGTGCAGAAATGGATTATGATATGGGAAATGTTGAGACATCGGTGTACCAGAAACTTGATGCTGAAATTGGAACTACTACACGTCCTCCCAGACTGATGTCGCAAGATGGTTTTCAGAATTGGAAATATAGGTTCATGAATCATCTGAAGTGTGTAGACTTTAGGATATGGAGATCAGTCTATATAGGTCCGTTTAAACCTAAACATGTTGGTGGAGATAAAGATGGAGATGATAAAACTCCAGAAGAATATGATGATACTGACTGGGACAGACTCACTAAGGATGAAAAGGCTTATGCCATCATCACAATGGCCTTGTCTCCAGAGATTGCTCAAGCTTTCAGAAAATATCAAAATGCAAAAGACCTCTTGGATGCTTTGGTAAAGGCCTATGAAGGAAATGAAGACATGAAAGCCAGTCGCCAATAAATTCTCAAACAGAGATTCAACATGTTCAATCATGTGATGGGAGAGAACCTTGAAGCTCAAATTCAAAGATTCATCACGTTGATCACTGAAATGAGCAATGAACAAATAGAACCTACTAGATTTGAACAAAATCTGAAATTGTTAAACAACTTTCCAAAGAGTTGGGATATGAATATATCAATCCTCAAGAACACTGTGAATTTTAGACAACTGTCACTGGCTGAACTTGTTGCTAAGCTGAGATCCAAAGCCTTAGATGACAAGCAAAGAGCTTTGAACCACATAAGTAGTATGAGCTTAGCTGGTCTAGTGAATCAGGCACTTATGTCAAAACAGCAGCCCGGTGTGCCAGACTTGAAGAATTCAGCTACTGTAGCACATGCATATGCAACCAGTTCCTCATCTGGAACTAATGATAATGTTTCTAATGTTGCTACTGATCCTAATTTTGCAATGGGTGCAGGCTTTATGGCATGTTACCAAGCTTTAGTTGCAGGAAAGTTAGTACCTTAAGAGATCATGTCTGACGAGCTCAATCAAATCAATCCTGAGGATGTTGAAATGTTGGATGTCTCTTGGCAAATGGCCATGTCCATGTTTAAAGCCAAGAAGTTCATGGCAAAAACTGGCAAGAATGTGTGGCAAGATCAAAACAAGATCAAGATGGGTTTTGATAAGTCGAAGTTGCGTTGCTATAATTGGGATGAATACGGCCACTTTGCCAGGGAGTGCACTAAGCCAAGAAAGGAGAGGGATGATGAGAAGAGTGCGGGTAAAGAAAAGAAGCAGGCAGAGAAAAGTCAGGCTCTGGTGGCTTAAGAATCTGGAGGTTATGACTGGAGCGATCAACTGAAGGATCTGAGTTTAGCTCCTCACGCATTTCAGGCTCATGTACAAGAAGAAAGTGAAAATCATGCATTTATGGCTGAAACTGATGACAAAAATGCTCCGGTATGCTCTAACCCTTCTTGTGCTGAACTAATTAAAAAGTTGAGAGAAATACGTACCAATCATGAAATATTATTGTTTGATGCTAACTGTGCTACGAGTTCATTTAAAGGTAGATTAGCTAAAAGTGAGGAAAAAGTGAAGCTCAATTAGAAGACATTAAGAAATATCATGACCTTGCTACCGAAAAATCTATCCTTTATGATCGTGCCAAAAGTGAAATTGTTAAATTAAAACAAGAATTAGGTGAATCACAACAGAAACATGAGGAATTAAGAGTCAAATATGAGACCAATAATGGGCAAAGTCAACGAATGCTAGAACAAAGTAAGGGTCTGTCGGTAACAATTGTTACAGGGAGACATGAGAGATAAATCAGGTTTAGGAACTGATGATTCAAATCTTGATAGGAAAGATGTGCCTCCCCCTATGCCTAGAGATATTGTTGGGGCATTGTTTGAGGAAGAGCGTGTGGAAAGAAAGACTTAGACTTTAAGGAAGTGGCTCCTCCTGTTGATAGTGTGTTGGTAGGAGTGTCTCCTAGAACACAAGAGGAGATCGATAGGATCAACTCTTTTCGCATAGGATCAATTACTGTGACAAGTACTCAAGAAACTGAAACAAAAACAGTTTCACCCAAAGTTGAAATTCCTTGTTCTAACATTTCTGTTTCTTGTGCAGATTATGTGAAAATTAAGGATATTTCAGGAAAAGATGATGAGTGCAAATGGGTGGAAGAGTGTCATAAATCAGTTTCTGTTGAAAACAATGTTTTTGCGTATGTTTCTGGTTTGAAACCTTGTGTGGGTGTGTCTAATAAGTCAGAGAAAAGTAAAACTGACAAGTCAAATTCTGAAACTTTGAATGGTTTGTGTGGTGATGATTTTAATGGTTCTAAATTGCGTGTGATGAATGTCAAAAATATGCGTGAATCTAGACCAAATGATTTTGTGAGTTACCCTCAGGTTGTTACTGCTTTTAATAGACCAAAAGGGACTAAGAGTGATCATTTTTGTTTGATAACCCAATCTGAGAAAGATAAGGTTAAAATTCACAAATGGGATGACAAGCCCACTTGGAAATCGTCTTACCCAAGACGATCATTTGAATGTAGTAGCATAAAGGGTCCTAAAACATTAAATTGTTTTAATTGTGGTAAACCAGGGCATTTTGCTGCTACATGTCTTAACAGACCCTATGAACCATACTTCCCTCAATCTCATCGAGGAGGTAAAAGTCTGACCAATGTTAATGACAGGTACACTGAGGTACAACAGAGAGTTATGTCTAAGGGGAAGCATGATTCAAAGCCAATGAAGATGCAACAGTCTAAGGCCAAGCTGATTGTTTCACCTAAGACAAAGCAATCTGAAGATCGTTGGAATGTTCAAAAGCCGAAAAATTTTGTTTTTGTTCAAAAAGGCATTTATAATAAAAAACAAAAATTTTCGAAAAAGGTTTTTTTCTCAAAATCAGGCCAAATGAAATTTTAAAAATAATAATATGCCTAAAAAATTCAAAGTTCCACCGTTCCAAAACAACATTACAAGTAATCAAAAACTAATTGCAGTATGGAGACCAAAGCAAGGTCAAAAGGTCAAAAATGGTTCAGAAAAGATTAAAGTGAACAAAGAAGTACCCAGATATGCTAAGGCATGGGTACGCATTTCTAACTGATCTCGCATGACGTGTAGGTGCAATCAAGGAGGACTGTCAACAATCTCTGGTATGTTGATAGTGGTTGTACCAGGCACATGACCAGAGACATATCCCTGTTACAAGATGTGCATGAATTCAATGGAGGATATGTATCTTTTGCGGGAGCTAATGGTGGTAAAATCACGAAGAAAGGAACAGTGAAAAATGGTTGTCTCAGTTTCTCTGATGTGTATTATGTTTAAGAGTTAAATCACTATTTGCTCAGTGTTTCTCAGATTTGTGATAGAAAATTTCCAGTGCTGTTCGATGAGCATGAGCGTGTAATTCTACGACCCGGATTCAAGGTGCCCGAAGAATGGGTGTTGTTACGAACCCCTCGGAAAGGAAATTCTTATGTTCTCAATATGAATAATCCCCCTGCTTTAGATGCTGCTTGCTTAATTTCCAAGGCTAATGAACAATTGGCACTGTTGTGGCACAAATTTTTGGGACATGCTAATTTCAAGAATCTGAACAAATTAGCCAAAGGAGATCATGTTCGCAATCTGCCAATTTCTGAGTTCGTTTCAGTGGAAAAATGTGGAGCTTGTGCTAAGGGGAAGCAACACAAACGTCCTCACAAACCAAAGATGTTCAATTCCATTTCTACAGTGCTTCAATTGTTGCATATGGATCTGTTTGGGCCAATGTCAGTCAAGAGTGTAAGCAAGTTTTCATATTGTCTCATCATCACTAATGACTATTCACGCTACACTTGGGTTTTCTTCATGGGCAACAAGTATGAGACTCCAGAGTTGATCAAGCGATTCATCGTCCTAATTGAAAATCAGACAAGTTTGAAAGTGAAAGCAATACCAAAGTGATAATGGAACAGAATTCAAGAATGCTGATATGGACCACTTCCGTGCTTCCAAAGGGATTGCTCATCAATATAGTGCTACATACACTCCTCAACAAAACGGAGTGGCTGAAAGAAGAAATCGTATGCTAATTGAAGCTGCTCGAACCATGCTGGTTGACTCAAAGCTTCCGATATTCTTTTGGGCAGAAGCCATCAACACTGCTTGTCATGTTCAGAATCAAGTGTTGATTAACAAACGTCTGCAGAAAACTCCTTATGAGGCGTTTTTTAATGAGAAGCCCAAAGTGGGCCATTTCAGGGCGTTCGGATGTCCTTGTACTGTACTTATTTCCTCTGATATAGGTAAATTTGATGCTAAAGCTGATGATTGTTATTTTGTTAGGTTACTCTGCAAGCAGTGCTTATCGAGTTTATAACAAAACAACTTCAGTGATCATAGAGTCAACAAATGTGGAGTGGATGGAAGAGAATCCTACAGATGCTGGGTCTGGGCCAGATTGGATTTTCAATTACGGAGCAGTGTTTGAACCATTTCATCTGTCAGAAATGTTTCCTGAAGAAGAAGATATTGTTGCCGACGCATTGCCTTTGAGTCATCCTGACATAGTCAGCTTGACTGATATTCCGAGTACCTCTGGAATGGAGAAGAATGAAGAAAGTGTCTCTGAATCTAGCTCAGCAAAGGAAAACAGTGAAGGAGCTGTGTTTGAAAAAGTGGTTGCTGATGCTCTTGGTGGTAGTGATTCAGTGGAACATCTGAATACAGAAGTCAATTTGCCCGCAGTAACGTCTGTTCCTGACATTGGAGAACTCAGAATTCATAAAGATCATCCTTTGAGCAATGTAATCGGACCAGTCAACTCAGGAGTGGTTACTAGAAGCTAAACAGGAGATATAAACAGGTGTCTGTTTTCATGTTTTATCTCTCAGAACGAGCCTCCCAACATTGGCATGGCCCTGAAAGATCCAAATTGGGTAGAGGCGATGCACGAAGAGTTGAATCAATTTGCAAAACTGGGAGTGTGGGAATTAGTTCCGAGGCCAATTGAGAAGAAGGTTATCGCAACCCGATGGTTATATAAGAACAAAAAGGATGATTCTGGGGTGATTGTTCGAAATAAAGCAAGGCTCATTGTGCAAGGTTACCGACAAGTCGAAGGAATTGATTATGATGATGTGTATGCCCTATTTGCATGTCTAGATGCAATTCGAATCTTTCTTGCTGTGGCATCATATTTGAATTTCACGTTCGTCAAATGGATGTGAAGACAACGTTCTTGTACGCTGAAATGGAAGATGAGGTATATGTGGCACAACCTCCAGGATTTGTAGATATTGAACATCCAGATCATGTTTATCGTTTGGACAGAGCTCTTTATGGCTTGCATCAAGCTCCAAGGTCGTGGTATGACACGCTGACAAAGCATCTGGTGGAGAATGGATATAAAAGGGGTGTAATTGATCAGACTCTGTTCAGAAAGCGAGTTGAAGACGATTTCATCATGGTGCAGGTTTATGTCGATGACATTATTTTCGGAGCAACAAATGAAGATCTGTGCACCGAATTTGAAGAGGTGATGAAAAAGAAGTTTGAAATGAGTGCGCAGGGTGAAATGAATTTCTATTTGGCATTGCAAGTAAAACAAGATGAGACCGGGATTCTTATTCACCAAGGGAAGTATGTTGATGAGATTCTAGAGAAATACAACATGAAGGATTGCAAGTCAATCGCTACTCCAATAGCCTCCAGGCCTGGCTTACTCCCAGATGAAGATGGAGAGGATGTCAGTGAGCACATGTATCGCTCTATGATCGGGTCGCTTATGTATCTAACGGCAAGTCGGCCTGATATCATGTTCGCTGTGTGTCAGTGCGCTCGATATCAGTCTAAACCAAAATTTTCTCATCTTTCTGCTGTTAAAAGAATCATTAGATATTTAAAGGGCAAGCCTCGGCTTGGACTTTGGTATCCAAAAGATTCCAATTTTGACTTGTTTGCATTTTGTGACAGCAATTATGGTGGTATGGCACTTGACAGGAAATCTACTTCGGCCGGATGCCAATTCCTTGGTGATAGATTAATCTCTTGGCAGTGCAAAAAGCAGCAGACTGTTTCAACTTCTATCGCGGAGGCTGAATATGTAGCGCGTCAGCTTGCTGCTCTCAGGTGGTTTGGATTCAAAATCAGCTCTCTGATTACGGTATGAACTTTGATCGAACTCCAATTTTCTGTGATAACACAGCTGCCGTCCAAATTATGAAGAATCTGGTAATGTTCTCTAAAACCAAACACATTGACATTAAAATGCATTTCATACGTGATTGTGTGGAGAGAAACTTAATTCGGATGGAAAGGGTAAACACCGATCAAAATGTTTCTGACATGTTCACCAAAGCCCTTGACCGAGCTAAGTTTGAAATATGCGTGGAAGGTCTGAAAATGATCTCTTTTTCTGACTGAGTTAGCAGATAAAATTTTCTTTTATTTTAATTTTTTTATTTAAAAAAAAATTAAAAGAAAAAATAAAAAAAATAAAATAATAATAATAAAAAAATTGTGTGTCAATATGCAATTAAAATAAAAAAGCAGGGGAAGATAAGTATGTTTGTCTTACCTAAATGAGGCTTTTTAATTTTAATTCTTCCTGTTTCTGAGTTTAGGTGGGAAATGAAATGAATTTCTGGCTTTTGATGACTGACACGTGTACGGCTGATATGAAAGACGTGATCCATGGTGATGTGCTCGGTAGGCTCAGTTCCAAAAACAAGGTATGCGTTACACACTTAAAGATAAAGTATGTCATTTGATGGAAGCACACACTTAGGTTTTGTATAGTTCTAATTAACTGCTTACATGTTCCCGATACACACACGAGACACCAAGGTATTCAAACAAGTTTCTCAAAAATCGGTGTCTCCTCTGTTTTGCATGAGCAAAGACCTGGGGACACTTAAGCCGTTAGTCAGTCTCACTTCTGCTTTGCAGAAGCAATGACCTGGTGTAGACTGTACCGACGTGTTAGTAAACCTAACCTCTGCTTTGCAGAAGCAATGACCTGGTTAGGATTACTAACGTGCTTGCCGATCGCTATATATTTTAAAACCCAAAAGATGCCAAAGTGCACGCTAAAAGAGACCCTCTAGTGTCCAAAACCCTTCAGCCTCGACTTGTGATGATTCTTATGTGTTTGAAGAAAGGTTAACGTCTGACCGAAAAAATACCTCTGAGATGAAATCAATTTAAGTCATTGTATATTATACCCATCTCTAAAGATTTGTTCTTTTCTCTTCTCAACCAAATCTGGAGAACTGTTTCAAAACCTTGGATCTGGATTGTGAAAAATGTGGTAGGGAATGTGTCTGCTTGATAGACTATACTTTGTATTACCTAGGATTTGTGTGTGACTGTTAGATGCTCATAATTAATGAACCTAAAAGATTAATAAAGTGACAAACAGCCGGGAAAATGCGGGACATGAGTTTAAGATGGACCAACATACTGGCAATCACCTGGACATGTTCAAGTAATAAAGGCTTATAAGCGTTCCTCAGTTCAAAATAGGCCACTTTGATCCCTAAAACCGTCTCAGAACAGGTATTGTGTTTGTTTTTCTTGTGAATAGTTATTTTTCTTATTTAGTTTATTCGGTTAAATTTCTTTTTCATCTGCTCAGTCAATACATTTCTATGCTCGGTCTTAGGGGAAGTTTGGAAAGCCTTTAAAGTTTGATCAAGTTTGATTTTGTGGGAAATTTTGTTGACAAAAGTTTTCAAAGATTCAAGGGGGTAAAATGAAATTTTAATTAAATCTTTGATTGATGAGGTTTTGTTTGAAAATATTTGAAAGTGTAAGGGGTGTGGATGAAAGTTAGATTAAAACTTAAAAAGAAAAAAAGGGTGACCGGCGTCAACCCTAGGTCACAACATCTCTCTCACTTTCTCACCTCCTCCGCCGTTCTCCTCCCCCATTACCATCATCCACTGCCCTGCTCCTCCGATCAACACCGTCAACCACCACCACCCGTCATCACTCGCTCTATCTGAGCCGCTCACCGCCACCAACTTTCGCCACATCATCTCTCTTCCTCCCCTTCTCAATCCTTCACAATCGCCACCACAATCTGTCTCGGAATCAAACGCCGAGCCGCCACCACTGTTCCTCCTCTCACCGTTCACTCACCAGAAGTTTTTAAGGGTATTTTCATTTGCAAATCGTAGTGTCTGTGTGTGTCAGGACCAAATTTGAGCCTTTACTCATCCAATACACAGATTCAAGTGCGGAAATCATGAATCCATGATCAAATCATAGTGTTTGCTTGTTGAAATCCTTAGATTTCGCCTCTGAAACTCAAGAACTTGAGGGTTTTCACACACAAGTGCTCTCTATCTTCAAACAGCCGTCTAGAAGGTTATTTAGGGTTATTCTAGTGTTGCTATTTATACTGGAGAGAGCACAGGTCGTGATTGTACTGAAATCAAGAGAATGTTATTGAAGTTAGTGAAATTTATGACATCAGACTGACGAGATCGCCAAGAACAACTCCGAAGTCACCAAGAGCAAAGTGAAGTCGCCCAAGTCGCCAAACACAACTCCAGATCGCCAAGAGTTAATCCCAAGTCGCCAAGAAAGTTCAGAAATCACTAAGTACGCTCCGGAAATGTCAATTATCATTATTGAATCATTAAGGGTTGTTATTACAAAGACACATTCAATTATTAACATTTGTGTAACATCCCGAAATTTGAGAAATACATGAGTAATGTGATTAATACACATGATATATGTGTTAGAAAGCTAAACATGTTAAAACGTTTAAAAATGCATGAAAGTTGGTGTTATATGTGTTAATTGATAACATGAGGAAAGGAACTGAAATAATATGTGTTTCGTATCAAAGATATTCATGTTATTTGAATGAAATACGTGCTTAAAAGTTAATACGGTAGAAATAAATGATAACTGGACAAATATGACTTTACGTGATTACACGATATTGAAATACGTGTAAATATATGATGAATATAGTATGAATTCACGTGACATATTCATTTGATGAATATATATGTGGAAATACGTGTTTGGGTAGTTATACGTGTGAAAAATGCATGCTTAAATAGTTAACAAGAAAATAAAAGGGTAGAAGATGTAATTTATGTAAATATACAAATATATATGTGTATATATATTGCCATATGTGACCCGAACCTTCGAGAATGTTATAAATATCTTTAGGAAGGTTGTAAGACGTAAAATGATAGTTACATCGAAAGATATAAGCTTGATATGCAAAAGATAAAAGTTGGAGGGCTAAAACTGTAAATTATTGAAAGATATGAACGTACGTATATATATATATATATATATATATATATATATATATATTGTCATAAGTATTCCGAGACTTAAAAAGTATTATAATAATGTCTTAAAATGATTCGGAACATAAAATGATATGTATTGTAAAGTTAGAGGGGCCAAAGGTGTAAATAATGAAAAATATATATTAAAATATATAAAAATATATATACGTATGTATACGTATATCATCGAGAGTGTCCCAAGCCTTAGAAACTTTTATAAATATGTCCTATCATGATTTGGTGCATAAAATGATAGAACGGTAGAAGTTCAGGGGTTAAAATGTAAAATAAAACACAGGGACCAAAACTGCCAAAACCCCAAAGATGGGCCGCGTATCGCGAAGCCCTCCCTGAGGAGTTGGCGCGTACCGCGACCCGCCCTACAGCGCAGATTTGTTCTTGGTCGCGTTTTTTGCCACGTTGTTCGAACTTGCAGCTTACGATTCGACCTCCTACGTGTCGATTTGGAGCAATTAGTCACCTAGACACGTGTAGAGGTCTTAGGCGCACCCTTTGGCTATATATAGCGGACCAAATTCAACAGATTTCCTCGCCAATTCACAATTTCTTCTCCTAAAAACCCTAGAACGAACCAAATCCTTCTTCTGCAAAATTCGAGCGATTGGCTTGGAATTTGAAGCAGATTTTTAGCAGTCCTACGTTTCTAGGTATGCTCTACAAAAGCCCTCTATCAATTTCAGTTAATTTCATGTCTAGATTAGAGATCTAAAACTATGCAAAAATTAGGGTTCTTAATCTTGTTTTAATGAAATTGGGTGATCGGGTGGGAATTAGGGTCTGAATTTTTGTAGGTAATCCTAATTTAATGTATTTTAAGAAAGCCCTAAGTTTATTTCACAATTGGAATAGGTTTGGTTAAGGTTTTGTAAACGGGTCAAAATTAGGGTTTTCATAACGTTATTCTGCCCAAATTGACTAAACAATGTCGAATTAAGCTTTGAGCTTTTAAAGGATATTATGAAATGTTATAATGGATAATACCCTAAGTTGGTTTGAATTAAAAATGAGTTTTGATAATAAAACGAGAAATTCATGAAATTAGGGTTTCTAAATATGATTATTTAATATAAAAAAATTCGGAGGGTATGGGGACTTGATTTTTGGTATGGTAACATGTTTATATATATAATAAACATATATGGGTTTAAATTGATTAAATAATGAAGTATTAAAGATACCGAGTTAATCGGATATTTAGAAGTTCGTCGGACCGGAAGGGTAAGCGCCTGTACTCTGGGGTTTCTGGCATAGCGAGGGTGTCGCATAAATCCCAACTGGGAAATGGCGTACCTCCCTGGGCGATCCCGGAGTGAGCGTTTACTTATAGGAATGCGCGTCTTCGTATTATCGTTAAAAGAAAAGGATAACTGCCTAAAGGGCATTTTGGTCATTTTGACCTTTGAAAAGGGATAAACTTAATAATTAAATATTATTAAGAAACTTAATAATTGAATATTTTTAAGATAATAAGATATTAAAATAAACATAGGAAGTGTTTATTGTATGAAGCTTTGCGTTAACGCCATACGATACACAAATTAGGTTAAATCGGGAATCGTTGCGGAAGTTCTGTCCGAGTAAACGAGTTAAAGAGATAAGGTGAGTTCTATGAGCCCACTCTTAAATATTTTAAATGTTTTAAATGTTTTCGGGCTGATATACATTCAAATGTTATAAAATGCATCTAAATGATTTATAACTGAAATGTTGCGTATTTGAACTATTGAATTACCTTTGAGTAAATATATACCAGATTTCTAAGGTGCTAATTGATAAATGGATATATTGAACTATTAAGTTATTATTGGATTGATATATATATGTGTACTGTTATGGAAATGCATATACGTGAAATATCTTGAATTGATAAACTGTTAAAAGGCTTTTTGGATAATATATATATATATAGATAAATATATATATGATATGTTATGAAAATGATATTAAATGATTTGTACGTGTTATATGATATGTGATTTATTTGCTTCAAAATTAGATAGTCAAGTGATAAAGGATTTATTAGTAAACGTTATAGTGAATATGTATGATTATATGAGAACAGGTGATGCATTCACTTTATTATTATGTGGTGGATACGCAGCTGGTACTTCCTATATATAAGCATAATAATATTAGTTACCCGGTATATCAGACGTGTGGAGGATACGCCCTGTATACATACACCAACGGTAAATTGGGGGATGTCTACTTATTGCAGTATATGAAGACTTTATCACTGTTTACTAATAATCTTAAGTCACTTGGGTATTTAACTAAGGGCGGGTAGTAATACAAGGGAGTTAGGAGGTAGTGTTGCTCAATGGGATTAGAGACCACTACAAATAGAAAGGAGGAAAAAGGCAATTGTCCGTTACAGGGAATGCCCTAAAAGGGTAAACTCGGCAGTTAGCAAATAGGGGGAAACGGGGCAACTGTCCGTTACAGGGAATGCCCTAGAAGGGTAAACTCGGCAGTTAGCAAATAAGGCAAAGCGGGGCGACTGACCGTTATAGGGAATACCCTAGAGGGGTAAACTCGGCAGTCGGCAAAGATGGTTTCTTTGTTTATACATTAGCAGGGTTTACACTGGTAATAAATGTTGGGGTTGTAGGAAGGGATAGCGGGATAAATGGTTTTATAGGGGATGTTTCCTGTTAAGGAATATTACGTATTGTATATTTGTGATATATATTATATTTGATAATTGTATGTGAAAAAGGAATCTTACAGGTCCAAGGGTTTTAAACCTCACACTGAGGTAAAGCTTTTAAAATATAGAACTTACCAGCGTAAGCTGACCTTTTCCAAAAATGTATGTATGTCAGGACAGGGTGAGACTTCGACTAGTTATGAGAAGGCCCTAGTGATAAGGGATTAGATGGGCAAGCTATCGGACGGAAGGAGGGTGTTGGCAAGCTGGCATAGTTATAGCAATAAAATGTAGTGACAGATAGTATTTCCTTATGTAAATTATCTCTTACTTTGTAGTACCTGGCAAATAAATAAAAGTTTAAAATTTCCGCTGCTTAGTTATCTCTGTTGATACCTTGTGTTCATGAGTAAATCCGATTCGTGACCCCTTCTAGAGCCAAGTCTGGGAGTGGGCGTCACAAGTTGGTATCAGAGCCTTGGTTTAAGAGATTTAGGTACTAATGCAGTATCTAGACTTAAACTAGGACTCTGGGAAGACAAAGTAGGATGAGATAAGGGATGTAGATGCCAACCTGGATAGCTTGTGCCCATAGGAATGAGGTTGCATTAAGGACATAATAGGTAGCACCTAGAGTATGTGAAGTGTGGAAGAAACCCGATTGCAATTAGCTACTGCAATCTGGTATTAGCCACATAAACATACCCTAAGTCCTAACTATTGTATGTCCAAAGTGCAAAGAAAATTTTTACAATGGTGTAATGTTTGATCGGTGAGCGAGATGATTCAAGAACCGGTTTTAACTTAGAGTTACCGGTAAAAGGATAAAGAGAAGAGTAGACACATTAAGGAGTGTGATTGAAGTAACTGGGGTTTTGAAAACATCATAACTATATAATTGCTTGGGAACCGGTACTTATCTGGTTATCATGTATTCAAAAGTTCAAGGACTTTACGTCACAAAATTCTGAGATGTCATTCACCTGGAATGTAGGATGATGATGATAAGAGGCGGAGGTGGTAGAGGTAGAGGTGCCGACAGAGCAACCGGTGCTGGAAGACGTACGCGTGCGAATCCCAAGCGAGAGAATAACAGAAGAACTAACATATTTACGAACGAGCAAAGGGAAGCTATGGCAGCAGAGGTGAATAAAATGTTTCAAGCGGCCTTACCTAATCTGATTGCTCAACTTCATGGAGTTGCTGGTGGAGGTGCAAATGGAGCCGGAGGAGCCGCTGGTGATGCTGCTGGAAATGCGGGAAATGCCGATCGCGGATGTTCTTTCAAATCGTTTAGCGGATGTAGGCCTCCGTCATTTGAAGGGCAGAGAGATGCAGGTTCGACTATTCGTTGGATTCGAGAGATGGAAGCTGTGATAGGTATTAGTGAGTGTCGTCCTAATCAAGCGGTGAAGTACGCAGCCCATTCCTTCAAAGGAGAAGCATTATTATGGTGGGACTCTATTCTACAATCCCGAGGCGAGCAAGCCGTTGCTGTTATGAGATGGAATGATCTGAAAACGCTAGTGATGACCAAGTTTTGTCCGAGACACGAGTTGGAAAGGATCGAGATTAACTTTCTAAAGTTAGAAGCGGGTAATATGACTCATCAGGAGTTCACAAGCAAGTTTGATGAGATGGCGAGGCTAGTACCAAGGTTGGTGACACACGAAGAGGAAAACGTGAAGAGGTACGTTCAGGCCCTTCCTGCTGCCGTTAGGAAAATAGTTAGGCCTCATGTTCCAAAGACGTACCAGGAAGCAATTGACATCAGTGCTATGGTCTATGAAGAAGAATATGGCGACAACGGAAGACCGGGAGAAGTTAAGAGGAAGATATCTGAGACTGGAGAAAGTTCAAAGAAGAATGACCGACATTTTCACAAGAAGAAGAAAGATTCAAAAGGCGACAAGCCTAAGTGTCGTAATTGTGACAAGTATCATCATGGAGAGTGCTGGGTAAAACCAACGAGTTGCTATAGGTGTGGAAAGGAAGGACATTACTCTAACAATTGTCCGGAAGCTAAGAAATGCTATGAGTGTGGAAGCCCGGGGCATGTTAAAGCAAATTGCCCTAAGATAGTGAAAAACCCGATACCATTAAGATCAATTCTAGTTACAGGAGCCAAGAGTAAAGTTTACAACCTAACTACTATCGAAGGACCTGATGTGACCTCAGGTACATTTCTCGATAAATAGGTTGCTTGAATACGTGTTATGAGTTCTATCGAATGGTTTTACGAATTGCTTGCTAGGCCATTAGTTAGGATTGCGAATCCTTTAGATTATGACTGCCTTAGAAGAACGAATGTTAAACGTTAGAAATCATCCGAGGACTTGGAGATTGCAGGCTTGCAGCAGTAGTGTTTACACTCACGAAATGGGAGCATTAAACGAGATTACCCACACAGGATGCCCAACTAGCTCATTGAAAGTAGGTGATAAATAGTCAGAAATTATACTGACTTTGTTGTGGTTAGAATAGTAATGTCATCCTACACTGGACTAGGACTAAAACACCTCTGGTTGTATCAAGGGTGTGGTAGATACGCCGCTGGTACATCTTATATATATACACCTGAGATACAACGAGAAGTGGACTAGAGTTAGTCTCGTGTAAGTAGATAGTACGGGCCACAGTGGAAAAACAAATCAGTGGAATTTATGGATATGGATCACTTATTAGTAAGCAAGTGAGGGACTATTGGAATTCAAGAATGAAGATCAAGCCATGCAAAAGTGTAGAGAAATGTTCGACGTACGCAAAGGGTAAAATGGAGCAGTAGAAGTCTCGCGGAGGCACGTTCTTCCAAGAAGTTAGTAGATTTGTTCATCGTTACAGTTCGGAAAGAAGTTCCACAAGCGAACGAGTCAGAAATGATGTCTTTTGATAGAATCGTATTAAATGTCAGGTTATCGTATATAAAAATGCATATTGCGGTTCTATATCGCAATTAGAAGGAAGGATTAGGAGCAAGATAGTTCCTATAGTAAAGTGTTATGAATGCCCAGGTTAGGTTATTAATCAACCTAGGAAGGAAAAGGGGTGAAATGGGGATATCTCATCTATGAGTTATTCGTAAACAAAGCAGGTTTCGGGACGAAACCTTATTTAAGGGGGGTAGAGTTGTAACATCCCGAAATTTGAGAAATACGTGAGTAATGTGATTAATACACATGATATATGTGTTAGAAAGCTAAACATGTTAAAACGTTTAAAAAATGCATGAAAGTTGGTGTTATATGTGTTAATTGATAACATGAGGAAAGGAACTGAAATAATATGTGTTTCGTATCAAAGATATGCATGTTATTTGAATGAAATACGTGCTTAAAAGTTAATACGGTAGAAATAAATGATAACTAGACAAATATGACTTTACGTGATTACACGATATTGAAATACGTGTAAATATATGATGAATATAGTATGAATGCACGTGACATATTCATTTGATGAATATATATGTGGAAATACGTGTTTGGATAGTTATACGTGTGAAAAATACATGCTTAAATAGTTAACAAGAAAATAAAAGGGTAGAAGATGTAATTTGTGTAAATATACAAATATATATGTGTATATATATTGCTATATGTGACCCGAACCTTCGAGAATGTTATAAATATCTTTAGGAAGGTTGTAAGACGTAAAATGATAGTTACATCAAAAGATATAAGCTTGATATGCAAAAGATAAAAGTTGGAGGGCTAAAACAGTAAATTATTGAAAGATATGAACGTACGTATATATATATATATATATATATATATATATATATACTAGCCGTGTGCCCGCGCGTTGCGGCGGCGACAGTGTATAGCGTGTTATTCGTCTTTTGTTCGCGCGTTGCAGCGGCACAAGAAACTACAACGCGGTATTTGTTTATTTGTTCGCTTGTTATGGCGGCACGACAATTTACATCCAGGTATTCGTTTATTTAGAACTCAAACATATAACAACAAACAACCGAATTGAAATATATATTGGTCACAAACATAGTAATTTAAAACCAAATGAGTTGTAAGATAGAAGTCATAAGAAGCCATTGGTCTTCATTCGCGACATACTTGACGTAGAATTCTATAGGAGATACGGTGTGACAAGTTTGAAAATACATCTTGAGCGTCGTTGTTCATCTTGGGTGTCTTAAAATGTGTTTCAAATTTAACCGATGTAGTCATATTCCAGATCAATATACAAGCTTATATGAACTGATAGATTATAAGAGATACGGTGTGAACTTTTTCCCATGCCAAGCGCCCAAGTTACAAACTCATAAACGCTAGCATGTCATTAAAAGCATAAAAATAAGATGGATACCTTTTTAGTTAAACCCAAAACTATTGCAACTCCATACAAAATAAATGGTAATTTTTCATCTTCTCAACACCAAAGCATTCACAAAATCTACGTAGATAACTATCCAAATCCTACAAACAATTATTATATATTGTAAGACAAATAAATTCCACCAAATGGGTGCCACATCAACCATTCCCAGCTATAGCAAGGTTAATTCCATCAAGTGCCAACATAATAGAAAGCTTATTATCACAAATAGTAAAAGAAATGGTTCAGTACATACAACAATAGAAAGTTAAAAGTTTGTTACATTTTGATGTAAAAAACTCTAGAAAGAAACACCATAAAAACATAATTACTACATGAAAAGGTTATACAAAACACAAAAGGATACACACCGAGCATAAAAATCTGCAGATCTTCTCCATTAGTACCCCATGCATCAACCTGAAAGCATAAAGTAAAAAAGTGGAAAACCAAAATGGAAAAATTAAATAACAGACAAATTAAATAGAAATAGAACACGTATCATAGCTCCTTCACCTAACGATGCTATGTAATCTTCCTTTCATCACCTCCCATGCCTTTAGATCATCAAAAACAGCAGCAACTACATGAATTCAAACATAGGTTAGTGTAAATTATTGACTATTGCAGAGTTCATAATAGCAATATATGTGTCCAATACATGCCAACCACCCACAATCATTAATGATATGATATGCTGAAAATAAGAAGTTGAGCTCACATAATCATATACCAAACGATGTGCTGGATCTGAACCCGATTAGGAGTGGATCTGAAATAGCCAACTGTTTTTTACAGGCGACCCAAGCACAGGTTGATTCATTCCATTCGATAGCAAACACATGCTCCCCAATGTCAACACCTTTTGTTAAATCGTCTAAGGTATGGATTGATTCTTTTGGATCAAAATGAAGTTCTTGAAGTAAAAATATATATTATTGAAGCTAGGAATTCAAGTTTAAAGATTTACTTCATAGATACCAAAACAAAGAGGTCATCTGGTTTCTTATATTAGTATATTACCACATGAACATAAAACTAAAAAAAGACATACCTTCACACCAAAGAGGCCCCTTTAATTCCAAACAAACTGTAACCAAGCAACACAAAAGGAGTCAAATACAATTACAAAAAATAGTCAAATACAATTACGTTTCACACCAAAGACATACCTTCACACCAAAGAGGTCCCTTTAATTCCAAAAAGTGCTGAAACCCAAAGAGTCAAATACCATTAAGTTTCTTCGCATATCTAAATTTAGAACACCTCAAATTACAATTGACAGCAACAATAACAGTGTCCTTAAGAAACCTTGCATGTTTCAGTTCTATCAAATATGAATATAGAACATAGATAAACAAAGTAACGAACACAAACAAAAAACATTAGATATATAAGAGTTAACTTTCAGGTATGAATTATATATGTACATCTTTTCAACAGTTCATCAAATATGGTCCAACTATTCATGTATTTTAAAACTTGTAAATCCTATCCCATATTTATGCTCCACAAACAGAATTTAGATCTAAAGTAAAGCTTCAAATTTATTATGTGTAACCTTCCACTGAACGTTCATACAGTTGTCTGCAATAGACCACCATGCCTCAGCAGCGACTCTGGAGAAGGTTCACACCCTCGGAATTCAATAAGAACCTGCAATTCAAATCACAGAAATATGAGTAAAATTGAACATATGACATAATATTCTATTCTTTATAGGGTTGAAAACAACTACTTAACATCATGTCACAAATGGCAGCCCCTGAGTACCTAAATGGGTCAAATATGAAGATTAACTCAAACAACAAATGGGTGAACATTGACTCATTTAGAAGCCTAAATGGGTCAATATTACCACAAACAATATTGGTGTACCCATTCCATCCGTTTCTGTTTAAGCCCACTTTGATTACACCCATTTAGGCAAGAGATAAAAACAATAAGAAATAGATTTACCTTAAGACTAAAAAAGTCACCACTCCATAAAAAACACAAAGAGAAAAGCAAACACACCTCTGTTGTTACTTTTTCCAGCCACAAACTGCAACAGAACGAAGAAATGGCACAATATCAGCTATGGTAATTCCATAGTAAACATTTTAAAGCAACCACATAACTCTCAAGCCAAACATATTAAACTTTCAGCATCATTTAAATAGAAGCTTTAAAAAGCAGAAAGGAAAATGTAACTCATTTACAAAGAAACACACTAAAATCAGTGATCAACTGCATTCTATAATCAAGATGTAACCAAGAGGCATTAAAATGTGAGAGACCCAAAATCAGGTTCTTTAACATAGCACACATTTTTTTTATTATTTCATGGAACTTTAGGTGCACATTTCCTTAAATTGACATTTTGGATAATAAACCATATATACTTTGTAGGTGTTCATTCGATCATGGTTACATGTTTGTTCTGAGAATCCTATTATTAAAATCTTGTAACCATCTTCAAATCTCTATTTGTTTACACTAACTTTACCACAAAGATCTCCATGGTATACATAATATTGTGAAAAAAATTAACCAACTTTACCACAAAGATAAAGACCATGATGATGAACAAAAATAGTACCAATTATCATACTAAAAAGAGATGAGTTGTTATTTGCAGACCTCAGGCAGTCTTTGTAACAATCAATGGCAGGACGAATATGTTTAAAATATCGAAAAGAAAGGGTAGCAGAGGAAAGGTCAATGAAGTTACCAGAAGTCCAGAATTGGTGATTCTAATCCCCTTGTAGCAGGCCAATTGCGAGCAAAGATTTGAAAGACTACATGCAGTCAACAAAACCACAGAAACTCACAAGAAAATGTGCATGTAACAATTATACAAAAAAATCCATTGCCATAATGGACATCTTTCCCAACTGTAATGATCTATTATCTAATTTCAATATCTAACTTTTCAGGTACCTACAAAACCAAACCTTACAAAAAAGGTTTTGAAATGGAGAGTGGGCTATCATCAAAGAGATTATGTGTTACCAGAAGGACTTTGAATCATTTATCAAGACATATTTGGCTAGCAATACCCAATCAGTTTCTCCCACTTGCAAACTAATGGATGTAACATCTAAGCAGCTTCAAAATCAAAATTATTCAAGGTAGAAGGATATAAACAAAACTTGGAACCCATTACCAAAAAACTCCACAACCTCACGGACAACTACACTACCACAGTGTCACACACCTAATCACCACAGTGGCTGTACCTGATCACCATAGTGGCACGCACCTAATCACCTGATGATTAACCATAATGAATAGCTATGCAATAAAAACATAAATATCCATTTAATGAGAATTAAGTATAAAAAAACTCAGTTTTCATACTCTTTAAGAAAAGAAAAAACGCATAGTTCAATCAAGGTTTAACAAATGCAGTCATCCGCTTTGCTTACACACACCCTCACAAAATAATTTATACCTAGCTTTAAGAAGGAGAATCACCCATTTTGCAGCTGCAAACCACAAAATAATAACAGAAACCAAAAGGACCCATTTCTCAGTCAGATTTCAACAACTATAGCTACAAACAGGAACCAAAAGACCCAATTTTTTTTTTACAGGAACCAAAACCAACTTTCACTATAAAAACATTAACATCAGACTTTCAAAACCAAAACCAACTTTCACTAAATTAGAACATAAACATTAACATTAGACTTTCACTAAAAACCATTAACATCAGACTTTCAAAACGAAAAACATAATCTTGACTGCCTCAATCATACTTTCACTACAAAAACATTAAATCAATAACATAAATTAGAACATAATACAAAGCAACTGGGATTGAATGTACCTCAAAACTGTAATTAACCTCAGATTTTCCCTCAGCTTCAAAACTGTAATTCACAACGATAATTCGATTCTCAATTCAATATAAATCGGACTTTCAAAACCAAAACCAAAATATAAATTAGAACACAATTTACCTTAGATTTTAGCAGATGGAGATTGTATATCGAAATGGAGATGGAGCTTTGAATTTATAGACTCTTGCAATCGATGGTGCTCCCAATTTGAATTCAGTCGGAGATGTCAAGAGACCTAATTGAATTGAATTGCTCGATGCGTGATCATTACCATATGCGTGAATTGAATAGCAAATGGGGTAATCGAGAGGTTAGGGCAGGAGATTGCCCAACCGACGAGGAGAAATACGGTGATGATGCTGCTTTCGAGACTATAAGGCTGGAAATGCTGCTATCGAGGGGCCGATAAAGAGGATATCAGGAGGAAATGCGGCCCTAAAATCTTGAGACGAAAATACCCTAACCGATTATGGTTGTAAATGGTGGAGTTGGCTTTAGATGTGAGGCTTTGAGGATTGTACATGGTGTTAAATTAATTGTACGCGTCTTAAAATTAAGGAATTTAATGACAAAAATGCCCCCATGAACCAATATGTATTATATAGTAGTATAGATATATATATATATATATTGTCATAAGTATTCCGAGACTTAAAAAGTATTATAATAATGTCTTAAAATGATTCGGAACATAAAATGATATGTATTGTAAAGTTAGAGGGGCCAAAGGTATAAATAATGAAAAATATATATAAAAATATATATACGTATGTATACGTATATCATCGAGAGTGTCCCGAGCCTTAGAAACTTTTATAAATATGTCCTATAATGATTTGGTGCATAAAATGATAGAACGGTAGAAGTTTAGGGGTTAAAAATGTAAAATAAAACACAGGGACCAAAACTACCAAAACCCCAAAGATGGGCCGCGTATCGCGAAGCCCTCCCTGGGGAGTTGGCGCGTACCGCGAGCCGCCCTACAATGCAGAATTGTTCTTGGTCGCGTTTTTGGCCACGTTGTTCGAACTTGCACCTTACGATTCGACCTCCTACGTGTAGATTTGGAGCAATTAGTCACCTAGACACGTGTAGAGGTCTTAGGTGCACCCTTTGGATATATATAGTGGACCAAATTCAACAGATTTCCTCGCTAATTCACAATTTCTTCTCCTAAAAACCCTAGAACGAACCAAATCCTTCTTCTGCAAAATTCGAGCGATTGGCTTGGAATTTGAAGCTGATTTTCAGCAGTCCTATGTTTCTAGGTATTCTCTACAAAAGCCCTCTATCAATTTCAGTTAATTTCATATCTAGATTAGAGATCTAAAACTATGCAAAAATTAGGGTTCTTAATGTGACATCCGAGAATTCCGAGGTTAACTTCCGTTAGACAATCTCTGTTAGTTACGTTATAAGTGTTAACTTAGTAACTAATGCTTAACTAGGCCGAATACGTCCACGACCTTTGGTTGATCACCGAACCCGTCCATATGTGTTATGTGTTTATTTATTTATTGTTATTATGTGCAACGTGTTTAATTAATTAACTTTGTAAATTGACCCTTTTTGGTTGCCAGCGAAACTACCGAGCGAAACTGTAGATTCGCTCGGTAGCCAAACTTTTGATTTACACGAATTCAGAGTCAGTTTCGCTTGGCCAGCGAAACTGCCAGCGAAACTAGCTCCTGACCTATATATTTTATAAAACCCTAATCT
This sequence comes from Deinandra increscens subsp. villosa, assembly GCA_039602395.1. NCBI lineage: Eukaryota > Viridiplantae > Streptophyta > Magnoliopsida > Asterales > Asteraceae > Deinandra > Deinandra increscens. Next base: position 108,742,830 of record JBCNJP010000027.1, read on the forward strand.
TCTCATTTTACTTACACCACTTCTCAAAAACACACACACACTCTCCTGAATTCTGGTCAGCCGAGAAACACCAAGAGCCGTCGTGATCTCAGCCTCGAGACATCACCCATTCGGATCCTAGATCAAACCGTGAGTCTCCAAAAACCATTTTTATGCCTTTTCTATGTGCTTTCTTAAAAAGCATGCTTAGATCTTCATGAAATCGTGTATGCTTGTAGTATGATGCTTAGGAATGCTAGATCTATCATAAAGTCTGTAACTTTACGTGTGAAATCAAGCCATAATGAAGATTCATGCTAGTTAGGTTAACTTTGTGCTAAAAATGAGTTTTGAGGTGTTTTTGGTGATTTGATGATGAAAACTCATGTTAAAGGTGTTAAAACTTACTGTTTAATGTTGGTAAATGTTTATGCATGCTAGATATTGAATTACATGATGTATGGAAACTGTTAGATTGATTTTTGGTCTTAAAAACGAGTTTCTTCGCGACTAGCGAAACTGTGTGTTCTCTGGGCGAAACTATACAGCGAAACTGTTTGAATATTCATACAGCGATACTATGTAGCGAAACTATAGTGTCGCCGGTGAAACTAAGTAACGAAACTACCGAGCGAAACAACCATAGACCCTGTCCCTAAACGAAAGTTCAAACCAGTTTCGAGCGAAGCTATGCTAGCGAAACTGTGTCATCAGTTTCGAACGAAACTAGCTAGCGAAACTGTGTCATCGGGTATTCCCTAGCGAAAGTGCTGCCCGTGCACACAGCGAAACTGCGTAGCGGAACTGCGTAGCGAAACTGTAGCGAAACTGTGTAGCGAAACTGAGCCAAGACCAAAGCCCAAACTTGTGCAACTTACTTGAATGTTATGCCATGACTTACATGATTATGCAATAATGAAAACATGCTTTGATTTCTGAGTTATGTGAACCCTCGTTTATGATCAACCATCGGTGTCGTGTGTCGGTATGTCGTGTCATAGTTCCAACGTGCTATGTTATGGGCCATAGTGACGTAAGTTAAATATTAGACACAAACTAATACTTAAGACCTAAACGTGTTCTTAGGTCTTCGTTAAGCAAACAATACTTGGATTATTTAGCAAGTGTAGCAGTGCAACCAAAGGTGAGTGTCACTAACCCGTTTACTGTAAGCCCGTTTGGGACACACCGAATAACTTAATGAAAAACAATACTGACAACCTTTTGAGTGCTATGCACCTCTTTTATGAACTTGAAACCTTATGAGTGCCACGCACCTCTTTGATAAACTTGGAGTGTTTTATGGGAAACACTTGTGGAACTTAAACAAACTATTTCTGAAACGAAACTGAAAACATTTTGAGATTCATGAGAATCCGGTAAAACGTTTTAATATGGCTAGTGTATGTTAAAGTCTAAACCACATGATATCACATGATTTCTAAGGATTGCCTTATAACTGAAAAAGTCCTCAACTCAATTGTACCATTAATTGTAAAGCGATGGGATGTTGGGTAGATCTACTGGAGTTTGACAAACTCCGCCTCATGACACTGGAGGTGCACGGAGGTACAATATCAGCCTATCTGACCGTGATCCCGAGAGGACACGGGGGAGGCAAAGCCGCGATGACGTATGTCCGCAAAACAAAATAGATGATGGCAATGCCACTACAATACTTATTAGTCAGCTTTGGTACAAACTTCCTTAGTGCATGGAACAACGGATTAGCTACCCGCGATATCGGTTGAGCACTTTAAATTTACAAAACTAGTACATACCCGATAACGCATGTTACGGACATTACTTTTACTAAATCACGCTACTATGATTTTGGGCTGGTGTATTATCACAGAGCATTGCTTTTCACAAATAAATATTACATAAGTATATGTTGACACAATTATGATTATGAGACCGGGCCACTGCGTGACAAGCCCACTGTGAACTCACCAACCGTTAGGTTGACACTTGCGTGGTTTAAACTTTTGCAGATCGCTGAGGAGTATCCGGAGCGGGTTGGCATGGCACATGAAGACATTTTACCTTTGTTTAAATCAAATTGGAAATTTAAAACAATGATTTTGTAAAGCACGTGGTTAGTGCTAAGACAATATTTTCCGCTGCGTATTTTGAGACTCTAATTTATGACATATGTTTGGACTAACTCTGATTCGTTTAGTATTTGTAACTAATGGTTGTTGTCCTGGTTTGCTCGCACCCCTTAACGGTATAAACTCCGTTAGTGGTTATTTGGGGGTGTGACAGATTGGTATCAGAGTCATAAGTTGCAGAGAACTGGAATCATTTTTGAAAAACGATTTGGAAACTGCAACTTGAAACCTTAGTTACAAACAAATAAACAAATTCCCAAAACAAAAAAAAAAAAAAAAAAAAAATTTAACGTGCCAACCTGGGATACTCGCTCTGCTGTGTAAGTGAATGCTTCGTACGTATGTATATATATATATATATAAATATATATATAGACCGTGTCTAAGTAGTCTAACGGAAAACCTTAGGAAAATTTGCACACACGAATACGAAATGCGAACGCTAATACGCACACTGTTCCGGGGGAAAGCGACAACGAAACGATGCTACACGCTACGTCCTGATTTCTACTACGATGACTACGCCGACGGTGACTTTTATGGGAAAGCCGACTTTCGACGATAGTACCTACGACTTACGACGTTCTCCGACGACGCCTCGATTTTGCACGAAAATTTTTCTGGACTAATAGTGGGATAACGGGAAATTATTAATATACATATTATGGGATATGTATAGAGTATAACTGTGACTGAACACCGGCTACTTTAACTGTCCAGAAAATGCTTGGAAGAGGACACGGAAGGAACAACATTAACCTGACACCTGCACAACTGCAAGCTATGATAAACGAACACGTGCAAGCCGCAGTGGCAGCTGTCCAAGCTACATTCGCCGCGCAGGGTAATTATTATGCCGGTTAAGGCACAAAACGATTATATTATGACCTGTTTAAACTTAAAACCCGAATTATTTATGCATCAGGAAACCTCCATCACTGCACGTTTAAGTCCTTCATGGACTGCAAGCCAATAACGTTTCCGGCGAGGAAGGAGCGGTAGGACTCCTCAGGTGGATCGAGAAGTCTGAGAAGGTCTTCTCTATGTGCAACTGCCCTGCTGAGAGCAAAGTGAAGTATGCGACTGGTACCTTTGAGGGAGCTGCTCTCACCTGGTGGAATGCCGAAATCCAGATGATTGGGTTAGATGCGGCTAAAAACATGGAATGGGAAGCGTTTAAGGAGCTGATTATGGAGGAGTACTGTCCCCGTGACCAAGTAAAGAAGTTAGAGGGTGAATTCTTGAATCTGAAAATGATAGGGTCTGAAGTCGAACAGTATACCGCGCGTTACCATGAGTACGCGGTCTTGTGCCCCACAATGGTTGATGCTGAGTTCAAACGCATCGAGCGTTATTTGGAAGGCCTCGTGCCTCAGATCAAAGGACTAGTATCCGTTTGGCTCACAAGCTTACTGACCAGGAAATTGAGAAAGGTACACTTCCTGCAAAAGCCTCAGAGAAGACTGCCTTAAGTGGCAAAAGAAAAGCTGATGATGAAGCTCCTGAGAACTCAATGAACAATCAGAGTGTTGGAAACAGCACTGGGAGGTCTTATAACTCCCAAGGCCAAAGCAAAAGGTCTAGCAACAACAGTGGTAACAACCGCCAGAGCGGTAACGGTCAAAGCAACTACAAGGGTAACCTGCCCATGTGTAACAAGTGTGGGAAGCATCACGCTGGTATTTGTAGAAGGAGTTTGAACTGTGAAAGGTGTGGCAAGAGAAGCCATGAAGCAAAAGACTGCTGGGCGATTTTACCTGAGCAACAAAACCGCCCAAGGCAAAACAACAACAATCATGGCAACAACTATGGAAACAACCGGGGCAATGGAAACAACAATGGTCAGAACCGTAACAACAACAATGAAGCTCCCAGAGGAAATGGTAATGGGAACTGCTATGAATGTGGTGCTCAAGGCCACATGAAGAGGGACTGCCCACAGTTGAGAAGACAGGGAAATGGAAATCAGGGAAACAATGGTGGGAATGGTAATGGCAGAGGAAATGGCAACGGAAATGGCAACGGGAATGGTAACGGCAGGGGAAGAGCTTTTGTTATAGGGCAAGGAGAAGCTTCGCAACGACGCCAACGTGATTAACGGTAAATTTATGCTAAATGGTTTCTTCGCTACTGTATTGTTTGATTCTGGTGCTGAAAGAAGCTTTATTTCCACTAAGTTTGCTAGGCTAATTAATGCTAAACCGATTGACCTAGACGCTAAGTATGTGGTAGAGTTAGCGAATGGTAAACTTCATGATACGACTCAGATAGTTAAGAACTGTAAGTTAGAGCTAGCAGGCCATACGTTAGGAATCGATCTTATACCTTTCCCGATTGGTAGTTTTGATGTCATAGTAGGGATGGATTGGTTATCTGAAAAACGAGCCGAAATTTTATGTCAAGAAAAAGTGATTCGTATTCCACTCGAAGGAGGTAAAGTGTTAACAGTGCAAGGTGAAAAAGGTGGAACAGTCACCGGTATTATTTCGTTTCTCAAGGCTCAAAAGTGCCTCCGTAAGGGACACTTCGCGATCCTTGCAAACGTCACCGACACGACACTTCCCGAGCGTAGAATCGACGACTACCCGATAGTCCGCGACTTCCAAGACGTATTTCCTGATGATTTGCCTGGTTTGCCTCTATTTCGACAAGTCGAGTTTGGAATCGACTTAACTCCCGGAGCGGCTCCGATTGCACGCGCACCGTACCGTTTGGCGGTAAGCGAACTCAACGAACTCTCCGCACAACTTCAAGAGTTACTCGACAAAGGATTTATTCGTCCAAGTTCGTCTCCGTGGGGAGCACCGGTATTGTTTGTTAAGAAGAAAGATGGAATGTTCCGAATGTGTATCGACTACCGAGAGCTTAACAAGGTTACGATCAAGAATCGGTATCCACTTCCTCGAATCGACGATCTTTTCGACCAACTGCAAGGTTCGAGCTACTTTTCAAAGATTGGTCTACGATCTGGATATCACCAACTTCGTGTTCGTGATGAAGATATCCCCAAGACTGCTTTCAGAACTCGGTATGGTCATTACGAGTTTTTAGTTATGCCGTTTGGGCTAACTAATGCGCCTGCTGTGTTTATGGATCTGATGAATCGGGTGTGCAAGCCGTACCTCGATCAGTTTGTGATAGTTTTCATTGATGATATTTTGATCTACTCCAAGACAAAGGAAGAACACGAGGATCACCTACGACTTATCTTGGAATTACTCCGCAAGGAACAGCTTTACGCCAAGTTTTCAAAGTGTGATTTTTGGATTCGCGAAGTCCAGTTTCTTGGACACATTGTTAATCAGGATGGAATTCATGTCGTGCAGCTAAAGTGGAAGCTATCAAGAATTGGTCTACTCCGAGAACGTCGATCGAAATCCGACAATTTTTGGGACTTGCCGGATACTACCGAAGATTCATCAAGGGTTTCTCGCAATTGGCTCAACCCTTAACAGCCTTAACGCACAAAGGAGTGCAATATAGATGGGGTGAAAAAGAAGAACACGCGTTTCAAACTCTTAAGGACATGTTATGTTCAGCTCCGATTCTCTCGTTACCCGAAGGGGTTGACGACTTCGTGGTTTACTGCGATGCATCTATTCAAGGACTCGGTTGCGTGTTGATGCAACGAGACAAAGTGATTGCTTACGGGTCCAGGCAACTGAAGGTCAATGAGAAGAATTACACAACACATGATTTGGAATTAGGAGCCGTTGTATTTGCACTCAAGATTTGGAGTCATTACCTCTACGGAACAAAGTGCACGATATTTACTGACCACAAAAGCTTACAACATATCTTTGAGCAAAAGGACCTCAACATGCGACAACGAAGGTGGGTCGAGCTACTAAATGATTATGACTTAGCAATTAAGTATCACCCGGGAAAAGCCAATGTTGTGGCTGACGCCTTAAGTCGAAAAGAGTACGACAAGCCTCGACGAGTACGAGCGCTGCAACTTACCATTCACACGGGACTGCCAGATCGAATCCGCGATGCTCAACAAGAAGCTTTAAAAGAAGAAAACTTCGCAGCTGAAGCACTGCGAGGGGTGGATGGAAATTCTGAAATTAAGTCCGACGGACTCAGATATTACAATGACAAAATTTGGATCCCTTTACTTGGAAATCTCCGTGAGCTCGTGATGGACGAGGCTGACAAATCAAGGTATTCGGTGCACCCTGGATCGGACAAAATGTACCAAGATTTGAAGAACTTGTACTGGTGGCCGAATATGAAAGCCGACATTGCGCGATATGTGGCTAAGTGTTTAACATGCTCAAGAGTTAAGATCGAGTACCAAAAGCCTTCAGGATTATTGCAACAACCCAAGATCCCGGAATGGAAGTGGGAGGATATCTCCATGGATTTTGTAACAGGAGTACCTCGTCGATCGAATCGACCGGATGCGATTTGGGTTATCATTGATCGACTAACCAAATCTGCACACTTTATTCCAATGAGGGAAAATGACAATATGGATAAGTTAACAAAGCTGTATATTGACCGAATTGTGGCACTTCATGGAGTGCCTAAGACTATTATCTCCGACCGAGATCCTCGATTTACTTCCCGGCTGTGGCAATCTATGCAAGAAGCACTGGGAACCAGACTGGATATGAGTACAGCTTATCACCCGCAAACCGATGGTCAGACAAAACGAACTATACAGACTTTGGAAGACATGCTCCGAGCATGCGTTCTCGACTTCGGTAAAGATTGGGAGGCTCATCTTCCGTTGGTGGAGTTCTCCTACAACAACAGTTATCATACGAGCATTGGTGCAGCACCTTTTGAAGCTCTTTATGGCAGAAAATGCAGATCGCCCGTGTGTTGGGCCAAAACGGGTGAGAAAGGACTCACCGGACCGGAAATCATTCATGATACAACTGAACGAATTATTCAAATCAGAAAACGGATAGCCGCAGCACGTGACAGGAAAAAGAGCTATGCCGACAAACGCCGTAAGCCTTTGAAGTTCGAGGTAGGCGACAAGGTGCTACTGAAGGTATCTCCCTGGAAAGGAGTGATACGCTTCGGAAAGCGTGGAAAGCTGAATCCTCGCTATATCGGTCCATTTAAGATCATTGGGGAAGTAGGCCCGATGGCCTACCGATTACAACTCCCTGCAGAACTCGATGGAGTTCACAACGTGTTCCACGTCTCGAATCTGAAGAAATGTCTGGCTGAAGACACCGAAATAATCCCTCTGGAGGAATTAGAAATTGATGAGCATCTAAGATTTATCGAGCAACCGGTAGAAATCATGGGACGCGAGGAGAAAGCCCTCAAACGTAGCCAAATTCCGATCGTCAAGGTTCGATGGAACTCAAAGCGTGGACCTGAATATACATGGGTACGAGAGGATCAGATGAAGAAAAAGTATCCTCACTTGTTCGAGCAAACGTCCACGGAAACTCAAGGTATGATTTAATTTTGGGACCAAAATTCCTTTAACAGGAGGAGGATGTGGCGACCCTAAAACTTTTGCTTTCTTTCCCCAGCAACAACAGCAACAACGACAGCCGAGGCTGCGAACACTACAACGCAAGAATAATTTTCGGGACGAAAATTCCATTTACAAGGGGATGATGTGACATCCGAGAATTCCGAGGTTAACTTCCGTTAGACAATCTCTGTTAGTTACGTTATAAGTGTTAACTTAGTAACTAATGCTTAACTAGGCCGAATACGTCCACGACCTTTGGTTGATCACCAAACCCGTCCATATGTGTTATGTGTTTATTTATTTATTGTTATTATGTGCAACGTGTTTAATTAATTAACTTTGTAAATTGACCCTTTTTGGTTGCCAGCGAAACTACCGAGCGAAACTGTAGATTCGCTCGGTAGCCAAACTTTTGATTTACACGAATTCAGAGTCAGTTTCGCTTGGCCAGCGAAACTGCCAGCGAAACTAGCTCCTGACCTATATATTTTATAAAACCCTAATCTTCTCATTTTACTTACACCACTTCTCAAAAACACACACACACTCTCCTGAATTCTGGTCAGCCGAGAAATACCAAGAGCCGTCGTGATCTCAGCCTCGAGACATCACCCATTCGGATCCTAGATCAAACCGTGAGTCTCCAAAAACCATTTTTATGCCTTTTCTATGTGCTTTCTTAAAAAGCATGCTTAGATCTTCATGAAATCGTGTATGCTTGTAGTATGATGCTTAGGAATGCTAGATCTATCATAAAGTCTGTAACTTTACGTGTGAAATCAAGCCATAATGAAGATTCATGCTAGTTAGGTTAACTTTGTGCTAAAAATGAGTTTTGAGGTGTTTTTGGTGATTTGATGATGAAAACCCATGTTAAAGGTGTTAAAACTTACTGTTTAATGTTGGTAAATGTTTATGCATGCTAGATATTGAATTACATGATGTATGGAAACTGTTAGATTGATTTTTGGTCTTAAAAACGAGTTTCTTCGCGACTAGCGAAACTGTGTGTTCTCTGGGCGAAACTATACAGCGAAACTGTTTGAATATTCATACAGCGATACTATGTAGCGAAACTATAGTGTCGCCGGTGAAACTAAGTAACAAAACTACCGAGCGAAACAACCATAGACCCTGTCCCTGAACGAAAGTTCAAACCAGTTTCGAGCGAAGCTATGCTAGCGAAACTGTGTCATCAGTTTCGAGCGAAACTAGCTAGCGAAACTGTGTCATCGGGTATTCCCTAGCGAAAGTGCTGCCCGTGCACACAGCGAAACTGCGTAGCGGAACTGCGTAGCGAAACTGTAGCGAAACTGTGTAGCGAAACTAAGCCAAGACCAAAACCCAAACTTGTGCAACTTACTTGATTGTTATGCCATGACTTACATGATTATGCAATAATGAAAACATGCTTTGATATCTGAGTTATGTGAACCCTCGTTTATGATCAACCATCGGTGTCGTGTGTCGGTTTGTCGTGTCATATTTCCAACGTGTTATGTTATGGGCCATAGTGACGTAAGTTAAATATTAGACACAAACTAATACTTAAGACCTAAACGTGTTCTTAGGTCTTCGTGAAGCAAACAATACTTGGATTATTTAGCAAGTGTAGCAGTGCAACCAAAGGTGAGTGTCACTAACACGTTTACTGTAAGCCCGTTTGGGACACACCGAATAACTTAATGAAAAACAATGCTGACAACCTTATGAGTGCTATGCACCTCTTTTATGAACTTGAAACCTTATGAGTGCCACGCACCTCTTTGATAAACTTGGAGTGTTTTATGGAAAACACTTGTGGAACTTAAACAAACTATTTCTGAAATGAAACTAAAAACATTTTGAGATTCATGATAATCCGGTAAAACGTTTTAATATGGCTAGTGTATGTTAAAGTCTAAACCACATGATATCACATGATTTCTAAGGATTGCCTTATAACTGAAAAAGTCCTCAACTCAATTGTACCATTAATTGTAAAGCGAGGGGATGTTGGGTAGATCTACTGGAGTTTGACAAACTCCGCCTCGTGACACTGGAGGTGCACAGAGGTACAATATCAGCCTATCTGACCGTGATCCCGAGAGGACACGGGGGAGGCAAAGCCGCGATGACGTATGTCCGCAAAACAAAATAGATGATGGCAATGCCACTACAATACTTATTAGTCAGCTTTGGTACAAACTTCCTTAGTGCATGGAACAACGGATTAGCTACCCGCGATATCGGTTGAGCACTTTAATTTTAAAAAACTAGTACATACCTGATAACGCATGTTACGGACATTACTTTTACTAAATCACGCTACTATGATTTTGGGCTGGTGTATTATCACAGAGCATTGCTTTTCACAAATAAATATTACATAAGTATATGTTGACACAATTATGATTATGAGACCGGGCCACTGCGTGACAAGCCCACTGTGAACTCACCAACCGTTAGGTTGACACTTGCGTGGTTTAAACTTTTGCAGATCGCTGAGGAGTATCCGGAGCGGGTTGGCATGGCACATGAAGACATTTTACCTTTGTTTAAATCAAATTGGAAATTTAAAACAATGATTTTGTAAAGCACGTGGTTAGTGCTAAGAAAATATTTTCCGCTGCGTATTTTGAGACTCTAATTTATGACATATGTTTAGACTAACTCTGATTCGTTTAGTATTTGTAACTAATGGTTGTGGTCCTGGTTTGCTCGCACCCCTTAACGGTATAAACTCCGTTAGTGGTTATTTGGGGGTGTGACACTTAATCTTGTTTTAATGAAATTGGGTGATCGGGTGGGAATTAGGGTCTGAATTTTGGTAGGTAATCCTAATTTAATGTATTTTAAGAAAGCCCTAAGTTTATTTCACAATTGGAAAATGTTTGGTTAAGGTTTTGTAAACGGGTCAAAATTAGGGTTTTCATAACGTTATTCTGCCCAAATTAACTAAACAATGTCGAATTAAGCTTTGAGCTTTTAAAGGATATTATGAAATGTTATAATGGATAATACCCTAAGTTGGTTTGAATTAAAAATGAGTTTTGATAATAAAACGAGAAATTCATGAAATTAGGGTTTCTAAATATGATTATTTAATATAAAAAAACCTGGAGGGTATGGGGAGTTGATTTTTGGTATGGTAACATGTTTATATATATAATAAACATATATGGGTTTAAATTGATTAAATAATGAAGTATTAAAGATACCGAGTTAATCGGATATTTAGAAGTTCGTGCGGACCGGAAGGGTAAGCGCCTGTACTCTGGTTTTCTGGCATAGCGAGGGTGTCGCATAAATCCCAACTGGGAAATGGCATACCTCCCTGGGTGATCCCGGAATGAGCGTTTACTTATAGGAATGCGCGTCTTCATATTATCGTTAAAAGAAAATGATAACTGCCTAAAGGACATTTTGGTCATTTTGACCTTTAAAAAGGGATAAACTTAATAATTGAATATTATTAAGATAATAAGATATTAAAATAAACATAGGAAGTGTTTATTATATGAAGCTTTGCGTTAACGCCATACGATACACGAATTAGGTTAAATCGGGAATCGTTGCGGAAGTTTCGTCCGAGTAAACGAGTTAAAGAGATAAGGTGAGTTCTATGAGCCCACTCTTAAATATTTTAAATGTTTTAAATGTTTTCGGGCTGATATACATACAAATGTTATAAAATACATCTAAATGATTTATAACTGAAATGTTGTGTATCTGAACTATTGAATTACCTTTGAGTAAATATATACCAGATTTCTAAGGTGCTAATTGATAAATGGATATATTGAACTATTAAGTTATTATTGGATTGATATATATATATATATATATATATATATATGTGTGAACTGTTATGGAAATGCATATACGTGAAATATCTTGAATTGATAAACTGTTAAAAGGCTTTTTGGATAATATATATATATAGATAAATATATATATGATATGTTATGAAAATGATATTAAATGATTTGTACGTGTTATATGATATGTGATTTATTTGCTTCAAAATTAGATAGTCAAGTGATAAAGGATTTATTAGTAAACGTTATAGTGAATATGTATGATTATATGAGAACAGGTGATGCATTCACTTTATTATTATGTGGTGGATACACCGCTGGTACTTCCTATATATAAGCATAATAATATTAGTTACCCGGTATATCAGAAGTGTGGAGGATACGCCCTGTATACATACACCAACGGTAAATTAGGGGATGTCTACTTGTTGCAGTATATGAAGACCTTATCACTGTTTACTAATAGTCTTAAGTCACTTGGGTATTTAACTAAGGGCGGGTAGTAATACAAGGGAGTTAGGAGGTAGTGTTGCTCAATGGGATTAGAGACCACTACAAATAGAAAGGAGGAAAAAGGCAACTGTCCGTTACAGGGAATGCCCTAGAAGGGTAAACTCGGCAGTTAGCAAATAGGGGGAAACGGGGCAACTGTCCGTTACAGGGAATGCCCTAGAAGGGTAAACTCGGCAGTTAGCAAATAAGGGAAAGCGGGGCGACTGACCGTTATAGGGAATACCCTAGAGGGGTAAACTCGGAAGTCGGCAAAGATGGTTTCTCTACTTATACATTAGCAGGGTTTACACTGGTAATAAATGTTGGGGTTGTAGGAAGGGATAGCGGGATAAATGGTTTTATAGGGGATGTTTCCTGTTAAGGAATATTACGTATTGTATATTTGTGATATATATTATATTTGATAATTGTATGTGAAAAAGGAATCTTGCAGGTCCAAGGGTTTTAAACCTCACACTGAGGGTCTGAGGTAAAGCTTTTAAAATATAGAACTCACCAGTGTAAGCTGACCTTTTCCAAAAGTGTATGTATGTCAGGATAGGGTGAGACTTCGACTAGTTATGAGAAGGCCCTAGTGATAAGGGATTAGACGGGCAAGCTATCGGACGGAAGGAGGGTGTTGGCAAGCTGGCATAGTTATAGCAATAAAACGTAGTGACAGATAGTATTTCCTTATGTAAATTATCTCTTACTTTGTAGTACTTGGCAAATAAATAAAAGTTTAAAATTTCCGCTGCTTAGTTATCTCTGTTGATACCTTGTGTTCATGAGTAAATCCGATTCGTGACCCCTTCTAGAGCCAAGTCTGGGAGTGAGCGTCACAATTTGCTAAGCAATTTATCATGAAATGACCCAGAACTTAGATTCAGACATTCACATTGCAAATGAAATGTACAAAGGCAATTTCTCCAATATCAATAATCAACACAAGTTAAGACATTAAACATGACATACAAAACATCAAATACTTGAGTGATTAATATAAACATTAAGATAATTGTCCAAGTACAAGATACAAGCAAAGTGAAAGATATACAATTGAGCACAAAAGCAAAGGATGCTATGTTTGAGTTTCCACCAACCTTATAAAGTTCTTACAGTGTGTTTTTGCTAAATATTAAGGTTGGTTGTGATTGTTTTGCTTAATTCTTGGATTTTGGAAGTCTTTTGTGAAGTTGCAGGTTGTCAATCGGAGAAGATGACAAGTTCTCGATCGGATTGGATCGAGAACCGGGAACTTGATCGAGTTCTGAGCTTAAGTGTACCGGATCGTAGGGGTCTGAATCGTGAACCGCCAATCGTGTATCTATGGGTGGATCGAGTTTCTCTTTTTGAATCGAAAACCAATCCGAAACTCGATCGAGATCCACCATAAGGATCGATTTCCAGTTTCCATATGCAGAATCGAGTTCTGGTTCTCGATCATGTTCCAACAGTTGATCGAAAATCGGCTTTTTTGTGTCGAAAAACCATTTTCATGAAGTGTTAAATTTGTTTTAGTGGTTTTTGACTGAATTTTGTTGACTAAAATCATTTTTAAGTAACTGCAAGTCTAATTGATCATGTATTATAAAATAATTGAGACTTGTTGTGTGGTTTGTTATTTGCATCTAAATGTGATAAGTGTGTTGCAGCCATGAATCTACTGTTTGCTCCTGATCACAACCAGGCTACGTATTTGGAAGATCCTCCAAAAAGTGTTAAAGACTTGTACAAATCTCTGGTTGTTGGATTGAATGTGTGCAAGATTTCGTATGCTCTAAGAGAAGAATTGGAACTGGATGAACAGATGATTAGAGAATTCTGGAACACTGCAACCACAAACAGTAATCGGTCTAAGATTCAAGCACGTGTTCAGAATACGAACATTGTGGTAAATGAAGCGGTTATTAGAGAGGTGTTGCATATCGGTGATAAACCCACAGATCCGATCAAATATGATGGAAAGGTTATTATGGAAGGTTTGGAAAATATGGCGTATGAGGGTACCAAGTTCCCTCCCATTATGAAGAAATTGTTGCCTGGGTATTGGAGAGCACTGGTTCACTATTTTCAAATGTGTTTCATCGGAAAAAGGACTTCACAAGATCAATTGAATGAGCAACATGGTGCTGCTTTTGTTGCATTGGCACTTGACTGGGATTTCAATTTTTCTAAACTGTTGTTGTCGGATTGGGTGAAGAATGTGACCGGTGATCAGGCAAAGCGTTTTATAATGACCCCAAGGTTTGTCTAGATGATTCTGAATACCAAGTATCCTAACCTTGAAAGGAGAGTGGGGAAGTTGGAATTAAAGCCAATGATCAACAACGTGTTTCACTTGTTGAAGACTCCAAGATCGGGAAAGTTGTTGTTTCAAGGAAAGAAAGAGTTTGTTAAGCTGGGTGCGTTTCCAGAAACTGAAGGTGTAGAATCAGTTTTGAATGTCAGCATTGCAGAAGATCAAGCGGGTCCGTCTGATTTTCAGTCTGGTGGGAATCAAGAATCGACTGATTCTGACTTTGATATGTATGACGACGTTAATGTGAACACAGTGCCTGAGATTGTGCTATCTGATTTAGAAACTGATGAGACAGAAAGTGTTGTTCCGCTCATTTCCAAGAGAAAAAGAGGTGATCTGAGTCCTCCCTCGGACAATCCTCAAACTGATATAAGTGTTGAAACTGCAAGTGCCTCTAGCCAAAGCCCTCCTAAGACACAAATGAATATCCGGATTAAAGCTTCGAGATCAAGTGTGTTGATGCATGTGTCAGATGTTTCAGAAGCAACCGAGTCAATGTCCGAGTCGGTAGAAGTATTAGAAAGTCCAGAAAGAGTTCAGTATGAGGAAATTGAAAATATGCATACAGCTGTTGAAGATCCCATTGCTAATGATCTTGACAAAGGGAAAAGCCCTGCAACTTCTGAGAAGGCTGGTAATGATGAGAAGATTAAGTTTCTGATGGATGAAAACGTTCGTCAAGGTTATCAAATTTCAGAAATGATGAAATCTGAAGTAAGCCAGTCTTTGAAAATTCGAAACTTGACCTCTGAAGTAGAAACCCTGAAAGCACAAAATGCTGATTTGACTAAGAAGTTAGATTCTGTGAATGCTAACCTGGGTTATCTGACAACGTTATTCATGAAGTTCAAAGAAGAAAGGTCAGCAGGTGCAGATAACAGAAGCGATGACAAACATGACCGTGCCAGTGGGTCACAAGATTTTGCTGATATGCCTGGTCTAGGAATGGATGACAGTTTTGGAGATTTAGCAAAGGAGTTAGCTGCCAGTGGGACTGGAAACATTGAAAATGTGAATCTAGACTCAATTCTTGATGATATTAGTGAAGATCTGGATGAAATTCCCACTAAAGGAAGCAGTGAACCAAAGAAAGTGTTGTCTTATCAGCTTGGTGATACTGCCAATTGGTTCAGAGAATTAACTTATCCTCCACAAAGATACTTGCTCAAGCTTGGAGTAAGTGAATTCGATAAATATGGAAATCGTGATGGAGTGTGCTTGGATTTTTGATGATGAAAAGAAGCTGCATGCTGTGATAAGGAAGGGACATGCTCCGGTAGAGTATTATGATAATATCAATGATTTTCATTCCTGGACAATGGTGGAATGAATGCTTTGTTGAATGCTCCATTTATCAACCATGATAACAATAACAATGCTTGGTATGTTCGTAATCGACTGGTGAAAGAATCAAGAGATGGTTTTAAGCATTTTGCTACAGTGAAGTCTCGGTTGGTTAAAGAAAGAGATGCAGTGACTAGAGAAGTGAAGAAAATTGTGGTTTGGCCTCCAACTAAGAAGGTAAAAGTGATTCCGTTGGGTAATCAATACCCTGATGGTACATTGTCTGAATTCGTTGGATGGCACTATGATCCATCTACTGCGGAGGTTGTTATCGTATGCAGAGACAGAGAGTTTCGATTATATGACACTCAAGATCTAATGAGATTTGAAGAAAGGGATTTGAAGACTCTTGTTGAAAAGCCAATCCACAGAGTTACTTTGTATAAGGAATATGATCTAAGAGTGGATGCATTCAGGGCTGCTGCAGAGAAGATTGTTGAGACTGAACTTTACAAGAAGCCAGGGAAGGTCTCATTTCATTTGATTCTGCCGTGAAGTCATAATGGTACAAGCCTAGGGGAAGATTGTAGGGATATATTTTATGAGAGGCTTGTACATTAGACATAGTAGTTTTGTAATTACTTTTGGGCTTATGGTTTGGGCTAGATTAGAACTCAGTTGGGCTTCCTAAACTGATTTCTAATAGGGCTTGTTAGGGGTAGTATATAAACCTAATCATAATATGTGATTAGGGGGATCCTATGATTTACGATTTTGGCAAAGGAAGGACTAGAGGTTTTCGATTTCTTGAGCTCATTTGTAATCATTCAACAACCTTAATCGAATAGTAAGTTTGTTTATCATTGGTGTTTGTTTGATTAATCTTCTCTATATCATCTCCTCTACTTGACACATACTAAACCGGATTCCACACGGTTTAGTGTTCGATATCGTGTAACGTTCTGAGGATTTGGGACTTACAATGATGAACTATGATAATGAAATCGGAACACCTCAGAAAGTTCCTAAATTACTTCGATTGGAGATTTGAATCTTACATATACTCACAAGATGTTGATTGTTAAATTCGGATTGAAAAACAATATGAGTATCCATTGATTGCTAATACTTTACCAAAATCTATAAGTGATTTTGAGCCTGAAGAAAAGAAGGTATTTACAAGAGAAAAAAAATATAGTTTTCTAAGGATGGCATTACCCAAATATTTGATGCATCAGTTTAAGAATTTTCCATCTTCTAAACAATTATGGGATGCTATTAAAGAAAGATGGGAGGGTAAAGATCACTACAAGAACACTCGAAAGAAAGTTTTGAAGAAAGAGTTTGATAATTTTGGGCTTTGTGAGAATGAGAAGATCACAGATTTGATTGCACGGTTTTCACATTTAATCAATGAACTTGACATTGTAGGTGTTAAGAAAGAAAATGATGAATTAAAGGAGAAATTTCTAGAAGCTCTACCCGAAAAGTGGGAGAATTTTGTGATGATGTTGTCTAGTGATCTAAACTACTCAAGTTGGACATTCAATCAGCTGATAAGAAAATTACAAGCTCGGGAAATAGAATTACTTGTGAAAAAGTCAGAAATTCCATCTGTTCAGAATCCTGAAGTATATTTTGGAGAAAACTATGCTACTGTTCATGCTAAAACAAAGTCACATTCTATTTCAACCAGTAATCCACTGTTCTTTTGAGTAGATCAATCTTGCAAAATAGATCTCCAACGTGTCACTTGCTTCTTGAGAAATAAACTCGATCTTATTGAACACAATTCTTGAGTAATTTTCTTTTTTTTTCCGCCAAAATATAAACACAAATCTTCGAACTCAATAGATGTAAAAAGTCACTTAAAGCATTAGAATGAATGGAAAGGTTATTTTGGTATGAATGTAAAAGAGCTCTATGAATGAATTGAGTTTTCTGATTTGTGAGATATTGTTTATACACAAACTTAAAAAAAATAGGATCACGAATTAAGTGGATATTTCTGGTTGCATGCGAATGAAAGAAATGCAAGGATCTGGTGTATCAAGAATGAACTAGATTAGGGTTAAGAATGAAAAATGCTGACGTCACATTGTACTCAGGACAAAGAAACTCAAAGTTGCAATTCATATGAACATATGAACAAACTAGAACTTTCAATCAATCTAATCTCTATGATAAGAAATTTGAGAACCGTTAAGAGTTACGGGAGCTAATACCAGCCAAAACGTTCGTCTCGACGTGATCTATACTTTTATTGGCCTAATAGCCTGTACCCTCCTGTTTGACCCCCAAAATCCGCTTGGAAGACCTCCGTTTTTGAATTCGAAGTTTTGACATTTGATTTTTAACATCAGGATGAGTGATTTTCAAGCGTTTTCAACTATGCAAACCTCGATGCAAGCCATGATGAACTATGATAATGAAATCGGAACAACTCAGAAAGTTCCTAAATTACTTCGATTGGAAGATTATCATAACTGGAAGAAAAGATTTGAATCTTACATATACTCACAAGATGTTGATTGTTGGATTCCGATTGAAAAACAATATGAGTATCCGTTGATTGCTAATACTTTACCATAATCAGTAAGTTATTTTGAGCCTGGAGAAAAGAAGGTATTTGCAAAGGAAAAGAAAACTTATAGTTTTCTCACGATGGCATTACCCAAAGATTTGATGCATCAGTTTAGGAATTTACCAACTTCTAAACAATTATGGGATGCTATTAAAGAAAGATGGGAGGGTAAAGATCAATACAAGAACACTCGAAAGAAAGTTTTGAAGAAAGAGTTTAATAATTTCGGGCTTTGTGAGAATGAGATGATCACAGATTTGATTGCACGGTTTTCACATTTAATCAATGAACTTGACATTGTAGGTGTTAAGAAAGAAAATGATGAATTAAAGGACAAATTTCTAGAAGCTCTACCCGCAAATTGGAGAATTTTGTGATGATGTTGTCTAATGATCCAAACAACTCAAGTTGGACATTTAATCAGCTGAATAAGCAAATTACAAGCTCGGGAAATGGAATTACTTGTGAAAAAGTTAGCAATTCCATCTGTTCAGAATCCTGAAGTATATTTTGGAGAAAATTCTGATACTGTTCATGCTAAAACAAAGTCACATTCTATTTCAAGCAGTATTCCACTGTTCTTTTGAGTTGATCAATCTTGCAAAATAGATCTCCAACGAGTCACTTGCTTCTTGAGAAATAAACTCGATCTTATTGAACACAATCCTTGAGTCATTTTCTTTTTTTTTTCCGCCAAAATATAAACACAAATCTTCGAGCTCAATAGATATAAAAACTCACTTAAAGAATTAGAATGAAAGGAAATGTTATTTTGGTGTGAATGTAAAAAAGCTCTACGAATGAATTGAGTTTTCTGATTTGTGAGATATTGTTTATACCCGAACTTAAAAAAAATAGGATCACGAATTAGGTGGATATTGATGGTAGCATGTGAATGAAAGAAATGCAAGGATCTAGTGTATCGAGAATGAACTAGATTAGGGTTCACAATGAAAAATGCTGACGTCACGTTGTACTCAGGACAGAGAAACACCAATTCGCAATTCATATGAACGTATGAACAAACTAGAACTTTCAATCAATCTAATCTCTATCTTAAGAAATTTGAGAACCGTTAAGAGTTACGGGAGCTAACACCAGCCAAAACGCTCATCTCGACGCGATTTATACTTTTACTGGCCTAACGGCCAGTACCCTCCGGTTTAACCCGCAAACTCCTCTTAGAAGACCTGCGTTTTTTAGTTCGAAGTTTTGACGTTCGATTTTTAACTTCAAGATGAGTGATTTTCAAGCGTTTTCAGCTATGCAAAGTTTCGTGCAAGCCATGATTGTCACACCCCCAAATAACCACTAACGGAGTTTATACCGTTAAGGGGTGCGAGCAAACCAGGACCACAACCATTAGTTACAAATACTAAACGAATCAGAGTAAAGTCCAAAACATTCATTTCAAAACAATTTCAAAAGTTACGCAGCGGAATAAAAGCATAAGTATCTTAGCACTAACCACGTGCTTTACAAATCTTTGTTTCAAATTCAAATTCCCAAATTTAGTTTAATAAAAGTAAATATCTTCTTGTGCCATGCCAACCTCCAGTAGATACTCTTCAACGATCTGCAAAAGTGAAAACCACACAAGTGTCAACCTAACGGTTGGTGAATTCACAGTGGGCATGTCATGCATTGGCCCGGTCTCATAATCGTATTCGTGTCAACATATACATACGTAATATTTGTTTGTGAAAAGCAATGCTCGGTTATATACGTCAATTCATAAACATTTGTTATTTAGTAAATTTATTGTCCGTAACAAAGTTATCAGGTATGTACTAGTCTTGTATAATTAAAGTGCTCAACCGATATCGCGGGTAGCTAATCCGTTGTTTCCATGCACTAAGGAAGTTCGTACCAAAGCTGACGATTAAGTATAGTAGAGGCAGAGCCTTCAGCCATTTTGTTTTGCGGACATTCGTCATCGCGGCTTTGCCTCCCCCGTGTCCTCTCGGGATCACGGTCAGATAGGCTGATATTGTACCTCCGTGCACCTCCAGTGTCACGAGGCAGAGTTTGTCAAACTCCAGTAGATCTACCCAACATCCCCTCGCTTTACAATTAATGGCACAATTAAGCTGAGGACTTTTTCAGTTAAAAAGGCAATCCTTAGAAATCATGTGATATCATGTGGTTTAGACTTTAATCTACACTAGCCATATTAAAACGGTTTTCGTTTCAGAAATAGTTTGTTAAGTTTCACAAGTGTTTCCCATAAAACACTTCAAGTTCATCAAGTAGATGCATAGCATTCTAAGTTTTCAGTTTCATCAAGTAGTGCATAGCACTCGTAAAGTTGTCAGCATTGTTTTCCATTAAGTTATTCAGTGTGTCCCAAACGGGCTCTCAGTAAACGGGTTAGTGACACTCACCTTGGGTTGCACTGCTACACTTGTTATAGAATCCAAGTTTTGCTTAACGAAGACCTATGAACACATTTAGGTCTTAAGTATTAGTTTGGTGTCTAATCTTTACTTAACGTCACTATGCCCCATAACATAGCACGTTGAAACTATGACTCGACATAACGACACACGACACCGATGGTTGATCATAAACAAGGGTTCATATACATCAGAAATCAAAGCATGTATCATCATAGCATAATCATGTAAGTCATGGCATAACATTCAAGCAAATTGCACAAGTTTGGATTCTGGTCTCAGTTTCGCTAGCAGTTTCGCTAGGCAGTTTCGCTGTGTGCACGGGCAGCACTTTCGCTAGGCAATACCCGATGACACAGTTTCGCTAAGCTAGTTTCGCTCGAAACTGTTGGCACAGTTTCGCTAGCCTAGTTTCGCCCGAAACTGGTTTGAACTTTCGTTCAGGGAATTTCGCTCGGTAGTTTCGTCCGAACAGGTCTGGTTGGTTTACCCGGCGACACTACAGTTTCGCTCCATAGTGTCGCTGGTTGAAGATATGCATAATTTCGCTGGACAGTTTCGCCCAGAGAACATGACAGTTTCGCTAGTCGCGAAAAACACATAAATCAGCCTAAAAATCAATCTAACAGCTTCCATATTACATGTAATTCATTATCTAGCATACATAACCATTTACCAACATAAATCAGTAAGCTTTAACACCTTAAACATGCATTTTCATCATCAAATCACCAAAATACATTTAAAACCCTAAAATGACCTAAATAGCATAAATCTTTATCATGAATCAGTTTCACACGTAAAGTTATCAACTTTATGGTAGTTCTAGCATCCCTAAACAACATATCAGAAGATCAAGTGATTCTATGAAGGTTTGGTCATGCTTTAAGAAGAAAACACATAGAAAAGCAAGAAACATAGTTTTGGGACTCACGGTTGATTCTAGGATCGATGGATGATCTTCACAACTCGGGGTGATGGCTGATTCTTGATGGTTCTTGGTTGGAATCAGCTGGTCCAGAAGTTTCAGGAGAGTGTGTGTGTTTTTGTGTGAAATGAGGCAAATAGGAGAGCTAGGGTTTATTAAGATTATTTATATCAGAGGCTAGTTTCGCTGGCAGTTTCGCTGGCCTGGCGAAACTGGCTCTGATCACGAGTGAGCCAATAGACTGCTGGGCGACATTATAGTTTCGCCCGGTAGTTTCGCTGGTTACCCAAAAGTGGTCAGTTTCACATTTTAAGCAAGATAAACACGATTCATAAATTGTCATGCTATTCATAGTACTAAATCATGTATTTAAATCACATTGCACATAATGACAATAAATAGTTAAACACATAACACATATGGACGGGTTCGGTGATCAACCAAAGGACGTGGGCGTATTCGGCCTAGTTAAGCATTAGTTACTAAGTTAACACTTATAACGTAACTAACGGAATTGTCTAACGGAAGTAAACCTTGAAATTCTCGGATGTCACATCATCCCCTTGTAATTGGAATTTTCGTCCCGAAAATTATTCTTGCGTCGTAGCGTTTGCAGCCTCGGCTGTCGTCGCTGGGGAAAGAAAGCAAAAGTTTTAGGGTTGCCACATCCTCCTCCTGTTAAAGGAATTTTGGTCCCCAAAATTAAATCATACCTTGAGTTTCTGTGGACGTTTGCTCGAACAAGTGAGAATACTTCTTCTTCATCTGATCCTCTCGTTCCCAAGTATATTCTGGTCCACGTCTTGAGTTCCATCGAACCTTGACGATCGGAATCTTGCTACGTTTGAGGGTTTTCTCCTCGCGTCCCATGATTTCCACTGGTTGCTCAATGAATCTCAGATGTTCGTCAATTTCCAATTCCTCCAAAGGAATTATTTCAGTGTCTTCTGCCAGACATTTCTTTAGGTTGGAGACGTGAAACACGTTGTGAACTCCATCGAGTTCAGCAGGGAGTTTTAATCGGTAGGCCACCGGGCCTACCTCCCCAATAATTTCAAATGGACCGATATAGCGAGGATTTAGCTTTCCACGCTTTCCGAAGCGTATCACACCTTTCCAGGGAGATACCTTCAATAGTACCTTGTCGCCTACCTCGAACTTCAAAGGTTTACGGCGTTTGTCGGCATAGCTCTTTTGTCTGTCACGTGCTGCGGCTATCCGCTTTCTGATTTGAATAATCCGTTCGGT
>JBCNJP010000027.1:108765905-109040072 GCA_039602395.1 Deinandra increscens subsp. villosa
AAATTACTAACTCGGGAAATGGAATTACTTGTGAAACAGTCAGCAATTCCATCTGTTCAGAATCCTGAAGTATATTTTGGAGAAAATTCTGCTACTGTTCATGCTAAAACAAAGTCACATTCTATTTCAAGCAGTAATCCACCGTTATTTTGAGTCGATCAATCTTGCAAAATAGATCTCCAACGTGTCACTAGCTTCTTGAGAAATAAACTCGATCTTAGAGAACACAATCCTGGAGTCATTTTTTTTTTCCGCCAAAATATAAACACAAATCTTCGAACTCAATAGATGTAAAAACTCACTTAAAGCATTAGAATAAATGGAAATGTTATTTTGGTGTGAATGTAAATGAGCTCTAAGAATGAATTGAGTTTTCTGATTTGTGAGATATTGTTTATACCCGAACTTAAAAAAAATAGGATCACGAATTAAGTGGATATTGATGGTAGCATGCAAATGAAAGAAATGCAAGGATCTAGTGTATCAAGAATGAACTAGATTAGGGTTCAGAATGAAAAATGCTGACGTCACGTTGTACTCAGGACAGAGAAACACCAATTCGCAATTCATATGAACGTATGAACAAACTAGAACTTTCAATCAATCTAATATCTATGATAAATAAATTGAGAACTGTTAAGAGTTACGGGAGCTGATACCAGTCAAAACGTTCGTCTCGACAAGATCTATACTTTTACCAGCCTAACGGCTAGTACCCTCCTATTTTTCCCCCAAAATCCGCTTGGAAGACCTCCGTTTTTTAGTTCAAATTATTGACGTTCGATTTTTAACTTCAAGATGAGTGATTTTCAAGTGTTTTCAGCTATGCAAACCTCGATGCAAGCCATGATGAAATATAATAATGAAATCGGAACAACTCAGAGAGTTCCTAAATTACTTCGAGTGGAAGATTATCATAACTGGAAGAAAAGATTTGAATCTTACATATACTCACAAGATGTTGATTGTAGGATTGCGATTGAGAAACAATATGAGTATCCGTTGATTGCTAATACTTTACCAAAATCTATAAGTGATTTTGAGCCTGAAGAAAAGAAGGTATTTGCCAGAGAAAATAAAACTTATAGTTTTCTCACGATGGCATTACCTAAAGATTTGATGCATCAGTTTAAGAATTTTCCAACTTCTAAACAATTATGGGATGCTATTAAAGAAAGATGCGAGGGTAATGATTAATACAAGAATACTAGAAAGAACGTTTTGAAGAAAGAGTTTGATAATTTCGGGCTTTGTGAGAATGAGAAGATCACATATTTGATTGCACGGTTTTCACATTTAATCAATGAACTTGACATTGTAGGTGTTAAGAAAGAAAATGATGAATTAAAGGAGAAATTTCTGGAAGCTCTACCCGAAAAGTGGGAGAATTTTGTGATGATGTTGTCTAATGATCCAAACTACTCAAGTTGGACATTTAATCAGCTGATAAGCAAATTACAAGCTCGGGAAATGGAATTACTTGTGAAAAAAGTCACATTCTATTTCAAGCAGTAATACACCGTTCTTTTGAGTTGACCAATCTAGCAAAATAGATCTCCAACATGTCACTTGCTTCTTAAGAAATAAACTCGATCTTATTGAACACAATCCTTAAGTCATTTTCTTTTTTTCCGCCAAAATATAAACATGATGCGTAGATTGAGGTCTATAAAAATGATGCAAGTTTTAAAAGGGTAATTACTAGGTGACCAAACTACACACTCGGGCAAGTGTCCCCTTCGTATGTAGCACAGTATTAGCAAGTACTGGATGTCAATCCAAGGACGCGTGTTCAAACTCCTGACAATAAATCTTTATTAATATTTAACCGAAAATAAAAAGTGTTGATTTTTTTTTAATTAATTAAATGAACTAAATAACTTAAGATAAACTAAAAAAGAAATAAAAACAGGACGTGGAAGAAAAATCAATAAACGACAAGAAAACAACGGACGAACGGTTAAAACTCAGATATGGAGAAGCAACCACCTAAGTAAGGAATCCTATTGGATGACTCAACTATCTTCTAGAATGACTAATCTTATGGCACCGGGTCTAAGGATAGAACACTAAGAAATCACCAAGTCATGCTAAATCTCCCCTAGGTCTCACTAACACATCTAAATGATCTTAGAGTCGTGTAAAGCTCACCGGGATAAAAGAATGGATCTCCTCTCGGTCACACCAAACTTAGAATGCTAAAGTACTCAAAGAATGTATCTCCTCTCGGTCTCAACAATCACAATGCACGTAAAAACTGTCGTCGACAATCCTAGGTGCAAAGGAGTAAAAATGTCAAACTTGATCTATAACTTAGAATCACAAGGCAATCACTACGAAAAGGCTAAAGTTCACTCTCGTGCAACCCTAATCCTATCCACTAATAACCCAAGATGAAACTAACAACCTATCTCCTTTCGGTCTCAATATTGGCAGAACACTAATTTAGACCAACAATCACGCTTATTCCTATGATTAACTATTTCTAGCTTAATCACAAATAGATCGCTAACACCAAGTCCGCAACCTAAACATATAATTCTACTCGAAAAATACAAAATAAATCAAGTAGAATTATAAGAGGAATTTAGCATGCTCATCAATCATAAAATTAGTACTCATATACATCATAGATCAATATTTAAACAAATTCTTGACAATAGCATTAGCCACAAGATTAGACAAACATAAAAATAATTAAGTCATACCAATATTTAGTCCAAACTTAGATGGTATAGAAATTTAGCTACTCATCATATTCAAGAACACAAAATTCATACTAATAAAATTCATAAACATCATATGAATAAGAGTATAGAACTAGAACAAATAATGTTTAAGAATATTAATAAATCAAACCGAATGCTTTCTGTACTTGCGTAATAGACTTTTAGCAGTTCGAGTTGTTGCTTCCGTCCGAAGGTTCCACAAGTCAGAGTTGCCGTTCAACTATTTTCTTCCTCCCCCAATTATCTCCAAATCGTGAGAGTTATTTTTTTTGTTCACTTTTCTGCCGTCAGTGCCTCCCCTCATCCGTAGGGTTCTTTTTTTTTTATATGGAAGACTTATTCTTGACCTCCAATTCCCCCTCACTTGTGGCCTACGTAATATGATGTAGGCACATATTTTGACCCATATTTTGATGGCCAAATTAAGGTACATCCAAACACAAATCTTCGAACTCAATAGATGTAAAATCTCACTTAAAGCATTAGAATAAATGGAAAGGTTATTTTGGTGTGAATGTAAAAGAGCTCTACGAATGAATTGAGTTTTCTGATTTGTGACATATTGTTTATACACGAACTAAAAAAAATAGGATCACGAATTAAGTGGATATTGCTGGTAGCATGTGAATGAAAGAAATGCAATGATCTGGTGTATCAAGAATGAACTAGATTAGGGTTCAGAATGAAAAATGATGACCTCACGTTGTACTCAGGACAGAGAAACTCCAATTCGCAATCCATATGAACGTATGAACAAACTAGAACTTTCAATTAATCTAATCTCTATGATAAGAAATTTGAGAACCGTTAAGAGTTACGGGAGCTAATACCAGCCAAAACGTTCGTCTCGACGAGATCTATACTTTTAATGGCCTAACGGCCAGTAAGCTCCTGTTTGACCCCCAAAATCCGCTTGGAAGACCTCCGCTTTTGAGTTCGAAGTTTTGACGTTCGATTTTTAACTTCAAGATGAGTGATTTTCAAGCGTTTTCAGCTATGCAAACCTCGATGCAAGCCATGATGAACTATGATAATGAAATCGGAACAACTCAGAAAGTTCCTAAATTACTTCGAGTGGAAGATTATAATACCTGGATGAAAAGATTTGAATCTTACATATACTCACAAGATGTTGATTGTTGGATTGCGATTGAAAAACAATATGAGTATCCGTTGATTGCTACTAGTTTACCAAAATCGATAAGTGATTTTGAGCCTGAAGAAAAGAAGGTATTTGCAAGAGAAAAGAAAACTTATAGTTTTCTTACGATGGCATTACCCAAAGATTTGATGCATCAGTTTAAGAATTTGCCAACTTCTAAACAATAATGGGATGCTATTAAAGAAAGATGCGAGGGTAAAGATCAATGCAAGAACACTCGAAAGAAAGTTTTGAAGAAAGAGTTTGATAATTTTGGGCTTTGTGAGAATGAAAAGATCACAGATTTGATTGCACGGTATTCACATTCAATCAATGAACTTGACAGTGTAGGTGTTAAGAAAGAAAATGATGAACTAAAGGAGAAATTTCTGGAAGCTCTACCCGAAAAGTGGGAGAATTTTGTGACGATGTTGTCTAATGATCCAAACTACTCAAGTTGGACATTCAATCAGCTTATAAGCAAATTACTAACTCGGGAAATGGAATTACTTGTGAAACAGTCAGCAATTCCATCTGTTCAGAATCCTGAAGTATATTTTAGAGAAAATTCTGCTACTGTTCATGCTAAAAAAAAGTCACATTTATTTCAAGCAGTAATCCACCGTTCTTTTGAGTTGACCAATCTTGCAAAATAGATCTCCAACATGTCACTTGCTTCTTGAGAAATAAACTTGATCTTATTGAACACAATCCTTAAGTCATTTTCTTTTTTTTTTCCGCCAAAATATAAACACAAATCTTCGAACTCAATAGATCTAAAAGCTCACTTAAAGCATTAGAATAAATGGAAAGGTTATTTTGGTGTGAATGTAAAAGAGCTCTACGAATGAATTGAGTTTTCTGATTTGTGAGATATTGTTTATACCCGAACTTAAAAAAAATAGGATCACGAATTAAGTGGATATTCATGGTAGCATGCGAATGAAAGAAATGCAAGGATCTAGTGTATCAAGAATGAACTAGATTAGGTTCAGAATGAAAAATGCTGATGTCACATTGTACTCAGGACAGAGAAACACCAATTCGCAATTCATATGAACGTATGAACAAACTAGAACTTTTAATCAATCTAATCTCTATGATAAAAAAATTTGAAAACCGTTAAGAGTTACGGGAGCTAATACCAGCCAAAACGTTCGTCTCGACGAGATCTATACTTTTACTGGCCTAACAGACAGTACCCTCTGTTTTGACCCCCAAAATCCGCTTGGAAGACCTCCGTTTTTGAGTTCGAAGTTTTGACGTTCGATTTTAACTTCAAGATGAGTGATTTTCAAGCGTTTTCAGCTACGCAAACCTCGATGCAAGCCATTGATGAACTATGATAATGAAATCGGAACAACTCATAAAGTTCCTAAATTACTTCGATTGGAAGATTATCATAACTGGAAGAAAAGATTTGAATCTTACATACACTCACAAGATGTTGATTGTTGGATTCCGATTGAAAAACAATATGAGTATCCGTTGATTGCTAATACTTTACAAAAATCGATAAGTGATTTTGAGCCTGAAGAAAAGAAGGTATTTGCAAGAGAAAAGAAAACTTATAGTTTTCTCACGATGGCATTACCCAAAGATTTGATGCATCAGTTTAAGAATTTTCCAACTTTAAACAATTATGTGATGCTATTAAAGAAAGATGCGAGGGTAATGATCAATACAAGAACAATCGAAAGAAAGTTTTGAATAAAGAGTTTGATAATTTCAAGCTTTGTGAGAATGATGAATTAAAGAAGAAATTTCTGGAAGTTCTACCCGAAAAGTGGGAGAAATTTATGATGATGTTGTCTTATGATCCAAACTACTCAAGTTGGACATTCAATCAGCTGATAAGAAAATTACAAGCTCGGGAAATTGAATTACTTGTGAAAAAGTCAGCAATTCCATCTGTTGAGAATCCTGAAGTATATTTTGAAGAAAATTCTGCTACTGTTCATGCTAAAACAAAGTCACATTCTATTTAAAGCAGTAATCCATCGTTCTTTTGAGTTGATCAATCTTGAAAAATAGATCTCCAACGTGTCACTAGCTTCTTGAGAAATAAACTCGATTTTATTTAACATAATCCTTGAGTCATTTTCTTTTTTTTCCGCCAAAATATAAACACAAATCTTCGAACTCAATAGATGTAAAAACTAACTTAAAGCATTAGAATGAATAGAAAGTATATTTTGGTGTGAATTTAAAAGAGCTCTACGAATGAATTGAGTTTTCTGATTTGTGAGATATTGTTTATACACGAACTTAAAAAAAATAGGACCACGAATTAAGTGGATATTGCTGGTAACATGTGAATGAAAGAAATGCAAGGATCTGGTGTATAGAGAATGAACTAGATTAGGGTTAAGAATGAAAAAAATACTAACGTCACGTTGTACTCAGGACAGAAAAACTCCAATTCGTAATTCATATGAACGCATGAATAAACTATAACTTTCAATCAATCTAATCTCTATGATAAGAAACTTGAGAACCGTTAGGATTTACGGGAGCTAATCCCCGCCAAAACGTTAGTCTCGACGAGATCTATAATTTTACTGGCCTAACGGCCAGTACGCTCTGGTTTGACCCCAAAATCCCGCTTGGAAGAACTCTGTTTTTTAGTTCGAAGTTTCGACGTTCGATTTTTAAGTTAAAGATGAGTTGTTTTCAAGCGTTTTCGGCTATGCAAACCTCAATGTAAGCCATGATGAACTATGATAATGAAATCGGAACAACTCAGAAAGTTCCTAAATTACTTCGATTGGAAGATTATCATAACTAGAAGAAAAGATTCGAATCTTACATATACTCACAAGGTGTTGATTGTTGGATTCGGATTGAAAAACCATATGAGTATCCGTTGATTGCTAATACTTTAACAAAATCGATAAGTGATTTTTAGCATGAAGAAAAGAAGGTATTTGCAAGAGAAAAGAAAACTTATAGTTTTCTTATTATGGCATTACCCAAAGATTTGATGCATCAGTTTAAGAATTTTCCAACTTCTAAACAATTATGATATGATATTAAAGAAAGATGCGAGGGTAATGATCAATACAAGAACACTCGAAAGAAAGTTTTAAAGAAAGAGTTTGATAATTTTAGGCTCTGTGAGAATGAGAAGATCACAGATTTGATTGCACGTTTTTCACATGTAATCAATGAACTTGACATTGTAGGTGTTAAGAAAGAAAATGATGAATTAAAGGAGAAATTTCTGGAAGCTCTACCCGAAAAGTGGGAGAATATTGTGATGATGTTGTCTAGTGATCCAAACTACTCAAGTTGCACATTCACTCAGCTGATAAGCAAATTATAAGCTTGGGAAATGGAATTACTTGTGAAAAAGTCAGCAATTACATCTATTCAGAATCCTGAAGTATATATTGGAGACAATTCTGCTACTGTTCATGCTAAAACAAAGTCACATTCTATTTCAAGTAGTAATCCACCGTTCTTTTGAGTTGATCAATCTTGCAAAAATAGATCTCCAACGTGTCACTAGCTTCTTGAGAAATAAACTCGATTTTATTGAATATAATCCTTGAGTCATTTTCTTTTTTTTCCGCCCAAAATATAAACACAAATTTTCGAACTCAATAGATGTAGAAACTCACTTAAAGCATTAGAATGAATGGAAATGTTATTTTGGTGTGAATGTAAAAGAGCTCTACGAATGAATTGAGTTTTCTGATTTGTGAGATATTGTTTATACACGAACTTAAAAAAATAGGATCACGAATAAAGTGGATATTGCTGGTAGAATGCGAATGAAAGAAATGCAAGGATCTGGTGTATCAAGAATGAACTAGATTAGGGTTAAGAATGAAAAATGCCGACGTCACGTTGTACTCAGGACAGAAAACTCCAATTCACAATTCATATGAACGTATGAACAAACTATACATTCAATCAATCTAATCTCTATGGTAAGAAATTTAAAAACCGTTAAGAGTTACGGGAGCTAATACCAGCTAAAACGTTCGTCTCGACGAGATCTATACTTTTTCTGGCCTAATGGCCAGTACCCTCCGGTTTGACCACCAAAATCCGCTTGGAAGACCTCCGTTTTTTAGTTCGAAGTTTCGACGTTCGATTTTTAACTTCAAGATGAGTGATTTTCAAGCGTTTTCAGCTAAGCAAACCTCAATACAAGCCATGATGAACTATGATAATGAAATCGTAACAACTCAGAAAGTTCCTAAATTACTTCGATTGGAAGAATATCATAACTGGAAGAAAAGATTCGAATCTAACATATACTCACAAGATGTTGATTGTTGGATTTCGATTGAAAAACCATATTAGTATCCATTGATTGTTAATACTTTACCAAAATCGATAAGTGATTTTCAGCCTAAAGAAAAGAATGTATTTGCATGAGAAAAGAAAACTTATAGTTTTCTTATTATGGCATTACCCAAAGATTTGATGCATCAGTTTAAGAATTTTCCAAGTTCTAAACAATTGTGCGATGCTATTAAAGATAGATGCGAGGGTAATGATCAATACAAGAACACTCGACAGAATGTTTTAAAGAAAGAGTTTGATAATTTCAGGCTTTGTGAGAATGAGAAGATCACATATTTGATTGCACGGTTTTCACATTTAATCAATGAACTTGACATTGTAGGTGTTAAGAAAGAAAATGATGAATTAAAGGAGAAATTTCTGGAAGCTCTACCCGAAAAGTGGGAGAATTTTGTGATGATGTTGTCTAATGATCCAAACTACTCAAGTTGCACATTCACTCAGCTGATAAGCAAATTATAAGCTTGGGAAATGAAATTACTTGTGAAAAAGTCAGCAATTACATCTATTCAGAATCCTGAAGTATATATTGGAGACAATTCTGCTACTGTTCATGCTAAAACAAAGTCACATTCTATTTCAAGTAGTAATCCACCGTTCTTTTGAGTTGATCAATCTTGCAAAAATAGATCTCCAACGTGTCACTAGCTTCTTGAGAAATAAACTCGATTTTATTGAATATAATCCTTGAGTCATTTTCTTTTTTTTTCCGCCAAAATATAAACACAAATTTTCGAACTCAATAGATGTAGAAACTCACTTAAAGCATTAGAATGAATGGAAATGTTATTTTGGTGTGAATGTAAAAGAGCTCTACGAATGAATTGAGTTTTCTGATTTGTGAGATATTGTTTATACACGAACTTAAAAAAATAGGATCACGAATAAAGTGGATATTGCTGGTAGAATGCGAATGAAAGAAATGCAAGGATCTGGTGTATCAAGAATGAACTAGATTAGGGTTAAGAATGAAAAATGCCGACGTCACGCTGTACTCAGGACAGAAAACTCCAATTCACAATTCATATGAACGTATGAACAAACTATACATTCAATCAATCTAATCTCTATGATAAGAAATTTAAAAACCGTTAAGAGTTACGGGAGCTAATACCAGCCAAAACGTTCGTCTCGACGAGATCTATACTTTTTCTGGCCTAATGACCAGTACCCTCCGGTTTGACCGCCAAAATCCGCTTGGAAGACCTCCGTTTTTGAGTTCGAAGTTTCGACGTTCGATTTTTAACTTCAAGATGAGTGATTTTCAAGCGTTTTCAGCTAAGCAAACCTCAATACAAGCCATGATGAACTATGATAATGAAATCGTAACAACTCAGAAAGTTCCTAAATTACTTCGATTGGAAGAATATCATAACCGGAAGAAAAGATTCGAATCTAACATATACTCACAAGATGTTGATTGTTGGATTTCGATTGAAAAACCATATTAGTATCCATTGATTGTTAATACTTTACCAAAATCGATAAGTGATTTTCAGCCTAAAGAAAAGAATGTATTTGCATGAGAAAAGAAAACTTATAGTTTTCTTATTATGGCATTACCCAAAGATTTGATGCATCAGTTTAAGAATTTTCCAAGTTCTAAACAATTGTGGGATGCTATTAAAGATAGATGCGAGGGTAATGATCAATACAAGAACACTCGACAGAATGTTTTAAAGAAAGAGTTTGATAATTTCAGGCTTTGTGAGAATGAGAAGATCACATATTTGATTGCACGGTTTTCACATTTAATCAATGAACTTGACATTGTAGGTGTTAAGAAAGAAAATGATGAATTAAAGGAGAAATTTCTGGAAGCTCTACCCGAAAAGTGGGAGAATTTTGTGATGATGTTGTCTAATGATCCAAACTACTCAAGTTGCACATTCACTCAGCTGATAAGCAAATTATAAGCTTGGGAAATGAAATTACTTGTGAAAAAGTCAGCAATTACATCTATTCAGAATCCTGAAGTATATATTGGAGACAATTCTGCTACTGTTCATGCTAAAACAAAGTCACATTCTATTTCAAGTAGTAATCCACCGTTCTTTTGAGTTGATCAATCTTGCAAAAATAGATCTCCAACGTGTCACTAGCTTCTTGAGAAATAAACTCGATTTTATTGAACACAATCCTTGAGTTATTTTCTTTTTTTCCTGCCAAAATATAAACACAAATCTTCAAACTCAATAGATGTAGAAACTCACTTAAAGCATTAGAATGAATGGAAAGGTTATTTTGGTGTGAATGTATA
Source organism: Deinandra increscens subsp. villosa (assembly GCA_039602395.1). Classification (NCBI taxonomy): domain Eukaryota; kingdom Viridiplantae; phylum Streptophyta; class Magnoliopsida; order Asterales; family Asteraceae; genus Deinandra; species Deinandra increscens. The sequence goes on from JBCNJP010000027.1 coordinate 108,776,353, forward strand.
AGAGCTCTACGAATGAATTGAGTTTTCTGATTTGTGAGATATTGTTTATACACGAACTTAAAAAAATAGGATCACGAATAAAGTGGTTATTGCTGGTAGAATGCGAATGAAAGAAATGCAAGGATCTAGTGTATCAAGAATGAACTAGATTAGGGTTAAGAATGAAAAATGCCGACGTCACGCTGTACTCAGGACAGAAAACTCCAATTCACAATTCATATGAACGTATGAACAAACTATACATTCAATCAATCTAATCTCTATGATAAGAAATTTAAAAACCGTTAAGAGTTACGGGAGCTAATACCAGCCAAAACGTTCGTCTCGACGAGATCTATACTTTTTCTGGCCTAATGACCAGTACCCTCCGGTTTGACCGCCAAAATCCGCTTGGAAGACCTCCGTTTTTGAGTTTGAAGTTTCGACGTTCGATTTTTAACTTCAAGATGAGTGATTTTCAAGCGTTTTCAGCTACGCAAACCTCAATACAAGCCATGATGAACTATGATAATGAAATCGTAACAACTCAGAAAGTTCCTAAATTACTTCGATTGGAAGAATATCATAACCGGAAGAAAAGATTCGAATCTAACATATACTCACAAGATGTTGATTGTTGGATTTCGATTGAAAAACCATATTAGTATCCATTGATTGTTAATACTTTACCAAAATCGATAAGTGATTTTCAGCCTGAAGAAAAGAATGTATTTGCATGAGAAAAGAAAACTTATAGTTTTCTTATTATGGCATTACCCAAAGATTTGATGCATCAGTTTAAGAATTTTCCAAGTTCTAAACAATTGTGGGATGCTATTAAAGAAAGATGCGAGGGTAATGATCAATACAAGAACAGTCGACAGAATGTTTTAAAGAAAGAGTTTGATAATTTCAGGCTTTGTGAGAATGAGAAGATCACATATTTGATTGCACGGTTTTCACATTTAATCAATGAACTTGACATTGTAGGTGTTAAGAAAGAAAATGATGAATTAAAGGAGAAATTTCTGGAAGCTCTACCCGAAAAGTGGGAGAATTTTGTGATGATGTTGTCTAATGATCCAAACTACTCAAGTTGCACATTCACTCAGCTGATAAGCAAATTACAAGCTTGGGAAATGGAATTACTTGTGAAAAAGTCAGCAATTACATCTATTCAGAATCCTGAAGTATATATTGGAGAAAATTCTGCTACTGTTCATGCTAAAACAAAATCACATTCTATTTCAAGCAGTAATCTACCGTTCTTTTGAGTTGATCAATCTTGCAAAAATAGATCTCCAATGTGTCACTAGCTTCTTGAGAAATAAACTCGGTCTTATTGAACACAATCCTTGAGTTATTTTCTTTTTTTCCTGCCAAAATATAAACACAAATCTTCAAACTCAATAGATGTAAAAACTCACTTAAATTATTAGAATGAATGGAAAGGTTATTTTGGTGTGAATGTATAAGAGCTCTATGAAAGAATTGAGTTTTTTGATTTGTGAGATATTGTTTATACACGAACTTAAAAAAAATAGGATCACGAATTAAGTGGTTATTGCTGGTAGAATGCGAATGAAAGAAATGCAAGGATCTAGTGTATCAAGAATGAACTAGATTAGGGTTAAGAATGAAAAATGCTGACGTCACGTTATACTCAGGACAGAGAAACTCCAATTCGCAATTCATATGAACGTATGAACAAACCAGAACCATCAATCAATCTAATCTCTATGATAAGAAATTTAAGAACCATTAGAAGTTACGGGAGCTAATACCAGCCAAAACGTTCGTCTCAACGAGATCTATACTTTTACAGGCCTAACGGCCAGTACCCTCCGGTTTGACCCCCAAAAATCGCTTGGAAGACCTCCGTTTTTGAGTTTGAAGTTTCGACGTTCGATTTTTAACTTCAAGATGAGTGATTTTCAAACGTTTTCAGCTATGCCAACCTCGATGCAAGCCATGATGAACTATGATAATGAAATCGGAACAACTCATAAAGTTCCAAAAGTACTTCGATTGGAAGATTATCATAACTGGAAGGAAAGATTTGAATATTACATATACTGACAAGATGTTGATTATGGCATTCCGATTGAAAAAAATATGAGTATGCGTTGATTGCTAATACTTTACCAAAATTGATAAGTTATTTTGAGCTTGAAGAAAAGAAGGTATTTGAAAGAGAAAAGAAACCTTATAGTTTTCACACGATGGCATTACCCAAAGATTTGATGCATCAGTTTTAGAATTTTCTAACTTCTAAACGATTATGGGATGATATTAAAGAAAGATGCGAGGGTAATGATCAATACAAGCACACTCGAAAGAAAGTTTTGAAGAAAGAGTTTGATAATTTTGGGGCTTTCTAAGAATCAGAAGATCACAGATTTGATTGCACGGTTTGCACATTTAATCAATGGACTTGACATTGTAGGTGTTAAGAAAGAAAGTGATGAATTAAAGGAGAAATTTTTGGAAGCTCTACCCGAAAAAAGGGTGAATATTGTGATGATGTTGTCTAATGATCCAAACGACTCAAGTTGGACATTCACTCAGCTGATAAGCAAATTACAAGCTTGGAAAATGTAATTACTTGTGAAAAAGTCAGCAATTCCATCTGTTCAGAATCCTGAAGTATATTTTGGAGAAAATTCTGCTACTATTCATGCTAAAAAAAATCACATTCTATTTCAAGCAGTAATCCATCGTTCTTTTGAGTTGACCAATCTTGCAAAATAGATCTCCAATGTGTCACTAACTTCTTGAGAAATAAACTCGATCTTATTGAACACAATCCTTGAGTCATTTTCTTTTTTTTTCCGACATAATACAAACACAAATCTTCGAACTCAATAGATGTAAAAACTCACTTAAAGCATTAGAATGAACGGAAATGTTATTTTGGTGTGAGTGTATAAGAGCTCAACGAAAGAATTGAGTTTTCTGATTTATGAGATATTGTTTATACACGAACTTAAAAAAAATAGGATCACGAATTTAGTGGATATATGTCACACCCCCAATTTAACCACTAACGAATTTTATACCGTTAAGGGGTGCGAGCAAACCAGGACCACAACCATTAGTTACAAATACTAAACGAATCAGAGTAAAGTCCAAAACATTCATTTCAAAAACAGTTTCAAAAGTTACGCAGCGGAATAAAGGCATAATTATCTTAGCACTAACCACGTGCTTTACAAATCTTTGTTTCAAATTCAAATTCCCAAATTTTGTTTAATAAAAGTAAATATCTTCTTGTGCCATGCCAACCTCCAGTGGATACTCTTCAACGATCTGCAAAAGTGAAAACCACACAAGTGTCAACCTAACGGTTGGTGAGTTCACACTGGGCATGTCATGCATTGGCCCGGTCTCATAATCGTAATCGTGTCAACATATACGTACGTAATATTTGTTTGTGAAAAGCAATGCTCAGTTATATACGTCAATTCATAAACATTTGTTATTTAGTAAAGTTATTGTCCGTAACAGAGTTATCAGGTATGTACTAGTCTTGTATAATTAAAGTGCTCAACCGATATCGCGGGTAGCTAATCCGTTGTTTCCATGCACTAAGGAAGTTTGTACCAAAGCTGACCATTAAGTATCGTAGAGGCGGAGCCTTCAGCCATTTTGTTTTGCGGACATACGTCGTCGCGGCTTTGCCTCCCCCGTGTCCTCTCGGGATCACGGTCAGATAGGCTGATATTGTACCTCCGTGCACCTCCAGTGTCACGAGGCGGAGTTTGTCAAACTCCAGTAGATCTACCCAACATCCCCTCGCTTTACAATTAATGGCACAATTAAGTTGAGGACTTTTTCAGTTAAAAGGCAATCCTTAGAAATCATGTGATATCATGTGGTTTAGACTTTAACCTACACTAGCCATATTAAAACGGTTTACTTTAGGGTTCTTATGAACCCCGAAAACATTTTTCAGTTTCATTTTAGAATTAGTTGTTTAAGTAATTCACAAGTGTTTCCCATAAAACACTTCAAGTTCATCAAGTAGGTGCACAGCACTCTAAGCTTTCAATTTCATCAAGTAGGTGCACAACACTCTAAGTTTTCAGCATTGTTTTTCATTAGATTATTCAGTGTGTCCCAAACGGGCTTACGGTAAACGGGTTAGTGACACTCACCTTGGGTTGCACTGCTACACTTGTTATATAATCCAAGTTTTGCTTAACGAAGACCTATGAACACGTTTAGGTCTTAAGTATTAGTTTGGTGTCTAATCTTTACTTAACGTCACTATGGCCCATAACATAGCACGTTGAAACTATGACTCAACATAACGACACACGACACCGATGGTTGATCATAACAAGGGTTCATATACATCAGAAATCAAAGCATGTATCATCATAGCATAATCATGTAAGTCATGGCATAACATTCAAGCAAATTGCACAGGTTTGGTCATGCTTTAAGAAGAAAACACATAGAAAAGCAAGAAACATAGTTTTGGGACTCACGGTTGATTCTAGGATCGATGGATGATCTTCACAACTCGGGGTGATGGCTGATTCTTGATGGTTCTTGGTTGGAATCAGCTGGTCCAGAAGTTTCAGGAGAGTGTGTGTGTTTTTGTGTGAAATGAGGCAAATAGGAGAGCTAGGGTTTATTAAGATTATTTATATCAGAGGCTAGTTTCGCTGGCAGTTTCGCTGGCCAGGCGAAACTGGCTCTGATCACGAGTGAGCCAATAGACTGCCGGGCGACACTATAGTTTCGCCCGGTAGTTTCGCTGGTTACCAAAAGTGGTCAATTTCACATTCTAAGCAAGATAAACACGATTCATAAATTGTCATGCTATTCACAATACTAACTCATGTATTTAAATCACATTGCACATAATGACAATAAATAGTTAAACACATAACACATATGGACGGGTTCAGTGATCAACCAAAGGTCGTGGGCGTATTCGGCCTAGTTAAGCATTAGTTACTAAGTTAACACTTATAACGTAACTAACGGAATTGTCTAACGGAAGTAAACCTTGAAATTCTCGGATGTCACATCATCCCCTTGTAATTGGAATTTTCGTCCCGAAAATTATTCTTGCGTCGTAGCGTTTGCAGCCTCGGCTGTCGTCGCTGGGGAAAGAAAGCAAAAGTTTTAGGGTTGCCACATCCTCCTCCTGTTAAAGGAATTTTGGTTCCTAAAATTAAATCATACCTTGAGTTTCTGTGGACGTTTGCTCGAACAAGTGAGGATACTTCTTTTATCATCTGATCCTCTCGTTCCCAAGTATATTCTGGTCCACGTCTTGAGTTCCATCGAACCTTGACGATCGGAATCTTGCTACGTTTGAGGGTCTTCTCCTCGCGTCCCATGATTTCTACCGGTTGCTCGATAAATCTCAGATGTTCGTCGATTTCCAATTCCTCCAAAGGAATTATCTCGGTGTCTTCAGCCAGACATTTCTTCAGATTTGAGACGTGAAACACGTTGTGAACTCCATCGAGTTCGGCAGGGAGTTGTAAACGGTAGGCCACCGGGCCTACTTCCCCAATGATTTCAAACGGTCCGATGTAGCGAGGATTTAACTTTCCACGCTTTCCAAAGCGTATCACTCCCTTCCAGGGAGATACCTTCAATAGCACCTTGTCGCCTACCTCGAACTTCAAAGGCTTACGGCGTTTGGCGGCATAGCTCTTTTGTCTGTCGCGTGCTGCGGCTATCCGTTTTCTGATTTAAATAATCCGTTCAGTTGTATCATGAATGAGTTCCGGTCCGGTGAGTCCTTTCTCACCCGTTTCAGCCCAACACACGGGCGATCTACACTTTCTTCCATAAAGAGCTTCAAAAGGTGCTGCACCGATACTTGAATGATAACTGTTGTTGTAGGAGAACTCCACCAACGGGAGATGAGCTTCCCAGTCTTTACCGAAGTCGAGAACGCAAGCACGGAGCATGTCTTCTAAAGTCTGAATAGTTCGTTCCGTCTGACCATCGGTCTGCGGGTGATAAGCTGTACTCATTTCCAGTCTGGTTCCCAATGCTTCTTGCATAGATTGCCATAGTCGGGAAGTAAATCGAGGATCTCTGTCGGAGATAATAGTCTTAGGCACTCCATGTCGTGCCACAATTCGGTCGATATATAGTTTCGTCAACTTATCCATATTGTCACTTTCCCTCATTGGAATGAAATGTGCAGATTTGGTTAGTCGATCAATGATAACCCAAATCGCATCCGGTCGATTCGATCGATGAGGTAATCCTGTTACAAAATCCATTGAGATATCCTCCCATTTCCATTCTGGGATTTTTGGTTGCTGTAATAGCCCAGAAGGCTTTTGGTATTCAGTCTTCACTCTTGAGCATGTTAAACACTTAGCCACATATCGCGCGATGTCGGCTTTCATATTCGGCCACCAATACAAGTTCTTCAAATCTTGGTACATTTTATCCGATCCAGGGTGCACCGAATACCTTGATTTGTGAGCCTCGTCCATCACGAGCTCACAGAGATTTCCAAGTAAAGGAACCCAAATTCTGTCATTATGATACCTGAGTTCGTCGGACCTAACTTCAGAGTTACCATCTACCCCTCGCAGTGCTTCAGCTGCGAAGTTTTCTTCCTTTATAGCTTCTTGTTGGGCATCGCGGATCCGATCCGGCAATCCCGTGTGAATGGTAAGTTGCAGCGCTCGTACCCGTCGAGGCTTTTCGTATTCTTTCCGACTTAATGCATCAGCCACAACATTGGCTTTTCCCGGGTGATATTTGATTGCTAAGTCATAATCATTCAGTAACTCGACCCACCTTCGTTGTCGCATGGTTTTTCTTTTATTTTATTTTTTTTCCTTTTTTTCGTTGAGATCCTTCTGATCAAAGATGTGCTGTAAGCTTTTGTGGTCGGTAAATATTGTGCACTTTGTTCCGTAGAGGTAATGTCTCCAAATCTTGAGTGCATGAACAACGGCTCCCATTTCCAAATCATGCGTTGTATAATTCTTCTCAGTGTCCTTCAGTTGCCTGGACCCATAGGCAATCACTCTGTCCCGTTGCATCAACACACAACCGAGTCCTTGGATTGATGCATCACAGTAAACCACAAAGTCGTCAATCCCATCGGGTAACGCGAGAATTGGAGCTGAACATAACATATCTTTAAGAGTTTGAAACGCACGTTCTTCTTTTTCACCCCATCTGTATTGCACTCCTTTGTGCGTTAAAGCCGTTAAGGGTTGAGCCAACTGCGAGAAACCCTTGATGAATCTTCGATAGTATCCGGCAAGTCCCAAAAATTGTCGGATTTCGGTCGGTGCTCTTGGGGTAGGCCAATTCTTGATAGCTTCCACTTTAGCTGGGTCGACATGAATTCCATTCTGATCAACAATGTGTCCAAGAAACTGGACTTCGCGAATCCAAAAATCGCATTTCGAAAACTTGGCGTAAAGCTGTTCCTTGCGGAGCAATTCCAAGATAAGTCGCAGGTGCTCCTCGTGTTCCTCCTTTGTCTTGGAGTAGATCAAAATATCATCAATGAAAACTATCACAAACTTATCGAGGTACGGCTTGCACACTCGATTCATCAGATCCATAAATACGGCCGGTGCATTGGTTAGCCCAAACGGCATAACCAGGAATTCGTAGTGACCATACCAAGTTCTGAAAGCAATCTTGGGGACATCCTCATCTCGAACGCGAAGCTGGTGATATCCAGACCGTAGATCAATCTTTGAGAAGTAACTTGAACCTTGTAGCTGATCGAAGAGATCGTCGATTCGAGGAAGTGGATACCGATTCTTGATCGTAACTTTGTTAAGCTCTCGGTAGTCAATACACATTCGGAACGTTCCATCCTTCTTCTTAACAAACAATACCGGAGCTCCCCACGGAGACGAACTGGGATGGATAAATCCTTTGTCGAGTAGCTCTTGAAGTTGTGAGGAGAGTTCGTTGAGTTCACTTACCGCCAAACGGTAAGGTGCGCGTGCAATCGGAGCGGCTCCAGGAGTTAAGTCGATTCCAAACTCAACTTGTCGAAATGGGGGCAAGCCAGGCAGATCTTCAGGAAATACATCGTGGAAGTCGCGGACTATCGGGTAGTCGTCGATTCTGCGCTCGGGAAGTGTCGAATCGGTGACGTTTGCAAGAATCGCGAAGTGACCTTTGCGAAGGCACTTTTGAGCTTTGAGAAACGAAATAATTCCAGTTACTGTTCCACCTTTTTCACCTTGGACCGTTAACACTTTACCTCCTTCGAGTGGGATACGAACCACTTTTTCTTTACATAAGATTTCAGCTCGATTCTCAGATAACCAATCCATCCCTATTATGACATCAAAACTACCAATCGGGAAAGGCATAAGGTCGATTCCTAATGTATGGCCAACTAGTTCTAACTTACAGTCCTTAACTATCTGAGTTGTATCATGGAGTTTACCATTTGCTAGTTCTACCACATATTTAGCGTCTAAGGCAACCGGTTTAGCATTAATCAACTTAGCAAATTTAGTGGAAATAAAACTTTTCTCAGCACCAGAATCAAACAATACAGTAGCAAAGAAACCATTCAATATGAATTTACCATTAATCACGTTGGCATCGTTGCGAGCTTCTCCTTGACCCATGACGAAAGCTCTTCCTCTGCCATTTCCACCATTCCCGTTCCCGCCATTACCATTTCCGTTGCCCGGGTTTCCACCATTACCATTGTTACCATTTCCTTGTCTTCTCAATCGCGGACAATCCCTTTTTATGTGGCCTTGAGCTCCACATTCAAAACAGCCACGGGCTCCATCATTGTTGTTGTTCTGATTGTTTCCTTGCCCGTTGCGGTTGTTTCCATAGTTGTTGTTTTGCCTTGGACGGTTCTGTTGTTCAGGTAAAATTGCCCAACAGTCTTTTGCTTCATGGCTTCTCATGCCACATCTCTCGCAGTTTAAACTTTTTCTGCAAATACCGGTGTGATGCTTCCCACACTTGTTGCACCTGGGCAGGTTACCTTGGTAGTTACTTTGGCCATTTCCGCCCCGGCGGTTGTTAAGACTGTTGTTTCCAGATCTCTTGCTCTGACCCTAGGAGTTAAAGGATCTCCCCGTGTTGTTTCCAACACTCTGATTGTTCATTGAATTTTCAGGAGCTTCTCCATCAGCTTTTCTTTTGCCACTCAAGGCAGTCTTCTCAGAAACTCTTGCAGGAAGTGTACCCCTCTCAACCTCCTGATCAGTTAACTTGTGAGCCAGACGGATGGCTTGTTGCACAGTTATTGGGTTGTTGGCAGTCACCAAACTCTTGATTTGGGGCACGAGACCCTCCAGATAACGCTCAATGCGCTTGAATTCAGCATCAACCATGGACGGACACAGTACCGCGTACTCGTGGTAACGCGCAGTGTACTCTTCGACTTCAGACCCAGACATCTTGGAGTTCAGAAATTCTCCTTCTAGCTTCTTGACTTGGTCCCGAGGGCAATACTCCTCCATGATCAGTTCCTTAAATGCTTCCCATTCCATGTTGTTAGCCGCATTTACCCCGACCATTTGAATTTCAGCGTTCCACCAGGAGAGAGCAGCTCCTTCGAATGTACCAGTCGCAAATTTCACCTTGTTCTCAGCCGGGCAGTTACACATGGAGAAGACCTTCTCAGACTTCTCGATCCACCTGAGGAGTCCTACCGCTCCTTCCTCGCCGGAAAACGTCATCGGCTTGCAGTCCATGAAAGTCTTAAATGTGCAGTGATGAACGTTTCCTGATGCAATTAATAGTTCGGGTTTCAAATTTAAACAAGTCAAAATATATATCGCCTTGTGCCTTAACCGGCATAACAATTACCATGCGCGGCAATTGTAGCTTGCACGGCGGCCACGGCGGCTTGTACATGCTCGTTGATCATTGCTTGCAGTTGTGCAGGCGTCAGGTTGATGTTATTCCTTCCCGCTCTTCCAGACATTTTGCTGAACAGTTAAAGTAGCCAGTGTTCAGTCACAATTATATTTTTATACATATCCCATAATATGTATATTAACAATTCCCGTTATCCCTCTATTAGTCCAGAAAAATTTTGTGCACAATCGAGGCGTCGTCGGAGAACGTCGTAAGTCGTAAGTACTATCGTCGAAAGTCGGCTTCCCATAAAAGTCACCGTCGGCGTAGTCATCGTAGCAGAAATCAGGACGTAGCGTGTAGCATCGTTTCGTTTTCGCTTTCCCCCAGAGTAGTGCGTGTATTATCGTTCGCATTTCGTATTTGTGTGTGAAATCTTCCTAAGGCTTTTCCGTTAGACTACTTAGACACGGTCTCTATATATATCTACATATATATATATCTACATATGGAGTATTTACTTACACAGCAGAGCGAGTATCCCAGGTTGGCATGTAAAAATTTTGTCTTTGGGAATTTGTTTGTTCGTTTGTAACTAAGGTTTCAAGTTGCAGTCTCCAAATCGTTTTTCAAAAATGATTCCAGTTCTCTGCAACTTATGGCTCTGATACCAATCTGTCACACCCCCAATTTAACCACTAACGGAGTTTATACCGTTAAGGGGTGCGAGCAAACCAGGACCACAACCATTAGTTACAAATACTAAACGAATCAGAGTAAAGTCCAAAACATTCATTTCAAAAACAGTTTCAAAAGTTACGCAGCGGAATAAAGGCATAATTATCTTAGCACTAACCACGTGCTTTACAAATCTTTGTTTCAAATTCAAATTCCCAAATTTTGTTTAATAAAAGTAAATATCTTCTTGTGCCATGCCAACCTCCAGTGGATACTCTTCAACGATCTGCAAAAGTGAAAACCACACAAGTGTCAACCTAACGGTTGGTGAGTTCACACTGGGCATGTCATGCATTGGCCCGGTCTCATAATCGTAATCGTGTCAACATATACGTACGTAATATTTGTTTGTGAAAAGCAATGCTCAGTTATATACGTCAATTCATAAACATTTGTTATTTAGTAAAGTTATTGTCCGTAACAGAGTTATCAGGTATGTACTAGTCTTGTATAATTAAAGTGCTCAACCGATATCGCGGGTAGCTAATCCGTTGTTTCCATGCACTAAGGAAGTTTGTACCAAAGCTGACCATTAAGTATCGTAGAGGCGGAGCCTTCAGCCATTTTGTTTTGCGGACATACGTCGTCGCGGCTTTGCCTCCCCCGTGTCCTCTCGGGATCACGGTCATATAGGCTGATATTGTACCTCCGTGCACCTCCAGTGTCACGAGGCGGAGTTTGTCAAACTCCAGTAGATCTACCCAACATCCCCTCGCTTTACAATTAATGGCACAATTAAGTTGAGGACTTTTTCAGTTAAAAGGCAATCCTTAGAAATCATGTGATATCATGTGGTTTAGACTTTAACCTACACTAGCCATATTAAAACGGTTTACTTTAGGGTTCTTATGAACCCCGAAAACATTTTTCAGTTTCATTTTAGAATTAGTTGTTTAAGTAATTCACAAGTGTTTCCCATAAAACACTTCAAGTTCATCAAGTAGGTGCACAGCACTCTAAGCTTTCAATTTCATCAAGTAGGTGCACAACACTCTAAGTTTTCAGCATTGTTTTTCATTAGATTATTCAGTGTGTCCCAAACGGGCTTACGGTAAACGGGTTAGTGACACTCACCTTGGGTTGCACTGCTACACTTGTTATATAATCCAAGTTTTGCTTAACGAAGACCTATGAACACGTTTAGGTCTTAAGTATTAGTTTGGTGTCTAATCTTTACTTAACGTCACTATGGCCCATAACATAGCACGTTGAAACTATGACTCAACATAACGACACACGACACCGATGGTTGATCATAACAAGGGTTCATATACATCAGAAATCAAAGCATGTATCATCATAGCATAATCATGTAAGTCATGGCATAACATTCAAGCAAATTGCACAGGTTTGGTCATGCTTTAAGAAGAAAACACATAGAAAAGCAAGAAACATAGTTTTGGGACTCACGGTTGATTCTAGGATCGATGGATGATCTTCACAACTCGGGGTGATGGCTGATTCTTGATGGTTCTTGGTTGGAATCAGCTGGTCCAGAAGTTTCAGGAGAGTGTGTGTGTTTTTGTGTGAAATGAGGCAAATAGGAGAGCTAGGGTTTATTAAGATTATTTATATCAGAGGCTAGTTTCGCTGGCAGTTTCGCTGGCCAGGCAAAACTGGCTCTGATCACGAGTGAGCCAATAGACTGCCGGGCGACACTATAGTTTCGCCCGGTAGTTTCGCTGGTTACCAAAAGTGGTCAATTTCACATTCTAAGCAAGATAAACACGATTCATAAATTGTCATGCTATTCACAATACTAACTCATGTATTTAAATCACATTGCACATAATGACAATAAATAGTTAAACACATAACACATATGGACGGGTTCGGTGATCAACCAAAGGTCGTGGGCGTATTCGGCCTAGTTAAGCATTAGTTACTAAGTTAACACTTATAACGTAACTAACGGAATTGTCTAACGGAAGTAAACCTTGAAATTCTCGGATGTCACATCATCCCCTTGTAATTGGAATTTTCGTCCCGAAAATTATTCTTGCGTCGTAGCGTTTGCAGCCTCGGCTGTCGTCGCTGGGGAAAGAAAGCAAAAGTTTTAGGGTTGCCACATCCTCCTCCTGTTAAAGGAATTTTGGTTCCTAAAATTAAATCATACCTTGAGTTTCTGTGGCTCTGATACCAATCTGTCACACCCCCAATTTAACCACTAACGAATTTTATACCGTTAAGGGGTGCGAGCAAACCAGGACCACAACCATTAGTTACAAATACTAAACGAATCAGAGTAAAGTCCAAAACATTCATTTCAAAAACAGTTTCAAAAGTTACGCAGCGGAATAAAGGCATAATTATCTTAGCACTAACCACGTGCTTTACAAATCTTTGTTTCAAATTCAAATTCCCAAATTTAGTTTAATAAAAGTAAATATCTTCTTGTGCCATGCCAACCTCCAGTGGATACTCTTCAACGATCTGCAAAAGTGAAAACCACACAAGTGTCAACCTAAGGGTTGGTGAGTTCACAGTGGGCATGTCATGCATTGGCTCGGTCTCATAATCGTAATCGTGTCAACATATACGTACGTAATATTTGTTTGTGAAAAGCAATGCTCAGTTATATACGTCAATTCATAAACATTTGTTATTTAGTAAAGTTATTGTCCGTAACAGAGTTATCAGGTATGTACTAGTCTTGTATAATTAAAGTGCTCAACCGATATCGCAGGTACCTAATCCGTTGTTTCCATGCACTAAGGAAGTTTGTACCAAAGCTGACCATTAAGTATCGTAGAGGCGGAGCCTTCAGCCATTTTGTTTTGCGGACATACGTCGTCGCGGCTTTGCCTCCCCCGTGTCCTCTCGGGATCACGGTCAGATAGGCTGATATTGTACCTCCGTGCACCTCCAGTGTCACGAGGCGGAGTTTGTCAAACTCCAGTAGATCTACCCAACATCCCCTCGCTTTACAATTAATGGCACAATTAAGTTGAGGACTTTTTCAGTTAAAAGGCAATCCTTAGAAATCATGTGATATCATGTGGTTTAGACTTTAACGTACACTAGCCATATTAAAACTGAAAATGCGTGAGCATCGGATCGTCTACTCGATCTAGCTAATCGGACATCAAAACGTAAATAACCGATTGTTTTATTGATCAAACGAGAACAATTACAACCAGTAAATCACAGAGAACTAACACAGAGAAATACACTTAGAAACACACACACTTAAGATTTTCTCACACGCTCAGAACTACAAAACACAAAGACCAAACTACTATTTATACACGACTGGCCGAACGTCCTCCGAACCCCAGGTTCGGCCGGTCCGAACTTCAGGTTCGGACCTAGTTCGGTCAACCCTATATTGGCTTGAACTTGGACTTCGTTCGATACTTCACACGACGCACATTTCAGGTATCAACAAACTCCCCCTCGTCGTGTGCAGTATCTCTTTTCTTTTCTTCTCAACATCATCAAATATCAAGCTCCCCCTCAAGTAAAGAATCCGTTTATCCAATGAAATGAATCTTCGAACAAACTCCTCCTCAACTCAATCGTAGCTTGATCTTGAATAGTTGATGATAGCTAGTATATCTCTGGTCTTTATCAACAGCTTCAGAAGACTTGAAGTTGTGATAGCTTGCACAACAGCATCCTGCATTAACACTTAAATAATCTTGGCGCAAAACGTCTCTTCGAGACTCCAAGATATGATTTTGAAAATTGATTTGTATCACGTGTTGATCAGATCGAAAATAAAGTAGAAACAAAATCTTTTTGGCTTTTTGAAACTTTATATCAAAACAAACCTAAAATCTTTTTGATCCTTTCCAAAATAAAATGAAATTGCAATACAGAATCAGACACTATTTTTGGTATGAGAAAGATCACTATATGGGATCATATTGATCATAACGCACTGAACTACACTTCAATTTCAATTAATTGAAGCACACAAGTCATGTCGATTGCTGGTATAATTTGTCCATCTTAAGCTCAGACAGAATCATACTCATAACCTCTGGATATGTTAAGGTATTGATTAGATTTGCTTTGACCAGTGTACCCCACAATATCAGACATATTCAGACATTTTCTGTTTTTCTTTCTTTTTCTTTTGTGTGATTGCATTTGTGAACTTTCACATTGCATACTATTTTTCATGATACAGTCAACTGTGTTCCATGCAAAAAGAAATAAGAACGTTAAATCGTCTACCTTAAGGTCGATCTTTCGATACGCAGATAAGGCCTCGGATTTAACAAAATAAGAAAAATAAAACAAGTTGAAGTTGTATAACTCAACAACAATCAGGTCGGTACTCCCGTACACGCAGAGAAAGTCCGATGAGTTATACGAAACACCAAAGAAAATAAAGCAGAACGTCAAACGAACAACGATCAGGTCGATCTTCCGATACGCAGAGAAAGTCCGATCGTTTGACAAAATAAAGAAAATCAAACAAGATTAAATCTTTGCAAAATGAACACATGTATACACAGTGACTTCTCATTTTGAATTTCACACTTATTTTTCTTTTTGTGTCAAGAAATATGCATCAAGATGTTATCCACATGGTCAAGCATTAGCATTTAATGTATATCACATCTGAATACTTTCTGATTTGTCGAGCCTACCAAGCACATCAAACAATGATCTTATGGCCCCTTTCATCTACTTTATCCATAAGTCAGATACGTATGCCAATGTACCATCATTTCCCAATCAGCTTTCAAAAAAACTTCAGAAATTTTCCGAGCATCCACGCAGTGAAGAGGAAATTCCTTGTCAGAAAATAATTGTTCAGAACCTTTAAGCTTATAAAATCTTTCAGGTTGAACTTTGTCTGCTTTGAACACATCCTTCTTCATTTGCTTCATTTTAAGCTTCTTTAGGTTTGATAATTCAGATGCTGGAACTTCTGCAGCTTGAGACTTTGGAACTTGAAAACCTAAACCAGTACATTTACTTGAAATCCTTTCCTCAGTAGTTGAATTCTGATGTCCATTCTTAGCTAATCTTGTGAATTCGGCTTTCACATCAGGAATTTTCTTTTGGTCATAGAAAATTGTTTCATCAAAGCCAGATTGAGATTGAATCTTGTCACTTGATGTAGCCGATTTTTCATTATCAGCAGAAAATGAACCAGAAACAAACTTTGGTGCTGGAGGAATCTCTGATTTCAAGACCTTTTTCTTGTTCTTCTTGCTTTTCTTCTTCTTCACAACCTTTGCTTCTTCAGAAGTAGAAACTGATATCTTTGAACAATCAAAATCATCAACCTGTTCCTTCACGTCTTTGACAGCTTCCTTGATATGAGCAGGGGGTGATGCAGTTTTATCAAACATCCTTTCAAAATTTGCATCATTTGCTAAGAAGCTCGTGAAAACTTGTGAATTTGAAACAATGTTGAGCAATCTTTTTAGCATCAAGAACTTGAATTTTGAGATCAGAAATTTGCTGTTGAGCTTCTGCAAATTCTTTTTCTTTAACAATCAAGCGCTTGGCAACTTTATGAGTTTCAAACTTTTGCAGACGAAGATTGTCAAGACCTTCATGTAGCTCCTTCTTCAGTTTATCCTCATTTCTCTTTTGAATTTCCAGATTTGCAGTTTGAACCTTGTTAACTCTAGCCAACTCCCGCTTATCATCTAATAACTTTTCCATATCAACTTGATATGCTTTGATTTTAGCATCAGATTCTTCAATACTCTTAGTAAGCAAATCAAGCTTAATCTTGGATTTATCAAACAAATTCTGAAAATCATTTGCAGCATCTTCTGCCTCTTCCTTCCATTTCTTCACTTCTTTGACTAATTCACCTTTTTCTTCAAAACTTTCAGCTTTCTAAATTTCAACATTCTTCTTTTCTTGCTTCAATACTTCTAAAACTTTATTCAACATTGTGTTTTCATTAGTCAAATCCTCATTCTTCAAAAACAAATCCTTTTCACATTCTTTAGAAATCTTCAATTCAGATTTAACCACCTCAAGCTCTTCAGTCAATTGTTGAACTTTATTCATCAACAAAGCATTTTCCTTCATCAAACTCTCCAAGTTTTCAGCAGATGCATACGAACTTGGTATTGAACTCGTATCTGAACTAGTATCTGAACAATAATCTTCTTGTAAATCATGGGTAACTATAAAGGCTGAGGAATCATACCCAAATTTTTGTCCCCAATCATATACACCATCATTTTGAGCCACCAAAGCAGTGGTCTTGCCTGTATTACTAGTAGATGGTTGAGTAAAACCAGGCTTTGATGATTGTGAAATATTAGCTTTCTGTTGGCATTCTTTGGCAAAATGTCCAAGTTGTTGACATTTAAAACACTTGAGTTTTGACTTGTCAAAACCCAATTTGTCACCAGAAATACTCCTTCCATGCTTCTTAAAAAATCTTTTAGATCTTTGACACAACATAGCATATTGCCACGAAACATCCAATTCAGTCAATTGATCATCATCAAGAGCATCAAGATCCTCACTGGTTAACTTTGCATCAGCAACATTTTTGAGAATCAGACCAAAAGATGATGAAATCAATGCAGAAATCATTTTGGCACAATCATCGGTTGATTCTGTTGAAAAATCATTTTGATTTGAAAAATTTGGAATAGTGAAATGGCAGCCCCTTGAAGAATTGTTATCAGAATTTCCTGAAGCTCCAGCTAGAAAAGCAACACTTGGTGCTGTATTCTGATTTGGCTTAGACTTTGCACTCATGCTTGCACTATTTTCACCATGATACAACTCAGGATGTTGCAAGGTAGCAGTTGACTTCTTTGAATTTAACATTTCCATTTCACGAGCATGAAGCTTTCCAGTAAGCTCATGAAATGTCAACATTGAGTATTCTTTATCATGAGTGATAAGCAAAACATAATTTTCCCATTTGTCTGGTAATGCTTCCATAATCTTTTCCTTTAACTCTTCATCAGTTTTCTCAATTCCCACAATCTTCAATTCACTAATCAGATGAGATAACCTTGAGACAAGAGCTGTTATATTTTCATTCTCATAATGCTGGAAATTATCAAATTCCTTACTCAAAACCTTCTTTCGACTTTTCTTATACTGATCATTTCCTTCACACCTTGCTGATAAAGCATCCCATAATTGCTTTGACTTCTTACACGTGCTGAATTGATGTAATAGTTCAGTAGGTAAAGCCATGGTAAGATAACCATAAGCTTTTTGTTCAAGTTCATAACTTTTTCTTTCAGCAACATCAAAATCTTCAATTTCTTTAGACTCTCCATCTTCTTTTGGTTTTTCATACAATTTTCTAATTGGAATCCATAAGTCAATATTATTTGTGCTGATATACGCTGAAAATCGTTTCTTCCAATTCTGATAATCTTCTAGTTTCAACAATTTGGGAACTTTCTGACTTGTTCCGATTTCATTGTCATAATTCATCATGGTCTGCATAGCACTTTGCATTGAGGCAAAAGCTTGAAATTCGACATCGTTGAAAATCTGAGCAAATCTGCCCTCCAAACTTGCTCCGAACTTATTCTGCCGTCCGAACTCTCACCGAACTTAGTCCGAACCTAAAACAAAATCCGAACGAGCTCCGAACCTTGTCCGAAACAACTACCAGCTCCGATCTACCTCCGAACCTCAAATCTCACCGAACCAGACCGATACACCACCGAACTCTCGCCGAACTCTCTCCGAGTAACCTCCGAACCTCAAGTTCGGAGCGGTTACTCCGAGCTTGCCCAGTAACCTCCGAACCTCGAAGACATTTTTCGAAAACTCGTGAAAACGGACTGATTTTGACGAAACTTGATATGATGAATCAGAAAAACCAATAGGAAATGGTTTAGGAACAGTTTTGGCACAAATTGCACATCAGAAATGATAGAAAACACGAAATGATACCACTTGAAAACTTTAAAAACGTTCAATAATCCGAGAATAGCAACCACAGATCAGTAGAGTGAACCAGAAAGCTCTGATACCACTTGAAAATGCGTGAGCATCGGATCGTCTACTCGATCTAGCTAATCGGACATCAAAACGTAAATAACCGATTGTTTTATTGATCAAACGAGAACAATTACAACCAGTAAATCACAGAGAACTAACACAGAGAAATACACTTAGAAACACACACACTTAAGATTTGCTCACACGCTCAGAACTACAAAACACAAAGACCAAACTACTATTTATACACGACTGGCCGAACGTCCTCCGAACCCCAGGTTCGGCCGGTCCGAACTTCAGGTTCGGACCTAGTTCGGTCAACCCTATATTGGCTTGAACTTGGACTTCGTTCGATACTTCACACGACGCACATTTCAGGTATCAACAAAAACGGTTTACTTTAGGGTTCTTATGAACCCCGAAAACATTTTTCAGTTTCATTTTAGAATTAGTTGTTTAAGTAATTCACAAGTGTTTCCCATAAAACACTTCAAGTTCATCAAGTAGGTGCACAGCACTCTAAGCTTTCAATTTCATCAAGTAGGTGCACAACACTCTAAGTTTTCAGCATTGTTTTTCATTAGATTATTCAGTGTGTCCCAAACGGGCTTACGGTAAACGGGTTAGTGACACTCACCTTGGGTTGCACTGCTACACTTGTTATATAATCCAAGTTTTGCTTAACGAAGACCTATGAACACGTTTAGGTCTTAAGTATTAGTTTGGTGTCTAATCTTTACTTAACGTCACTATGGCCCATAACATAGCACGTTGAAACTATGACTCGACATAACGACACACGACACCGATGGTTGATCATAACAAGGGTTCATATACATCAGAAATCAAAGCATGTATCATCATAGCATAATCATGTAAGTCATGGCATAACATTCAAGCAAATTGCACAAGTTTGGATTCTGGCCTTAGTTTCGCTAGCAGTTTCGCTAGGCAGTTTTGCTGTGTGCACGGGCAGCACTTTCGCTAGGCAATACCCGATGACACAGTTTCGCTAGGCTAGTTTCGCTCGAAACTGTTGGCACAGTTTCGCTAGCCTAGTTTCGCCCGAAACTGGTTTGAACTTTCGTTCAGGGAATTTCGCTCGGTAGTATCGTCCGAACAGGTCTGGTTGGTTTACCCGGCGACACTACAGTTTCGCTCCATAGTGTCGCTGGTTGAAGATATGCATAATTTCGCTGGACAGTTTCGCCCAGAGAACATGACAGTTTCGCTAGTCGCAAAAAACACATAAATCAGCCTAAAAATCAATCTAACAGCTTCCATATTACATGTAATTCATTATCTAGCATACATAACCATTTACCAACATAAATCAGTAAGCTTTAACACCTTAAACATGCATTTTCATCATCAAATCACCAAAATACATTTAAAACCCTAAAATGACCTAAATAGCATAAATCTTTATCATGGATCAGTTTCACACGTAAAGTTATCAACTTTATGGTAGTTCTAGCATCCCTAAACAACATATCAGAAGATCAAGTGATTCTATGAAGGTTTGGTCATGCTTTAAGAAGAAAACACATAGAAAAGCAAGAAACATAGTTTTGGGGACTCACGGTTGATTCTAGGATCGATGGATGATCTTCACAACTCGGGGTGATGGCTGATTCTTGATGGTTCTTGGTTGGAATCAGCTGGTCCAGAAGTTTCAGGAGAGTGTGTGTGTTTTTGTTTGAAATGAGGCAAATAGGAGAGCTAGGGTTTATTAAGATTATTTATATCAGAGGCTAGTTTCGCTGGCCAGGCGAAACTGGCTCTGATCACGAGTGAGCCAATAGACTGCCGGGCGACACTATAGTTTCGCCCGGTAGTTTCGCTGGTTACCAAAAGTGGTCAATTTCACATTCTAAGCAAGATAAACACGATTCATAAATTGTCATGCTATTCACAATACTAACTCATGTATTTAAATCACATTGCACATAATGACAATAAATAGTTAAACACATAACACATATGGACGGGTTCAGTGATCAACCAAAGTTCGTGGGCGTATTCGGCCTAGTTAAGCATTAGTTACTAAGTTAACACTTATAACGTAACTAACGGAATTGTCTAACGGAAGTAAACCTTGAAATTCTCGGATGTCACATCATCCCCTTGTAATTGGAATTTTCGTCCCGAAAATTATTCTTGCGTCGTAGCGTTTGCAGCCTCGGCCGTCGTTGTTGCTGGGGAAAGAAAGCAAAAGTTTTAGGGTTGCCACAATATAGCTGGTAGAATGCGAATGAAAGAAATGCAAGGATCTGGTGTATCAAGAATGAACTAGATTAGGGTTAAGAATGAAAAATGTTGACGTCACGTTGTACCCAGGACTGAGAAACTCCAGTTCGCAATTCATATGAACATATGAACACACTAGAATTTTTAAAAAATCTAATCTCTATGATAAGAAATTTAATAACTGTTAAGAGTTACGGGAGCTAATACCAGTCAAAACGTTAGTCTCGACGAGATCTATACTTTTACTAGCCTAATGGCCAGTCCCCTCCGGTTTGACCCCAAAATCCCGCTTGGAAGAACTCCGTTTTTGAGTTTGAAGTTTAGACGTTCGATTTTTAACTTCAAGATGATTGATTTTCAAGCGTTTTCAGCTATGCAAACCTCGATGCAAGCCATGATGAACTATGATAATGAAATTGGAAAAACTCAGAAAGTTCCTAAATTACTTCGATTGGAAGATTATCATAGCTGGAAGAAAAGATTTGAATCTTACATATACTCACAAGATGTTGATTGTTGGATTGCGATTGAAAAACAATATGCGTATCCGTTGTTGCTAATACTTTACCAAAATCGATAAGTGATTTTGAGCCTGAAGAAAAAAAGGTATTTGAAAGAGAAAAGAAAACTTATAGTTTTCTCACGATGGCATTACCCATAGATTTGATGCATCAGTTTAAGAATTTTCCAACTTCTAAACAATTATGGTATGATATTAAAGAAAGATGCGAGGGTAATGATCAATACAAGAACATTCGAAAGAAAGTTTTGAAGAAAGAGTTTGATAATTTCGGGGCTTTGTGAGAATGAGAAGATCACAGATTTGATTGCACGGTTTTCACATTTAATCAATGAACTTGACATCATAGGTGTTAAGAAAGAAAATGATGAATTAAAGGAGAAATATCTGGAAGCTCTACCCAAAAAGTGGGTGAATATTGTGATGATGTTGTCTAATGATCCAAACTACTCAAGTTGGTCATTCACTCAACTGATAAGCAAATTACAAGCTCGGGAAATGGAATTACTTGTGAAAAAGTCAGCAATTCCATCTGTTCAGAATCCTGAAGTATATTTTGGAGAAAGTTCTTCTACTCTTCATGCTAAAACAAAGTCACATTTATTTCAAGCAGTAATCCACCGTTCTTTTGAGTTGATAAATCTTGCAAATTAGATCTCCAACGTGTCACTAGCTTCTTGAGAAATAAACTCGATCTTATTGAACACAATCCTTGAGTCATTTTCTTTTTTATCCGCCATAATATAAACACAAATCTTCGAACTCAATAGATGTAAAAACTCACTTAAAGCATTACAATGAATGGAAAGGTTATTTTGGTGTGAATGTAAAAGAGCTCTACGAATGAATTGAGTTTTCTGATTTGTGAGATATTGTTTATACACGAACCTAAAAAAAATAGGATCACGAATTAGGTGGAAATTGCTTGTTGCATGCGAATGAAAAAATGCAAGGATGTGGTGTATCAAGAATCAACTAGATTAGGGTTAAGAATGAAAAATGCTGATGTCACGTTGTACTCAGGACAGAGAAACTCCAATTCGCAATTCGTATGAACGTAAGAACAAACTAGAACTTTCAATCAATCCAATCTGTATGATAAGAAATTTGAGAACCGTTAAGAGTTACGGGAGCCAATACCAGCCAAAACGTTCGTCCTGACGAGATCTATACTTTTACTGGCCTAATGGCCAGTACCCTCTGGTTTGACCCCCAAAATCCCCTTGGAAGACCTCCGTTTTTGAGTTTGAAGTTTTGACGTTCGATTTTTAACTTCAAGATGAGTGATTTTCAAGCGTTTTCAGCTATGCAAACCTTGATGCAAGCCATAATAACTATGATAATGAAATTGGAACAACTCAGAAAGTTCCTAAATTACTTCGATTGGAAGATTATCATAACTGGAAGAAAAGATTTGAATCTTACATACACTCGCAAGATGTTGATTGTTGGATTCCGATTGAAAAACAATATGAGTATCCATTGATTTCTAATACTTTACCAAAATCGATAAGTTATTTTGAGCGTGAAGAAAAGAAAGTATTTGCAAGAGAAAAGAAAACTTATAGTTTTCTAACGATGGCATTACCCAAAGATTTAATGCATCAATTTAAGAATTTTCCAACTTTAAACAATTATGGGATGCTAGTAAAGAAAGATGCGAGGGTAATGATCAATACAAGAACATTCGTAAGAAAGTTTTGAATAAAGAGTTTGATAATTTCAGGCTTTGTGAGAATGAGAAGATCACAGATTTGATTGCACGGTTTTCACATTTAATCAATGAACTTGACATTGTAGGTGTTAAGAAGGAAAATGATGAATTAAAGGAGAAATTTCTGGAAGCTCTACCCGAAAAGTGGGAGAATTTGTGATGATGTTGTCTTATGATCCAAACTACTCAAGTTAGACATTCAATCAGCTGATAAGCAAATTACAAGCTCGGGAAATGGAATTACCTGTGAAAAAGTCAGCAATTCCATTTGTTTAGAATCCTGAAGTAAATTTTGGAGAAAATTATGCTACTGTTCATGCTAAAACAAAGTCACTTTCTATTTCAAGCAGTAATCCACCGTTCTTTTGAGTTGATCAATCTTGCAAAATAGATCTCCAACGTGTCACTAGCTTCTTGAGAAATAAACTCGATCTTATTGAACACAATCCTTGAGTCATTTTCTTTTTTTTTCGCCAAAATATAAACACAAATCTTCGAACTCAATAGATGTAAAAACTCACTTAAAGCATTAGAATGAATGGGAAAGGTTATTTTGGTGTGAATGTAAAAGAGCTCTACGAATGAATTGAGTTTACTGATTTGTGAATTATTGTTTATACACGAACTTTAAAAAAATAGGATCACGAATTAAGTGGATATTGCTGGTAGCAAGCGAATGAAAGAAATGCAAGAATCTGGTGTATCAAGAATGAACTAGATTAGGGTTAAGAATGAAAAATGCTGACGTCACGTTGTACTAAGGACAGAGAAACTCCAATTCGCAATTCATATGAACATATGAACAAACTAGAACTTTCAATCAATCTAATTTCAATGATAAGGAATTTGAGAACCGTTAAGAGTTACGGGAGCTAATAACAGCCAAAACGTTAGTCTCAACGACATCTATACTTTTACTGGCCTAACGGACAGTACCCTCTTGTTTGACCCCCAAAATCCGCTTGAAGACCTCTGTTTTTGAGTTCGAAGTTTTGACGTTCGATTTTTAACTCCAAGATGAGTGATTTTCAAGCGTTTTCAGCTACGCAAACCTCGATGCAAGCCATGATGAACTATGATAATGAAAACGGAAAAACTCAGAAAGTTCCTAAATTACTTCGATTGGAAGATTATCATAACTGGAAGAAAATATTTGAATCTTACATATACTCACAAGATGTTGATTGTTGGATTCCGATTGAAAAACAATATGAGTATCCGTTGATTGATAATACTTTACCAAAATCGATAAGTGATTTTCAGCCTGAAGAAAAGAAGGTATTTGCAAGAGAAAAGAAAACTTATAGTTTTCTCACGATGGCATTACCCAAAGATTTGATGCATCAGTTTAAGAATTTTCCAACTTTAAACAATTATGGGATGCTATTAAAGAAAGATGCGAGGGTAATGATCAATACAAGAACACTCGAAAGAAACTTTTGAATAAAGAGTTTATTAATTTCAGGCTTTGTGAGAATGAGAAGATCACAGATTTGATTGTACAGTTTTCACATTTAATCAATGAACTTGACATTGTAGGTGTTAAGAAAGAAAATGATGAATTAAAGGAGAAATTTTTGGAAGCTCAACTCGAAAAGTTGGAGAATTTTGTGATGATGTTGTCTTATGATCCAAACTATTCAAGTTGGACATTCAATAAGCTGATAAGCAAATTACAAGCTCGGGAAATAGAATTACTTGTGAAAAAGTCAGCAATTCCATTTGTTTAGAATCCTGAAGTATATTTTGGAGAAAATTATGCTACTGTTCATGCTAAAACAAAGTCACTTTCTATTTCAAGCAGTAATCCACCGTTCTTTTGAGTTGATCAATCTTGCAAAATAGATCTCCAACGTGTCACTAGCTTCTTGAGAAATAAACTCGATCTTATTGAACACAATCCTTGAGTCATTTTCTTTTTTTTTCGCCAAAATATAAACACAAATCTTCGAACTCAATAGATGTAAAAACTCACTTAAAGCATTAGAATGAATGGGAAAGGTTATTTTGGTGTGAATGTAAAAGAGCTCTACGAATGAATTGAGTTTACTGATTTGTGAATTATTGTTTATACACGAACTTTAAAAAAATAGGATCACGAATTAAGTGGATATTGCTGGTAGCAAGCGAATGAAAGAAATGCAAGAATCTGGTGTATCAAGAATGAACTAGATTAGGGTTAAGAATGAAAAATGCTGACGTCACGTTGTACTAAGGACAGAGAAACTCCAATTCGCAATTCATATGAACATATGAACAAACTAGAACTTTCAATCAATCTAATTTCAATGATAAGGAATTTGAGAACCGTTAAGAGTTACGGGAGCTAATAACAGCCAAAACGTTAGTCTCAACGACATCTATACTTTTACTGGCCTAACGGACAGTACCCTCTTGTTTGACCCCCAAAATCCGCTTGAAGACCTCTGTTTTTGAGTTCGAAGTTTTGATGTTCGATTTTTAACTCCAAGATGAGTGATTTTCAAGCGTTTTCAGCTACGCAAACCTCGATGCAAGCCATGATGAACTATGATAATGAAAACGGAAAAACTCAGAAAGTTCCTAAATTACTTCGATTGGAAGATTATCATAACTGGAAGAAAATATTTGAATCTTACATATACTCACAAGATGTTGATTGTTGGATTCCGATTGAAAAACAATATGAGTATCCGTTGATTGATAATACTTTACCAAAATCGATAAGTGATTTTCAGCCTGAAGAAAAGAAGGTATTTGCAAGAGAAAAGAAAACTTATAGTTTTCTCACGATGGCATTACCCAAAGATTTGATGCATCAGTTTAAGAATTTTCCAACTTTAAACAATTATGGGATGCTATTAAAGAAAGATGCGAGGGTAATGATCAATACAAGAACACTCGAAAGAAACTTTTGAATAAAGAGTTTGATTAATTTCAGGCTTTGTGAGAATGAGAAGATCACAGATTTGATTGTACAGTTTTCACATTTAATCAATGAACTTGACATTGTAGGTGTTAAGAAAGAAAATGATGAATTAAAGGAGAAATTTTTGGAAGCTCAACTCGAAAAGTTGGAGAATTTTGTGATGATGTTGTCTTATGATCCAAACTATTCAAGTTGGACATTCAATAAGCTGATAAGCAAATTACAAGCTCGGGAAATAGAATTACTTGTGAAAAAGTCAGCAATTCCATTTGTTTAGAATCCTGAAGTATATTTTGGAGAAAATTATGCTACTGTTCATGCTAAAACAAAGTCACTTTCTATTTCAAGCAGTAATCCACCGTTCTTTTGAGTTGATCAATCTTGCAAAATAGATCTCCAACGTGTCACTAGCTTCTTGAGAAATAAACTCGATCTTATTGAACACAATCCTTGAGTCATTTTCTTTTTTTTTCGCCAAAATATAAACACAAATCTTCGAACTCAATAGATGTAAAAACTCACTTAAAGCATTAGAATGAATGGGAAAGGTTATTTTGGTGTGAATGTAAAAGAGCTCTACGAATGAATTGAGTTTACTGATTTGTGAATTATTGTTTATACACGAACTTTAAAAAAATAGGATCACGAATTAAGTGGATATTGCTGGTAGCAAGCGAATGAAAGAAATGCAAGAATCTGGTGTATCAAGAATGAACTAGATTAGGGTTAAGAATGAAAAATGCTGACGTCACGTTGTACTAAGGACAGAGAAACTCCAATTCGCAATTCATATGAACATATGAACAAACTAGAACTTTCAATCAATCTAATTTCAATGATAAGGAATTTGAGAACCGTTAAGAGTTACGGGAGCTAATAACAGCCAAAACGTTAGTCTCAACGACATCTATACTTTTACTGGCCTAACGGACAGTACCCTCTTGTTTGACCCCCAAAATCCGCTTGAAGACCTCTGTTTTTGAGTTCGAAGTTTTGATGTTCGATTTTTAACTCCAAGATGAGTGATTTTCAAGCGTTTTCAGCTACGCAAACCTCGATGCAAGCCATGATGAACTATGATAATGAAAACGGAAAAACTCAGAAAGTTCCTAAATTACTTCGATTGGAAGATTATCATAACTGGAAGAAAATATTTGAATCTTACATATACTCACAAGATGTTGATTGTTGGATTCCGATTGAAAAACAATATGAGTATCCGTTGATTGATAATACTTTACCAAAATCGATAAGTGATTTTCAGCCTGAAGAAAAGAAGGTATTTGCAAGAGAAAAGAAAACTTATAGTTTTCTCACGATGGCATTACCCAAAGATTTGATGCATCAGTTTAAGAATTTTCCAACTTTAAACAATTATGGGATGCTATTAAAGAAAGATGCGAGGGTAATGATCAATACAAGAACACTCGAAAGAAACTTTTGAATAAAGAGTTTATTAATTTCAGGCTTTGTGAGAATGAGAAGATCACAGATTTGATTGTACAGTTTTCACATTTAATCAATGAACTTGACATTGTAGGTGTTAAGAAAGAAAATGATGAATTAAAGGAGAAATTTTTGGAAGCTCAACTCGAAAAGTTGGAGAATTTTGTGATGATGTTGTCTTATGATCCAAACTATTCAAGTTGGACATTCAATAAGCTGATAAGCAAATTACAAGCTCGGGAAATAGAATTACTTGTGAAAAAGTCAGCAATTCCATTTGTTTAGAATCCTGAAGTATATTTTGGAGAAAATTATGCTACTGTTCATGCTAAAACAAAGTCACTTTCTATTTCAAGCAGTAATCCACCGTTCTTTTGAGTTGATCAATCTTGCAAAATAGATCTCCAACGTGTCACTAGCTTCTTGAGAAATAAACTCGATCTTATTGAACACAATCCTTGAGTCATTTTCTTTTTTTTTCGCCAAAATATAAACACAAATCTTCGAACTCAATAGATGTAAAAACTCACTTAAAGCATTAGAATGAATGGGAAAGGTTATTTTGGTGTGAATGTAAAAGAGCTCTACGAATGAATTGAGTTTACTGATTTGTGAATTATTGTTTATACACGAACTTTAAAAAAATAGGATCACGAATTAAGTGGATATTGCTGGTAGCAAGCGAATGAAAGAAATGCAAGAATCTGGTGTATCAAGAATGAACTAGATTAGGGTTAAGAATGAAAAATGCTGACGTCACGTTGTACTAAGGACAGAGAAACTCCAATTCGCAATTCATATGAACATATGAACAAACTAGAACTTTCAATCAATCTAATTTCAATGATAAGGAATTTGAGAACCGTTAAGAGTTACGGGAGCTAATAACAGCCAAAACGTTAGTCTCAACGACATCTATACTTTTACTGGCCTAACGGACAGTACCCTCTTGTTTGACCCCCAAAATCCGCTTGAAGACCTCTGTTTTTGAGTTCGAAGTTTTGATGTTCGATTTTTAACTCCAAGATGAGTGATTTTCAAGCGTTTTCAGCTACGCAAACCTCGATGCAAGCCATGATGAACTATGATAATGAAAACGGAAAAACTCAGAAAGTTCCTAAATTACTTCGATTGGAAGATTATCATAACTGGAAGAAAATATTTGAATCTTACATATACTCACAAGATGTTGATTGTTGGATTCCGATTGAAAAACAATATGAGTATCCGTTGATTGATAATACTTTACCAAAATCGATAAGTGATTTTCAGCCTGAAGAAAAGAAGGTATTTGCAAGAGAAAAGAAAACTTATAGTTTTCTCACGATGGCATTACCCAAAGATTTGATGCATCAGTTTAAGAATTTTCCAACTTTAAACAATTATGGGATGCTATTAAAGAAAGATGCGAGGGTAATGATCAATACAAGAACACTCGAAAGAAACTTTTGAATAAAGAGTTTATTAATTTCAGGCTTTGTGAGAATGAGAAGATCACAGATTTGATTGTACAGTTTTCACATTTAATCAATGAACTTGACATTGTAGGTGTTAAGAAAGAAAATGATGAATTAAAGGAGAAATTTTTGGAAGCTCAACTCGAAAAGTTGGAGAATTTTGTGATGATGTTGTCTTATGATCCAAACTATTCAAGTTGGACATTCAATAAGCTGATAAGCAAATTACAAGCTCGGGAAATAGAATTACTTGTGAAAAAGTCAGCAATTCCATCTGTTCAGAATCCTAAAGCATATTTTGGAGAAAATTATGCTACTGTTCATGCTAAAACAAAGTCACATTCTATTTCAAGCAGTAATCCACCGTTCTTTTGAGTTGATCAATCTTGCAAAATAGATCTCCAACGTGTCACTAGCTTCTTGAGAAATAAACTCGATCTTATTGAACACAATCCTTGAGTCATTTTCATTTTTATCTGCCATAATATAAACACAAATCTTCAAACTCAATAGATGTAAAAACTCACTTAAAATGCATATTACTGGTAGCATGCGAATGAAAAAAATGAAAGGATCTGGTGTATCAAGAATGAACTAGCTTAGGGTTAAGAATGAAAAATGCTGATGTCACGTTGTACTCAGGACATAGAAACTCCAATTCGCAATTCATATGAACGTAAGAACAAACTAGAACTTTCAATCAATCTAATCTCTATGATAAGAAATTTGAGAACCGTTAAGAGTTACGGGAGCTAATACCAGCCAAAACGTTCGTCTCGACGAGATCTACACTTTTACTGACCTATCGGCTAGTACCCTTCGTTTTGAGCCCCAAAATCCGCTTGCAAGACCTCCGTTTTTGAGTTCGAAGTTTCAATGTTTGATTTTTAATTTCAAGATGAGTGATTTTCAAGCATTTTCAGCTATGCAAACCTCGATGCAAGCCATGATGAACTATGATAATGAAATCGGAACAACTCAAAAATTCCTAAATTACTTCGATTGGAAGATTATCATAACTGGAAGAAAAGATTTGAATTTACATACACTCGCAAGATGTTGATTGTTGGATTCCGATTGAAAAAAAATATGAGTATCCATTGATTTCTAATACTTTACCAAAATCGATAAGTTATTTTGAGCCTGAAGAAAAGAAAGTATTTGCAAGAGAAAAGAAAACTTATAGTTTTCTAACGATGGCATTACCCAAAGATTTAATGCATCAATTTAAGAATTTTCCAACTTTAAACAATTATGGGATGCTAGTAAAGAAAGATGCGAGGGTAATGATCAATACAAGAACATTCGTAAGAAAGTTTTGAATAAAGAGTTTGATAATTTCAGGCTTTGTGAGAATGAGAAGATCACAGATTTGATTGCACGGTTTTCACATTTAATCAATGAACTTGACATTGTAGGTGTTAAGAAAGAAAATGATGAATTAAATGAGAAATTTCTGGAAGCTCTACCCGAAAAGTGGGAGAATATTATGATGATGCTGCCTAATGATCCAAACTACGTACTCAAGTTGGACATTTAATCAGCTGATAAGCAAATTACAAGCTCGGGAAATGGAATTACTTGTGAAAAAGTCAACAATTCCATATGTTCAGAATCCTGAAGTATATTTTGGAGAAAATTATGCTATTGTTCATGCTAAAACAAAGTCACATTCTATTTCAAGCAGTAATCCACCGTTCTTTTGAGTTAATCAATCTTGCAAAATAGATCTCCAACGTTGTAGAAACACGAGATGATCTTACTACTGCATGATTCGGTAATCAGAGAATGAACACGATGTAAATAAAGCTTTGCTTTATTGATTCACTTAGAGATACAATGTAGAGAGAGAAACACACTCAGTTTACACACAGTTAAGAGTTGTAGAATGACAGCACTACTAAACACTCTCTCTAACAAGCTATTTATAGTCACTTAGTAATAGGCCAGCGTACCAGCTGCGGACCATCTGGTCCGCCCGGATCATCTGGTCCGGCGGTGCATCTGGTACGGCCAGTGACTATATCACTCACATAGATGCTCTAGATTAGATACAATACACGAGACACACACTAGCATAGGAATATGCTCTAACAAACTCCCCCTTAACGTGTAATGTATCTATATTCTAACGAAACTTCAGTCTTCAATCTTCAACAATGCTGCATCCGATCTTTAACTTGAAATCTTGTCAGAATTTGAGCTTGCATGGCTGGATCAACCTTTGAAAAAAACTTTGAACTTCAAGATCCACTTGTGAAAGATATAACATACTCCCCCTTTAACCATGCATGAGTTGTCTCACTCAGATAACCTACAATTTCAGAAGACAGAAACGCGGCTTTCCTTTTCTTTTGAAAATTAATTTAATCTTGGCGCAAAACTTCTCTTCAAGAATCCAAGATATAGTTTTGAATTTTTAAATTTTGTATCAAGTATCGATCGATCGAAAACAAACAAGACATGAAAACTTTTTGACTTTTTGAAACTTTATATCAAAACACACCGAAAATCTTTTTGAATTTTTCAGATATGAAACATACATGCAATACAGAAATGAAATACTGAATCACACACTATTTTTGTCTTTTGTGAGAAAGATCACAACTTGGGATCATATTGGTCATAACATGCTGAACTACACTTCAATTTCAAATACTTCAGCACACAAGTCATGTCGATTACCGGTATAATTTGTCCATTTTAAACTCAGGCACAATCATACTCATACCATCTGGATATGTTATTGATTGATTTAGTTTGCTTTGACCAGTGTACCCCACACTACCAGACATACTCAGATATGTTTTTGCTTCTTATATCACACTTTGTGATTTCATTTGTGACTTAATCACATAATGATTGTATTCATGATTCAGTCAACTGTGTTTCATGCAAAAAGAAATAAGAACGTTAAATCGTCTACCTTAAGGTCGATCTTTCGATACGCAGATAAGGCCTCGGATTTAACAAAATAAGAAAATAAAACAAGTTGAAGTTGTATAACTCAACAACAATCAGGTCGGTACTTCCGTACACGCAGAGAAAGTCCGGTGAGTTATACGAAACACCAAAGAAAATAAAGCAGAACGTCAAACGAACAACAATCAGGTCGGTCTTTCGACACGCAGAGAAAGTCCGATCGTTTGACAAAATAAAGAAAATCAAACAAGTTTAAATCTTTGCAGAATAAACACATGTATACACAGTGACTTCTCATTTTCTTTTTCACATATATTTTCTTGATATATCATGAGATATGCATCAAGATGTTGTCCACTTGGTCAAGCATTAGTATTTAGTGTTTATCACATCTGAATACTTTCTGATTTAATGCCGAGCCTACCAAGTACATCGAACAATGATCTTATGGCTTTTTCATCTACTTTATCCATGAGCCAGACACACAAGCCAATGTACCATCATTTCCCAAATATGTTGGATACAATTTCTCATTTTTTCAATGTTTTTTTGTATTTTTCCATTTTTCGATGTTTTTGTATTTTTCCATTTTCTCCCCCTTAAAATGAAAACTCTATTTTTGGATTTTCATTTTAATCAAAAAACACAAACACACTATTTTTGGTCTTTCAATTTTCTCCCCCTAAACTACATACGGAATGTAAAAGAAAGAAAATTGACCAATCGATACTGATATCTTTTCAGTTTAAGCTTTCAGAAAAACTTTCAGTTTAGAAATATGAAGCATTCAATTTAAGTTAATAACGCATAATACTCCTCCATCAGCAACTTTGCAATCACCAACGGGTCTTCTAGAAATACCTGCACACTGGTTTAAATGATTAGTATTCAAATGACCCGAAGCACACAGCTTCTGGTCGACCAGTGTCTTCCGCAAAAGCAGTTGCAGCTTTGCTGACCACCTTAGGTCGCCACTGCATTTTGACCTTTGCTGTTTTTACTGAAACATCATCCTGTGATGAACCTTCAACACTTGAATCAAATTTAAAAAATTGTTTCTTTTTAGACTTAGTGTTAGACGGTGTGGACTCAGTAAAAATTCTGCCTGATTCATCAATAAATGTGGCAGATTTGTTTGAAAACGATCTTTTAGCAGTCTCAGGACAATCATGTGCCATGTGTCCCTTTCGGCGACATTGATAGCACAAACGATATGATCGTTGAGATTGTGATTTGCCCTGAACTGATGAACACCTCTCAACGGGCTCAGAACTATCAGAAATATCATCAAAAATTTGAAATCGATTAGAGTGTACCCATTTCGATGTAGGACTTCGAGGTGTGGAATTTGATCCAGATGAAGACGAAACTTTCACTGTTTGAGCTTCACCAGAAGAACTTGTAGATGAAGCCTTCTTTTGAATCTTTCCACCGAACCCCTTTTCCATTGTAGACATGAAAACTTGAGCCAAATAATAAATTTGCTCCAAGCTTGTGTCTTTCTTGACTTTGAGAGCTTTCGTGGACATATTTTTCTTGATATTCTGTGCACCCTTCTTACCATCACTACCCAAACCACAACGTTTGTAACCCGGTAGCTTAGTTAAATCCACTTCAGAACACGAAGGACCCGCTTTAGCAGCTTGATTAAAAGAAGCTTTAATATCCTTTAATTTGTTAGCTTCAACCAGTTGAGCAACAAACTTTTCTTCATGCAACTGCTTGGCATCCTTCTCCACTTGATTTCCAACAGAACCAACTCCCTCTTCTGAAATAAAACCACCTGAAATAAATTTTGTTGGAAAATTATCAACCAAACTCTCCTCTTGTTCCACTTTCATCTTTGACTTCTGTGATTTCTTCGAGTCAGACTTCTTTGCAACAAATTCAGAATAATCACCAGTTATAGCTGAAATTTGAATGTCAGCAAGGACATCAGATTCAATAACCGGATGCGGAATCTGATTATACTCCTCGCTTCCAAAAACCTTTTTAAAATTCTCGTCTTTGCATAAGTAACTGGTAAAAGAATGTGAATTCTTCAAATTATTCAACTGCCTCTTAAGATCCAACACTTCAACATTCAGATCAGATATTTTCTTTTGAGCTTCACCCAATGCTATTTCTGATTCAATTAATTGCTCTGAAGCTGTATTAAATTGAAACTTTTCCTGTCGCATCTGATCATGAGCATTACACACTTCCTGAGTAATTTTCTTGACACGGCCTTCATGAATCTCAATATTTCGTTTCAACAACTGATTTTCATGTGTCAAAGTTGTGACTTTATCAAGTAAGATGGAATGTTCCTTTTGACGATCACTTTCTTTTGCATTAACTTCATCAAACTCTTTCTGAAGATCATCATACAATTGCTGAAGAGAATCCAATTTTATTTTGGATTTGCTAAATAAAGCATCAAAATCTTCAATAGCATCTTTTGCTTCACTCTCCCATTTCTCAACACTTTTAACCAACTCCTCATTCTCAGTTTTCAACTTCAGAAGTTTTTCCTTATCTTGAGCAACTATGTCATCCATATTGCTCTTAAGCCATTGTATATTGCTTAAATTGATGCATTAGCTCTTTTGGCAAGGCCATTGTAAGATAACTATATGTTTTCTTTTCTCGAGCAAACAATTTCCGTTCATCAGCATCGAAACTACTAATCATCTTTGGTTTGTTGGGACTAATCATCGGATATTCATATTCTTTCTCAATTGGAATCCAACTCTCAATATCTTGTGAATAAATGTAAGATTCAAACCGACTTCTCCAATTGTGATAATCTTCAAGCCTTAGCAATTTAGGAACTTTTTGAGTTGTTCCTATCTCATTATCATAGTTCAACATGGCTTGCATTGATGTTTGAGCAGCAGTCATTGCATAGAAATCACTCATTTTGATGTTAAACTTAAAACTCCAAAACTTTGAACTAAAAAACGAGGGTCTTCCAAGTGGATTTTGGGGGTCAAACTGGGGGTACAGACCTTTCAGGTTAGTACACGTCTAGATCTCGGAAAGACGAACGTTTTGACTGGTATTGGGTTTCGTAACTCCAAACGGTTTGCAAGTTACGTCAGTTTTAGTGAAGATATGTTTTCTGCCAGCGGACCAACACAAATTGGCGGATCAAAATACTACCAGCGGACCAGTTCCGGATCAAATTTCGTCCGGCGGATCAAATTTCATATGGCGGATCAGATTTTGGTACGGCGGACAAAATTTTTCAGCAGATCACACTGATACGCTGAAACTGCCGCGGATCAGACTGATGAAGATTGCCGGGGCGGATCAAACGGCGGACCAACTGTTCATCCGGCGGACCAGACTCAGTTCGAACTAAAATCGATTGATTTTCGTGAATTCGACGTTTTCGATCGAAAAATTGGTTCAAATAGGTGCGAAATCACTCCAGAAACACTCAGAAATCATTTTTCATCACAGAAACACTCGGAATTAGAAGAATTTGATGAAATATGATGAAAACCCAAACTTTCTCTCTCTAGAAATAGAAAGCTTACCAAATCACAGCAGTAGAGCAACCTGGAATGCTCTGATACCACTTGTAGAAACACGAGATGATCTTACTACTGCATGATTCGGTAATCAGAGAATGAACACGATGTAAATAAAGCTTTGCTTTATTGATTCACTTAGAGATACAATGCAGAGAGAGAAACACACTCAGTTTATACACAGTTAAGAGTTGTAGAATGACAGCACTACTAAACACTCTCTCTAACAAGCTATTTATAGTCACTTAGTAACAGGCCAGCGTACCAGCTGCGGACCATCTGGTCCGCCCGGATCATCTGGTCCGGCGGTGCATCTGGTACGGCCAGTGACTATATCACTCACATAGATGCTCTAGATTAGATACAATACACGAGACACACACTAGCATAGGAATATGCTCTAACAAACGTGTCACTAGCTTCTTGAGAAATAAACTCGATCTTATTGAACACAATCCTTGAGTCATTTTCTTTTTTTTTTCCGCCAAAATATAAACACAAATCTTCGAACTCAATAGATGTAAAAACTCACTTAAAGCATTACAATGAATGGAAAGGTTTTATTGGTGTGAATGTAAAAGAGCTCTACGAATGAATTGAGTTTTCTGATTTGTGAGATATTGTTTATACACGAACCTAAAAAAAATAGGATCACGAATTAGGTGGAAATTGCTTGTAGCATGCGAATGAAAAAATGCAAGGATGTGGTGTATCAAGAATCAACTAGATTAGGGTTAAGAATGAAAAATGCTGATGTCACGTTGTACTCATGACAGAGAAACTCCAATTCGCAATTCGTATGAACGTAAGAACAAACTAGAACTTTCAATCAATCCAATCTCTATGATAAGAAATTTGAGAACCGTTAAGAGTTACGGGA
This sequence comes from Deinandra increscens subsp. villosa, assembly GCA_039602395.1. Taxonomy (NCBI): domain Eukaryota; kingdom Viridiplantae; phylum Streptophyta; class Magnoliopsida; order Asterales; family Asteraceae; genus Deinandra; species Deinandra increscens. The sequence continues at coordinate 108,812,388 of JBCNJP010000027.1, forward strand.
GCCAATACCAGCCAAAACGTTCGTCCTGACGAGATCTATACTTTTTCTGGCCTAACGGCCAGTACCCTCTGGTTTGACCCCCAAAATCCCCTTGGAAGACCTCCGTTTTTGAGTTTGAAGTTTTGACGTTCGATTTTTAACTTCAAGATGAGTGATTTTCAAGCGTTTTCAGCTATGCAAACCTTGATGCAAGCCATGATAAACTATGATAATGAAATTGGAACAACTCAGAAAGTTCCTAAATTACTTCGATTGGAAGATTATCATAACTGGAAGAAAAGATTTGAATCTTACATACACTCGCAAGATGTTGATTGTTGGATTCCGATTGAAAAACAATATGAGTATCCATTGATTTCTAATACTTTACCAAAAAATCGATAATTGATTTTGAGCCTGAAGAAAAGAAGGTATTTGCAAGAGAAATGAAAACTTATAGTTTTCTCACGATGGCATTACCCCAAAGATTTGATGCATCAGTTTAAGAATTTTCCAACTTATAAACAATTGTAAGATGCTATTAAAGAAAGATGCGATGGTAATGATCAATACAAGAACACTCGAAAGAAAGTTTTGAATAAAGAGTTAGATAATTTCAGGCTTTGTAAGAATGAGAAGATCACAGATTTTATTGCACGGTTTTCACATTTAATCAATGAACTTGACATTGTAGGTGTTAAGAAAGAAAATGATGAATTAAAGGAGAAATTTCTGGAAGCTCAACCCGAAAAGTGGGAGATTTTTGTGATGATGTTGTCTTATGATCCAAACTACTCAAGTTGGACATTCAATCAGCTGATAAGCAAAGTACAAGCTCGGGAAATGGAATTACTTGTGAAAAAGTCAGCAATTCCATCTGTTCAGAATCCTGAAGTATATTTTGGAGAAAATTATGCTACTGTTCATGCTAAACACAAAGTCACATTCTATTTCAAGCAGTAATCCACCGTTCTTTTGAGTTGATCAATCTTGCAAAATAGATCTCCAACGTGTCACTAGCTTCTGGAGAAATAAACTCGATCTTATTGAACATAATCCTTGAGTCATTTTCTTTTTTTTTCGCCAAAATATAAACACTAAACTTCGAACTCAATAGATGTAAAAACTCATTTAAAGCATTAAAATGAATGGGAAAGGTTATTTTGGTGTGAATGTAAAAGAGCTCTACGAATGAATTGAGTTTACCGATTTGTGAATTATTGTTTATACACGAACTTAAAAAAAATAGGATCACGAATTAAGTGGATATTGCTGGTAGCAAGCGAATGAAAGAAATGCAAGAATCTGGTGTATCAAGAATGAACTAGATTAGGGTTAAGAATGAAAAATGCTGACGTCACGTTGTACTCAGGACAGAGAAACTCCAATTGGCAATTCATATGAACATATGAACAAACTAGAACTTTCAATCAATCTAATTTCAATGATAAGGAATTTGAGAACCGTTAAGAGTTACGGGAGCTAATAACAGCCAAAACGTTAGTCTCAACGAGATCTATACTTTTACTGGCCTAACGGACACTACCCTCTTGTTTGACCCCCAAAATCTGCTTGAAGACCTCTGTTTTTGAGTTCGAAGTTTTGACGTTCGATTTTTAACTCCAAGATGAGTGATTTTCAAGCGTTTTCAGCTACGCAAACCTCGATGCAAGCCATGATGAACTATGATAATGAAAACGGAAAAACTCAGAAAGTTCCTAAATTACTTTGATTGGAAGATTATCATAACTGGAAGAAAATATTTGAATCTTACATATACTCACAAGATGTTGATTGTTGGATTCCGATTGAAAAACAATATGATTATCCGTTGATTGATAATACTTTACCAAAATCGATAAGTGATTTTCAGCCTGAAGAAAAGAAGGTATTTGCAAGAGAAAAGAAAACTTATAGTTTTCTCACGATGGCATTACCTAAAGATTTGATGCATCAGTTTAAGAATTTTCCAACTTTAAACAATTATGAGATGCTATTAAAGAAAGATGCGAGGGTAATGATCAATACAAGAACACTCGAAAGAAAGTTTTGAATAAAGAGTTTATTAATTTCAGGCTTTGTGAGAATGAGAAGATCACAGATTTGATTGTACAGTTTTCACATTTAATCAATGAACTTGACATTGTAGGTGTTAAGAAAGAAAATGATGAATTAAAGGAGAAATTTTTGGAAGCTCAACTCGAAAAGTTGGAGACTTTTGTGATGATGTTGTCTTATGATCCAAACTACTCAAGTTGGACATTCAATAAGCTGATAAGCAAATTACAAGCTCGGGAAATAGAATTACTAGTGAAAAAGTCAGCAATTCCATCTGTGCAGAATCCTAAAGCAAATTTTGGAGAAAATTATGCTACTGTTCATGCTAAAACAAAGTCACATTCTATTTCAAGCAGTAATCCACCGTTCTTTTGAGTTGATTAATCTTGCAAAATAGATCTCCAACGTGTCATCAGCTTCTTGAGAAATAAACTCGATCTTATTGAACACAATCCTTGAGTCATTTTCTTTTTTTTTCGCCAAAATATAAACACAAATCTTCGAACTCAATAGATGTAAAAACTCACTTAAAGCATTAGAATGAATGGGAAAGGTTATTTTGGTGAGAATGTAAAAGAGCTCTACGGATGAATTGAGTTTACTGATTTGTGAGATATTGTTTATACACGAACTTAAAAAAAATAGGATCACGAATTAAGTGGATATTGCTGGTAGCAAGCGAATGAAAGAAATGCAAGAATCTGGTGTATCAAGAATGAACTAGATTAGGGTTAAGAATGAAAAATACTGACGTCACGTTGTACTCAGGACAGAGAAACTCCAATTCGCAATTCATATTAACATATGAACAAACTAGAACTTTCAATCAATCTAATCTCAATGATAAGAAATTTGAGAACCGTTAAGAGTTACGGGAGCTAATACCAGCCAAAACGTTAGTCTCGACAAGATCTATACTTTTACTAGCCTAACGGACAGTACCCTCTGGTTTGACCCCCAAAATCCGCTTGGAAGACCTCCGTTTTTGAGTTCGAAGTTTTGACGTTCGATTTTTAACTCCAAGATGAGTGATTTTCAAGCGTTTTCAGCTACGCAAACCTCGATGTAAGCCATGATGAACTATGATAATGAAAACGGAACAACTCAGAAAGTTCCTAAATTACTTTGATTGGAAGATTATCATAACTGGAAGAAAATATTTGAATCTTACATATACTCACAAGATGTTGATTGTTGGATTCCGACTGAAAAACAATGTGAGTATCCGTTGATTGATAATACGTTACCAAATTCGATAAGTGATTTTCAGCCTGAAGAAAAGAATGTATTTGCAAGAGAAAAGAAAACTTATAGTTTTCTCACGATGGCATTACCCAAAGATTTGATGCATCAGTTTAAGAATTTTCCAACTTCTAAACAATTGTGGGATACTATTAAAGAAAGATGCGAGGGTAATGATCAATACAAGAACACTCGAAAGAAAGTTTTGAATAAAGAGTTAGATAATTTCAGGTTTTGTGAGAATGAGAAGATCACAGATTTGATTGCACGGTTTTCACATTTAATCAATGAACTTGACATTGTAGGTGTTAAGAAAGAAAATGATGAATTAAAGGAGAAATTTCTGGAAGCTCTACCCGAAAAGTGGGAGAATTTTGTGATGATGTTGTCTTATGATCCAAACTACTCAAGTTGGACATTCAATCAGCTGATAAGCAAAGTACAAGCTCGGGAAATGGAATTACTTGTGAAAAAGTCAGCAATTCCATCTGTTCAGAATCCTGAAGTATATTTTGGAGAAAATTATGCTACTGTTCATGCTAAACACAAAGTCACATTCTATTTCAAGCAGTAATCCACCGTTCTTTTGACTTGATCAATCTTGCAAAATAGATCTCCAACGTGTCACTAGCTTCTGGAGAAATAAACTCGATCTTATTGAACACAATCCTTGAGTCATTTTTTTTTTCCGCCAAAATATAAACACAAATCTTCGAACTCAATAGATGTAAAAACTCACTTAAAGCATTAGAATGAATGGAAAGGTTATTTTGGTGTGAATGTAAAAGAGTTCTACGAATGAATTGAGTTTTCTGATTTGTGAAATATTGTTTATACACGAACTTAAAAAAAATAGGATCACGAATTAAGTGAATATTGCTGGTAGCATGCGAATGAAAAAAATGAAAGGATCTGGTGTATCAAGAATGAACTAGCTTAGGGTTAAGAATGAAAAATGCTGATGTCACGTTGTACTCAGGACAGAGAAACTCCAATTCGCAATTCATATGAACGTAAGAACAAACTAGAACTTTCAATCAATCTAATCTCTATGATAAGAAATTTGAGAATCGTTAAGAGTTACGGGAGCTAATACCAGCCAAAACGTTCGTCTCGACGAGATCTACACTTTTACTGACCTATCGGCTAGTACCCTTCGTTTTGAGCCCCAAAATCCGCTTGCAAGACCTCCGTTTTTGAGTTCGAAGTTTCAATGTTTGATTTTTAATTTCAAGATGAGTGATTTTCAAGCGTTTTCAGCTATGCAAACCTCGATGCAAGCCATGATGAACTATGATAATGAAATCGGAACAACTCAAAAATTCCTAAATTACTTCGATTGGAAGATTATCATAACTGGAAGAAAAGATTTGAATCTTACATACACTCGCAAGATGTTGATTGTTGGATTCCGATTGAAAAACAATATGAGTATCCATTGAATTCTAATACTTTACCAAAATCGATAAGTTATTTTGAGCCTGAAGAAAAGAAAGTATTTGCAAGAGAAAAGAAAACTTATAGTTTTCTAACGATGGCATTACCCAAAGATTTAATGCATCAATTTAAGAATTTTCCAACTTTAAACAATTATGGGATGCTATTAAAGAACGACGCGAGGGTAATGATCAATACAAGAACACTCGAAAGAAAGTTTTGAATAAAGAGTTTGATAATTTCAGGTTTTCTGAGAATGAGAAGATCACAGATTTGATTGCACGGTTTTCACATTAAATCAATGAACTTCACATTGTAGGTGTTAAGAAAGAAAATGATGAATTAGAGGAGAAATTTCTGGAAGCTCTACCCGAAAAGTGGGAGAATTTTGTGATGATGTTGTCTTATGATCCAAACTACTCAAGTTAGACATTTAATTAGCTGATAAGCAAAGTACAAGCTCAGGAAATGGAATTAGTTGTGAAAAAGTCAGCAATTCAATCTGTTCAGAATCCTAAAGTATATTTTGGAGAAAATTATGCTACTGTTCATGCTAAAACAGAGTCACAATCTATTTCAAGCAGTAATCCACCGTTCTTTAAAGTTGATTAATCTTGCAAAATAGATCTCCAACGTATCACTAGCTTCTTGAGAAATAAACTCGATCTTATTGAACAAAATCTTTGAGTCATTATCTTTTTTTTTCTGCCAAAATATAAACACAAATCTTCGAACTCAATAGATGTAAAAACTCACTTAAAGCATTAGAATGAATGGAAGAGTGAATGTAAAAGAGCTCTACGAATGAATTGAGTTTTCTGATTTGTGAGATATTGTTTATACACGAACTTAAAAAAATAGGATCACGAATTAAGTGGATATTGCTGGTAGCATACGAATGCAAGAAATGCAAGAATCTTGTGTATCAAGAATGAACTAGATTAGGGTTAAGAATGAAAAATGCTGACGTCACGTTGTACTCACGACAGAGAAACTCCAATTCGCAATTCATATGAACATATGAACAAACTAGAACTTTTAATCAATCTAATCTCAATGATAAGAAATTTGAGAACCGTTAAGAGTTACGGGAGCTAATACCAGCCAAAACGTTAGTCTCGACAAGATCTATACTTTTACTAGCCTAACAGACAGTACCCTCTGGTTTGACCCCCAAAATCCGCTTGGAAGACCTCCGTTTTTGAGTTCGAAGTTTTGACGTTCGATTTTTAACTCCAAGATGAGTGATTTTCAAGAGTTTTCAGCTACGCAAACCTCGATGTAAGCCATGATGAACTATGATAATGAAAACGGAACAACTCAGAAAGTTCCTAAATTACTTTGATTGGAAGATTATCATAACTGGAAGAAAATATTTGAATCTTACATATACTCACAAGATGTTGATTGTTGGATTCCGACTGAAAAACAATGTGAGTATCCGTTGATTGATAATACGTTACCAAATTCGATAAGTGATTTTCAGCCTGAAGAAAAGAAGGTATTTGCAAGAGAAAAGAAAACTTATAGTTTTCTCACGATGGCATTACCCAAAGATTTGATGCATCAGTTTAAGAATTTTCCAACTTCTAAACAATTGTGGGATGCTATTAAAGAAAGATGCGAGGGTAATGATCAATATAAGAACACTCGAAAGAAAGTTTTGAATAAAGAGTTAGATAATTTCAGGCTTTGTGAGAATGAAAAGATCATAGATTTGATTGCACGGTTTTCACATTTAATCAATGAACTTGACATTGTAGGTGTTAAGAAAGAAAATGATGAATTAAAGGAGAAATTTCTGGAAGCTCTACCCGAACAGTGGGAGAATTTTGTGATGATGTTGTCTTATGATCCAAACTACTCAAGTTGGACATTCAATCAGCTGATAAGCAAATTACAAGCTCGGGAAATGGAATTACATGTGAAAAAGTCAGCAATTCCATCTGTTCAGAATCCTGAAGTATATTTTGGAGAAAATTATGCTACTGTTCATGCTAAACACAAAGTCACATTCTATTTCAAGCAGTAATCCACCGTTCTTTTGAGTTGATCAATCTTGCAAAATAGATCTCCAACGTGTCACTAGCTTCTGGAGAAATAAACTCGATCTTATTGAACACAATCCTTGAGTCATTTTCTTTTTTTTTCCGCCAAAATATAAACACAAATCTTCGAACTCAATAGATGTAAAAACTCACTTAAAGCATTAGAATGAATGGAAAGGTTATTTTGGTGTGAATGTAAAAGAGTTCTACGAATGAATTGAGTTTTCTGATTTGTGAAATATTGTTTATACACGAACTTAAAAAAATAGGATCACGAATTAAGTGAATATTGCTGGTAGCATGCGAATGAAAGAAATGCAAGAATCTGGTGTATCAAGAATGAACTAGATTAGGGTTAAGAATGAAAAATGCTGACGTCACGTTGTACTCAGGACAGAGAAACTCCAATTCGCAATTCATATGAACATATGAACAAACTAGAACTTTCAATCAATCTAATCTCAATGATAAGAAATTTGAGAACCGTTAAGAGTTACGGGAGCTAGCCCCAAAATCCGCTTGGAAGACCTCCGTTTTTTAGTTCGAAGTTTTGACATTCGATTTTTAACTCCAAGATGAGTGATTTTCAAGCGTTTTCAGCTACGCAAACCTCGATGCAAGCCATGATGAACTATGATAATGAAAACGGAACAACTCAGAAAGTTCCTAAATTACTTCGATTGGAAAAATTTATCATAACTGGAAGAAAATATTTGAATCTTACATATACTCACAAGATGTTGAATTTTGGATTCCGATTGAAAAACAATATGAGTGTCCGTTGATTGAGAATACTTTAACGAAATCGATAAGTGATTTTTAGCCCGAAGAAAAGAAGGTATTTGCAAGAGAAAAGAAAACTTATAGTTTTCTCACAATGGCATTACCCAAAGATTTGATGCATCAGTTTAAGAATTTTCCAACTTCTAAACAATTATTGGATGCTATTAAAGAAAGATGCGAGGGTAATGATCAATACAAGAACACTCAAAAGAAACATTTTAAGAAAAAGTTTGATAATTTGGGCTTTGTGAGAATGAGAAGATCACAGATTTGATTGCACGGTTTTCACATTTAATCAATGAACTTGACATTGTAGGTGTTAAGAAAGAAAATGATGAATTAAAGGAGAAATTTCTGGAAGCTCTACCCGAAAAGTGGGAGAATATTCTGATGATGCTGCCTAATGACCTAAACTACTCAAGTTGGACATTCAATCAGCTGATAAGCAAATTACAAGCTCGGGAAATGGAATTACATGTGAAAAAGTCAGCAATTCCATCTGTTCAGAATCCTGAAGTATATTTTGGAGAAAATTATGCTAGTGTTCATGCTAAAACAAAGTCACATTCTATTCAAGAAGTAATCCACCGTTCTTTTGAGTTGATCAATCTTGCAAAATAGATCTCCAACGTGTCACTTGCTTCTTGAGTAATAAACTTGATCTTATTGAACACAATCCTTGAGTCATTCTCTTTTTTTCCGCCAAAATATAAACACAAATCTTCGAACTTAATAGATGTAAAATCTCACTTAAAGCATTAGAATGAATGGAAAGGTTATTTTGGTGTGAATTTAAAAGAGCTCTACGAATGAATTGAGTTTTCTGATTTGTGAGATATTGTTTATACACGAACTTAAAAAAAAAATAGGATCACAAATTAAGTGGATATTGCTGGTAGCATGCGAATGAAAGAAATGCAAGAATCGGGTGTATCAAGAATGAACTAGATTAGGGTTAAGAATGAAAAATGTGGACGTCATGTTGTACTCACGACAGAGAAACTCCAATTCGCAATTCATATGAACATATAAACAAACTAGAACTTTCAATCAATTTAATCTCAATGATAAGAAATTTAAGAACCGTTAAGAGTTACGGGAGCTAATACCCGCGAAAACGTTAGTCTCGACGAGATCTATACTTTTACTAGCCTAACGGACAGTACCCTCTGGTTTGACCCCCAAAATCCGCTTGGAAGACCTCCGTTTTTGAGTTCGAAATTTTTACGTTCGATTTTTAACTCCAAGATGAGTGATTTTCAAGCGTTTTCAGCTAAGCAAATCTCGATGCAAGCCATGATGAACTATGATAATGAAAACGGAACAACTCAGAAAGTTCCTAAATTACTTCGATTGGAAGATTATCATAACTGGAAGAAAATATTTGAATCTTACATATACTCACAAGATGTGGATTGTTGGATTCCGATTGAAAAACAATATGAGTATCCGCTGATTTATAATACTTTACCAAATTCGATAAGTGATTTTCAGCCTGAAGAAAAGAAGGTATTTGAAAGAGAAAAGAAAACTTATAGTTTTCTCACGATGGCATTACCCAAAGATTTGATGCATCAGTTTAAGAATTTTCCAACTTCTAAACAATTGTAAGATGCTATTAAAGAAAGATGCGAGGGTAATGATCAATACAAGAACACTCGAAAAAAAGTTTTGAATAAAGAGTTAGATAATTTCAGGCTTTGTGAGAATGAGAAGATCACAGATTTGATTGCACGGTTTTCACATTTAATCAATGAAGTTGACATTGTAGGTGTTAAGAAAGAAAATGATGAATTAAAGGAGAAATTTCTGGAAGCTCTACCCGAAAAGTGGGAGAATTTTGTGATGATGTTGTCTTATGATCCAAACTACTTAAGTTGGACATTTAATCAGCTGATAAGCAAAGTAAAAGCTCGGAATATGGAATTACTTGTGAAAAAGTCAGCAATTCCATCTGTTCAGAATCCTGAAGTATATTTTGGAGAAAATTATGCTACTGTTCATGCTAAACACAAAGTCACATTCTATTTTAAGCAGTAATCCACCGTTCTTTTGAGTTGATCAATCTTGCAAAATAGATCTCCAACGTGTCACTAGCTTCTGGAGAAATAAACTCGATCTTATTGAACACAATCCTTGAGTTATTTTCTTTTTATTCCGCCAAAATATAAACACAAATCTTCGAACTCAAAAGATGTAAAAACTCACTTAAAGCATTAGAATGAATGGAAAGGTTATTTTGGTGTGAATGTAAAAGAGCTCTACGAATGAATTGAGTTTTCTGATTTGTGAGATATTGTTTATATACGAACTTAAAAAAAAATAGGATCACGAATTAAGTGAATATTGCTGGTAGCATGCGAATGAAAGAAATGCAAGAATCTGGTGCATCAAGAATGAACTAGATTAGGGTTAAGAAGGAAAAATGCTGACGTCACGTTGTACTCAGGACAGAGAAACTCCAATTCGCAATTCATATGAACATATGAACAAACTAAAACTTTTAATCAATCTAATCTCAATGATAAGAAATTTGAGAACCGTTAAGAGTTACGGGAGCTAATACCAGCCAAAACGTTAGTCTCGACAAGATCTATACTTTTACTAGCCTAACAGACAGTACCCTCTGGTTTGACCCCCAAAATCCGCTTGGAAGACCTCCGTTTTTGAGTTCGAAGTTTTGACGTTCGATTTTTAACTCCAAGATTAGTGATTTTTAAGCGTTTTCACCTACGCAAACCTCGATGCAAGCCATGATGAACTATGATAATGAAAACGGAACAACTCAGAAAGTTCCTAAATTACTTCGATTGGAAAACTTTATCATAACTAGAAGAAAATATTTGAATCTTACATATACTCACAAGATGTTGATTGTTGGATTCCGATTGAAAAACAATATGAGTATCCGCTGATTTATAATACTTTACCAAATTCGATAAGTGATTTTCAGCCTGAAGAAAAGAAGGTATTTGAAAGAGAAAAGAAAACTTATAGTGTTCTCACGATGGCATTACCCAAAGATTTGATGCATCCGTTTAAGAATTTTCCAACTTATAAACAATTGTAAGATGCTATTAAAGAAAGATGCGATGGTAATGATCAATACAAGAACACTCGAAAGAAAGTTTTGAATAAAGAGTTAGATAATTTCAGGCTTTGTAAGAATGAGAAGATCACAGATTTTATTGCACGGTTTTCACATTTAATCAATGAACTTGACATTGTAGGTGTTAAGAAAGAAAATGATGAATTAAAGGAGAAATTTCTGGAAGCTCAACCCGAAAAGTGGGAGATTTTTGTGATGATGTTGTCTTATGATCCAAACTACTCAAGTTGGACATTCAATCAGCTGATAAGCAAAGTACAAGCTCGGGAAATGGAATTACTTGTGAAAAAGTCAGCAATTCCATCTGTTCAGAATCCTGAAGTATATTTTGGAGAAAATTATGCTACTGTTCATGCTAAACACAAAGTCACATTCTATTTCAAGCAGTAATCCACCGTTCTTTTGAGTTGATCAATCTTGCAAAATAGATCTCCAACGTGTCACTAGCTTCTGGAGAAATAAACTCGATCTTATTGAACATAATCCTTGAGTCATTTTCTTTTTTTTTCCGCCAAAATATAAACACAAATCTTCGAACTCAATAGATGTAAAAACTCACTTAAAGCATTAGAATGAATGGAAAGGTTATTTTGTTGTGAATGTAAAAGAGTTCTACGAATGAATTGAGTTTTCTGATTTGTGAAATATTGTTTATACACGAACTTAAAAAAATAGGATCACGAATTAAGTGAATATTGCTGGTAGCATGCGAATGAAAGAAATGCAAGAATCTGGTGTATCAAGAATGAACTAGATTAGGGTTAAGAATGAAAAATGCTGACGTCACGTTGTACTCAGGACAGAGAAACTCCAATTCGCAATTCATATGAACATATGAACAAACTAGAACTTTCAATCAATCTAATCTCAATGATAAGAAATTTGAGAACCGTTAAGAGTTACGGGAGCTAATACCAGCCAAAACGTTAGTCTCGACAAGATCTATACTTTTACTAGCCTAACAGACAGTACCCTCTGGTTTGACCCCCAAAATCCGCTTGGAAGACCTCCATTTTTGAGTTCGAAGTTTTGACGTTCGATTTTTAACTCCAAGATTAGTGATTTTCAAGCGTTTTCAGCTACGCAAACCTCGATGCAAGCCATGATGAACTATGATAATGAAAACGGAACAACTCAGAAAGTTCCTAAATTACTTCGATTGGAAAAATTTATCATAACTGGAAGAAAATATTTGAATCTTACATATACTCACAAGATGTTGAATTTTGGATTCCGATTGAAAAACAATATGAGTATCCGTTGATTGAGAATACTTTAACGAAATCGATAAGTGATTTTTAGCCCGAAGAAAAGAAGGTATTTGCAAGAGAAAAGAAAACTTATAGTTTTCTCACAATGGCATTACCCAAAGATTTGATGCATCAGTTTAAGAATTTTCCAACTTCTAAACAATTATTGGATGCTATTAAAGAAAGATGCGAGGGTAATGATCAATACAAGAACACTCAAAAGAAACTTTTTAAGAAAAAGTTTGATAATTTGGGCTTTGTGAGAATGAGAAGATCACAGATTTGATTGCACGGTTTTCACATTTAATCAATGAACTTGACATTGTAGGTGTTAAGAAAGAAAATGATGAATTAAAGGAGAAATTTCTGGAAGCTCTACCCGAAAAGTGGGAGAATATTCTGATGATGCTGCCTAATGACCTAAACTACTCAAGTTGGACATTCAATCAGCTGATAAGCAAATTACAAGCTCGGGAAATGGAATTACATGTGAAAAAGTCAGCAATTCCATCTGTTCAGAATCCTGAAGTATATTTTGGGGAAAATTATGCTAGTGTTCATGCTAAAACAAAGTCACATTCTATTCAAGCAGTAATCCACCGTTCTTTTGAGTTGATCAATCTTGCAAAATAGATCTCCAACGTGTCACTTGCTTCTTGAGTAATAAACTTGATCTTATTGAACACAGTCCTTGAGTCATTCTCTTTTTTTCCGCCAAAATATAAACACAAATCTTCGAACTTAATAGATGTAAAATCTCACTTAAAGCATTAGAATGAATGGAAAGGTTATTTTGGTGTGAATTTAAAAGAGCTCTACGAATGAATTGAGTTTTCTGATTTGTGAGATATTGTTTATACACGAACTTAAAAAAAAAAATAGGATCACAAATTAAGTGGATATTGCTGGTAGCATGCGAATGAAAGAAATGCAAGAATCGGGTGTATCAAGAATGAACTAGATTAGGGTTAAGAATGAAAAATGTGGACGTCATGTTGTACTCACGACAGAGAAACTCCAATTCGCAATTCATATAAACATATAAACAAACTAGAACTTTCAATCAATCTAATCTCAATGATAAGAAATTTGAGAACCGTTAAGAGTTACGGGAGCTAATACCCGCGAAAATGTTAGTCTCGACGAGATCTATACTTTTACTAGCCTAACGGACAGTACCCTCTGGTTTGACCCCCAAAATCCGCTTGGAAGACCTCCGTTTTTGAGTTCGAAATTTTTACGTTCGATTTTTAACTCCAAGATGAGTGATTTTCAAGCGTTTTCAGCTAAAGAAATCTCGATGCAAGCCATGATGAACTATGATAATGAAAACGGAACAACTCAGAAAGTTCCTAAATTACTTCGATTGGAAGATTATCATAACTGGAAGAAAATATTTGAATCTTACATATACTCACAAGATGTTGATTGTTGGATTCCGATTGAAAAAAAATATGAGTATCCATTGATTGATAATACTTTACCAAAATCGATAAGTGATTTTCAGCCTGAAGAAAAGAAGGTATTTGCAAGAGAAAAGAAAACTTATAGTTTTCTCACGATGGCATTACCCAAAGATTTGATGCATCAGTTTAAGAATTTTCCAACTTTAAACAATTATGGGATGCTATTAAAGAAAGATGCGAGGGTAATGATCAATACAAGAACACTCGAAAAAAAGTTTTGAATAAAGAGTTAGATAATTTCAGGCTTTGTGAGAATGAGAAGATCACAGATTTGATTGCACGGTTTTCACATTTAATCAATGAACTTGACATTGTAGGTGTTAAGAAAGAAAATGATGAATTAAAGGAGAAATTTCTGGAAGCTCTACCCGAAAAGTGGGAGAATTTTGTGATGATGTTGTCTTATGATCCAAACTACTTAAGTTGGACATTTAATCAGCTGATAAGCAAAGTAAAAGCTCGGAAAATGGAATTACTTGTGAAAAAGTCAGCAATTCCATCTGTTCAGAATCCTGAAGTATATTTTGGAGAAAATTATGCTACTGTTCATGCTAAACACAAAGTCACATTCTATTTTAAGCAGTAATCCACCGTTCTTTTGAGTTGATCAATCTTGCAAAATAGATCTCCAACGTGTCACTAGCTTCTGGAGAAATAAACTCGATCTTATTGAACACAATCCTTGAGTTATTTTCTTTTTATTCCGCCAAAATATAAACACAAATCTTCGAACTCAAAAGATGTAAAAACTCACTTAAAGCATTAGAATGAATGGAAAGGTTATTTTGGTGTGAATGTAAAAGAGCTCTACGAATGAATTGAGTTTTCTGATTTGTGAGATATTGTTTATACACGAACTTAAAAAAAATAGGATCACGAATAAAGTGAATATTGCTGGTAGCATGCGAATGAAAGAAATGCAAGAATCTGGTGCATCAAGAATGAACTAGATTAGGGTTAAGAATGAAAAATGCTGACGTCACGTTGTACTCAGGACAGAGAAACTCCAATTCGCAATTCATATGAACATATGAACACACTAGAACTTTCAATCAATCTAATCTCAATGATAAGAAATTTGAGAACCGTTAAGAGTTACGGGAGCTAATACCAGCCAAAACGTTAGTCTCGACGAGATCTATACTTTTACTAGCATAACGGACAGTACCCTCTGGTTTGACCCCCAAAATCCGCTTGGAAGACCTCCGTTTTTGAGTTCGAAGTTTTGACGTTCGATTTTTAACTCCAAGATGAGTGATTTTCAAGCGTTTTCAGCTACGCAAACCTCGATGCAAGCCATGATGAACTATGATAATGAAAACGGAACAACTCAGAAAGTTCCTAAATTACTTCGATTGGAAAAATTTATCATAACTGGAAGAAAATATTTGAATCTTACATATACTCACAAGATGTTGATTGTTGGATTCCGATTGAAAAACAATATGAGTATCCGTTGATTGATAATACTTTACCAAAATCGTTAAGTGATTTTCAGCCTGAAAAAAAGAAGGTATTTGCAAGAGAAAAGAAAACTTATAGTTTTCTCACGATGGCATTACCCAGAGATTTGATGCATCAGTTTAAGAATTTTCCAACTTCTAAACAATTGTGGGATGCTATTAAAGAAACATGCGAGGGTAATGATCAATACAAGAACACTCGAAAGAAGTTTTGAAGAAAGAGTTTAATAATTTCGGGCTTTGTGAGAATGAGAAGATCACAGATTTGATTGTACGGTTTTCATATTTAATCAATGAACTTGACATTGTAGGTGTTAAGAAAGAAAATGTTGAATTAAAGGAGAAATTTCTGGAAGCTCTACCCGAAAAGTGGGAGAATTTTGTAATGATGTTTTCTAATGATCCAAACTACTCAAATTGGACATTCAATTAGCTAATAAGCAAATTACAAGCTCGGGAAATGGAATTACTTGTAAAAGTCAACAATTCCATCTGTTCAGAATCCTGAAGTATATTTTGGAGAAAATTCTGCTACTGTTCATGCTAAAACAAAGCCACATTCTATTTCAAGCAGTAATCCACCATTAACAACATTTCTTGCTGGAAAGTCTGAGAATACTGGTTATTCTTCGGGTTGCAGTTTACTATTCCTGATAGGTCATCAAGCAAATCTACTTCTAATCAAACAACCGAAGATCTTGCTACTTTGTTCTCTGCTTTCATATCATCTTCGTTTGGATTCATATTTAGTCAAACTGGTAATTCTGGTTTGATTCCGGAGGATCTAAAATAGATGGATGATGATCAGCTGCATAAAATAGATCTGGAATGGCAGTTTGCTATGGTAGTGGAGAGAGGAAGGATATTCATGAAGAAATATGGCCAGACATCTATTTTTCAGAGAGGAAAACTTGGTCTAGATAAGTCGAAGCTTAAATGTTTCAAATGTTCCAAGTTTAGAAATTTTGCTCGAGAATGCAAGCAATTTTCTTCTAAACCAAGTACTTCGGATAATCATGATCATAATAAAGATGCAAAAGCACCGGTGTACGAGGAAGGATATGATTGGGCTAAGGGTTTTCCAGATGAATCTGCATTTTTAGTTCATTCTCCAGAAAATTATGCATTGAATGCTACTATGCAAGAAGAATCAAGTGAATCTGAATCTCAAATAAGTGCATCTGAAACAAGTGATTCTGAGGGTAATGGTTATGATTCAACTTGTGAACTTTGTGCTCAAAAGGATAGCAAAATTCAAGAATTGATTTCTGAAAAGGAAGGGTTGATTGTTGAACATGAGAAGAAAGAAGCAGAGATAGAAGGTTACAAAAGAAAGTGTGAGGTTTCTGATGAGATTTTCAAAGCTAATGCAATGTTGGAACAAGAAAAGAAGGTGTTGATAGAAGAAGTTTTAGAGCTAAAAGTAAGATTGGATGAGATGGTTAGTGTTAATAAAGAACAAACCTTGAAGTTACAAAATGAAAATGCTGAGTTAGTTACAAAGGTTGAAAAGTGGGAGTTTGAAGCAAAGGATGCTATTGAGATTTTGATGCCTTGTATAAGAAATCTAAAGCAAGAGTGGAATCACTTCAGATTACCAATTTTGAACTTCAGAAAGCTTATGATGAACTCCTGGTTTCGAACAATGATTATAAAGTTTTCCAATCAAAATTACAAGATAAAGTCACCGATCTGACAAAAGAAAACAAGTTGTTAACAAGAAATGTAGAGATTTATCAAGGAAATGTGGAAAAATTTACACAGGAAATGTTTGATGCTCATGGTAAAGTGAGAAGAGAAAAGTCTTTGCTAACAGAGTTTCAGAACAGCTGATAGAATCAGAAAAGGCTTTTGGGTGAAGCGTAGAAAAAGATACCAGTTATTTGTGCAACGACAAGAATTTCAAAAGAGTGTTTGGCGGAGAAGAATTTAATCAATTACTACCCCCATTGGTTCAAACTGATCCTCTAGCTGATGTTAAATCTTCTGACACAATTGGTGATTATTATGAATTTGTTCCTACGAAATCTGAGAAGAAGAAATACACAGTTCTGAACAAGAAAGTGGAAAAGAAGGAAAGTCTACTTGATAAATCGTCATCAAAGTTAGTTTGTGGTGGGTTTATTTCTGATGAAGGAGTAATTTCTGCTGATAAGGTGATTGAGAAAAATTAGGGTTTGTTGAGTGAAGCACAAGTTGTTGCTAAGTTGGTTGAAGCCAACAAGTTAAAGGATATCAAAGCTGTATTTTCTCAAATGGCTAATGATGGTGTTTCTGGTTCTCAAGCTGAATCGTCCAAATCTGGTTCCAAATGTTCTGGGTTGGGATACAAGAATCAGAAATCTGAGAAGCAGAATAAGAAGAATATGCCCAAGAAAGCTCTAAAAGAAAAGAAAGGCACAAGCTTGGAAAAAATTTATCATTTGGCTCAAGTGTTCATGTCCACCATGGAAAAAGGTTTTGGAGGTAAGATTCAGAAGAAGACTTCGTCTGAAGGTTCTTCTCGAGATGCTCAAAAGGTTAAGGAATTTTCATCCTCTGGATCTAATTCCACACCTTGAAGTCCTACATCGAAATGGGTACATTCTAACCGATTTCAAATTTTTGATGATATGTCTAATGGTTCTGAATTCATTGATAGATGTCATTCAGTTCAGGACAAATCCTAATCTCAACGATCCTATCGTCTGTGCTATCAATGTCGCCAAAAGGGACACTTGACACAAAATTGTCCTGAAACTATAAAAAGTTCATTTTCAAACAAATCTGCCACAATTATTGATGAATCAGGCAGGATTTTTACTGAGTCTATACCTTCCAAGCCAAAATCTAAATCAAAACAATTTTTTTAATTTGATTCAAGTGTAGGTGATTCTTCACGTGATGATGAATCGATTAAAAATGAAAAAGCAAAAATGCAGCGGCGACCGAAAGTGGTCAGCAAGGTTGCACCCTATTTTGAGGAAGACACTGGTTGACCAGAAGCTGTGTGCTTCGGGTCATTTGAGTACTAATTCTTTAAAACCAGTGTGCAGGTTCTTCAAGAAGACATGTAGGTGATTGTGAGGTTTAAAGCTTCAAGCAGCTACTGATAGTGGAGTCCCCTGTTTAACTTAAACTGAATGCTCTATATTTCAAAATGAAAGTTTTTCTGAAAGCTAAAAACTGTTGAGGTATCAGTATCGATTGGTCAATTTTCTTTCTTTTACATTTCGTATGTAGTTTAGGGGGAGAAAAGTAAAAAAAAATAAAAATAGTGTCTTTGTGTTTTGTTAAAATGAAAATCCAAAAATAGAGTTTTCATTTTAAGGGGAAGAAAAAGGAAAAATACAAAAACATTGAAAAACAGAAAAATACAAAAACATTGAAAAAATGAGAAATTGTATCGGACATATTTGGGAAATGATGGTACATTGGCTTACGTGTCTGACTCATGGATAAAATAGATGAAAAGTTATAAGATCGTTGCTCAATGTGCTTGGTAGGCTCGGCATTAAATCAGAAAGTATTCAGATGTGATAAACACATTAAAATTCTACTGCTTGACCAAGTGGAGAACATCTTGATGCATATCTCATGATATATCAAGAAAAAGATGTGGAAAAGAAATATGAGAAGTCACTGTGTATACATGTGTTCATTTTGCAAAGCTTTAAGCTTGTTTGAATTTCTTTATTTTGTCAAACGATTGGACTTTCTCCGTGTGTCCACAAGACCGACCTGATTGTTGTTCATTTGACATTCTGCTTTATTTTCTTTGGTGTTTCGTAAAAATCGTTGGACTTTCTCTGCGTGTACGGAAGTACCGACCTGATTGTTGTTGGGTTATACAGTTTCAACTTGTTTTATTTTCTTTTTTTGTTAATTCCGAGGCCTTATTTGCGTATCGAAAGATCGACCTTAAGGTAGACGATTTAACGTTCTTATTTCTTTTTTGCATGGAACACAGTTAACTATATCATAAATACAATCATTATATGATTAAATCACAAATGAAATCGCAAAGTGTGATAAGCAAATACATATCTGAGTATGTCTGATAGTGTGGACTGGTCAAAGCAAATCTAATCAAAACAATAACATATCCAGATGTTATGAGTATGATTGTGCCTGAGTTTAACATGGACAAATTATACTAGCAATCGGTATGACTAGTGTACTGAAGTAATTGAAATAGAAGTGTAGTTCAACATGTCATGATCAATATGATCCCAAGTTGTGATCTTTCTCACAAAAGACAAAAATAGTGTCTGATTCTGTATTGCGTTTATGTTTCATGTATGAAAATTTAAAAAAGATTTTAGGTGTGTTTTAGCATAAACATAGAAAAATCAAAAAGATTTAGGTGTGTTTTGATATAAAGTTTCAAAAATCCAAAAAGATTTTGTTTACTTATTTGTTTTCGACCGATCGATACAAGATATAAAATTATAATTTCCAAGCTATATCTTGGATTCTCGAAGAGAAGTTTTGCGCCAAGATTAAATTAAATTTCAAAAGAAAAAGAAAGCCGCGTTTCTGTCTTCTGAAATTGCAGGTTCTGTGTGAGAAGACTTAAGCATGGTGAAAGGGGGAGTATGTAATATCTTTCACAAATGGATCTTGAAGTTCAAAGATTATTCAAGATTGATCCAGCCATGCAAGCTCTATTTCTGACAAAAGTTCAAGTTGAGGATTGGACGCAACGTTGCTGAAGATTGAAGACTAAAGTTTTGCTAGATAGATGATTACATAAATACACTACACGTTAAGGGGGAGTTTGTTAGCATATTCCTATGCTACGTTGTGTCTCGTGTATTGTATCTAGACTAGAGCGTCTTTGTGAGTCATATAGTCAACATACCAAGATGGGCGTACCATATGGTCCGCCGTACCATTTATTGTGTATCCGCTTAAAAAGTTATGCCTTCCAGGTAATTTAATGAAAAGTAACTTTGACTTGTTGACCAGAAGTTCAAGCGGAACCCATTATCTCCTTTAATTTTTTTTTTAAAAACTAAATTTCTTCCGTTTGAACTTCAAGCGGAAATTTTTTCCGCTTGGAAGAATTGTTTTCAAAAACTTTTTCCACGTAAGTTACAAAACATTTTTCCGGTTGAAGTTCACCCGAAGATTTTCAAAAGTTCTTTTCTCACAGGTTGAACCGGAACTTGAAGCGGAAAAACAAAACACATGATTTTGAAAGTTTTTGTTATTTTTTCATAGTTTAACAGCAGTATACTGACTATGAACTGAAATGGTTTCTAATTAACACAGAGATTTTTCATTTTCTTTTTCTTTTTGTATCAAGAGACGGGCTCTTAGACACAACGGCTCTTTTATTAAGGTTGTGAAAAGTTCTGTGTTAATCAAAGTTCATCATCCAATGGCTGTAATGAGATAGAAAAATCTTGCCTCATCAAAAGCTTTGGTAAACAAATCAGCCGGTTGATGATCAGTGTGAAGTTTGAATAACTTGATCAGATTCTTTTCTGCATAATCTCTAATAAAATGATACCTGATATCAATGTGCTTTGTTTTATAGTGCTTAACTGGATTGTTGATGATGGAGATGACACTGTTGTTGTCTGCAAAAATTGGAGTTTCCATGAAGGTGATCTGAAATTTCTTGAGCGTGTGGATCTTCTACTTAGTCGCAATGAAATCAATGTAAACGATTAAAACACAGAGAGTATATACAAATGACTTGTATTAACCACAGAGATGACCACAAAGTACACAGAGAAGATATGACTCAGAAGCTTCACAATTCTATACAAGATGATCTATTTATACAAGCTGAAATACGATTGGCTGAACCTAGAGTTCGGCCACATGATCGGAGCTGTCCGAACTCCAAGTTCGCTGGGAGTTCGGACCTCAGCTATATTGTGTGATCATTCTTGTATTCGATACTTCATATGATGATCAAGGACCATGTATCAAAAAACTCCCCCTCGGCATGTGCAGTATCATCTTCTCCATTAAACTTGTATCTTGTATCTTCAATCAAACTCTTCCTCGATCTTGACAAGGAGTTCAATCTTGAATACTTGATATTGCATCGTGTGTAATGTCTTTATCAACAATCTTTAGAAGACTTGAAATTGTGATATTCTCTTCCCACTTAGAAACCTGTCAACATAAATAATCTTGGTGCAAAATGTCTCTTCGAGACTCCAAGATATTATGATTTTGGAAATTGATTTTGTATTTCGTGTTGATCAACCGAAAACAAATAAGAAACAAAATATTTTTGGCTTTTAGAAACTTTATATTAAAACATACCTAAAATATTTTTGGTACTTTCTGATAAGAAATATAAATGCAATATAGAATCAGACACTATTTTTGTCTTTTGAGAGAAAGATCACAACTTGGGATCATATTGGTCATAACATGCTGAACTACATTTCAATTTTAATTATCGAAGCACATAAGCCATGTCTGGATATGTTAAAATATTGATTAGATTTGCATTGACCAGTGTACCCCACACTATCAAACATACTCAGATTTGCTTTTACTTATCACATTTTGTGATTTCATATGTGATTTTAATCACATAATGATTGTAACCATGATATAGTCAACTGTGTTCCATGCAAAAAGAAATAAGAACGTTAAATCGTCTACCTTAAGGTCGATCTTTCGATACGCAGATAAGGCCTCAGATTTAACAAAAAAAAAAGAAAATAAAACAAGTTGAAGTTGTATAACTCAACAACAATCAGGTCGGTACTCCCGTACACGCAAAGAAAGTCCGATGAGTTATACGAAACACCAAAGAAAATAAAGCAGAACGTCAAACGAACAACGATCAGGTCGGTCTTTCGACACGCAGAGAAAGTCCGATCGTTTGATAATATTAAGAAAATCAAACAAGTTTAAATCTTTGCAAAATGAACACATGTATACACAGTGACTTCTCATTTTATTTTTCACATATCTTTTCTTGATATATCATGAGATATGCATCAAGATGTTGTCCACTAAGTCAAGCATCAGATTTAGTATATATCACATTTGTATACTTTCTAATTTGCCGAGCCAACCTTACACATTGATCAAATGGTCTTATGGCTTTTTCATCTACTTTATCCATGAGTCAGACACTATCAGCCAATGTACCTATCATTTCCCAATCATGTCGGATACAATTTCTCATTTTTCAATGTTTTTGACTTTTTCAAATTTCTCCCTCAAAAAATGACAACTCTATTTATAGATTTTCATTTTTACTATTTGAAAAACAACACACTATTTTTGTATTGTTGCAAAAACAAACTCCCCCTCAGAATGAGACGGAGTGACAAACCAAGAAAAATTGATCAACCAACACAAATACTCTCAGTTTAGCCTTTTTGAAAAACAAAATGGATTTTGAAATGCAATTTAATTAAAACAGATATTTCACAACAGTAAGTTCCCAATCACCGAAAGGTCTTCCTGAAATACTTGCTGACACCAAATAAATCATTATTCGCTCTGGGATCGACCCGAATCAACAGCGTCGGGTCGCTCGCTGTCTTCCACAAAGTCCTTGTTGGCCTTGGAAACAACTTTTGGTTTCCAAATTTGTAAAAGTTTGAGTTTTTGATCGGAACCTGAATCAGATTCAACCGACGTACTCGATTTAGACCAAGAAGATTTACGAATTGATATTATCGTTGGAGACCAAGGTTCATCAAAAATTTGACCTTTGTTATGTTGGACTCGGTCTGCCCAAGACACATACTAGATTGATGTGGCTAGTACGTTATGATCCAAGACGGGTCATACCCAATAACGAGCTAGACAAACACCCAATGGATATTTATTTAGATATGATCAATTAAATAAATGTCACTTATAGAAGATAATTAGAAATCGGTTTCTAATTAATTGAACTTGTATTAAATCATGTGGATGATTTAAATTATAGAAGCAAGATAAAAATGTTATTTAATTGGTTAAATAACATGTTACACAACATATAAAAGGTTATATGTTATACTTCATTTTAGTACACAACATGTAATGTGTTACATGACTTAAGCATAGTGTCTAAATGAACAAAGACTAGAAAATGGACTAGGTTCATTGGAGGGTTTTAAAAGATTTTAAAAACCATTTTTCCCCCTCCTTTTTCCCCCTCTAGAGCCGGCCTCCCACCCTCTTTATGAGGGTGGTTGAGCCTTTTTATTTAAACAAGACATATGGTCTTGAGATTGGGACTAGTCATTGATAGCATTTGCCTTCTCCAATACTCAAGTTCTTTCTCTCTCTTCTTCCATTGCAAGAACACTTTTCTTGCTAGAAAATCTGGAAATTGATTCCAAGATCTTGTTGGTTTCGGATTCAACAAGAGAGGAAGGAAGAGTTAGTCTTCAAGAAATCCTAGCAACAAGGGTGGTTGTTGCTTGAGCTCGTGGGTATCATCACTTGAGGCTTTCAAGTTAGATAGCAAGCCGGTTCATCCACATCATCTTCTTCACAATCTTGAGCTTGGAAGAAGGTATATCTAAAACCCCCTATGGTTGGTTTTAGTTTTGATAGCATGCATACATATTTGGATCCTTGGTTTTGGGTTTTATAATCAAGTGTTAAAATCGGTTTTAACATCAACTAATCAAACTATTCTTTTGATTTTTCCGCTGCGTTTTTACATTTTAAGGAGTTAAAATGGCTTTGATAAAGTTCTTAAAACCCAACAATGGCATCTAGAGCCGCTTATATGGATGCATGCTTCAAAGAGCTAGTTGGTTAGCTCCACAAAACTCTTGGTTTTGGTTCCTCATACCACAAACCGAAAGTTTTGTTCATGGTTTCCCTTTGTCTTTCAAGATGCTTCACTAACATGCATGTGGTTATCTTGAAAGATTAAAACATTTTATCATTTTGTTGTTTTTGTTGTTTGGGCAACAAACCCAAGTTTTCGGTTTTGTGTTGGACCGAAAAAGGAAATGGGTTAAAAGGGAACCATTTGTACATATGGATGTATTTTTAGATATATGTTTGGTGCATAAAGCCTAGCCAAAAGACCTTGTGATTGTTTGTGGTGAATGTTTGTGCTTGTTGTAATTATTCAAAAGTTGTAATAATTTCAAGTTCCTCATTTTGGGCATGTAATCTATTTATTTCATTTGGTATGTAATGTAATAGATTAGGTGCATTTTGTTTTACTAGAAAAATGTATTAGGATCCATATTTTGTAAAAAAGGAAGAATGCACAAGATGGAGGATCTTGGATGCCCAAAGGAGTCAAGCAAAACACAACCAAAGGAGGTCATTTCAAGCATTTGGATGCGGGATCAAGTGGGAGTTCACAACACATCACTTGTGTTTTGTCCCTTAGGAGAGACCGAGACACTCCTTTTAAATAGCAGGAGTGCTTCTGCACCCCTGCTACAGGTAACAGGTGTTGTCCCAGAAACACCCCTGTTACTGCTAAAAGGTGTTGTCCATGACACACTCCTGTTACGGCTAGCAGGTGTTGTCAATAGTTGGCTATGGCTATGCACCTATTTTATTATGCTTGTGTGGTTGTTTATTTTCATGTTTGGATGATATTTGGATATGCATGCTAAAACAAACTAATAAACATTAACAAGCTAAAACCGGTTCTTAAAATATCATTAACAAAGACTAATAAAATGGGTTTTATTAAGTTGATGATGATTTATCAATAAAATGGGTTTTATTAAAAAGAACCATGAAATATGGATTTCAAACAACACTAGGGTACCATACATTTGAATGCATGTGAATTGTATGGTACATAGAGTTTTCTACACTAGAATTATGAAAACTAAAAACGACCCTTTTGAAAACAAGTTTAAACGCCATCCTTTTGTACAACACTCAATTTGCTTGTAAACTCTTTATGGGATAAAGGTCACCTAACTGTATTTGAGGGAACTTGTATATTTGAGGTAGGTTTACCATGTATGTGGGATAAAGGTCACCTAACCACTTACATATGTAAATTTACACGTGTGTATAAGTAGGACAACTTGATTTGGGGACCATGTGAATAGGGTCACCGAAGCATGGGGAACCAAAGGCATTGATGGGATTAAACATGTCAACTAAACATAAGATGTTTAATCGATCCCATACTACTAGAAGTTGCAAAGAGTTGCAATTGTCAAACGTTGACTACCTTGTTAATTTAAGTCATGGGATAAAGGTCACCTAACCACAACTTAAATGTAACGTTGGATTCTAGGTTTTAATTTATTAATTGTCTATGAGACATAAAAGGGTATTAAATAAATTAAAAGGTTAATATTGATATCAAAGATACTTAATAGAACTTTGTTAAATTTTGTAGATGGCCAATAATAACGAAATCATCCCCGCCACAAACGTCCATAACCTATCCCTAAGATCCATCTTAGACAAGAATCGTCTCAACCAAGACAACTTTGTGGATTGGTACCGCAACTTGAGAATTGTTCTCAAACAAGAAAAGAAGTCTTATGTGTTGGACGATCCTATCCCCGACGAACCCGATGTCGAAGACGTTGAGGCTTATGCCGATTGGGTGAAGTACACCGAGGACTCCGTCCAAGTTTCGTGCCTCATGCTAGCAAGTATGATCCCCGAGCTACAAAAGGATTTAGAGAATCATGGGGCATACGACATGATATGCCAATTGAAGGAAATGTTCCAACAAAAGGCAAGAACCGAGCGCTTCGAAACGGTTCGAGCACTCCATGCATGTCGTATGGACGAGTCACAAACGGTTTCATCCTATGTTCTTAAGATGAAGAGCCTCATTGATCGTCTTGAAAGGCTCAATTGTCCCGTTTCAAAAGAGTTGGCTACGGATTTGATCCTCAACTCTTTGTCAAAGAAGTTTGACACTTTTGTATTGAATTACAATATGAATGGTTGGGAGAAGACCATTCCCGAGCTTCATGGGATGCTCAAAACGGCCGAGCAAGGGATGGGCAAAAGTGTTGTGCCCGTTCTAACGATCAATGAAGGTAGTAGCAAGAAAAGGTCTCGCTCTACCTCTAGTTCCTCAAAGGCAAAGGTTGCCAAAGGAAAGGGATTCGTCAAGGGGAAGGGCAAGAAAGAAAACCCCAAACCGAAGGAGAAGAAGCAAAAGATTGCTTCAAATGATCCATGCTTTGAGTGTGGTGAGGTAGGACATTGGAAGAGGAATTGTCCAACCTATCTCAAAGGGTTGAAAGAAAAGAAAAATGAAGGTCAAACCTCGGGTAAGACCTTTATGATTTATATTGAGCTTAATGCCATTTCTTCTAACACATGGGTATTGGATACCGGATGTGGAACTCATATATGTAATATGTTGCAGGGGTTCAAAAGAAATAGGCAATTGAAGGCGGGAGAAGTTAGTCTCTTCATGGGCAATGGAGCGAAAGTTCAAGTTGAAGCCCAAGGAGACTACATTTTGGAACTTCCAAGTGGTTTGGAAGTAATTTTGAATAATGTATTATATGCTCCTAGTTTGACTAGGAACATAATTTCCGTTTCCCGTTTAAGACATTTTGGATATGATTTTAAATTTGTTAACAATGATATCCATGTTTCAATGAATGACGTGTTTTATTTTAAAGCTAGCCCTTTAAATGGTATTTATGAATTGGTTCATGAAAACACATCATACAATAGCTCAATGTATCAAACTAACACCAAGAGACTCAAAAGAGATTTGAGTGACACCTACATTTGGCATTGCCGCCTTGGTCACATAAATAAGAACCGCATACTAGCGTTACAAAAGAGTGGTCTTTTGAAAACAAATGATAATGATTCCTATGAAGTATGCGAATCTTGCCTACAAGGTAAGATGACTAAGGCACCTTTTAGTGGCACCACCGAAAGAGCAAAAGATTTTCTAGGGATCATACATTCGGATGTATGTGGACCTTTTAAGCCAACATCTAGGAATGGTGAAAGATACTTCATCACCTTTACCGACGACTATAGTCGCTATGGGTATGTGTACTTGTTAGCACACAAGGATGAAGCTTTTGAAATATTCAAAATCTTCAAGAATGAAGTAGAAAATCAACTCAACAAGACAATAAAGATCCTTCGTTCGGATAGAGGAGGTGAATACCTTAGCAATGAATTTCAAAACTATCTTCGGAGTTGTGGGATTGTCTCACAACTTAGTCCACCTCGAACACCACAACATAATGGTGTATCGGAGAGGAGGAATCGAACCCTATTGGATATGGTTCGATCTATGATGAGTAGAAGTTCCTTACCTCTATCATTTTGGGGTTATGCCCTACTCTCAGCGGCCCGTATTTTGAATATGGCCCCAACCAAGAAAGTGGAAAGGACACCTTTTGAGTTATGGCATGGAAGGGTTCCATCCTTATCTTATCTAAAGGTGTGGGGTTGTGAAGCTTATGTAAAGCATGATGCTTCAAACAAGCTAGATCCCCGATCCACTAAGTGTATATTTGTAGGATATCCTAGAGATTCTATAGGATATTACTTCTACAATCCAACAGAGCAAAAGGTATTTATAGCTAGAAAGGCCGAGTTTTTGGAAACTAAGTTCCTTATGGAAGGAACTAGTGCAAGAACGGTGGAACTTGAGGAGGATCAAGAACCACAAGCCGATACACGTTTGGTTGAAACTAGCCCTCAACAAGAAATTGTTGAAGATGATCAAATGGTTGATCAAAACACAAACAACGTTCGTAGATCCGGTAGAACTAGTAGTCCACCCGAAAGATATGGATTTTTCATGGAGGGATGCTATGTGGTAGATTCGGATGAACCAACCACTTATCGTGATGCAATGTCCGATTCCGAATCGGAAAAATGGTTGGAAGCCATGAACGTTGAGATGCAATCCATGCATGATAACCAAGTATGGGACTTGGTAGAGCGACCTCCTAACTCCAAGGTAGTTGGAAGTAAGTGGGTTTTCAAGAAGAAAACCGACATGCATGGAAACTTAGACACATTTAAAGCTCGACTTGTAGCAAAAGGTTTCACTCAAACTCAAGGGGTTGATTATGATGAAACTTTCTCGCCTGTAGCAATGCTAAAGTCGATAAGGATATTATTTGCCATAGCCGCCCATTATGATTATGAGATATGGCAATTGGATGTCAAAACGGCTTTCCTAAATGGATATCTTGAGGAAGATGTCTATATGGCTCAGCCCGAGGGTTTTGTCGATCCAAAACATCCTAACAAAGTGTGTAAGTTAAAGAAATCAATCTATGGATTGAAACAAGCATCAAGGAGTTGGAATCAGCGTTTTGATGAAGAAATAAAGAAATTTGGCTTCATCAAGAACGAGGATGAGGCTTGTGTGTATAAGAAGGCTAGTGGGAGTATAATAACTTTTCTAGTATTGTATGTAGATGACATACTACTATTTGGGAATGACATTCCAACCTTGGAAGGTGTAAAAGCCTGGCTTGGAAGTTGCTTTTCCATCAAGGATCTTGGTGAAGCCACCTATATTTTGGGAATAAAGATCTATAGGGATAGATCAAGGCGCCTGATAGGTTTGAATCAAAGTGCATACATTGACAAAGTCTTGAAAAGGTTCAAGATGGAGAACTCTAAGAAAGGTTTGGTACCTATTCAAAAGGGGACTATATTGAGTAGGACTCAATGTCCAAGCTCAAAGGTTGAGCAAGACAAAATGAAAGGAATCCCATATGCGTCTGCTATTGGATCGATTATGTATGCTATGATATGCACTAGACCGGACGTGTCATGCGCCTTAAGCATGACAAGTAGATACCAACAGAATCCAGGAAATAGCCATTGGATGGCTGTCAAAAGTATATTAAAATATCTTAGAAGGTCTAAGGATATGTTCTTAATATATGGATCCGATGAGAAGGAACTCGTTGTAAGGGGTTACACGGATGCGAGTTTCCAAACGGATCGAGATGATTCTCGTTCACAATCGGGGTATATCTTCATTATGAATGGAGGGGCGGTCTCTTGGAAGAGCTCAAAGCAAGATGTGGTTGCGTTGTCCACTACGGAATCAGAATACATCGCCGCATCTTTGGCCGCGCAAGAAGCCGCATGGTTGAAGAAATTTATTGCCGAACTAGGGGTTGTTCCTACCATTCAAGGACCCCTAGAGATCCTTTGTGATAACGAGGGAGCGATTGCTCAAATCAAGGAACCTCGTGATCATCAAAAGGTAAGGCACATCGAGCGGAGATTCAACTACATAAGGGATGAAGTTGCAAAGGGAAAGATATGTATTCGCAAAGTTCACACCAATGACAATGTCGCTGATCCACTCACGAAGCTCCTAGAACGCCCAAAGCATGAGGGTCATGTTTGTGCTATGGGACTTCGACATTCTAGTGATTGGATATGATTTATATTTTGTATTTCGATATCGGAACAATGTTTGTTTTGACACTTTTATATGAATGTGGGATTTCATTTAAATTGTGTAGTGTTCCATTTTTGCATGTTTAAATCCGTGAATAAGTTACTTATTCTAAATGTCCGTAGTCGATCATATTTGTGGGAACGAATATGAAGGTAAGACTATTATGAACTTGGATTGGTGGATATTCATAAGGTATGAATATGGAGCAATGGGTTGCTACCAAGGTTCATAGATATTTGTGGGAGACAAATATTGGACGACCCGCTCTCAAGTCTTACCCCATGGAATCTTAATTGATTGATCATAAGTAAGCTTGAGTAAAGGAGAATATCATTTGTATCCTCTGACCTGAGATACATATTGGGTCTTGATATTCACCAAGCATTATGCTTTGACTTAGTTCTTCGCTGTTCTGAAACATGGCAGTACATAAGGCTAAGCTCAAGCATGATACTAGGTGTTTGTGAGAGACGTATGTAGTCAAGATGGAATTTGTCCCTCTTATTCGTTGAGAGTTAAATGTCTAAGGCCTGAATTAAGTTAAATCTAATAGAGAGTGATCACTCTATGTCTCTAGGATTTAACATGACATTTGTGACAAAAGGATAAATGATCGTTTCACCTAAAACATTTCAAGTGGTGACTTGAAGGAGATGATGTTATTGAATGGCACTAAGTCATGCGTATTAGGGGTAACAAACCGTTGTTAGGCGGTATTTGTTGCTTGCATCAATCTTCTATGAATCTTGTGCAAGTGGGAGATTGTTGGACTCGGTCTGCCCAAGACACATACTAGATTGATGTGGCTAGTACGTTATGATCCAAGACGGGTCATACCCAATAACGAGCTAGACAAACACCCAATGGATATTTATTTAGATATGATCAATTAAATAAATGTCACTTATAGAAGATAATTAGAAATCGGTTTCTAATTAATTGAACTTGTATTAAATCATGTGGATGATTTAAATTATAGAAGCAAGATAAAAATGTTATTTAATTGGTTAAATAACATGTTACACAACATATAAAAGGTTATATGTTATACTTCATTTTAGTACACAACATGTAATGTGTTACATGACTTAAGCATAGTGTCTAAATGAACAAAGACTAGAAAATGGACTAGGTTCATTGGAGGGTTTTAAAAGATTTTAAAAACCATTTTTCCCCCTCCTTTTTCCCCCTCTAGAGCCGGCCTCCCACCCTCTTTATGAGGGTGGTTGAGCCTTTTTATTTAAACAAGACATATGGTCTTGAGATTGGGACTAGTCATTGATAGCATTTGCCTTCTCCAATACTCAAGTTCTTTCTCTCTCTTCTTCCATTGCAAGAACACTTTTCTTGCTAGAAAATCTGGAAATTGATTCCAAGATCTTGTTGGTTTCGGATTCAACAAGAGAGGAAGGAAGAGTTAGTCTTCAAGAAATCCTAGCAACAAGGGTGGTTGTTGCTTGAGCTCGTGGGTATCATCACTTGAGGCTTTCAAGTTAGATAGCAAGCCGGTTCATCCACATCATCTTCTTCACAATCTTGAGCTTGGAAGAAGGTATATCTAAAACCCCCTATGGTTGGTTTTAGTTTTGATAGCATGCATACATATTTGGATCCTTGGTTTTGGGTTTTATAATCAAGTGTTAAAATCGGTTTTAACATCAACTAATCAAACTATTCTTTTGATTTTTCCGCTGCGTTTTTACATTTTAAGGAGTTAAAATGGCTTTGATAAAGTTCTTAAAACCCAACATGTTATCCACATATTTGGCAGTTTTGTTGATATATGCAGTCGTCGGACAATCAGCAGCTAGATGTCCTGGTTGACGACATACATAACAAAGTCTTTCTCTAAAATTGTTTTGATTTTTGAGAATTAGATGAATGTTCAGAATGAAAGTTATCAAAGAAACCATCAGAAGAATCATACCTAGGAGATGGATTCCTTGAAGATGAAGATCTTCCAGAATAATAAGAAACGTCTTTCTGAGATAGTGATTTCTTTAAAACTTTTGCCTTAGAAGCCTTCACAGCCTTCACTAATTTCCTTGCTTGAACCAGTTCTTCCTTCACTTTGTAACCCAAACCTTTGTGTTTAGATCCTTGATTTTTTGAAAAATTGGACGAAGAACCCGAAGCAACTCTAGACTTAGCGTCACTAGTGAATTTATCTTTGATATCTTTCAGCTTGTTCTTCTCAATTAACCCCTTTTCTTCTTCAGTTGCAGATGAAGAACTTGAAATAACCTTATCAAAAACTTTTTCATTCTCTAACAAAACAGATTTTGGAGCTTCTCCCAAAGGTTTGTCCTTCTTTTTAGACTTGGACTTGTTCTTCTTGGGTGGAGTGACAAATTTTGAGTAATCATACCCTTCAGCCATAGGATCAAGCGAAGCAGAAGTAACTTCAATTAAATCCACTGGTTGAGGAACCAAGTGAACATCCTCTTTACGAGAACTTTTTGAACTCTGATCCTGTTTGTATAAGAAATTTAGCAATGTCGGAGACAAATTGCAATTCTTCACTTGTCTTTTTAGCTCTAAAATTTCCAATTTCAAATCATTGATCTGTTGTTGAGCCTCAAAAACCTCCTTTTGTGACTTGATGAACTTTGTATTGAGATCATCATATTCATAAGTTTGTAACTTCCTGATCTCACTTTCTGCAAACAATTCTTGAAGAACACGTTTTCTCTTCTACTTATAGATCTCGACATCCTTAGTTAATACTTCATTCTTGTCTCTGTACAAAACATTCTCATCTTGAAGCATAGAGATCCTATTTTGCAGCTTTTCAACAATAACAACAGTTGTAGCAATAAGAGCAGTAGCTTCCTCATACTTTTGCTGAACTGGATAACTTTTCTCAAACAAATTCTCAAAATCTTGAGTTGCATCTAAAGCTTCAGCTTTAGCTTTTTCACATTCTTCAGCCAATTGAGATTTTTCCTTCAAAATATCCCCATGAACATGAACTAACTCATAATACTTCTTTTGAAAGTCTTCTACTTCTTTCTTGAGCACCACAATCTCTTCAGTTGATAGTTGACAACGTTGTTCAAAACTGGCAACCGTCTGAAGCAATTTCTTACATTTAAGACATTCAAACTCGTCAACTTTTGAACTTGTAGAAACTTTAGGTTATTCTTCTTGAACCAAAGATACACGTGAAGAAGAATCAGACTCGGTTAAAAAACTGTCATCATCAGCATGTTGAACAGTTAAAGCAATTGAGATTGGAGTATGATTCTTTTGAACTGCTGAATCTGCACTCCAAGCAAATTCATTGGAATGCACAAATGTATTAGTCCAGTCATGAGCAAGAGTAACAGATTTCTTCTCAACCTTTTCAGCTTCATTTGATGGATGAAAAACTAAATGTGCATATTGACCAGTCTTCAATTTACTTTCCGCAGAGCTTGGACATTCTCGATCAAAGTGACCATAAACTGAACACTTATAACATTTTACCTTAGACTTGTCCAAACCAATCTTCCCTTCCTGATTCAGTCTCTTCTTACCAGTTCTATTGAAAAATTTCTTTGTTCTCCGAACCAACATAGCATACTGCCAATTTAAATCCATTTCCTCCAAATGATCATAATCAATCTGATCGTAATCTTCATTTGCTAACTCAGCATTACTCACAGAACCAGTGATAACACCAAAGTATGAAGATACTAATGCAGACATCAGCGCATTATAATCATCGGTAGTTTGAACAGACAATGCACTTTAAGTCGAAGAACTTGGAATTGACACAGTACAACCAGCAGAAGAATAACTTGGAATTTCAGATTTACCTGCCAAAAATGCTGTAGGAGGAGCAGAACTAAGAATATTAGACTTCCCAGCATTCATTGTAGAATCATTTTCACCATGATACACCGCAGGATTCTGAATTTGTGTAGGAAGTGATTTGTTCACCATTAACTCTATATCTCTAGCCTGAATTCTTTGAACTAAATCATTGAAAGACAATCCTGAAAAATCCTTGTCGTGAGTAATCATCATCACATAATTCTCCTACTTTTCAGGCAACGCTTCCAAGATCTTTTCTTTCATATCAGCTTCTTCTTTAGTAAGATTCACCAAACGCATTTCACTCATCAGATGAGCGAATCTTGCAATCAGATTGGGAATCGTTTCATTTTGATAATGCTTAAAACTATCAAACTCTTTCTTCAAAACCTTCTGTCGACTTTTCTTGTATTGGTCATTGCCTTCACATCGTTTTTCCAAAGCATCCCATAAACTTTTTGATGTGTAATTACCAGCAAATTGATGAAGTAACTCTTTAGGCAATGCCATCGTTAAAGTTCTATATGCCTTTTTCTCAGCTTGATAACCTTTCTTTTGTTCAGATGACATTTTTCTTTGAAGAATAGGTTCACCAGTTTCAACTTTAGGGTAAACATATTGCTCAGTGAAAGATAACCACATATCAATGTCATTTGTATCGACAAACGCTTCAAACCGTTTAACCCAACTATGATAATCTTCCAATTTTAGCAATTTGGGAACTTTCTGACTTGTTCCGATTTCATTATCATAGTTCATCATTGTTTGCATCGTAGCTTGAACCGAATTTTGAATAGTCGCGAACGCTTGAAAATCAGACATTTTCGAAAAACTGGTTACTATTCACTCCGAACCTCGTCCGAACCTCCGCCGAACTCTCTCCGAACTTAGAATCTCGTCCAGACTCTCACAGAAGCTGACCTTCGGACAAGAGAATAAACTCAACACCGAACTATCTCTATGATTGTCACTTAAAATCATAGAGTATAATTGTCACATAAATTGACGTAACATTCACATGAAATCATAACGTATGATTTACATAAAATGATGGAACAAGAATATCAAACATTAAACTTAAGTGCATGCTCGTTTAGTGATTACTACACAAAACCCTAATTGCTAAAGTCAAAGCAGATAAGCACATAAATGTTCACACAACATTTAATACGTTTTACGTTCAATTAATGTCAGAAAATGACCTGAAAAGTTGGATTGTCACAGTATCCCCTTGTTGAAGAATTTTCGTCCTCGAAAATTGCGTAACGCAGTTAAAGTTAATGAGCTAGACACAAAGAAAAGAAAAGAAAAACTCTCAGTCGTCACATCATCCCCTTGTTGAAGAATTTTCGTCCGCGAAAATTAAACCAGTACCTGAACTAGACGAAGGCTGATCCTTGAACAGCCTGGGATATTTCTTCATCATCTGATCTTCACGTTCCCATGTGAATTAAGGACCATGTCTCGAGTTCCAGCGAACTTTCACGATCGGGATTTTTCTACGCTTTAACTATTTAACCTCCCGGTCCATAATTTCTACCGGTTCTTCAATAAACCGAAGTTGTTCGTCTACATGCAACTCCTCAAGTGGAGTGATTAATGTCTCATCCACTAAACATTTCCTTAAATTCGACACATGGAAGACGTTATGTACCCCACTTAGCTCTGCTGGTAAGTTTAGTTCATATGCTGATAGACCAATTCTATTGATAATCTCGAATGGTCCAATGTATCTCGGGTTTAACTTACCACGTTTACCAAAACGTACTACACCCTTCCAGGGTGAGACCTTTAACAAGATCTTGTCTCCTTCCTCAAATTCCAAAGGTCTTCTCCGTTTATCAGCATAACTTTTATGTAGATCTCGTGCGGCTGCCATACGATTACGAATTTGCACGATTTTCTCTTTTGTCTCGAGTACTAACTCAGGACCTGTGAGGTGAAACTCACCAACTTCCGCCTAACAGAGAGGTGATCTACAATTTCGCCCGTAAAGTGCTTCAAACGGAGCTACACCAATACTCGTGTGGTAACTGTTGTTATAGGAAAATTCCACTAAGGGTAAGTGTTTATCCCAACTTTCACCGAAATCGATCGCACATGCACGCAACCTATCTTCAAGAGTTTGAATGGTCCGTTCACTTTGACCATCGGTCTGAGGGTGATATGCAGTACTCATATCCAAACGCGATCCCAATGCTTCATGTAGAGATTCCCAACATTTGGATGTAAATCGAGTATCTTGATCCGATATAATAGAAACTGGTACTCCATGTCACGAGACGATCTCTTTAAGATAAATTTTGCCTAATGTCTCGGAGGTATCAGTTTCCTTGATTGGTAGAAAATGTGCCGACTTGGTTAAACGGTCAATAATTACCCAAATTGTATCACACTTGCTCGCTGTACGGGGTAACTTTGTTTGTTGAAGAAACCCTACTGGTTTCTGATATTCTGCCTTAACCTTGGAACAAGTCAAGCACTTGCTTACGTAAGTGGCAAATCTGCTTTCATCTTAGGCCACCAATAAATTAGTTTCAAATATTGGTACATCTTATCTGAGCCTGGATGAATAGAGTAACGAGACTTATGGGCTTCATTCATAATCAATTCCCTCAAATTTCCATACACGGGAATCCATATTCGGTTCGCACAGTACCGGATACCATCTTATCTAACTTCCAATAGCTTATCCATACCCCGCAAGGATTCTAGTTCAACATTTTCAGCTTTGAGTGCTTCAAGTTGTGCATTCCGGATCTGATCGGGTAATCCGGCATGAATATAGTGAGTTGCAAAGCACGAACTCTTCTAGGCTTGGGGTTATCCTTCTGGCTTAAGGCATCAGCTTCTACATTAGCTTTGCCTGGATGGTATCTAATTGCGCAATCGTAGTCATTGAGAAGTTCCACCCAACGACGTTGTCTCATGTTCAACTCCTTTTGAGCAAAGATATGCTCGAGACTTTTGTGATCAATGTAGATAGTACACTTTGTACCATAAAGATAATGTCTCCAAATTTTTAATGCGAAAATGACTGCTCCCAACTCCAAATCATGAGTTGTATAATTCTGCTCGTGAATCTTTAATTAACGAGAGGCATAAGCTATGACTTTCTCCCTTTGCATCAGCACGCAACCTAATCCTTGCTTCGATGCATCACAATACACCACGAAATCATCACTACCCTCTGGTAGGGATAATATTGGCGCGCTACAAAGTTTCTGCATTAGTAGCTGAAAAGCGGCGTCATGCTTTTCATTCCAGTTATACGCCGTTCCTTTATGCGTTAGAGCCGTAAGAGGTTGGGCTATCTTTGAAAATCCCTCAATAAATCATCTATAATAACCTACTAAACCAAGAAATTGACGAATTTCCGTTGGTGTCTTAGGCGCAGGCCAGTTCTTAATTGCTTCAACTTTGATTGGATCAATGTGAATCCCCTGATCATTAACGACATGACCAAGAAATTTAACCTCACGCATCCAGAAATCATACTTTGAAAATTTTGCATACAATTGCTCCTTCTTGAGTGGCTCTAAGATTAGACGTAGATGCTCTTCGTGTTCCTCTTTAGAATTAGAATATATCAGAATATCATCAATGAAGACGATGACGAATTTATCGAGATATAGCTTGCAAACGCGATTCATCAAGTCCATGAAAATCGCTGGTGCATTGGTTAGCCCAAATGACATAACCATGAACTCATAATGACCATAACGAGTTCTAAACGCTGTTTTTGAGACATCCTCCTCGCGGACTCTCAGTTGGTGATAACCTGATCTTAAAACGATTTTGGAATAATAGCTAGATCCTTGTAGTTGATCAAACAAATCATCGATTCGGGGCAAGGGATAACGATTCTTGACAGTCACTTTGTTGAGCTCTCTGTAATCGATGCACATTCGAAAGGTTCCATCCTTCTTCTTAACAAACAACACTAGAGTTCCCCAGGGCGATGAGCTAGGCCTAATAAATCCCTTTTCAAGTAGTTCTTGAAGTTGAGTATATAGCTCTTGTAACTCATTTGGTGCTAAACGATAAGGTGCGCGAGCAATAGGTGCTGCTCCAGGAGCAAGATCAATCTGAAATTCGACTTCTCGATGAGGCGGTAGACCTGGTAGATCTTCCAGAAAGACTTCAGGAAAGTCCCTCACGATCGAGATATCTTCAATTCTCTTCTCCTCATTTGTTTTCTTTGAAATGTTCGCGAGAACAGCAAAATGTCCTTTACGCAAACACTTATGTGCTTTGAGAAAAGATATCACGCCCATAACAGTACCGCACTTTTCTCCTTGAACTGAGACTTACTCTCCACTAGGCAACGGTATTCGAACGATTTTCTCACGACAAACGATTTCATCACGATTCTTGGATAGCCAATCCATTCCCACAATGACATCAAAACTTCCCAAGGTGATAGGCAAAAGATCTATTTCTAACTTATGGCCAGCCAATTCCAATTTACATTCTTTAACTATATGGGTAGACTCAACAAGTTTATCATTAGCAAGTTAAACTACGTATTTAGCATCTAAAGGAGTCATGTTAGCATTTATCATATTGCTAAATTTGGTAGATATGAAGCTTCTATCGGCACCAGTGTCAAACAAGACTAGAGCATATTATCCGTTAAGAGAAAACTTACCAGTAACGACATTTGGATCTACTCTGGCATTCCCCGAGCCTATGATAAAAGCTTTAGCTCTGGCACCATTCCCACCATTGTTCCCATGGTTGTTGTTATTATTGCCATTGCGATTTCCAGTGTTAGTGTTATTGTTGTTGTTTCCATCGTTCAGTTGAGGACAGTTTCTCTTTATATGGCCTTCTTTCCCACAATTAAAACAATTAAAACCAGTCTTAGTTCCTTCACCCTGCTGAACTTGCTTCCCGTTATTTTTGGCTGGGCAATCCTTGGATTGATGCCCCTTATTGCCGCATTTGGCACACAAATACCTGTCACATGGACCATAGTGGTGGTAATTGCACTTGTTGCACTGTGGGTACTTGCCCACATAACCCTGTTGTCCTTGATTCTGATTACTCTGCTTCTGAGAATTGGAAGAGAAATTTCTGGGATTGTTAAATTTGCGGTTCTGGTTTTGATGGTTCTGCTGGTTGGAAGACTTGTTTCCAGACCGATTCCCAGAATTATCCCACTTTCTTTTGTTGTCAGAGGCTCCAGAAGTTCCTTTTCTAGGAGGTAAGACTCCTTGATCAACTGCTTGATTTGTGAGCCTATTGGCAATCCTTACAGCATCATGAATGGTCACAGGGTTTGAGGGAGTCACCATTCCCTGGATTTGGGGCACTAAACCCTTGATATACAACTCAATTCTTTGGTAAGAAAGTGTGGCGATTCTAGGGCACAAATTCGCAAGAGAATTTGAACGAGTAGTGTAAGCTTCAATTTCAGACCCCTCCATCTTTAGATTATACAACTCAGTTTCCAATTTCTGGATCTCGTCCCATGGACAATACTCTTCTTGTAGCAACTCTTTAAACTCGGTCCAAGGCACAACATTAGCTTCTTCAATCCCTAGCATCTGCACCTCAGTCTTCCACCAGGTGAGAGCCGGTCCTTCCAAAGTACCCGTGGCAAATTTCACTTTGCTAGCCTCAGGACAGTTGCACATTTCAAAAGCATATTCCACTTTTTCAATCCAGTGGAGTAGGCTAACAGCTCCT
The DNA here is from genome assembly GCA_039602395.1 of Deinandra increscens subsp. villosa. NCBI lineage: Eukaryota > Viridiplantae > Streptophyta > Magnoliopsida > Asterales > Asteraceae > Deinandra > Deinandra increscens. The sequence goes on from JBCNJP010000027.1 coordinate 108,851,044, forward strand.
TCAGTTCCTTTGAAGTGATTAGGCTTACAGTCCATGAAAGTTTTGAATGTAGCATTACCTGTACATACATTCATACAACCATTCAATCACAGATTACCAATACGTGTGATCACATCAAACAACAAAACACGAATTTTGTGTTACTTTGGGGTGGCCCTGCATTGCCAGCACCTTGGACATGTGCCGCTAAGGCATCAGCCACATGTTCGTTGATCAGTGCAGCCAATTCAGCCGGTGTCATGTTTGGTACATTTCCGTCTGCCATTATCTTCAATTCACAATTATCCAAAATGAGAATAAGATATAACATGAATCACATCAACCATCACATAAGTAATAAATTACTTCACAAGAGTCAATCACATATTAAATAGTAAATCCCATTTCAAATAAAATGCAACTCGTTCACAAATTATCCAACATAAATTAAAATTCAAAATGCATATTCTTGGGAACATCCTCCCGATAAAACAAACAACTAAACAAAACAAAAGTGAAAACAAATAACTCAAGTGCTATCATGATCACTGGATCCATCAGGCATCTCCTCATCCGGTTCATCCTCGGGATCCTCTTCAGGTTCTTCCTCAGGATCCTCCTCAGGTTCTTCCTCGGGATCCTCCATAATGGGTTCTTCAACAGGTTCTTCCGGAGCCGGAGGCGCAACCTCCCTGGCCAACTCAAACTCAGCAACTCGAGTCGTGAGTGCCTCAACCAGCTCTGTGAGAGGATTCACCTGATAATACGTGTCACTCAGTGTCACTTGATGCTCGGCCTGGCGTGCATTAGTCCCTTCCAAGTCTTCCTTAAGGATAGTAACTCTTTGACTGGTGTTGGCCCCATTTTCTTGCAGCTCTGCGACCGTAACAAATAGCTTCCTAATGTACCTGAGCGCGCGGTCAAACATAGAGATCATTGCCGCGACGACTCGTTCAATGGAATATGGCAGTTCGGGTAGAAAGAACCGAGTTGACGACTGCTCTGTTGAAGTAGGTGGCACTTGTTCCCGATGAACCCAACTAGCCACAAGTGACTCATACCAGTTCCAGTTTCCATTATCTCTTCCATGAACGACAATTGGTTTTCCATATACGTGACCCTCAGATGTTATTCTCTGATTACCATGAGTCGAGGTAGTAGGAACTGAAGTAACCCGCATACTGGTGACGGATGGGGATGATGATGATGAGGATGATAGAGAAGCGGATATCCATCCAGCCATGTCTGCATATATACCATATATATACATATATAAGTACAAGTAACACATAGTCAAATAGTCACATACTAGTGTGTGTGTTCGATTGTATGACTAAGGTGTAACTAAGGCTATAGTCGGTCCACTAATGCAAACTTAGTTCACTATAACCAATGGCTCTGATACCAATCTGTCACACCCCCAAAATCCCACGCGTGACGACGCGCCGCAAGGAGCGTGACAAACCAGGATCGAACACATTAGCCATACGAACAGTCTATATGCAATGTAAAAGTAAAACTAAAGTAAATGCGTTTTTAAATGCGGAAGCGTAAACGAAAAAAGTTGTAATAAATGTTCAAGCGCCAAAACATGCGCAAACCAAAAGTTAATGAGTTTGAAAAGTATTAAAGTCTATGATGCATGCATGACAATAATAATCCTTATGTGGTGCATCCTAGCCCGTGGCAGACAATCCAGTTTAGCGACCTGAGAAATAACATGCTAAAGTGTCAATGCAATGGTTGATGAGTTCACAACTTTAATCAGTTCATTAGTTTAACAGTTCGGTAAAATCCAGATAATATATCAATAGTTAGCTAGACTATATTCAAGAAATCAGTGCACGTTTGACTAGATCAACTAGCTATCCAGTTACTGAAGCTCGACAAGTTCAATTGTGCCAGAGCGATTGACCCGGGTGGGGCAGTCAAACCCAGTAGATCTACTAAATAAGTTCCTGCTGATGTCACATTGACAGCAACCATAAAGTGAGGGCTTTATCATAAGTGTGCCACTATCATTCAGGTGATATATATCTAACAATTCAAGTGTTTGCATGTTAATCTCCCCCAACAGGATTAAAATAAGTAAAATGGGGCCGTGAAACTCGCCTTAGGTTCCTCAGCAAAGTTTCCAAATAAAGAGTTAATTCAAGTAGCAAGAACGAGTCTTGTGCAAGCAATCAATCACCTAACGAGCATAAATGTATAAGTGTGTGTTCTATAAACTATAAGTCTAACGTAATCGACAAAAACGAAGGATCGTCCGGAATAAGTCGAGGATGACACATGTGCCAAATCTGAGCGATTATCCAAATAATACAAGAAAATACAATATATATTAATATTATATATTTTCCAAGTTCAGATATTCTAAAATAAATATACAGATAATGTATATATTTTACTAAGCCTTCAAGAAGTGTTAATAATGAGTTTGCGAGGTCAATATATATTTATATATATTAAAGGTTATCATAAAATATATGGTCATTTCAATAAAAATTCAACGGCATAAATTTATGTATTAATCTACTCAATATATCTATAGGAAAATTGGAATTAAATAATCCAAGTTATTGGGTATTGGCGGATAATAATCCGAGTTCCAATATTGGCCTACAATAATCCCAATTATTTGGGTCTTGGAATTCATTGGGCCGCCGTTAATTTTTCACTAACTCCGTTATATATTATTATAATAATAATAATATATAACGGAGTTAGTGAAAAATTAACGACGGCCCAATGAATTCCAAGATCCAAATAATTGGGATTATTGTAGGCCAATATTGGAACTCGGATTATTGTCCGCACAGAAGCGTGAGGAAATATGAAGTATATGACATCAATGGCTATTCATTTCTTACAAAATCTCGAGACGGTAGGGTTTACCAGAACAGCGGGGTTGGTGTAGAGGTAAATGACATGCACATCTCTAACGAGGTCTTAACCTATGGAAAAAAACCTTACTATGGGGTTTTAAAAGAGATATGGCTACTAGATTACCATATTAAAACCATCCCTCTATTTATGTGCGACTGGGTTGAGAATACACAGGGGGTCAAAAAAGATAGTCTTGGTTACACTTTGGTCAACCTTAAAAGACTAGGTCACAAGGAGGACCCGTTCATTTTCATGTCACAAGCACAACAGTTGTTTTACGTCAAAGACCAGCTAGATAAAAAACTGCATATTGTCTTTATGACACCTCCCAGAAATTACAGAGATTATTATGAAGACGATGCCAATGAAGAATTTAGTACGGTAGTTTTTCCTCACAACGGTAATGTATTGCCACCCGTAGATACACGTCACAATGTTTACCATAGAGCTGACTGTACTGGAATGATATTACGAAAAACCACTGATTAATTGATCATCATTGTAATGTTTTTGAATCTTGGCAAACTACAGTATCAACAATATTTGTTTTTTTTTCGTTATGTATTCTGGAATATATATTATGGATCTTAATTTTGAGTCAAGTGTTTCCTTTTTTTTATTGTGCCTGCAGGTCTCCTCTCTTTGACCAAACCAGAGTCAATAAAAGTCAAAAATAAACAAACAAAATCAACTGCTGCTTTAACAAACACAATTACATACATAATCCAAAGGTTATGATTCCATTAATACATTGATCTATAAAATTACAACTGAAAAACTACTAACTTAAAAGGGAGAAGAAGCGGCTGAAGAAAAATCCCTCTTTGCTTTCTCACATGCACTTGCTTCTGATCAACTGAAAATGGTGAAGACGTGGGTGAAGATAAACCGGTTTCATGGGGCCAGAAGGGAGAGAAGCACCTGAAGAATACAAGTCCTGCAAACCTCAACATGTGCCCTTACTGCTGACTGTTATAAAATTACACAATAACTTAAAATCTGCTCTCAGTAAAGCATTTGTATGAACCATTAGAGACTCCTCGTCTCCATGGTTTCAACAATAACTTAAAATCTGCTCGCAGGAGATGCAGAGTGCAATCTTTCCCTGCACAAGAAAAAATTACCAAATCTGAGACGAAAATTTCAATCGAATTTCAGTGGTGAAGATGATAACTTACCGTTTTCCACATACGGATGACGCCAATTCCACATTTTTTGCCGTCGATGATGGACGAAAAACAGAGAGAGAAAGACTGGGAGAAAAGGGTCATGGTGGAGATGATGATGAAAAACGATACAGAGATAGTATATATCGATACTTGAGGGGCGTGGTAGATGGAGATTTGAATGATTACAAGCGCTGTCTGTCACACCCCCAAATAACCACTAACGGAGTTTATACCGTTAAGGGGTGCGGCTAGACCAGGATCCACAACCATTAGTTACAAATACTAAACGAATCAGAGTAAAGTTCAAATAATAATAATAATAATGAAAACAGTTTATCAGTACGCAGCGGAAAACATTATCTTTAGCACTAACCACGTGCTTTACATAAACATTGTTTTAAAATTCCCAAGTTTAGTTTAAACAAAGATAAACATCTTCTCGTGCCATGCCAACCTCCAGCGGATACTCCTTAGCGATCTGCAAAAGTTTAAACCACGCAAGTGTCAACCTAACGGTTGGTGAGTTCACAGTGGGCTTGTCATGCATTGGCCCGGTCTCATAATCATAATTTGTATCAAGGTATACTTACATAGTATTTGTTTGCGGAAAAACAATGCAAAATGTTATGTCTTAGTTTATAAAGGAATTGTCCGTGACCTACGTCATCGGGTATGAACTAGTTTTGTAAAGTTAAAGTGCTCAACCGATATCGCGGGTAGCTAATCCGTTGTTCCATGCACTAAGGAAGTTTGCACCAAAGCTGACTATAATTTATTGTAGTGGCCGTGCCATCTAGTACTGCGGACCTACGTCATCGCGGATTTGCCTCCCCCGTGTCCTCTCGGGATCACGGTCAGATAGGCTGATATTGTACCTCCGTGCACTCCCCGTGCCACGGGGCGGAGTTTGTCAAACTCCAGTAGATCTACCCAACATCCCCTCGCTTTACAATTAATGGTACAATTTAGTTGAGGACTTTTAAGTTTTCGAGGCATCCTTAGAAATCATGTGATATCATGTGGTTTAGACTTTAACCTACGCTAGCCATATTAAAACGGTTTTTGTTTCAGAAATAGTTTGTTAAGTTTCACAAGTGTTTCCCATAAAACACTTCAAGTTCATTCAATGGGTGCCGAGCACTCTGAGTTTTCACGTTCATCAGGGAGGTGCCTCGCACTCTCGAGTTTGTCAGCATTGTTTTACTTTTAGTTGATCGGTGTGACCCAAACGGGTTCACGGTAACTGGGTTAGTGACACTCACCTTGGGTTGCACTGCTACACTTGCTAATATTCCAAGTATGCTTAATGAAGACCTATGAACACGTTTAGGTCTTAAGTATTAGTTTTGTGTCTAATCTTTACTTAACGTCACTATGGCCCATAACATAGCACGTTGAAACTATGACTCGACATACAGACACACGACACCAATGGTTGATCATAAACAAGGGTTCATATATATCAGAAATCAAAGCATGTATCATCATGGCATAATCATGTAAGTCATGGCATAACATTCAAGCAAATTGTACAAGTTTAGATTCTGGTCTCAGTTTCGCTAGCAGTTTCGCTAGTCAGTTTCGTTGTGTGCACGGGCAGCACTTTCGCTAGGCAACACCCGATGACACAGTTTCACTAGGCTAGTTTCGCTCGAAACTGTTGGCACAGTTTCGCTAGCTTAGTTTCGCCCGAAACTCGTTTGAACTTTCGTTCAGGGAATTTCGCTCGGTAGATTCGCTCGAGCTGGTCTGGTTGGTTTACTCAGCGACACTAGAGTTTCGCTGCATAGTGTCGCTGGAAGGAGATATACATAGTTTCGCTGGACAGTTTCGCCCAGAGAACACCACAGTTTCGCTGGTCGCGAAAAACATACGGATCAGCCTAAAAATCAACCTAACAGCTTCCATTTTTACATGCAATTCATTGTTTAGCATACATGGGCATTTACCAACATAAATCAGTAAGCTTTAACACCTTAAACATGCATTTTGTCATCAAATCACCCAAAATACATATAAAACCCTAAAATGGCTAAAATTGCATAAATCTTTATCATGGATGGATTTCACACGTAAAGTTATCAACTTTATGGTAGATCTAGCAATCCTAAGCAACATATCAGAAGATCTAACTATAACACAGAGATCTAGGCATGCTTTATGAAGAAACACATAGAAAAGCATAGAATATGGCATAAAGGAAAGGTTTTGAGACTCACGATTCGATCAGGGAATCGAATGGATGTTGTCTTGGGCTGAGATCTTGGTTTCTCTTGATGGTTTTCGGCTGACCAGATTTCCAGAGAAGAATGTGTGTGTTTGTGGTGTAAATGAGGCAACTAGGAGAACTAGGGTTTATTAAGATTATTTATATCAGGGGCTAGTTTCGCTGGCAGTTTCGCTGGCCAAGCGAAACTGGCTCTTGGTCACAGTTAATTGATTGGTTTAGTTGGCTACCGGGCGACACTACAGTTTCGCCCGGTAGTTTCGCTGGCTGCACAACTCAGGCAATTTTCACATAATCAAGGATTTACAATTCGTCATGCTATTCATAATATTAAATCATGCATTTTGAATCATATTGCACGTAATGACAACCATAATGAATACATAGCACATATGGGCGGGTTCGGTGATCAACCAAAGGACGTGGGCGTATTCGGCCTAGTTAAGTATTAGTTACTAAGTTAACACTTATAACGTAACTAACGGAAATGTCTAACGGAAGTAAACCTTGAAATTCTCGGATGTCACACTGTCGACTGTTGGTATTCTTTTAGCCACCTAAAATTAATATACCGTGACCATTTGTCATAATTTGTCACGCAACCAATGTTTAATACGAGTGGCCATATCACAAGATAATCAAACATGATAAACATATATAACCATCATATATTCAATTATAACTACTAATATCATAACTAAAAATAAACATATAAAACATTGTTCTTAATTTGTTCATAATTAAACTAAACCCTAATTAATAATCCGGATCACTGCAATCTTCGGATATGTATCCTATACTTGCATCGTCATCATCATGATCATCATCATCATCATCATCTTCTTCATCTGCTTCATCTGCTTCTTCATCATCTTCATCATCTTCTTCATCTTCATCTTCTTCATCTTCTTCTTCATCTTCTTCTTCGGGTTCATTGAATTTTGTATCAAGGACACGAAATAATTTCGCTGTCTAAACATGGTAGGCAAAACAATCAGGAATCTTCTGCGCATGGAGTTGCTTCAGGATGTTCTCATCGTTGTGTTTAATCACAGATTTGTGGGACTTGAAGGATCTTCTTCTCCTGTTACTGTAAACCAAAAAAATACGGTTATGCTTCACATAACAGTAATTAAGGGAGCTTTGATTATCGGCCATTTGATACCAGAATTGGTGTAAACGAATTGGTGTAGAGAATTTGAGATCAAGAAAGGGATGGCGGTAAAAAGGAAAATAACAATGATGATGATATATAGGGTAGCAGATTTTAACCCGCTCGAATTAATTGGTACAATTGAAAAAAACGCGTTGTTTTAGAGGGAAACAAGTCCTCTCTTTTTCGCCACGCTTTTAATATTTTACCGTGACCATAAAATAAATTTTTGTCACTCACAACCTACCATTTAGTCACGGTTAATATATGTGGCCATACGTAATAGATTTTTGTCACTCACAAACTACCGTGACCATTAGTCATCTAATATTTAGTCACACAACCTAATAACAGTGGCCATATGTACTAGCTTTTAGCCACATAACTAAGTAAAAAGCGTGGCCATTTTTTAATTTACTAAGTAATAAAATCTACTCTTCCGTCACACAACATTATTTAAGCGTGGCCATACATTCCTTTTTGGTCACACGAATAAAAAATCATAAAAATTCCGGGGCCGTTTGGTGCATTTCGCCACTCTTTTATAAGTGTGACAAATAAGTGCCACATGTTTTTGTAAAACAGTGGCTAAAGCCACTGCACCTGATTGTTGTTGTCACATAAACAAAAAAATACATGGCTAAAAGGGTCCAAAGGCTATATAATTGGCCACGGGTACAAAATATGTGTGGCTAAAACGAGAATTTCTTACCTTTGGCCACGCTTTTTTCAAAACAGTGGCTATGCGTTATCAAAAAAACCGTGGCCAAAGCCACTTTTTGACGTAGTGTTATTATTTTTTTTGTGAACCCACAATTCTATACGAATATATTTATATATATGTTGAAAATATATTTTAATTATGAATAATAAGTTAAACGTGATTAATGAAGTTTAAATGTCTCAAATATAATTCTTACGGGTTTTAGAGATGACAAAGTATGACTTTGGTACAAAATATAGTAACCAAATGCTCAAAACAATGCAAAAATAAATAAAACAGGAGATTTGGAGGTCCTCGGGTTCGAACCCGCGACCTTACAGTCCACGATACAGTGCACAAACCACTCGGCCAGCGCCCTACTTGTGTCTGACACTGGATCGAAATCGTTTTGTGTATAGGCAGCGACTAGAAACAGTTTTAGGAAAAATACAGAAACAAAAAGGGAGAGACCGGGGCTCGAACCCGCGTCTCCTGCGTACCAGACCAACGCCCAAACCACCTGTGCCAGCTTGGCGTCTGGTTTAAACCCGGTTCCCAATTCTTATAACCCGTACCCGCCGAGAGTCTTCATCTTCCCCATAAACCCTAATGTCGCCGGAGTTATTTTCCGGCAACCGGAAAACCGCGAAAATGTAAAATAACTCGGAAAAACATGCGAATCTCCAAGGAGATCATTTACCTCAAAGTGAAAATGCGAGAAGACGAGTTTTAGTCACCGAAACCGAGCCCGAAAGTTCCGACGATCACTCCGCGGGTTGCTCCGATTCGAAAATTGAAAGCTCCTGTTCGATCAGCGTCGAGAGGCAATTCCAGTGGATGCAAAATGGGAGTAGATGGTGCAGCGATTGGCCGGAATTTTGTAAATTTCAGTGGCGTTTTGGTGGATTTTCCTCGCGACGGCAGGGAGAGAACGAGAGAGGTTGTGAGAGTTTTGTGGGTGTCCCTCAATGATATGACAATGATATTTAGGTCGGTTGGAATGACACAAAGTGAAACTGTCGAAACCTTGATGGCCGGAATTTATTATTGGAGTAATGATAGTCGCGAAACAGTCTCTGGACTGATTTAGTTTTCGTAAATGACATTTAAATTAACTATGACCGAATGGCAGAATGAGTCCCTCCTCTAATTACAATGTAGGAGATGAGTTTGATTAATTACAGAAAATTAACCCCCACAAGGTTTTGTAAAAGAAAAGAGGTTTAGCAAATGGCAAAAAGGGTCCCTCAAAGTTTATAAAATGCTAAGCAAGGCTAACGGGATTTACGGAGAACGTTTTTAACGAAGAATATACGCGGAAAAATATATATTTCATATGATGTTTATAGGAAAAATAAATTTTCCTTTTGCTAAAATAAATCATAGAATATAACTCCAGAATTAAATATCTTAAATCACATAAAATTATAACCTTGGTTTTTAAATCACATATCTCTATGATTAATAACTTGTAATTAGAATCCTTAAATTACATAAAATCATAAATGTAATTAAATCATGTTATATATATATATATATATATATATATATATATATATATATATATATAATTTTCACTTAAAATCATAGAGTATAATTGTCACATAAAATGACGCAACATTCACATGAAATCATAACGTATGATTTACATAAAATCATAGAACAAGAATATCAAACGTTAAACTTAAGTGAATGCTCGTTTAGTGATTACTACACAAAACCCTAACTGCTAAAGTCAACGCAGATAAGCACATAAATGTTCACACAACATTTAATACGTTTTACGTTCAAATAATGTCAGAAAATGACCTGAAAAGTCGGATTGTCACAATAACTATTATTATAGAAGAACTCGATCAAGGGCAAAAATGAACTCCAACTCCCACCATAATCGATGACACATGCCCGAAGCATGTCCTCAAGAGTCTGAATGGTGCGCTCGGATTGACCATCAGTTTGAGGATGGTAGGCAGTGCCGAAATCTAGCTATGTCCCTAAAGAATCATGGAGGGACTGCTAGATATGCGACATAAAACGACTATCGCGATCAGAGATAATACTCAAAGGAGGGCCATGGCGACACACAATCTCCTTAAGGAAGATTTGAGCCAATATCGGGGCTCTATCGGTCTCCATAAACGGGAGGAAATGAGCAGATTTGGTTAAACAATCAACGATAACCCATATAGTATCACATCCCTTAGAAGTTCGCGGAAGTTTTGTAATGAAGTCCATTGCGATGTTCTCCCACTTCCACATGGGACTCAAAGGCTGCTCAAGTAGACCGGCAGGTCGCTGGTGCTCGGCCTTGACTTTGGAACAAGTAAGAACTTCGCCACTCAAAGTGCTATGTCCTTCTTCATGTCGGGCCACCAATAGAACTTATGTAGATCAAGATACATCTTATCAGATCCAGGATGAATGGAATAACGAGACTTATGCGCCTCGTTCATGATGATCGCTCGAATATCGTCTCGATCGGGAATCCAGAGACAATCTAAGAAGTAAAGAAGATCATCAGACTTGGTCTCAAATTGAAGCTCAACACCACAAGATAATTCATTATGCAAATGGCCCTTCATCAACAGCTGCGTGCTGAGCTGCCAGAATTCGAGCTTTGAGATGGGTCATATGATAGGAACTCTGGAAAAGAACCAGCTTAAGATGCTCTTTTCGACTTAAGGCATCGGCCACGACATTCGCCTTCCCAAGGTGATAACGAATCTCGCAGTCGTAGTCATTTAAGAGCTCGATCTATCGACGTTGGCGCATGTTGAGATCCCTCTGATTGAAGATATGTTGGAGGCTTTTGTGGTCGGTATCAACCACACACTCGGTACCGTAGAGGTCATGCCTCCAAATTTTTAGAGCAAACACGACCGCACTAAGCTCGAGATCATGCGTCTTGTAATTATTTTCGTGCTTTTTAAGCTGCCTTGATCCGTATGCGATTACTTTTCCCCGTTGCATGAGGACACAACCAAGGCCTTGATGAGATGCGTCGCAATACACCACAAAATCACCCGTCCCATCAGGAAGTGTGAGAATAGGAGCCTCACACAACATTTTCTTAAGTGTCCGAAAAGCGTTATCCTGAGTAGGACAAAACTCTATTTTACTTACGTACTCTATTTTTCGGTTAAATTCACTTTTTCTTCATTTTGCACATCCAACTGTGGATGACTCACGAAATGGTAGTTCAAACAAGCCACCATCCTTAATGCCCGATGATTTCAATACGTGGAAGCTAAGTATGATAGGGTATCTTCACCATTCTGATTATCGAATGTGGAAATCTGTCATCTATGGCCCTACTATCCCCAAAGCAAAATCTGCTACTACACTAAGTGTAGACATAATAAAAGCTGTTGTTGATTATTCTGATGAAGACTACAAGTTTGTTGAGGGAGATCATAAAGCTCCATGGGAATATACAGGCAACACTTCCAAATTCTATACACGTAGGTTTAAAAAATTGCAATACTACTTTTGATTTATAGAAAGCATTAAACGAAATGTACGAAGGAACTGATGAAGTAAAAGAAAATAAGAAAGATGTTCTAAACAAAGATTCGAGAACTTCTCTCACAAAAATGGTGAGAATATGAACGCTTAGTATCTCCGCTTTGTTCAACTTCTTGATGAACTACAGGGAAATGAAGTGAATATGGAAAATGGCAATGTGATTAGAAAGTTCCTGAGACCACTTCCTAATGTTTGGACAGTATTCACTGTAAGCGTCAAGTACAACAAGGATCTAAAGACTTTAAAGGTGAGCGAGCTTCATGGGATGCTAAGTACACATGAAATGGAAATAAATGAGAAGTCAGGTATTCTGAACAAACCTACAAATTTGACACTTCCAACCTCCACTGCACTTATCACCACTCATGAAGACATAAGTTATTTTAGTGACCAAGCTCTTGTGATCACTTATTCAACATCACCATGAGGTAATGAAATCATGCCTCTTTTCTATAATAATTTTGCTCATATTGCAGAGAACAGTCATGGTGGGCTCACTAGATATTATCTAGAATGCTTTAGTGCTGATGACCTAGATGAGATGGACATCAACACACAGCTGACAATGATCTCCTTATCCGCACAAAGTTTCTACAAGAGAACTGGCAGAAAGTTCACGTGAAAATGTTAGATTAAGTTGAATAAACCTTATATCAAATCGTCATGAAAAATAAATATTGTTTTCTCAAAATAAATATTGTCCATCAAGAAAATAGTTAATTTCATAAAAATAAATAAATAAATATTTTGTTTTGGACTAAGTTTTAACCCTTAGGAGGATCGATCTTCTCGTACGTTATCAGTCGGTCATGTCACCAACTAGTCACGTATCCGATCATGTCCGATATGTCACTTTGAATTATACACATGGACTTATTATTTATCCATTTATTTATTGCCGGTGTTATGCTATCACATTCAATCGTCAAGGTGATCTCCGGGTTTGATATCACGCCGCTAGCTCAGTTTACTTCTCGTTTACTCCACCGTCAGGTGAGTATCATAGCCCTTTTTCTTTTAAGTTTTGGGGTGCAACATGTACCATATCCAAATCATGTTCTTGAACTTTATTTTCCAAAACCGCATGCGAGTAATGTGTTAGATCTATGTGCCTATTATACGTGAACTTGATTGATCATTGCTATGCCTTGCGTGTGGCGCCTTGTGATTGAAAGCCTAAATGCCGAGGGCTTGGGTTACGTCGACCCCCATGTGCTATGTTTCATTCCTTTGTTTACTATGCTTGTGTTCATAGTTTAACATATAATCGCATGTTGTATTATTTATCATGTACGTATTTAAACCTATGATTACTCACCAACTCTTGTAGTTGATTGTATTTTCTATATGTTGCAGGTGGTGTATTTGATCTTATTATCGACGCCGTAGGATTATGCATGGGACTTAGCAGACCTTTTAAATAAAACTAGAACTTTTATGAGATGTATGTGTTGGTCCAGAATCAACAACTGTTCATGATATTATCTAATCTAGACGTGCGGAAACCGTTTAGATTAGTGATACAAGAAAGAGATGAGAAGAAAACTAAGAATACGATGAATATATACGATAAAAACCTGAACTTGCACACAAGATGAACTTTTCGGGTACAACTCGTAATCGTAAACTGATCTCTCTCTAGTTTACGATCGTAATCTCCTTGAGGCTCCCCTAGAATCGTAAACTAGCCACTTGAATCAGCCACCTACAATGGTGAACTCATGGGGTTTATATAGCCACCCCATGAGTTTACAATTGGACCCTTAAACCCTAATGGTAAACCCAATCTTAAACCCCAAGCCCAATAGTAAACCCAAACAAACTAGTCTACTAAACTAAATAAACCCTCTAAGCCTAGCCCAAACTATTTAATATTACAAGCCTCATAATCTAGCCTCAACAATCTTCCCCTAGGCTTGTGATATTAAATGTCTTTGATCTTTGAAAATCTACTTCTTGACTGGCTTGCATAAATGTTGATGAAGATTCTTTCCGCACAAATCTTCAAAGGGTTTCATGACGGGCACTTGGGACTTCCTCTTGATCAGCATCAGCTTGAACTTCTTGAAATGAACAAGCAATGAAATGGAGGACTCTCATTGACTTGCTTTTCTTGAATGAATTGGTTCTTGCTGAATCCTCGGTAACTGTCTTGAATCTCCAAAAATTAGAGGGTAAAAATGAACTTGAAACCCCTAACTTTGGAGAACTTGATTGTTGATCTTGGATCTTCATGATCTCTAACTGCTCTCTGCATCATTTTCTTCATCAAGGATCGATTTGAAATCTTCAGCTTCCCCTAAACATGTGAACATCTTCTTTGAAGTTCTTTTGAAGCTTTTGAAAACTTGTAAAGACACCAACAACTTCCCCTGAACAGTTGCTTTTCAGATGGAAGTCTTGTCTGGTTGGTTCTTTAACTTGAGCAGTAGCAACACCTTTCTATCATCAACCTGTCTGACACACATTTGAAAAAATATACTCCACCAGACACTTGATGACCGGTCTTTGGGTTAGAAGGTAATTATCATCTATTCAGTTGATTCAAATTAACATTATTTTAATCAAAAACCCTAATATAGATTACGGGTTTTCTATAAAACTTCCCCTGAACCCAAGACCTCTAAAGACTTCCCCTTAGCTGATAACTTCCCCTCAGCTAAGTACTTCCCCTGAGATAATACATATTATCTTCGAGTTCCCTTCAGATACTATGTATTATGGAAGTCTTTTCATTAGATAATAAGTATCATCCTCGAGTTCCCTTCGGATAATACTTATTATCCCCTCTCCTTCCCCTAAAAATTTGTCAAGATCTGCAGGGGGCATACTGTCATGCATCAAAACCCATGAAAACACATTTTGACTTCTCAAATTAACCTGGCCAAGACGTAAACACAACCAAAAAGAACTTAAAGACACACACACGAAAGATAAAAATAAACAAATACTTACCAATATCAAACATGAGAAAGTTTACAAGGGATCAAACCATGTGAATCTGACTGAGGAACCCTTTTCAGCTTTGGTTACTTGACTAGTCCAGGTGATTGCTAGTATGTTTGTCCGCTTTAAACTCATACCCGTTTAAACCCAACCAATGCATCATGCTTAATAGATTAATAATTACTAGCATGTTTAATCGTCCCCACACCCAATTGTACATAGCAAAACCTACCCAATCTAAGTGTTTATTGAGGATTCACAAATCCCCAACTTGAGGAACCATGCAACACCGTTATGACTACTGCTTATTTCATTAATCATCAGTCGGTGATCAGGTCGGCCACATAAGCACGCAAAGAAGACCAAACTGAATGATTATTTTTCATTTTCTTTTCTTTTTCTATTCTTTTTCATTTCTTTTTCTTTTCTTTTTCATTTCTTTTTCATTTTTTTATGTGGTATAGTCATAACAGTAGAAACATGACGTGTGAGAGAGTGAATACTAGGTATAATTATCACTCTCAATCCGTTTTTGCTGGGACTCAGTTTTTTTAAACCATGTAAACCGAGATGAGAAACTAAACATATATATATTTTAAGTTCATTACACTTACATTGGTGGTCATAAGATTAGGTCGAGCCTACCGAGCATATCACCGTGGAGCTTGCTTTTCACTTCCGCTTTACACGTGTCAGTCATCTCCAATCCTGACATATTTAACTTCCCCTACCTTTCTCGGAAACAAACACAAACAAACTATTAAAAATTGAAAAGCACACTATTTTTGAGGGGTCAACTTTTTCTTCATCTTTACATTTCTTCCCCTTGCTTTCTGATTTTTAATGTCACAACTTTTGTGAACATCATTCATTTCATTCATTTTTTTTAAACACGAACACACACAAACAGAACAAATAAAGACACACACACATCAAGCCAAGCTAATCTTCAAAGTATGAATTTGAAAATTTTGAGAAATGGGTTTCATGACATGCACAATAAATTGCATTAGAAGTCAAACACTTCAATAATCAAGCACCAAGTGAAAATTTTAGGAAATTTGGTTTGACACAAGATACCCTTTACCGCTTCATCAAACAAACAACCAAGTTAAGAACAGTACCTTTCATGCTGAATTTACCTTTTACCTCTCAAGGAAACATATCCTCCATAAAAAAAATGCTTGTCATGACATGAAGATACGTCTCCTAAAATGTGCCTGGAACAATCACTTATCAACAAACAAATTAATAATAAAAATGTTAGTGATAATCCTCCTTGACTATTCCTGCACAGAGTGACAGATTAGTTAGCCATTGGTACCCAGGCCATTGTTTTTCTGGGTACACCTGAGGAATCAATAAAAGATACTTCTTGTAAGAACACCCCCTTTGAGAAATCAGGAAGTTGGGACGGAGCTGCCTTGATTTTTGGTTTCCATGTTCCAGGTGAGTCAAAATTTGTTTTAGTCACTTTTGGAGTTGTGACTTTAGGTATTTCAACCTTCTTCGTTTTAGATTCATTTTTCAATACAGTTTTTGTTTTAGTCACCTTTGGAGTTGTGACTTTAGGTTTTTCAACCTTCTTCATTTTAGAATCATTTTTCAAAACAGTTTTAGTTACCTTGGGAGAGGTAACTATGGGTTTTTCATACTTTGGTTGTTTTGAAAACGGTTTCTTCACCTGTTTGTGGAAATTTTGGTAACTTGGAAAGCTGTTGTTTTTATTTAAAGATTTTCTTTCAGCTTTGGCAGCGCCCCAATGTTGATCAGAGGGTTTAATCTTAGGAGTAACAGTCTTCATTTCCTTAGGTTTCTGCACCATCATCGGCTTAGACTTCACAGACTCCAGAGATGAAACCCTTTGAGTTTTCGGATAATAGGGTTTATAGGGGTGATAAAGACAGTTTCTAGCAATACGACCAGCGATGCCACAATTAAAGCAAGTCTGCTTCTTTAGATAGAAGTCAGACGTATACCCATTTCTCTTTGGTGGCTGATATGGAGCCGGTCTTCCTTGTGTCTGCTTCTTTGCTTTAACTGCAGCTTCAGATTTGACTTTCTGCTGGTTTGTCGAAGCCTGTGTTGATTCTGTCTTTACTGTCTTCGTGCTTCCTTGATTCTTTGACGTAGAAGCACCATTCTTGCAATTACAAGGGCAACTGCATGATCCTATTGAAGAAATGGGAGACACAACTACTCCCTTGAGTTTTTCATTCTTCACTCCAGTCGTTGGTTTCATACTCGGATGCTTGATGGTGATCTTTGGCCTTTCAACTTCAGATTTACTTATTACTCCATTAGTTTTTCCCTTGAACTTGGAGGAGAAGGATGGTAAGTCATATCCAACATCTGGTTCTTGGTCAAACATTGATCCAGATGTCATAAAGATCTTCCCCTCAGGCCGTGTCGTCAAGATCACCTTTTCCCTTTTGACTTCATCAATTACTTTGAAGTATGGGGTTTCAATTTTAGGGTATGGTTCCAACTCTATCCCAGCATCATCAGACTTAGATTTATGACATCTGTCATATTTCTGGCACTCAGCATCATTGTCTGATATATCCTCTACTCTCCCTTCACCATAAGTCATGTTTGCCTCGTTGTCTATTTCCTCTTGAGTCAATGGTGTAGTTCCAATCAAGACACTATCAATAGGAGGAGCAACTTCTTAATAATCAAACTTGGTTCGTTCAACTTGATCCTCACTAAGTAGTATTCCTATAATGTCTCTGGGAACTGGTGGAGGAATGATGATGTTCATTTCCAAAGATTTATCAGTTTTCTCTGACCCAAACCCAGATGTGTCTTTCCCAATTTGGCCGGTCACAACAGCACGTGACAATTCCTTCCCTGCATCGAGCATTCGCTGATTTCTTTCCTGATTGCAATCATACTTGACCTGCAGCTCATCATATTTTTGCTGCAGTTCAGTTAATTTCTGTGTCAGCTCAGATATCTCAATCCTAGCTTGATCATATAAAATAGTCTTCTCCGTTGCTAGCTTTTGATATTTCTCAATGTCTAATTTTTAAGCTTTCACCTTCTCTTCACTCTTATCCCATCTACCCTTAAACGAACTTCTAGAGCATTGCATGTCAAACAGTTCTATCTCATTATTTTTCCAAAGTTATCTAAGGCCAGGAATTAAACGAGCACAAATAGGATTGGGGCATATCTTAGTTTTGTCAACTTCATCTGCGAAAGCATCCTTGTCCTCAACCATATTCTTTTCTTCAACCACTGAACTCATTTTCTTTCTTTAGATATGCAGCCTTTGAAATTTTTGAAAAATCGGCAAAAACGGCAAAAGTACTATTCAAAGAATAGTGTCAAAAACTTAAAACGCGAAAACGGAGGCCTTCAGAGTGGAATTTGGGGGTCCAAACGAGCTCCCTTGGACGTTAGTGTGGGGTAATTTTGGGGCTCGTTCTCACGGACGTCGTGTAAAAATTTGAGCTTCTAACTCCAAACGAGTCAAAAGTTACGTCCGTTTCCGTGAAAGTGTGAAATAGTGACTTTTTGCCGTAAACCAACCATATTTCCGATCGTAATCCCTGTTTACGATCGTAATCACTTGTTTACGATCGTAATCACCTGTGGATCGTAAACTCTTGATTCCGATAAAACCCAGTCGTAAACTCGATTCCGATAAAACCCAGTCGTAAACTCGATTCCGATACAACCCAGTCGTAAACTCGATTCCGATACAAGCAAATCGTAAACACGTTTCCGGCAGGTTAAAATCGTAAACGTTGATTCCGGTTGAAAAAGTCGTAAACGCGATCCCGGTCAGAAAAAATCATAAACAACCAAAGCACGCGTCTTGAAGTCGTAAACTCGATTTTCCTGATCGTAAACAGTCAAAAATACTTTCTTGAAGTCGTAAACTCTGAATTCTCGAAGAACACCTATCGTAAACACCGAAATCCACCCAGAAACTGATCGTAAACACCAAGAACAGCAAGAACAGCGATCGTAAACACGACGAATAGCCCAGAAACAGCAGCAAACTCGATCGTAAACCTGAAAAACTCAAGAAAAACTCACAAAAACTGTTAGATCTTCTTGAATCAATAACGTGAGAACAACGAAACACTCGTTTCTTGGCTCTGATACCAATTGTTGGTCTAGAATCAACAACCGTTCACGATATTATCTAATCTAGATGTGCGGAAACCGTTTACATTAGTGATACAAGAAAGAGATGAGAAGAAAACTAACAATACGATGAACTTGCACACAAGATGAACTTGTCGGGTACAACTCGTAATCGTAAACTGATCTCTCTCTAGTTTACGATCGTAATCTCCTTGAGGTTCCCCTAGAATCATAAACTAGCCACTTGAATCAACCACCTACAATGGTGAACTCATGGGGTTTATATAGCCACCCTATGAGTTTACAATTGGGCCCTTAAACCCTAATGGTAAACCCAATCTTAAACCCCAAGCCCAATAGTAAACCCAAATAAACTAGTCTACTAAACTAAATAAACCCTCTAAGCCTAGCCCAAACTATTTAATATTACAAGCCTCATAATCTAGCCTCAACAGTATGAACTCGATGTTTCGTGGTGCTATTCCTTCTTCATGTCGGGCCACCAATAGAGCTTACGTAGATCAAGATACATCTTATCAGATCCAGGATGAATGGAATAACGAGACTTATGCGCCTCGTTCATGATGATCGCTCGAAGATCATCTCGATCGGGAATCCAGAGATGATCTAAGCAGTAAAGAGGACCATCAGACTTGGTCTCAAATTGAAGCTCAACACCACAAGATAATTCATTATGCAAATTTCCCTCATCAACAGCTGCGCGCTGAGCTGCCAGAATACGAGCTTTGAGATGGGTCATATGATGGGAACTCTGGAAAAGAACCAGCTTAAGATGCTCTTTTCGACTTAAGGCATCGGCCACGACATTCGCCTTCCCAAGGTGATAACAAAACTCGCAGTCGTAGTCATTTAAGAGCTCGATCTATCGACGTTGGCGCATGTTGAGATCCCTCTGATTGAAGATATGTTGGAGGCTTTTGTGGTCGGTATAAACCACACACTCGGTACCATAGAGGTAATGCCTCCAAATTTTTAGAGCAAACACAACCGCACTAAGCTCGAGATCATGCGTCGTGTAATTATTTTCGTGCTTCTTAAGCTGCCTTGATCCGTATGCGATTACTTTTCCCCGTTGTATGAGGACACAACCAAGGCCTTGATGAGATGCGTCGCAATACACCACAAAATCATCCGTCCCATCAGGAAGTGTGAGAATAGGAGCCTCACACAACATTTTCTTAAGTGTCTGAAAAATCGTTTTCCTGAGTAGGACCCCACTCGAATGGTTGGCTTTTCTGAGTCAAAGCAGTAAGAGGCACGATTATGGGAGAGAAATTAGCAATGAAGCGCCGATAATAGCCCGCTAATCCAAGAAACGAGCGGACTTCAATTGGTGATGTAGGGGTGCACTAGCTCTTAACGGCCTCGATCTTAGCAGGATCGACATGAATACCCTTATCGTTTATGATATGGCTAAAAAATTGAACCTCATTTAGCCAAATTTCACATTTAGAGAATTTGGCTTACCACCGTTCTTTCTTCAGAAGTTCCAACATAAGACGTAGGTGAGTTCCATGTTCTTCCTTTGACTTTGAATAGATCAGAATGTCATCGATGAATACAATCACGAATTTATCAAGATAAGGTTTGCAAACAGGATTCATCAAGTCCATGAATATAGCAGGAGCATTTATCAAACCGAAGGGCGTCATGGTGAACTCAAAATGGCCGTAACGGGTGCGGAAGGCGGTTTTATGAACATCCTCCTCCTCGACCCGAAGCTGATGATAGCCGGAACGAATAGTGATCTTTGAAAAACAAGAAGCACCCTGAAGTTGGTCGAATAGATAATCAATACGAGGCAAAGCATAACGATTCTTGATCGTGAGTTTATTAAGCTCACGATAATCGATGCACATGCGAAGAGAGCCATCCTTTTTTTTAACAAACAGAATAGGCGCTCCCCAAGGAGATGAACTCGGACGGATGAACCCTTTATCAGAAAGCTCTTGGAGTTTTTTAGCCAACTCTTGCATTTCTGAGGGTGCGAGGCGATAAGGCGATTTCGCAACTGGAGTGGCACCTAGAATGAGATCAATACGGAAGTCCACTTGGCGAATGGGAGGAAGACCCGCTATATCATCGGGAAACACATCAGGAAAGTTTCGCACGACCGAGATGTCTTCAATCCCCCTTTCTTTATCTCGAACCTCCATAATATGTGCCAGGAATGCCGGATAATCCTTGCGTAATTTTTAGATAACAATCCATACCAATGATGACATCAAAGCTCCCGAGAGGCATAGGAATGAGATCGATAGAGAAAATATGACCCTTAAAGTCCAACTTGCAGTCGTGTATCACAGAATCGAGGTCAACCGGTTTACCGTCCGCAATTTCCACAGATAATGGAGAATCAAGCATAATACGAGGAGAAACAAGCAAAGGCTCAAACTCTAATGATACAAAGCTACGGTCCGCACCAGAATCAAACAATATAGATGCATAACGATTATTGATAAGAAACGTACCATTGACCACTTCCTGGTTCGCCTGAGCCTGATTAGCATTGACCAACCATGTTAGTGTTAATGGTAATAAATGATGGAGATCAATAAGATAGAAGAAATAAATCAAACTCGAACCTGATTTGCATTGATGTTGAAGGCACGAGCAGGGGCTCCACGGGCAGCATTAGCAGCAGGCTGATTCACCACAGCGAGGGCGGGGCATGCATTGCAAAGGTGGGTAGTGGACCCACAATTGTAGCAAGCCCTAACTTTAACTTGAACATTTGGAGCGTGGGCTATCAAAGGTTGGGCCGGGTATTGGGCCATGGGCTGGTTCCTCAAAGGTTGGGCTTGACCAGCTCGGCGACAGTTGTTGGCATTATGACCAAGCAGCCCACAAGTAGTGCATTGCCGGCAAGGGAGATGGTTCGGGTGGTGGCGGTTGCACCTAGAAGACAATGGATGAGGCCCAGTATATTGCTTCTTTGGAGGAGGTCCATTTGGAGCCCACTGGGCCACAGGAACAACAGGAATAGGAGCTGCAACAGGTGCTGCAGGGGTAGCAGGTAGCGCAAAGTCTCTTCCTTTACGCTTCTTTTTGTTAACTTTACCAGCAGAAGACTCAGATTTGAATTCTTTCTCGACCACGGGCTCGGTCTTTTCAGCGCCCGAGTCCTTCTTTGAACTCCTCCTTTTCAGATTACCCGCCTAGACATGATTATCGGTCAGACGTGAGCGAGACGAACGACACTGTCGAATGTCACAGGATTGCTGGCCCAAATAGAGTCCTGAATCTGCTCAGGTTACCCACCAGCATAAGCTCCAATAGCTCGGATCTCAAGAGTGACGATCTCAGGCACCAAGATTTTTAGTTCATAGAAGCGGTCAGTGTATTCCTGATTTTCCCAACTGTATTATTTCAATGCCCGAAATTCATCCTCAAGTTTCGTTAGTTCACTGCGAGGATAGTATTTTTCCCTCATGATATCTTTGAGTTTTTCCCAAGATAAAGCTAGGGCTTCATCGGACCCACGGATCCTTCTCTCTGTTCCACCAAGTAAGGGCTTTTTCAATCAGGGTGTTGGTGGCGCGAGTGACCTTGAGCTCATCAGGACAGTCCCCTCAAACCATTGAAGTAACCCAATAGGATCATTGGTGCCCTTGAATTTAGGAGGGTTACATGAGTTAAAGTGCTTGAAGGTACAAGTTGAAACAACAGCAGCATTGGCAGGATTAGCATTCAGACCCTGCTGGATTTGGACGACAATGTTTAGGAGGACCTCAACCATTTGTTTCATGATAACCGAGGCCATTTTTTGGCCGCGATCGCCCTTACGGCGCCCTTTGAAATGAATCGACATTCTGAGAAGAAAAGAAACAAGGATTAATGATTAGATAATGATGTGATCGATAAACAAATTTAGAGTTCATGATGTTTTGAACATCAATAAATGTGTATACATATGTGTATGTGTGTGTCTTAGTGAATCATGTGACTCGGATCAATATAGTTTCGAAAATCATTTTAAACATAACCGTGCGAAATCACAAAATCGAGTAATTGAGATAAATCATATCGGAGTGGTTCTCACCTCCCGGTTGAGAGGCTACAACCAAGACTAATCAGTTTTGGGCCCTAGTGGTAAAACATGCTTTGGCCTAATAGGTTTCAACGCTCTCGTCGGGGCGTCCCAGGTGAGCATCCGAGCCCAGCGGTTGATTGGGTTTATGCGCAATGCTTTTCTAGACAGAGACCCTGACTACCAGCGCATCCACCCTTCCAGTTACTACATGGTCACCACCAAAACCCTAATTATGACGAGAGTTGAAAATCGAGAAAACACATTTTTCCTGAATGGTACGTAAGGCACCATTTTCTAAGGAAGAGGCTCGGAAGCCTTAGTGATTTGTGTATGTATATGTGTGACCAACGAGACTCGAAGCATTGATTGAAAATAGGCACAATTAAGAGCATAAAATGGACATATAATTTTAACTAAGCATGCAAGGCATGAGGTTCTCATGCAGGACGCCTAAGGCAATAGTCTAGGTCAACCGTTTCTGATAACCTAGATCCCTATAGCCGTGTCTCTGATACCAATCTGTAACACCCCAACCAACGACGGAATTTACGTCGGGGCGCTAAGATTGTCCAGATACTCACAACACTATTAAAGTTGTTATATTTAATCATGCCAATTTTCATAGAACAACCAACAAAGTCAAACATAAACATGCCACGAAACATTAAGTTCATACATCTCATAAAAGTTCTAGTTTTATTTAAAATGTCTGCTAAGTCCCATGCATAATCTTAAGGCGTCGATAATAAGATCAAACAACACCACCTATAACATGTAGAAAATACGATCAGCTACAAGAGTTGGTGAGTAATCATAGGTTTAAATACGTACATGATAAATAAGACAACATGCGATTATATGTTAAACCATGAACACAAGCATAGTAAACAAGGAATGAAACATAGCACATGGGGGTCGACGTAACCCAAGCCCTCGGTATTTAGGCTTTCAATCAGAAGGCGTCACACGTGAGGCAGGCAAAGTAGGTTTCCAGACCATCAGATCCATTATTGTAACCCCGGATCAAATGAGTTAATGAGAATACGTCTATGAACATGAACATGAACATGAGCAACACACACAACACAATCCATAGCAATGATCAATCAAGTTCACGTATACTAGGCACATAGATCTAACACATTACTCACATGTGGTTTTGGAAAATAAAGTTCAAGAACATGATTTGGATATGGTACATGTTGCACCCCAAAACATAAAAGAAAAGGGCTATGATACTCACCTGACAGTGGAGTAAACGAAAAGTAAACTGAGCTAGCGGCGTGATATCAAACCCGGAGAACACCTTGACGATCGAACGTGATAGCATAACACCGGCAATAAATAAATGGATAAATAATAAGTGCATGTGTATAATTCAAAGTGACATAACAGACATGATCGGATACGCGACTAGTTGGTGACGAGTGATAACGTGCGAGAAGATCGATCCTCCTAAGGGTTAAAACTTAGTCCAAAACAAAATATTTATTTATTTATTTTTATGAAATTAACTATTTTCTTGACGGACAATATTTATTTTGACAAAACAATATTTATTTTTCATGACGATTTGATATAAGGTTTATTCAACTTAATCTAACATTTTCACGAGTTCTAGAGTATTTTTTAAGGGCGCAACATGATTATTCTAAACCCTAAATATTAAGGTAACAATTATTATAATGAAAATTCTAGATTAAAACATAGTTAGGGTCATAACCTAGATCTAGTCAAAATATTCATAAAAGGTCCTATTTTGCATAAAAGAAAACTAGATCTAGCCATAGATCTACTTAAAACCAAGATGAACCCTTAGATCTAGGTGAAACATGTTATGTGGAGGTAGAAACAAAGTTTTAGGTTCATAACCTTAAGATCTACCATGATCTAGAAGGCACAAACAAGAAAGATAGTTGTTTTAGGTCATAAAAATATTATTTTCCTAAACAAACCCCTAGATCTAAAGATGGAATGGAGATTTAAACTAGATATATAGCCAAGTTCATGTTTTTCATACTTTTAACCAAAACCTAAATAAGAATAACAAAGAGATCTAAGATCCAAGACAATCCATGAAGAAAATTTGAGAAAAAAGTAAGCTTTTTGTCGTAAAAACATGTTTTTAGGTTAGGGATCTTAGATCTATCTTTGTATGATGATTTATCATGAAGAACTCACATAAAAGATATCATCATTAATCCGCCATAAACAAGGGCTGAGTGAATCAACCAAGATCTAGCAAGAAAACTACAAAAAGTTAATAAAAATTGTTGAGAAATTAATAACACAAGAAATGCTTTTTGGGTCGGTTTTGTCATTTTTGTCATTATTGAGCAAATCACCAACGTTTTGCGATCCAATCAAGTGTGTGATGACCCATAATATATTTTGTGATTATAAGACTCATAAACATGACAAAATTGATATCCAAGACTCAAAAACATGATCTCCCGGTTAAAATCGAAATCGCGCAGGATTTACCGAACTTCCACCGATTGCGCTCTAGACGTGTTCGCGAAAAATCCATAATAGAGGCAAATCGAACCGTCAATCAACCAATAAACATAATAATGGAACCAATAACATAAAATAAGATATAAAACACTATAGAAAACATAACTCTGATTAGTTTCTCGATCACGGGTCCAAATACATGAAATCGGGTCGGATCTGACAAATCAGAAGACCGGAAATGTTACATTCTAGGTGCTTGTTTGAGACCATACAAAGCTTTGATCACCTTGCACGCCCTGTTTGAATGGTGAGGGTCTTCAAATCTAGGAGGTTCATTAATATACACTTCTTGTTCTAGCAGGCCATACAGGAAGGCACTTTTGACGTCCATCTAATATACTTGAAAATCTTTGAAGGCAACATAGGCTAGAAAAATTATGATTGCTTCTAATCTAGCCATAGGTGCAAACACTTCATCATAATCTATGCCCTCTTCCTGTACATAGAAATGCACAACAAGCCTTGCTTTGTTCTTAATTACAATGCCCTTGTCATCTTTCTTGTTTCTGAACACCCACTTAGTGCCAATTGGTTCTGCTCCATCAGGCAGGTCTACCAATTCCCAAACTTTCTGCTTATTGATTTGAAATAACTCCTCATGCATTTCCTCTACCCAGCTGTTATCTTTCAAGGCATCAACTAATTTTTTGGGTACTTCTTGAGACAAAAAATGCAGCATGCAAACAGATGTTTACATCAGCAGATTTACTTCTTGTCAACACTGGTGCTGACACATCTCTAATAACATTTTCTAATGGATGATTCTTGTTGATTCTTCTGTATAGAAGCATAGGGAATTCGTGGCTCTTTCATTTGAGGGTATATTGAGCCGAGGAAGTATGTGATCAAGCTCAGCATCACCAATGTGTGACACATGATCTGAAACTTCAACTGTTTCATGATAACTGGTTTCGGAATTGTGGGTCAGATGCTCAAAATTAAGCTCATTTAATGTAGCATCATTTGAATTTTCAGGTTCATTTGACCCTGAATCAGTGTTCTCGAGAGTTTCTTAAATTGAGTTTTCCGGTTGAACTTGAACCGGAGAAATAGGTTCCGCTTGGACTTCAACCAGAACTGTTTCAGTGTCAATTTGAACTATTTCAGACAGTTTCTTTCCATTTCCTGGTAAGATAGGTTTGATGGTAATCGAAGAGAAGAAGATTGGCTTCTTGTTGGTTCCAGCATGGTTGCTCTTCCAATGTTCATCAGCTGACCTGAAAGATTTTGTTCCTACACTAAAGAACTCACAGGCTTCTCAACAGTTATATTGAAAGCAGTAGTTAGTGCATCAATATCAAATAACCAAGTGGCCTGAGACTCAAAATTATTGGAAGATTTTTCATAAAAAGACACATTTATTGTTTCTTCAACAATTTTGGTTCTCTTGTTGTATACTCTGTATGCCTTAGACACACCATAATATTCAACAAAATATCCGTCATCTGCCTTTTCTGCAAATTTGGGCAATAGCTCATTGGTTATCAATATTGTAACAGGATATCCAAATGGATTAAAGAAGTAAATGTCGGGCTTCCTTTTTCTCCAAAGCTCATAGGGTGTCTTGTTCTTACCTTTGACAATCAAGATCCTGTTTTGGACATAAGAGGCAGTGTTCACTGCTTCTGCCCAAAATATCACAGGGAGTTTAGAGTCTGCTAGCATTGACCTAGCAACTTCAATTAATGTCCTAGTCCTCCTTTCAGCAACACAATTCTGTTGTGGAGTTCTAGGAGCACTAAATTGTCTAACAAGTCCCTTTTCTTCACAAAAATGAATTCAAAACATGATTTTTAAATTCAGTGTCATTATCACATCTGATTGTTTTTACTTTAAGATTGGATTGATTTTCTAAATTGATCAGAAGAGTTTTCAACAATTTAGCAGTTTCATCTTTTGTTTTAAGAAAGAAAACCCAAGTATACCCTAGAAAAATCATCAATTATAACAAAACAGTATGACCTTTTCCCTAAAATCATCACTCTAGTTGGACCAAAAAGATCCATGTGCAGCAGCTCTAGAGGTTGTGAAATAGAAGATTCAACTTTTGGCTTAAAAGAGGTTCTGGGTTGCTTGCCCTTGAGACAAGGTACACAGTGTTTAGAACATGTAAACTGCTTGTTCGGAAGACCCTTAAACAAGCCAAGATTAAAAATTCGGTTCATGTTCTTGTAATTTACATGCCTAACCTCCTATACCACAAATCAGACTCATCACTTGAGGCTTTGGATATGAAACATGCAGTGCCATATGAGGGTGCCGCAACTGATATATCCAAGATGTATAGTCCATTTTTCCTAGGTACTTTAAGCATGATTAGCTCATCAGGAATTTTAACACCAGGTTTGAGAACTATGGCCTCTCTCTCTCATTAAACATTAAATTTAAATTTTTGTCACACATCTGTGAGACAGTGAGAAGATTAAAATTTAATGTACCAACAAAATTGACTCTCAAAGCTTACCAGTCTATTACTCACGTCTCCAAGCCAAGATTAACAATTCGATTCATGTTCTTGTAATTCTCCAACTTCTAAACAATTATGGGATGCTATTAAAGAAAGATGCGAGGATAAAGATCAATACAAGAACACTCGAAAGAAAGTTTTGAAGAAAGAGTTTGATAATTTCGGGCTTTGTGAGAATTGGATGATCACAGATTTGATTGCACGGGTTTCACATTTAATCAATGAACTTGACATTGTAGGTGTTAAGAAAGAAAATGATGAATTAAAGGAGAAATTTCCGGAAGATCTACCCGAAAAGTGGGAGAATTTTTTGATGATGTTGTCTAATGATCCAAACTACTCAAGCTGGATATTCAATCAGCTGATAAGAAAAATACAAGCTCGGGAAATAAAATTACTTCTGAAAAAGTCAACAATTCCATCTTTTCAGAATCCTGAAGTATATTTTGGAGAAAATTCTACTACTGTTCATGATAAAACAAAGTCATATTCTATTTCAAGCAGTAATCCACCGTTCTTTTGAGTTGATCATTCGTGTCACTAGCTTCTTGAGAAATAAACTCAATCTTATTGAACATAATCCTTGAGTAATTTTCTTTTTTTTCCGCCAAAATATAACCACAAATCTTCGAACTCAGTAGATGTAAAAACTCACTCAAAGCATTAAAATGAATGGAAAGGTTATTTTGGTGTGAATGTAAAAGAGCTCTACAAATGAATTGAGTTTTCTGATTTGTGCGACATTGTTTATACACGAACTTAAAAAAAATAGGATCAAGAATTAAGTGGATATTGCTGGTAGCATGCGAATGAAAGAAATGCAAGGATCTGGTGTATCATGAATGAACTAGATTAGCGATAAGAATGAAAATAGCTGATGTCATGTTGTACTCAGGATAGAGAAACTCCAATTCGCAATTCATATGAACGTATGAACATACTAGAACTTACAATCAATCTAATCTCTTTAATAAGAAATTTGAGAATTGTTAAGAGTTACGGGAGCTAATACCAGCCAAAACGTTCTTCTCGACGAGATCTATACTTTTACTTGCCTAGCGGCCAGTACCCTCCGGTTTGATCCTCAAAATCCGCTTGGAAGACCACCGTTTTTGAGTTCGAAGTTTTTATGTTCGATTTTTAACTTCAAGATGAGTGATTTTCAAGCGTTTTCAGCTATGCAAACCTCGATGCAAGCCATGATGAACTATGATAATGAAATCGGAACAACTCAAAAAGTTCCTAAATTACTTCGATTGGAAGATTATCATAACTAGAAGAAAATATTTGAATCATGCATATACTCACAAGATGTTGATTGTTGGATTCCGATTGAAAAACAATATGCGTATCCATTGATTGCTAATACTTTACCAAAATCGATAAGTGATTTTGAGCCCGAAGAAAAGAAGGTATTTGCAAGAAATAAGAAAACTTATAGTTTTCTCACGATGGCATTACCCAAAGATTTGATGCATCAGTTTAAGAATTTTCCAACATCAAAACAATTATGATATGCTATTAAAGAAAGTTGCGAAGGTAATGATAAATAGAAGAACACTCGAAAGAAAGTTTTGAGGAAAGAGTTTGATAATTTCACGCTTTGTGAGAATGAGAAGATCACAGATTTGATTGCACGGTTTTCACATTTAATCAATGAACTTGACATTGTAGGTGTTAAGAAAGTAAATGATGAATTAAAGGAGAAATTTCTGGAAGCTCTACCTAAAAAGTGGGAGAATATTATGATGATGTTGTCTTATGATCAAAACTACTCAAGTTGGACATTCACTCAGCTGATAAGCAAATTACAAGCTCGGGAAATGGAATTACTTGTGAAAAAGTCAGCAATTCCATCTGTTCAGAATCCTGAAGTATATTTTGTAGAAAATTCTGCTACTGTTCATTCTAAAAAAAAGTCACATTCTATTTCAAGCAGTAATCCACCATTCTTTTGAGTTGATCAATCTTGCAAAATAGATCTCCAACGTGTCACAAGCTTTTTGAGAAATAAACTCGATCTTATTGAACACAATCCTTGAGTCATTTTCTTTTTTTTTCCGCCAAAATATAAACACAAATCTTTGAACTCAATAGATGTAAAAACTCATTTAAAGCATTAGAATGAACGGAAAGGCTATTTTGGTGTGAATGTAAAAGAGCTCTACGAATGAATTGAGTTTTCTGATTTGTGAGATATTGTTTATACAAGAACTTAAAAAAAGTAGGATCACGAATTAAGTTGATATTGCTGGTAGCATGCGAATGAAAGAAATGCAAGAATCTGGTGTATCAAGAATGAACTAGATTAGGGTTAAGAATGAAAAATGCTGATGTCACGTTGTACTAAGGAAAGAGAAACTCCAATTCGCAATTCATATAAACGTATGAACAAACTAGAACTTTCAATCAATCTAATCTCTATGATAAGAAATCTGAGAACCGTTAAGAGTTACGGGAGGTAATACCAGCTAAAACGTTCGTCTCGACGAGATCTATACTGTAACTGGCCTAGCGGCCAGTACCCTCCGGTTTGATCCTCAAAATCCGCTTGGAAAACCATCGTTTTTGAGTTGGAAGTTTTAATGTTCGATTTTTAACTTCAAGATGAGTGATTTTCAAGCGTTTTCAACTATGCAAACCTCGATGCAAGGCATGATGAACTATGATAATGAAATCGGAACAACTCAGAAAGTTCCTAAATTACTTAGATTGGAAGATTATCATAACTAGAAGAAAAGATTTGAATCATACATATACTCACAAGATGTTGATTGTTGGATTCCGATTGAAAAACAATATGCGTATCCGTTAATTGCTAATACTTTACCAAAATCGATAAGTGATTTTGAGCCTGAAGAAAAGAAGGTATTTGCAAGAGAAAATAAAACTTATAGTTTTCTCACGATGGCATTACCCAAAGATTTGATGCACAGTTTAAGAATTTTCCAACTTCAAAACAATTATGATATGCTATTAAAGAAAGTTGCGAAGGTAATGATAAATACAAGAACACTCGAAAGAAAGTTTTGAGGAAAGAGTATGATAATTTCACGCTTTGTGAGAATGAGAAGATCACAGATTTGATTGCACGGTTTTCACATTTAATCAATGAACTTGACATTGTAGGTGTTAAAAAAGTAAATGATGAATTAAAGGAGAAATTTCTGGAAGCTCTACCTAAAAAGTGGGAGAATATTATGATGATGTTGTCTTATGATCAAAACTACTCAAGTTGGACATTCACTCAGCTGAGAAGCAAATTACAAGCTCGGGAAATGGAATTACTTGTGAAAAAGTCAGCAATTCCATCTGTTCAGAATCCTGAAGTATATTTTTGAGAAAATTCTGCTACTGTTCATTCTAAAAAAAGTCACATTCTATTTCAAGCAGTAATCCACTGTTCTTGTGAGTTGATCAATCTTGCAAAATAGATCTCCAACGTGTCACAAGCTTCTTGAGAAATAAACTCGATCTTATTGAACACAATCCTTGAGTCATTTTCTTTTCTTTTTTGCCAAAATATAAACACAAATCTTCGAAATCAATAGATGTAAAAACTCACTTAAAGCATTAGAATGAATGGAAAGGTTATTTTGGTGTGAATGTAAAAGAGCTCTACGAATGAATTGAGTTTTCTGATTTGTGAAATATTGTTTAAACACGAACTTAAAAAACATAGGATCACGAATTAAGTGGATATTGCTGGTAGCATGCGAATGAAAGAAATGCAAGAATCTGGTGTATCAAGAATGAACTAGATTAGGGTTAAGAATGAAAAATGCTGATGTCACGTTGTACTAAGGAAAGAGAAACTCCAATTCGCAATTCATATGAACGTATGAACAAACTAGAACTTTCAATCAATCTAATCTCTATGATAAGAAATTTGAGAACCGTTAAGAGTTACAGGAGCTAATACCAGCCAAAAAGTTCGTCTCGACGAGATCTATACTTTTACTGGCCTAGCGGCTAGTACCCTCCGGTTTAATCCCCAAAATCCGCTTGGAAAACCACCGTTTTTGAGTTTGAAGTTTTAATGTTCAATTTCTAACTTCAAGATGTGTGATTTTCAAGCGTTTTCAGCTATGCAAACCTCGATGCAAGCCATGATGAACTATGATAATTAATCGGAACAACTCAGAAAGTTCCTAAATTACTTCGATTGGAAGATTATCATAACTAGAAGAAAAGATTTGAATCATACATATACTCACAAGATGTTGATTGTTGGATTCCGATTGAAAAACAATATGCGTATCCGTTGATTGCTAATACTTTACCAAAATCGATAAGTGATTTTGAGACTGAAGAAAAGAAGTTATTTGCAAGAGAAAAGAAAACTTATAGTTTTCTCACGATGGCATTACCCAAAGATTTGATGCATCAGTTTAAGAATTTTCCAACTTCAAAACAATTTTGATATGCTATTAAAGAAAGTTGCGAAGGTAATGATAAATACAAGAACACTCGAAAGAAAGTTTTGAGGAAAGAGTTTGATAATTTTACGCTTTGTGAGAATGAGAAGATCACAGATTTGATTGCACGGTTTTCACATTTAATCAATGAACTTGACATTGTAGGTGTTAAGAAAGTAAATGATGAATTAAAGGAGAAATTTCTAGAAGCTCTACCTAAAAAGTGGGAGAATATTATGATGATGTTGTCTTATGATCAAAACTACTCAAGTTGGACATTCACTCAGCTGATAAGCAAATTACAAGCTCGGGAAATGGAATTACTTGTGAAAAAGTCAGCAATTCCATCTGTTCAGAATCCTGAAGTATATTTTGGAGAAAATTCTGCTACTGTTCATTCTAAAAAAAGTCACATTCTATTTGAAGCAGTAATCCACCGTTCTTGTGAATTGATCAATCTTGCAAAATAGATCTCCAACGTGTCACAAGCTTCTTGAGAAATAAACTCGATCTTATTGAACACAATCCTTGAGTCATTTTCTTTTTTTTCGCCAAAATATAAACACAAATCTTCGAAATCAATAGATGTAAAAACTCACTTAAAGCATTAGAATGAATGGAAAGGTTATTTTGGTGTGAATGTAAAAGAGCTCTACGAATGAATTGAGTTTTCTGATTTGTGAGATATTGTTTAAACACGAACTTAAAAAAATAGGATCACGAATTAAGTGGATATTGCTGGTAGCATACGAATGAAAGAAATGCAAGAATCTGGTGTATCAAGAATGAACTAGATTAGGGTTAAGAATGAAAAATGCTGATGTCACCTTGTACTGAGGAAAGAGAAACTCCAATTCTCAATTCATATGAACGTATGAACAAACTAGAACTTTCAATCAATCTAATCTCTATGATAAGAAATTTGAGAACCGTTAAGAGTTATGGGAGCTAATACCAGCCAAAACGTTCGTCTCGACGAGATCTATACTTTTACTGGCTTAACAGCCAGTTCCCTCCGATTTGACCCCCAAAATCCGCTTGGAAGACCTCCGTTTTTTACTTTGAAGTTTTGACGTTCGATTTTTAACTTCAAGATGAGTGATTTTCAAGCGTTTTCAACTATGCAAACCTCGATGCAAGCCATGATGAACTATGATAATGAAATCGGAACAACTCAGAAAGTTCTTAAATTACTTCGATTGGAAGATTATCATAACTAGAAGAAAAGAATTGAATCATACATATACTCACAATATGTTGATTGTTGGATTCCGATTGAAAAACAATATGCGTATCCGTTGATTGCTAATAATTTACCAAAATCGATAAGTGATTTTGAGCCTGAAGAAAAGAAGGTATTTGCAAGAGAAAAGAAAACTTATAGTTTTCTCAGGATGGCATTACCCAAAGATTTGATGCATCAGTTTAAGAATTTTCCAACTTCAAAACAATTATGATATGCTATTAAAGAAAGTTGCGAAGGTAATGATAAATACAAGAACACTCGAAAGAAAGTTTTGAGGAAAGAGTTTGATAATTTCACGCTTTGTGAGAATGAGAAGATCACAGATTTGATTGCACGGTTTTCACATTTAATCAATGAACTTGACATTGTAGGTGTTAAGAAAGTAAATGATGAATTAAAGGAGAAATTTCTGGAAGCTCTACATAAAAAGTGGGAGAATATTATGATGATGTTGTCTTATGATCAAAACTACTCAAGTTGGACATTCACTTAGCTTATAAGCAAATTACAAGTTCGGGAAATGGAATTACTTGTGAAAAAGTCAGCAATTCCATCTGTTCAGAATCCTGAAGTATATTTTGGAGAAAATTCTGCTACTGTTCATTCTACAAAAAGTCACATTCTATTTCAAGCAGTAATCCACCTTTCTTTTGAGTTGATCAATCTTGCAAAATAGATCTCCAACATGTCACAAGCTTCTTGAGAAATAAACTCGATCTTATTGAACACAATCCTTGAGTCATTCTCTTTTTTTTTCGCCAAAATATAAACACAAATCTTTGAACTCAATAGATGTAAAAACTCAATAGATGAAAAAGTCACATTCTATTTCAAGCAGTAATCCACCGTTAACAGCATTTCTTGTTGGAAAGTCTAAGAATACTGGTTATTTTTCGGGTCTCAGTTTTACTATTCCTGATAAGTCATCAAGCAAATCTACTTCTAATCAAACAACGGAAGATCTAGCTGCTTTGTTATCTTCTTTCATATCATCTTCGTCTGGATCCATATTTAGTCAAACTGGTAATTCTAGTTTGATTCCGGAGGATCTTAAACAGATGGATGATGATTAGCTGCATAAATTAGATCTGGAATGGCAGTTTGCTATGGTAGTGGAGAGAGGAAGGAGATTCATGATGAAACATGGCCAGACATCTATTTTTCAGGGAGGAAAACTTGGTCTGGATAAGTCGAAGCTTAAATGTTTCAAATGTTCCAAGTTTGGACATTTTGCTCGAGATTGCAATCAATTTTCTTCTAAACTAAGTACTTCGGATAATCATGACCATAATAAAGATGCAAAAGCACTGGTGTTCGAGGAAGGATATGATTGGGCTAAGGATTTTCCAGATGAATCTGCATTTTTAGTTCGTTCTCCAGAAAATTATGCATTGATGGCTACTATGCAATATGAATGAAGTGAATCTGAATCTCAAACAAGTGCATCTGAAACAAGTGATTCTGAAGGTAATAGTTATGAGTCAACTTGTGAATTTTGTGCTCAAAAGGATAGCAATATTTAAGAATTCATTTCTGAAAAGGAAGGGTTGATTGTTGAACATGAGAAGAAAGAAGCAGAGATAGAAGGTTACAAAAGAAAGTGTGAGGTTTCTGATGAGATTTTCAAAGCTAATGCAATGTTGGAACAAGAAAAGAAGGTGTTGATAGAAGAGGTTTTAGAGCTAAAAGCAAGATTGGATGAGATGGTTAGTGTTAATAAAGAACAAACCTTGAAGTTACAAAATGAAAATGTTGAGTTAGTTACAAAGGTTGAAAAGTGGGAGTTTGAAGCAAAGGATGCTATTGGAGATTTTGATGCCTTGTATAAGAAATCTAAAGCAAGAGTGGAATCACTTCTGATTACCAATTTTGAACTTCAGAAAGCTTATGATGAACTCCTGGTTTCGAACAATGATTATAAAGTTTTCTAATCAAAATTACAAGATAAAGTCACTGATCTGACAAAAGAAAACAAGTTGTTAACAAGAAATGTAGAGATTTATCAAGGAAAGGTGGAAAAAGTTACACAGGAAATGTTTGATGCTTATGATAAAGTGAGAAGAGAAAAGTCTTTGTCTAACAGAGTTTCAGAACAACTGATAGAATCAAAAAACGCTTTGGGTGAAGCGCAGAAAACGATATCAGATTTAAATGTTCAAATTCTGGATTTGAATCGTCAGCTAAATAATTTGAAGAATTCACACTCTTTTACCAGTTATTTGTACAACGACGAGGATTTTAAAAGAGTGTTTGGCAGAGAAGAATTTAATCAATTACCACCCCAATTGGTTCAAACAGATCCTCTGGCTGATGTTAAATCTTCTGACACAATTGGTGATTATTTTGAATTTGTTCCTACGAAATATGAGAAGAAGAAATCCACGGTTCTGAACAAGAAAGTGGAAACGAAGGAAAGTCTACTTGATAAATCGTCATCAAAGTTTGTTTCTGGTGGGTTTATTTCTGATGAAGGAGTCATTTATGCTAATAAGGTAATTGAGAAAAATGAGGGTTTGTTGAGTGAAGCACAAACTGTTGCTAAGTTGGTTGAAGCAAACAAGTTGAAGGATATCAAAGCTGTATTTTTTCAAATGGCTAATGATGGTGTTTCTGGTTCTCAAGCTGAATCGTCCAAATCTGGTTCCAAACGTTCTGGGTTGGGATACAAGAATCAGAAATCTGAGAAGCAGAATAAGAAGAATATGCCCAACAAAGCTCCAAAAGAAAAAGAAAGACACAAGCTTGGAACAAATTTATCATTTGGCTCAAGTGTTCATGTCTACAATGGAAAAAGGTTTTGGAGGTAAGATTAAGAAGAAGACTTTGTCTGAAAGTTCTTCTCGAGATGCTCAAAAGGTTAAAGGTTTTTCATCCTCTGGATCTAATTCCACACCTCGAAGTCCTATATCGAAATGGGTACATTCTAACCGATTTCAAAATTTTTATGATATGTCTGATGGTTCTGAGTTCATTGATAGATTTCCTTCAGTTCAGGACAAATCCCAATCTCAACGATCCTATCGTTTGTGCTATCAATATCGCCAAAAGGGACACATGGCACGGGATTGTCCTGAAACTGTAAAAAGTTCATTTTCAAACAAATCTACCACAATTATTGATGAACCAGGCAGGATTTTTACTGAGTCTATACCTTCCAAGCCAAAATCTAAATCAAAACAAATTTTTTAATTTGATTCAAGTGTTGGTGATTCACCACGTGATGATGAATCAGTTAAAAATGAAAAAGCAAAAATGCAGTGGCGACCTAAAGTGGTCAGCAAGGATGCACCTGATTTTGAGGAAGACACTGGTCGACCAGAGCTGTGTGCTTCGGGTCATTTGAGTACTAATTCTTTAAAACAAGTGTGCAGGTTCTTCAAGAAGACCTGTTGGTGATTGTGAAGTTTAAAGCTTCAAGTAGTTACTGATAGTGGAGTCTCCTGTTTAACTTAAATTGAATGCTCCATATTTCAAAATGAAAGTTTTTCTGAAAGCTAAAAACTGCTGAGGTATCAGTATCGATTGGTCAATTTTCTTTCTTTTACATTTCGTATGTAGTTTAGGGGGAGAAAATTGAAAAATAAAAAATAGTGT
Source organism: Deinandra increscens subsp. villosa (assembly GCA_039602395.1). Lineage (NCBI taxonomy): Eukaryota > Viridiplantae > Streptophyta > Magnoliopsida > Asterales > Asteraceae > Deinandra > Deinandra increscens. The sequence goes on from JBCNJP010000027.1 coordinate 108,888,029, forward strand.
CTTTGTGTTTTGTTAAAATGAAAATCCAAAAATAGAGTTTTCATTTTAAGGGGAAGAAAAAGGAATAATACAAAAACATTGAAAAACAGAAAAATACAAAAATGTTGAAAAAAATGAGAAATTGTATCCGACATATTTAGGAAATGATGGTACATTGGCTTACGTGTATGCCTCATGGATAAAATAGTTGAAAAAACCATAAGATCATTGCTCGATGTGCTTGGTAGGCTCGGCATTAAATCAGAAAGTATTCAGATGTGATAAACACATTAAAATTATAATGCTTGACCAAGTGGACAACATTCTTGATGCGTGTCCACAAGACCGACCTGATTGTTGTTCGTTTGACGTTCTGCTTTATTTTCTTTGGTGTTTCATATAACTCGTCGTACTTTCTCTGAGTGTACGAAAGTACCGACCTGATTGTTGTTGGGTTATACAGTTTCAACTTGTTTTATTTTCTTTTGTTGTTAAATCCGAGGTCTTATCTGCGTATCAAAAGATCAACCTTAAGGTAGAAAATTTAACATTCTTATTTCTTTTTGCGTGGAACACAGTTGACTATATCATAAATACAATCATTATATGATTAAATCATAAACGAAATCGCAAAGTGTGATAAGCAAATGCATATCTGAGTATGTCTGATAGTGTAGGGTACACTGGTCAAAGTAAATCTAATCAATACAATAACATATCCAGATGTTATGAGCATGATTGTGCCTGAGTTTAAGATGGACAAATTATACCAGCAATCGGAATGACTTGTGTGCTGAAGTAATTGAACTTGAAGTGTAGTTCAGCATGTCATGATTAATATGATCCCAAGTTGTGATCTTTATCACAAAAGACAAAAATAGTGTATGATTCTGTATTGCGTTTATGTTTCGTGTCTGAAAATTCCAAAAAGATTTTAGGTGTGTTTTAGCATAAACTTAGAAAAATAAAAAAGATTTAGGTGTGTTTTGATATAAAGTTTCAAAAAGCCTAAAAGATTTTGTTACTTATTTGTTTTCGACCGATCGATACAAGATACAAAATTATAATTTCAAAGCTATATCTTGGATTCTCGAAGAGAAGTTTTGCGCCAAGATTAAATTAAATTTCAAAAGAAAAAGAAAGCTGTGTTTCTCTCTTCTGAAATTGCAGGTACTGTGTGACAAGACTCAAGCATGGTGAAAGGGGGAGTATGTAATATCTTTCACAAATGGATCTTGAAGTTCAAAGATTGTTCAAGATTGATCCAGCCATGCAAGCTCTATTTCTGACAAAAATTCAAGTTGAGGATCGGACGTAACGTTGCTGAAGATTGAAGACTGAAGTTTTGTTAGATAGATAGATACATAGATACACTACATGTTTAGGGGGACTTTGTTAGAGCATATTCATATGCTATGCTGTGTCTCGTGTATTGTATCTAGACTAGAGCGTCTTTGTGAGTCATATAGTCAACATACCAAGATGGTCGTACCATATGGTCCGCCGTACCATTTATTGTGTATCCGCTTAAAAAGTTGTGCCTTCCGGGTAATTTAATGAAAAGTAACTTTGACTTGTTGACCTGGAAGTTCAAGCGGAACCCATTATCTCCTTTAATTTTATAAAAAAAAAACTAAATTTCTTCCGTTTGAACTTCAAGCGGAAAATTTTTCCGCTTGGGAGATTTGTTTTCAAAAACTTTTTCCACGTAAGTTACAAAACATTTTTCCAGTTAAAGTTCACCCGGAGATTTTCAAAAGTTCATTTCTCACAGGTTGAACCGAAACTTGAAGCGGAAAACCAAAACACATGATTTTGAAAGTTTGTGTTAATTTTTCATAGTTTGACGGCGGAATTTTTCACAGGTTCTATATAACACCCCAACCGACGGCGGAATTTACGTCAGGCCGCTAAGATTGTCAAGATGATCACAACACTATTAAAGTTGTTATATTTAATCATGCCAATTTTCATAAAACATCCAAAAAAGTCAAACATAAATATGCCACGAAACATCGAGTTCATACATCTCATAAAAGTTCTAGTTTTATTTAAAAGTCCTGCTAAGTCCCATGCATAATCCTAAGGTGTCGATAACAAGATCAAATAGCACCACCTGCAACATGTAGAAAATACGATCAACTACAAGAGTTGGTGAGTAATCATAGGTTTAAATACGTACATGATAAATAATTCAACATGCGATTATATGTTAAACCATGAACACAAGCATAGTAAACAAGGAATGAAACATAGCACATGGGGGTCGACGTAACCCAAGCCCTCGGTATTTAGGCTTTCAATCACAAGGCGTCACACGTGAGGCAGGCAAAGTAGGTTTCCAGACCATCGGATCCATTATTGTAACCCCGGATCAAATGAGTTAATGGGAATACGTCTATGAACATGAACATGAACATGAGCAACACACACAACACAATCCATAGCAATGATCAATCAAGTTCACGTATACTAGGCACATAGATCTAACACATTACTCACATGTGGTTTTGGAAAATAAAGTTCAAGAACATGATTTGGATATGGCACATGTTGCACCCCAAAACTTAAAAGAAAAGGGCTATGATACTCACCTAACAGTGGAGTAAACGAGAAGTAAACTGAGCTAGCGGCGTGATAACAAAACCCGAAGATCACCTTGACGATCGAACGTGATAGCATAACACCGGCAATAAATAAATAGATAAATAATAAGTCCATGTGTATAATTCAAAGTGACATAACGGACATGATCGAATACACGACTAGTTGGTGACATGACGGAGTGATAACGTACGAGAAGATCGATCCTCCTAAGGGTTAAAACTTAGTCCAAAACAAAATATTTATTTATTTATTTTTATGAAATTAACTATTTTCTAGACGGACAATATTTATTTTGACAAAACAATATTTATTTTTCATGACGATTTGATATAAGGTTTATTCAACTTAATCTAACATTTTCACGAGTTCTAGAGTATTTTTCTAAGGGCCCAACACGATTATTCTAAACCCTAAATATTAAGGTAGCAATTATTATAATGAAAATTCTAGATTAAAACATAGTTAGGGTCATAACCTAGATCTAGTCAAAATATTCATAAAAAGGCCTATTTTGCATAAAAGAAAACTAGATCTAGCCATAGATCTACTTAAAACCAAGATGAACCCTTAGATCTAGGTGAAACATGTTATGTGGAGGTAAAAACAAAGTTTTAGGTTCACAACCTTAAGATCTACCATGATCTAGAAGGCACAAACAAGAAAGATAGTTGTTTTAGGTCATAAAAATACTATTTTTCCCAAACAAACCCCTAGATCTAAAGATGGAATGGAGATTTAAACTAGATCTATAGCCAAGATCATGTTTTTCATACTTTTAACCAAAACCTAAATAAGATTAACAAAGAGAACTAAGATCCAAGACAATCCATGAAGAAAAGTTAAGAAAAAAGTAAGCTTATTGTCGTAAAAACATGTTTTTAGGTTAGGGATCTTAGATCTATCTTGTATAATGATTTATCATGAAGAACACACATAAAAGATGTCATCTTTAATCAGCCATAAACAAGGGCTAAGTGAATCAACCAAGATCTAGCAAGAAAACAACAAAAAGTTTATAAAAATTGTTGAGAAATTAATAAAAATCCAATCTTTTTGTGTATAAACACTAGATCTATGATCTAAGATCTAGATCTTGGTTTAAAAAGTGATAAAGGCATGATCTTGATAAGAAAAGAAGAGGTTAGAAGCGGTAGTGGAGAAAACGTACCAAAAACCCGAAAACCGACACTTTTCTCTACTAGATTTCACCAAAAAATGAGCCTCAAAGCCTCCAAGATCTTTCTCTAGTGCCTCTCCAGCCGATTTAGGGTTTTAGAAGTGATTAGGAGGTGAAATATGGAGGCTAGAATGAGATAAGTTGCTAAAACAGTCGAGTTTTAGGGAAAAACCGCGTTTTCCTCGTCAGATGTCGGTGGGCGGTACGCGAGGCCCAGAAATGGGTTTCTTCGCGTACCTCCGCGCCCCACTGGGGTGCCACGCGCCGTTTTCGCTCTAATTTCTTCGTTCTAACTCCGATTTGACCCCCGTGTTTCCTATATTCCTCATTTTAAGCCCCCTATCATACTAACCACATTTAATCCTCTCAAAATAATATAAAATATGTCTCATATTTATTAACGGTTGATAAAATAACACCAGAAATGCATTTTGGGTCGGTTTTGTAGTTTTTGTCACTATTGAGCAAATCACCAACGTTTTGCGATCCAATCAAATGTGTGATGACCCATAATATATTTTGTGATTATAAGACTCATAAACATTATAAAATTGATATCCAAGACTCCAAAACATGATCTTCCGGTTAAAATCGAAATCACGCGGGATTTACCGAACTTCCGCCGATTGCGCTCAAGACCTTGAATTCCCACAAATCCTTGCTTGTATTTTATTGTGTGCTTAACTAGTATCACACCCAAGTGTCATACATGATTAGATTGATCAAATTCCCGGTTAGGACGTATCTGGGGACGTGTTCGCGTAAAATCCATAATAGAGGCAAATCGAACCATCAATCAACTAATAAACATAATAATGGAATCAATAACATAAAATAAGATATAAAACACTATAAAAAACATAACTCTCATTAGTTTATCGATCACGGGTCCGAATACATGAAATCGGGTCAGATCTGACAAATCGGACGACCCGAAATGTTACAGTCTCCCCTACTTTAGGGAATTTCGTCCCGAAATTAGAAATAACACCTAAGAACAAACTAAGCGAACAGTTGCAGATATTTAGCTTTCATCTGATCCTCACGCTCCCAAGTGAACTCCGGTCCACGCTTGGACTCCTAACGAACCTTAAAAATCGGAATTCGGTTACGCTTGAGTTTCTTGACTTCTCGGTCCATGATCATAACGGGTCTCTCAACAAAATGCAAAGACTCGTCAATCCGGATATCCTCAAGTGGAACCTGCAGATTCTCATCAGCCAAACATTTGCGAAGGTTCGAAACATGTAATGTGGGGTGGACATTTTCCAGCTCAGGAGGAAGATCAAGCACATAGGCCATCTTACCGACCATCTCAAGAGTTTTGAATGGGGCGAAAAAACGAGGTGCTAGTTTCCCCTTTTTACCAAATCTGAAGACGCCTTTCCATGGAGATACCTTTAGGAGGACAAGATCGCCTTTTTCAAACTCAAGGGGTCTACGTCGTTTATCAGCATAACTCTTCTGACGACTTCTAGCAGCAAGAAGATGATCACGAATCTGGGAGATTTTATCAGTCGTTTTCTGAATCAACTCAGGACCAGTGATTTGAGATTCACCGACCTCGGACCAACAAATAGGAGAATGACATATGCGACCATAAAGAGCCTCGAATGGAGCCATTCCGATGCTTGAATGATAACTATTATTATAGGAGAACTCGATCAAGGGCAAAAATGAACTCCAACTCCCACCATAATCGATGACACATGCCCGAAGCATGTCCTCAAGAGTCTGAATGGTGCGCTCGGATTGACCATCAGTCTGAGGATGGTAGGCAGTGCTGTAATCTAGCTGTGTCCCTAAAGAATCATGGATGGAATGCCAGAAATGCGACAAAAAACGACTATCGCGATCATAGATAATACTCAAAGGAGTGCCATGGCGACACACAATCTCCTTAAGGAAGATTTGAGCCAATATCGGGGCTCCATCGGTCTCCATGAACGGGAGGAAATGAGCAGATTTGGTTAAACGATCAACGATAACCCATATAGTATCACATCCCTTAGAAGTTCGCGGAAGTTTTGTAATGAAGTCCATTGCGATGTTCTCCCACTTCCACACGGGACTCAAAGTCTGTTCAAGTAGACCGGCAGGTCGCTGGTGCTCGACCTTGACTTTGGAACAAGTAAGCACTTCGCCACTCAAAGCGCTATGTCATTCTTCATGCCGGGCCACCAATAGAGCTTACGTAGATCAAGATACATCTTATCAGATCCAGGATGAATGGAATAACAAGACTTATGCGCCTCGTTCATGATGATCGCCCGAAGATCGTGAAAGTGAGTGAGCGTATGGATCTTCTACTTAGTCGTGATTGAAAATGCGTGAGCATATGGATTGTCTACTCGATCTAGCTAATCGGACATCGAAACGTAATTAACAGATTGTTTTATTGATCAAACGAGAACAATTACAATCAGTAAACACTTAGAATCAGACACAGAGAATACACACTTAGAAACACACACTTAAGAGATCTCACACGCTCAGAACTAGTAAACACAAAGACCAAACAACTATATATATACGACTGGCCGAACTCCCTCCGAACCCCAGGTTCGGCCGGTCCGAACTTCAGGTTCGGACCTAGTTCGGCCAACCCTATATTGGCTTGAACTTGGTCTTCATTTGATACTTCACACGACGCACATTTCATGTATCAACAAACTCCCCCTCGTCGTGTGCAGTATCCTCCTCTAATTTCTTCAACATCATCAAAACTGTATCTTCAATCAAGCTCCCCCTCAAGTTAAGATCTCGTTCGTCCAATGAAATGAATCTTCGAACAAACTCCTCCTCAACTCGATCGTAGCTCAATCTTGAATACTTGATGACATTCTGTAAATCTCTGGTCTTTATCAACAGCTTCAGAAGACTTGAAATTGATGATATCTTGCACTACAGCATCCTGCATCAAACTTAAATAATCTTGGCGCAAAACGTCTCTTTGAGACTCCAAGATATGATTTTGGAAAAATGATTTGTATCACATGTTGATCAGATCGAAAATAAAGCAGAAACAAAATCTTTTTGGCTTTTTGAAAATTTATATTAAAACACACCAAAAATCTTTTTGTACTTTTCTTGATATGAAATGAAATCGTAATACAGAATCAGACACTATTTTTGGTATGAGAAAGATCACTATACGGGATCATATTAGTCATAACGCACTGAACTACACTTCAATTTCAATTAATTGAAGCACACAAGTCATGCCGATTGCCGGTATAATTTGTCCATCTTAAGCTCAAACAGAATCATACTCATAACATCTGGATATGTTAAGGTATCGATTAGATTTGCATTGACCAGTGTACCCCACACTCTCAGACATATTCAGACATTTTCTGTTTTTCTTTCTTTTCCTTTTGAGTGATAGCATTTGTGAAATTTCACAACACACAAAATTTTTCATGATACAGTCAACTGTGTTCCATGCAAAAAGAAATAAGAACGTTAAATCGTCTACCTTAAGGTCGATCTTTCGATACGCAGATAAGGCCTCGGATTTAACAAAAAAAGAAAAATAAAACAAGTTGAAGTTGTATAACTCAACAACAATCAGGTCGGTACTCCCGTACACGCAGAGAAAGTCCGATGAGTTATACGAAACACCAAAGAAAATAAAGCAGAACATCAAACGAACAACAATCAGGTCGGTCTTTCGACACGCAGAGAGAGTCCGATCGTTTGACAAAATAAAGAAAATCAAACAAGTTTAAATCTTTGCAAAATGAACGCATGTGTACACAGTGACTTCTCATTACTCTTTTCACACTTATTTTTCTTTTTGTGTCATGAAATACGCATCAAGATGTTATCCACATGGTCAAGCATTAGTATTTAGTGTATATCACATCTGAATACTTTCTGATTTGTCGAGCCTACCATGCACATCAAACAATGATCTTATGGCTCTTTCATCTACTCTATCCATGAGTCAGATACGTATGCCAATGTACCATCATTTCCCAATGATCAATTTCTCACAATTGTGCATGTATTCACCTTCCTTCCTTATATATTTTGCATGTATTCACCTTCCTTCCTTATAACATGCTCAATTACTCCCCCTTACGTACAATTCTCCCCCTTAAAATGAAAAACTCTATTGTTGGATTTTCATTTTACACAAAAACAAGACTCTATTTTTGGCTTTTTGGAGAAAAACTTGTAAACAAATAAAAGTGATCAATCAACACGGATATGGTGCAGATTTTAGAATTCAGAAAAGTGGCATATGAGAAAAATTTGTCATTAAATTTAAATTAAGCAGAATACTCCTCCATCAACAACTTTTCAATCGTCAATAGGTCTTCTAGAAGTACCTGCATACTGGTCAAACTGATTAGTTCACAAATGACCCGAAGCGGATCGCTTCTGGTCGACCAGTATCCTGATTTTGCTTTGAAACCACCTTAGGTTTCCATTGTTGTTGTTTTGATAATTCAGTTTTCAATGAAACAGTCACAGGTGACTGTGATGATGAACCTACATTTTGATCCTTTGAAAACTTTGGAACAAAACGTTTTTGTCTTTGAAAGAATGTAGGCTCAACTTCATCAAAAACTCTGCCTTGTTCATCAAAGAACTTAGGTTGGGCAGGTTTACCAAAAACAGATTTCTTATGAAATCTTTGTGATGAATGAACAGGTGAGGGACACTCTTTTGCCATATGCCCTGGACGACGGCAAATATAACAAATTCTTGTTGTTTTATCCCATCGTTGATATACCTGCGAAGAACATACATGAATATCTCTAACATGATCAAAATGAGAATCATATACCTGATGACGATGATCATGTACCCATTTAGAAGTAGGGCTCAGAGATGGAGAACATGAAGAAGAAATGGTTGCTTTCACAAAGACCTCAGCAATTTTCCGAGCATCAACACAATGAAGTGGAAATTCTTTGTCTGAAAATAATTGATCCGAACCCTTGAGTTTGTAAAAACGTTCGGGTTGAATTTTATCAGCTTGAAAAACATCTTTCTTCACTTGTTTCATCTTTAATTTCTTCAAATCTAGGGATGAAGATGCCTGAACCTCCACAGCGATACCCTTCTTCTCATGAAAACCCAAACCAACATTCTTGCCAGATCCTTTCACCTCCGATGTAAAATGACCATTCTTGGCTAATCTTGTGAATTCAGCTTTCACATCAGGAAGTTTCTTTTGATCATAGAAAATTGATTCATCAATTTCAGAAGGAAACTGACGCTTGTCACTTGAAGTAGCCGATTTCTCATTTTCAGCAGACGACGATCCTGACACAAACTTTGGTGCTGGAGAAATATCAGATTGCACGACCTTTTTCTTGTTCTTCTTAGTTTTCTTTTTCTTGACAACCTTTGCTTCTTCAGAAGTAGAAACTGATATCTTTGAATAATCAAGATCATCAACCTGTTCCTTCACGTCTTTGACAGCTTCCATGATATGAGCAGGGGGTGATGCAGTTTTATCAAACATTCTTTCAAAATTTGCATCATTTGCTAAGAAGCTTGTAAAAACCTGAGAATTAGAAACATTGTTGAGCAATCGTTTAGCATCAAGAACTTGAATTTTGAGATCAGAAATTTGCTGTTGAGCTTCTGCAAATTCCTTTTCTTTAGCAATCAAACGCTTAGTAACTTTGTGAGTTTCAAACTTTTGCAAACGAAGGTTGTCAAGACCTTCATGTAACTCCTTCTTCAGTTTATCCTCATTTCTCTTTTGAATTTCCAGATTTGCAGTTTGAACCTTGTGAACTCTAGCCAACTCCCGCTTATCATCTAATAACTTTTCCATATCAACTTGATATGCTTTGATTTTAGCATCAGATTCTTCAATACTCTTAGTAAGCAGATCAAGCTTGACCTTGGATTTGTCAAACAAATTCTGAAAATCATTCGCTGCATCTTCCGCCTCTTCCTTCCATTTCTTCACTTCTTGCATCAATTCATCCTTTTCTTCACAAATCTCAGCTTTTGAAGCGTCAACACTCTTCTTATCTTGCTTTAAAACATTTATAACTTCATTCAACATTTTGATTTCAGAAACCAAACCCTCATTCTTCAAAACCAACTCTGTTTCATGTTCTTTAGAAATCTTCAATTCAGAATTAATCACATCAAATGCTTCAGACAATTGTTGAACCTTCTTCATCAACAAAGCATTTTCCTTCATCAGACTTTCCAAGTTTTCAGCAGATTCATAAGAACTTGGAATTGAACTAGTATCAGAACTAGTATCCGAACAATAATCTTCTTGTAAATCATGAGTAACTATGAATGCTGATGAATCATATCCAAATTGTTTACCCCAATCAATAGCACCATCTTTTTGAACCGTCAAAGCTGTTGTCTTGCCTGTGTTACTTGTAGATGGTTGAGTAAAACCAGGTTTGGATGATTGTGGAGTAGCAGATTTCTGTTGACATTCTTTGGCAAAATGTCCAAGTTGTTGACAGTTATAACACTTTAACTTTGACTTGTCGAAACCCAACTTGTCACCAGAAATTCGTCTTCCATGTTTCTTGAAAAACCTCTTTGACCGTTGACATAACATAGCATATTGCCACGAAACATCCAATTCAGTCAATTGATCATCATCAAGTTCATCAAGATCTTCACTGGTTAACTTTGCATCAGCAACATTTTTGAGAATCAAACCAAAAGATGAGGAAATCAATGCAGAAATCATTTTGGCACAATCCTCCGTTGATTCAGCCGAGAAAGCACTTTGAGTTGAAATATTCGGAATTGTGAAATGGCAACCTCGTGAAGAATTATTATCAGAATTTCCTGAAGCTCCAGCTAGAAAAGCAACACTTGGTGCAGAATTCAAATTTGGTTTAGCTTTAGCATTCATGCTTGCTGAATTTTCACCATGATACAACTCAGGATGTTGCAAGGTAGCAGTTGATTTCTTTGAATTTAACATTTCCATTTCACGAGCATGAAGCTTTCCAGTAAGTTCATGAAATGTCAACGTTGAGTATTCTTTATCATGAGTGATAAGCAAAACATAATTTTCCCATTTGTCTGGTAATGCTTCCATAATCTTTTCCTTTAACTCTTCATCAGTTTTCTCAATTCCCACAATCTTCAATTCACTAATCAGATGAGATAACCTTGAAACAAGAGCTGTTATATTTTCATTCTCATAATGCTGGAAATTATCAAATTCTTTACTCAAAACCTTCTTTCGACTTTTTTTATACTGATCATTTCCTTCACACCTTGCTGATAAAGCATCCCATAACTGCTTTGACTTCTTACATGTGCTGAATTGATGTAACAGTTCAGTAGGTAAAGCCATGGTAAGATAACCATAAGCTTTTTGTTCAAGTTCATAACTCTTTCTTTCAGCAGCATCAAAATCTTCAATTTCCTTAGACTCTCCATCTTCTTTTGGTTTTTCATACAATTTTCTAATTGGAATCCATAAGTCAATATTATTTGTGCTGATATACGCTGAAAATCGTTTCTTCCAATTCTGATAATCTTCTAGTTTCAACAATTTGGGAACTTTCTGACTTGTTCCGATTTCATTGTCATAATTCATCATGGTCTGCATAGCACTTTGCATTGAAGCAAAAGCTTGAAATTCCGACATCGTTGAAAATTTGAAAAATAATTCTGATCTGACCGAACTTGTCCGAACCTCCTGAACCCTCCGAGCTTCCTCCGAACTAGTCCGAACTTCTCCAAACACCTCCGATCTCTCACCGAACCTCAAACTAACTCCGAACTTCAATAAAACTCCGAACCTAGACCGATCTACCACCGAACACTCGCCGAACACTACCGAACTCTCATCGAACTCCTCCGAGTCACCTCCGAACCTCAAGTTCGGAGCGGTTACTCCGAGCTTGCCCAGTAACCTCCGAACCTCGAAGTCATTTTTCGAAAACTCGTGAAAACGGACTGATTTTGACGAAACTCGATATGATGGATCAGAAAATTCGATAGAAAACGGTTTATGAACAATTTTAGCACAAAACACACGTCAGAAATGATCGAAAACACGTAACGAAACTCGAGAAAACTTCAAAAACGTTCAATAATCCGAAAATAGCAACCACAGATCAGTAGAGTGAACCAGATGGCTCTGATACCACTTGAAAATGCGTGAGCATATGGATTGTCTACTCGATCTAGCTAATCGGACATCGAAACGTAATTAACAGATTGTTTTATTGATCAAACGAGAACAATTACAATCAGTAAACACTTAGAATCAGACACAGAGAATACACACTTAGAAACACACACTTAAGAGATCTCACACGCTCAGAACTAGTAAACACAAAGACCAAACAACTATATATATACGACTGGCCGAACTCCCTCCGAACCCCAGGTTCGGCCGGTCCGAACTTCAGGTTCGGACCTAGTTCGGCCAACCCTATATTGGCTTGAACTTGGTCTTCATTTGATACTTCACACGACGCACATTTCATGTATCAACAGTGATGAAATCAATGAAATACGAGATGAAACACAGAGAGTAAATACAAATGACTTGTATTAACCACAGAGAACCACAAAGTACACTTAGAGAATATGACACGGAAGCTTCCTTTATTCTATACAAGATGAACTATTTATACATGCTGAAATACTACTGGCCGAACCTCAGGTTTAACCCAACTATGATAATCTTCCAATTTCAGCAATTTGGGAACTTTCTGACTTGTTCCGATTTCATTATCATAATTCATCATTGTTTGCATCGTAGCTTGAACCGAATTTTGAATGCGAACGCTTGAAAATCGGACATTTTCGAAAAACTGAACACTGTTCACTCCAAACTTCGTCCGAACCTACTATACCCTCCGAAGCTGCTCCGAACTACCTCCGAACAGGCAACGAACCTAGTTAACGTCGAAGTACCTCCGAGCCTAGTCCGAACTCTCACCGAAAGAGAAAATTGTCCGATAGCTCTCCGAACGAGCTCCGAAACCTCACCGAACTCAGAACACTGACCAAGCTTACTCCGAACCTGGTGTTCGGAGCGGTTATGCCGAACTAGAGGTTCGGCCGATCGCGAAAAACTCAAAAATTTTGGAAAAACTCACTGAAATCGACACCTCTCGAGCTGTGAACACTCAATCAACTGAAAACGAACAAATATAGACATATTTGACGTAAATCATGAAATATTGAACTAAGATTTTGAGAAATGAAGATGAGAAACGAGCTTTGAAAGTCAAAAACATAAATTCGAACTCAACAACTCTAGAAAACATTGATTTCCGACTAGTAGAGCAAACCTAATGCTCTGATACCACTTGAAAGTGAGTGAGCGTATGGATCTTCTACTTAGTCGTGATGAAATCAATGAAATACGAGATGAAACACAGAGAGTAAATACAAATGACTTGTATTAACCACAGAGAACCACAAAGTACACTTAGAGAATATGACACGGAAGCTTCCTTTATTCTATACAAGATGAACTATTTATACATGCTGAAATACGACTGGCAAAACCTCAGGTTCGGCCACAAGCTCGGAGCTATCCGAACTCCAGGGTCGCTGAGAGTTCGGACCTCAGCTATCTTGTGTGAACCATCTTGTATTCAATACTTCACATGATGATCAGGACTATGTATCAACAAACTCCCCCTCGGCATGTGCAGTATCATCTACTCTATTCAAACTTGTATCTTGTATCTTTAATTAAACTCTTCCTCGATCTTGACGATGAGTTTAACCTTGAATACTTGATATTGCATCGTGTGTAATCTCCTTATCAACAATCTTCAGAAGACTTGAAGTTGTGATGTTTGCTTCCCACTTAGAAAACCTGCCAACATAAATAATCTTGGTGCAAAATGTCTCTTAGAGACTCCAAGATAGTTTGATATCAAAAATTGATATTGTATTTCGTGTTGATCAATCGAAAACAAATCAGAAACAAAATCTTTTTGGCTTTTAGTAACCTTATATCAAAACACACCTAAAATCTTCTGGTATTTTCTGATAAGAAAAGTAAAGACATTACAGAATCAGACACTATTTTTGTCTTTTGTGAGAAAGATCACAACTTGAGATCATATTGGTCATAACATGCTGAACTACACTTCAATTTCGATTATTGTAGCACATAAACCATGCCGATTGCAGATATAATTTGTCCAACTTTAAACTCTGGCAAAATCATACTCATAACATTTGGATATGTTAATGTATTGATTAAGTTTGCATTGACCAGTGTACCCCACACTATCAGACATATTCAGATATACTTTGCTTATCACATTTTGTGATTTCACTTGTGAATTTAATCACACAATGATTATAACCATGATATAGTCAACTGTGTTCCATGCAAAAAGAACTAAGAACGTTAAATCGTCTACCTTAAGGTCGATCTTTCGATACGCAGATAAGGCCTCGGATTTAACAAAATAAGAAAATAAAACAAGTTGAAATTGTATAACTCAACAACAATCAGGTCGGTACTTCCGTACACGCAAAGAAAGTCCGATGAGTTATACGAAACACCAAAGAAAATAAAGCAGAACGTCAAACGAACAACGATCAGGTCGATCTTTCGATACGCAGAGAAAGTCCGATCGTTTGACAAAATAAAGAAAATCAAACAAGTTTAAATCTTTGCAAAATGAACACATGTATACACAGTGACTTCTCATTTTATCTTTCACATAACTTTTTCTTGATATATTATGAGATATGCATCAAGATGTTGTCCACTAGGTCAAGCATCAGATTTAGTATATATCACATTTGTATACTTTCTGATTTGCTGAGCCTACCTTGCACATCGATCAGATGGTCTTATGGCTTTTTCATCTACTTTATCCATGAGTCAGACACTGTCAGCCAATGTACCATCATTTCCCAATCATGTCGGATACAATTTCTCATTTTTCAATGTTTTTGTCTTTTTCAAATTTCTCCCCCTAAAAATGACAACTCTAGTGATAGATTTTCATTTGTTTACAATTTGAAAAACAACACACTATTTTTGTATTTTTGCAAAAACAAACTCCCCCTCAGAATGAGACGAAGTCAAAAACAAGAAAAATTGAGCAACCAACACGAATACTAGCAGTGTAGCCATTTGAAAAACAAAAATTGATTTTGAAATTCAATATAATTAGAAAACAAATATTTCACAATCAGCAATTTTCAATCACCGAAAGGTCTACCTGAAACACCCGCTTGACACCAAATAAAACATTAGTTGTTCTGGGATCGACCCGATTCAATATATCGTCGGGTCGCCCGGTGTCTTCCACAAAGTCCCTGTTGGCCTTGGAAACAACTTTTGGTTTCCATATTTGTAAAAGTTTTGATTTTTGATCAGAACCGGAATCAGATTCAACCGACGAACTTGATTTAGACCAAGACGATTTACGAGTTGACTTAAGCTTAGGGGACCATGGTTCATCAAAAATTTGACCTTGGTTATCCACATATTTTGCAGTTTTGTGGATATATGCAGTCGTCGGACAATCAGCAGCTAGATGTCCTGGTTGACGACATACATAACAAAGTCGTTCTCTAAGATTGTTTGAAAATTGGTTTGATTTTGAAAAACCAGATGAATGTTCAGAATCAAAGTTATCAAAGAAACCATCAGAAGAGTCATACCTAGGAGACGGACTCCTTGAAGACGATGACCTTCCAGAATAATAAGAAAATTCTTTTGGAGATGGTGATTTTTCTACAACTTTGACTTTAGCAGTCTTTTCAACGTTCACTGGAACTTCCTTCATAACATAACCCAAGCCTTTGTGCTTAGAGCCTGAAACCTTTGACGAACTTGAAGAAGAACCTGAAGCTTCTCTTGACTTAGCTACACTAGTGAATTTAGCCTTGATATCCTTCAGCTTGTTCTTTTCAATTAAAACTTTTTCATCTTCGGTTGCAGATGAAGAACTTGAAGCAACCTTATCAAAAACCTTTTCATTTTCTAACAAAACAGATTTTGAAACAAATTTTGGAGCTTCACCCAATGGCTTCTCCTTCTTTTTAGACTTGGATTTGTTCTTCTTGGATGGAGTGGCAAACTTGGAATAATCATGCAAGTCATCTTTTGGATCAATCTGAGCAGCAGTAACTTCAATTAAATCCACTGGTTGAGGAACCAAGTGAACATCATCATTCTTAGAACTTTCAGAACTCTGTTCCTGCTTATATAAGAAGTTAAGCAATGTCGGTGACAAATTGCAATTCTTCACTTGCCTTTTTAACTCCAAAATCTCCAATTTCAAGTCATTTATCTTCTGTTGACCTTCAAACACCTCTTGTTGTGACTTGATGAACTTTGCATTGAGATCATCATATTCATAAGTCTGTAACTTTCTGATCTCACACTCTGCAAATAATTCTTGAAGAACACTTTCTCTCTTTTGTTTGTAGATCTCAACATCTTTTGTTAACACTTCATTCTTGTCTCTGTATATAACATTTTCATCTTGAAGCATAGAGATCTTGTTTTGAAGTTTCTCAACGGTAACAACAGTTGTTGCTATAAGAGCAGTAGCTTCTTCATATTTTTGCTGAACCGGATAACTCTTTTCAAATAAGTTCTCAAAATCTTGCACTGCATCTAAAGCGTCAGCTTTGGCTTTTTCACACTCTTCAGCCAGTTGAGATTTTTCTTTCAAAATATCTTCATGAATATGAACCAACTCATAATATTTCTTTTGAAAATACTCTAACTCTTTCTTTAACACCACAATTTGTTCAGTTGAAATTTGGCAACGTTGTTCAAAACTTGCAATCTCTTGGAGCAATTTCTTACATTTGAAACATTCAAACTCTTCAACCTTTGAACTTGTAGAGACTTTAGGTAATTCTTCTTGTACCAAAGATATACTAGAAGAAGTATCAGACTCTGTTAAAAAACTTTCATCATCAGCATATTGAACAGTTAAAGCAATTGAGATTGGAGTCTGATTCTTTTTAACTTCTGAATCGGCATTCCAGGCAAACCCATTTGGATGCATAAATGTATTAGTCCAATCATAAGCAAGAGTAGCAGATTTCTGATCAACCTTTTCAGCTTTATCGGATGGATGAAAAACTAAATGTGCATGCTGACCAGTTTTCAATTTACTTTCTGTAGAACTTGGACATTCTCGAGCAAAGTGACCATAAACTGAACACTTATAACATTTCACCTTAGATTTGTCCAATCCAATCTTTCCTTCCTGATTAAGTCTCTTCTTACCAGTTCTATTAAAAAAATTCTTCGTTCTACGAACTAACATAGCATATTGCCAATTCAGATCCATTTCCTCCAAATGATCATAATCAATCTGATCATAATCTTCATTTGCTAACTCAGCATTACTCACAGCACCAGTGATAACACCAAAGTATGAAGATACCAATGCAGACATCAATGCATTATAATCATCGACAGTTTGAACAGACAATGCACTTTGAGCCGAAAAACTTGGAAATGACACAGTACAACCAGCAGAAGAATAACTTGGAATTTCAGATTTACCTGCTAGAAATGCTGTAGGAGGAGCAGAACTAAGACTAGTAGACTTCCCAGCATTCATTGTAGAGTCATTTTCACCATGATACACTGCAGGATTCTGAATTTGTATAGGAAGTGATTTATTCACCATTAATTTCATATCCCGAGCCTGAAGTCTTTGAACCAAATCATTGAAAGACAATCCAGAAAAATCTTTATCATGAGTAATCATCATCACATAATTCTCCCATTTTTCAGGAAATGCTTCCAAAATCTTTTCTTTCATATCAACCTCTTCTTTAGTAAGATTCACCAAACGCATTTCACTCATCAGATGAGCGAATCTTGCAATTAGGTTGGGAATCGTTTCATTCTGATAATGCTTAAAACTATCAAACTCTTTCTTCAAAACCTTTTGACGACTTTTCTTGTATTGATCATTGCCTTCACATCGTTTTTCCAATGCATCCCATAGAATTTTCCAATGCATCCCATAGATTTTGTTGATGGGCTTATATGGATCGGTTTGGCTTGAACATGAGCCGAATCCTTTAGGGTTTGAGGAGACTTGTTCTCCACTCAAACCTTAGCTTATAAATAGTTAGTCTTTCATTGTTATTAGGGTTGTTGGTTGTTCATTGAAAACTACTAAAGTGTTTGCGTATTCTAGCTTTCTAGAATACGGTTCTTCAAGTGTGCTTGGGTTCTACTTTGGTAACGTTTAATTTCTTGCATTGTTAGTTGTTCTTTATTGATTGTTTATTTGAATCACCTATTGATTACGGTTTCCGCACGCAATCAATAGACTTAGTATCACGTGAGGGACTTATTCTGATCCTTACAATTGGTATCAGAGCCAAGAAACACGTGTTTCGCGGCTCTCGTGGTACTAGATTCGAGTTGTCATTGACTAACGGACTGTTTTTCTGTGTTTTCAGTGATTTTCGAAAGATTTTCTTTCGTGTTTTGCAGGTTTACAAGTGTTCGACGGCTGTCTTCTGATTCTCAGAAGGTTTTCGAGCATTACAGAGGGTTTTCGTGCTGTTTCAGGAGGTTTTCTAGGGTTTCCTGACCCTTTTCGGTCCAATTTACTGGTTTTCTACCGAGAAAAAGGGTGCTCGTTGACTGATTCTTCAGTCAGCGTTCAAAGTACCTGGTTTTCGATCCATTCTGTGGTTTTCGAGTAGGTTTTCGATTCATTCTTCGGGTTTTCGGGCCCAGGTTTCGAGTCATTACCTTTTCGACCCACGGTCTTATCGAAAACACTCGTTTTCGAGTCACCGGTTGCTTTTCGGTTGGGTATTCTGCCTGATCGAAAACTCCATTCGGTTGATTCCTGTGGTTTTCGGTTGGTCTTCGATTTCGGTCTTGACTGAAAACCTCTTGACTGATCGAATACCTGTTGTCTGCAGGTTTTCGACCCTGTTGTCGGCTTCCGTTTCGATCCACCTGATCGAAAACCCTGTTTTCTCCTGATCGAAAACCCAGCCTCCTTGATCGAAATCCTGCTATGGCTTTCGATATGTCTTCTCTTTCATCTGTTACCTTGGAAATGGACACTCAAATTGGAACTTCTACTCGTCCACCCCGTTTAACCTCGGGAAATGACTTTATGAGTTGGAAGTATAGGTTCGTTAGCTATGCTAACTACCATGATCCAAAGATCATGCGTTCTATTGAAGCCGGAGACTTTATTCCAATGACTGAACCTGCCGCTAATCAACCAGCTATACCAAAGACCAAAGATCAATGGTTAGACGGAGATTGGGATAAAGTGGAAAGAGACAGAAAGGCCCTTGCTGCCCTCACTATGGCTTTATCCCCAGAGGTTGCTGAAGCCTTTAAAGAATTCAAATCTGCAAAGACTTTATGGGATTCACTCGTTGAAGCCTATGAAGGAAACACTGAAATGAAAGAGTCGAGAAAAGAAAACCTAAGGGAACAATTTAATGATTTCAACTACATACATGGGGAGAACATTGAAACACAGCTTCAAAGATTTGTGAAGATTGTAACTGCAATGAAAGAAGCTGATGTAACCTACACTCAGGAGGAAGTAAATAAGAAACTGATTCACTCTCTCCCACCAAACTGGGATAGCACCATTGAAGTCATAGAAGGGATTCATGATCTGAACACCGCAACTCTTAGCTCCCTCATGGCAACAATTAGGGCATATGAAGAGAAAAAGGTCAAAAGGGCAAGAAAGTTGGGAATTGGAGCTGCTCAAAGCAAGGTAAATCAAGCATTCATTTCTCAGCCAGGTGCATCAACGGCTCAAACTACCGATGCTCATTCAAGCCCACTAGCTTTCATTTCTCAAGCTGCTGGTGGAGCCACTTCATCTACTGGGGCTAATGTGATTTCACTGGACACGAACTCCTTGGTTAAAGACTCCAGTTTTGCTTTAGGAGTTGGGATAATGAGCTGCTATCAAGCACTTGTTGCTGGTTCACTACTCCCGGACGATTTAACTCACGAAGATGTGAATCAAGTGCACCCGGATGATATAGAAAAGATGGACATCTCGTATCAAATGGGTATGGGTGCTTTGAGGGCTAAGCAATACATGGCTAGAAAGGGAATCCAAGATTGGAATGATGGCAAAGGAGTCAAGCTCACATTCAACAAATCAAATTTGAGGTGCTACAATTGCAGCGAGTATGGGCATTATGCTAGGGAGTGTCCCAAACCAAAGGCTGAAAGGGATACAAAGACTGATGATAAGCAGAAACAGAAAAGGGACACCACTGCAGATGATAAGGCATTAGTTGTTCAGAGCACACCAGGTGGATATGACTGGTCTACTCAGATTGAAGATCTAAGTCTGAGTCATGCCTACATTGCACAGCTTGCAGAGGAAGAGGCAGAAAAGGAAGCAATGAAGATGGAGCATCATGCATTCATGGTCAACATCACTCCAGGGTCAGGAGCTAATACAAAAGAGGTAAGTAGTTGTTCAAACTCTCACTGTGTTGATATTTATAATTGTATGAAAGACTTTGAATCTAAACTTCAGAGTGAAACACTTTATCATTCACGAACTCATCTAGAATTGAATAATTTTAAAGATAAAGCAAAAACCTGGAAAGAGAAATATGAGGCCGCCAAACTTGATATTTCTAACCTAGAAAGAAAACTTAGTGACTCTCAAACATATCTGAGAGTTGCTAATGAAAAGGTTGAGGAACAAACCAAAGAACTTGAGAGCCTTAGAACCCAAATTACTTCCACTAGCCAAACCTTAGAGAAAACTAATTTGACTAATAAGAAAATGATGGATGCAAGCCTCAAATTTTATAACTCAGACACTAGAATAAAGTACATAAAAAACAATGGGGGTCTGGGTTATGGGGTAACTCATGATGATGTACCTGAATCTAAAGATGCTTCGCCCCTTCACACTGTTCCCTCGCCTCCTATGCACAAGTTGATCCCTGATCCTGAGATGAAAGTTGGAATTAGAGATGCTTTGAAAGAAATTGATAGAAAATTAGCTGAGTGCCCAATTAAGATCTCATACCCTTCTGCTAACTCAGATACTAACTCTTCTACTCCTTGTGCAGATTTAGGTAAGAATAATGGCAGTGAAAAAGCTGAAACTTCAAGTTTAAAGAGTCAAGAGTCGTTTGAAAACTTTGATTGGAATAATTGTGGTTTTTCTGTCATGAGTCCTAAACTTGGTTTTGCAGAATCTGATTGTTTTGATAAGATTTCATTGAACAGTAATTTTAGTTTTGGTAGTGGTGATAAAACTGAGTCAAAACCCTTGAGAAGGGTTAGGATTTTGAGGAAGGGTAAAGGACCACAGGTTGCTGGTCCTGAACCAACTTTTGCAAATGTGTCTGATAATTCATTCAATGCTTCTGTGTGTTCTGATGTGCATGATAATGTGAATGTGAAGCAGGTACCTGTGGAGAAACCACCTAATTTGATACCATATCCTGAGGTAAACTCGGTATATGATCAAAAGGTGCCAATAGAGTGGGAGTATGTACTGACCACTAGGCCTAATGGCAAAGTTGTCTGGATACGTAAAAATGATAAACCTTCCTGGACTTCAACAGGAAGAATTTATAAACAAGAACAGACTCCCGCCTATCCTAAGAAACAGTCATGTCATGTGTGCGGAAATCCCGGACACGTGGCTAGGAACTGTCTACATAGGCCATATGAACCCTTTTACCCTAAAGTATATTTAAAAATTAAATCAGGGCAATCATATGGTGGCACAAGCAAGTCACCTGTTACTCAAAAGGTGAAGCCAAAACAGAAGGTGTCCTCAATCCCAAAGGCACCGACAAAGACCAAACAACCCGTGCCTTCAAAACAGAAGGCACAGAATCGTGTGCCATCTAGACCTATGGCAACAAAACCAACCAAAGTAACGGCACCCTCAAAATAGAAGGTGCTGCACAGACAGCCTTTTAGACCAAAGGCACAGGGTACCAAACAACAGACTGCACCATCAAAATCCAATGACCAAAAACCTGTCCCTTCACACCAAAAGGGACACAGAAGCAGTCCAAAAACCAAGTCACCCTCTACTCACAAAACTGATTTTTATGCTAACAAAGAGAATCAACTTTTCAAAAAATCAGTCAAAAAATGATGAATCTGTTCATACAGAAAAGTTTCAGGACTCTGAAAAGTGGAATGTGAAAAAATCGGTAAACCAAGGGTATAAACCCAAAGGAGTGTACAATAAACACTCAAAGAATTTTGATGAAGCAAAAAATGCCAAACCGAATAAATCAAATGTTTACCAAATTCCACAAAAACGAAAACAGGTTCCCAAATGTGAGGAGGACAGAAGTAAACCCAAATTGACCAACCCCAAATCACCCAGTCACACTCAAGTCTGGGTTCCCAAATCCAACTAATCCTTCTATGTATGCAGGAACAGCCAAGGAGGCCTGTTAGTAACCTATGGTATGTTGACAGTGGTTGTTCCAGGCATATGACAGGCGACATATCCATCCTACAGGAACTAGAAAACTATAATGGTGGTCATGTGTCGTTTGCGGGAGGAAAAGGAGGAAACATTTGTCAAAGAGGCACAGTCAAGAACGGCTACCTGACATTCCATAATGTCAATTATGTTCCAGAGTTGAAGCACAACTTGCTCAGTGTGTCACAAATTTGTGACAAAGAATACCCAGTGTATTTCAACAACAAAGAATGCTTAATTCTTAAACCTGGGTATTCCATTCCAGATGATTGGGTATTAATACGCACACCCCGCCACGGTGACTCATATGTGTTGAACATGTCAAAACCACCAACACGTGAGATGGCATGCCTGCTCTCAAAGACTGCTGAAGATCAAGCCCACTTGTGGCATCGTCGTTTGGGCCATACAAACTTGAAGAACTTGAACAGACTTGCAAGAGGAGGACTTGTCAAAGATCTCCCAATCAGAGAGTTTGTAGTTAAAGACAAATGTATGGCATGTGCTAAGGGGAAGCAACACAAAAGACCCCACAAGCCCAAACTCTTCTCCAGAATTTCCTCTGTGCTCGAATTGCTTCACATGGACCTATTTGGTCCAGTCAGTATGTTAAGCCTAAACCGTTGTGCATTTTGTCTTGTTATAACTGATGATTTTTCTCGTTTCACTTGGGTGTTTTTCTTAGCCAGGAAAAGTGAAGTACCAGAGATCTTGAAAGCATTTATTAATGTGATCGAGAACAAGCTGAATCTGAGAGTCAAAACTATTCGAAGTGACAATGGCACAGAATTTAAGAATCAGGTGTTAGATGAATTCTGCAAGGCGAAGGGAATAGAGCTTCAGTACAGTGCACCATATACTCCACAGCAGAACGGTGTCGCAGAATGACGTAATCGGACACTCATAGAAGCTGCACGTACGATGCTGTGTGATTCAAAGCTTCCCACAATGTTTTGGGCCGAAGCTATCAACACACCCTGTTATGTACAAAACAGGGTTCTCATCAACAAACGGCATCATAAGACCCCCTATGAGATTGTTTTTCACGACAAGCCTAAAATTGGGCACCTTAGGGCTTTTGGATGTCTTTGTACCGTCTTAATTAACTCTGACGTGCCTAAATTTGCCGCTAAATCAGATGAATGTTATTTTGTAGGATATTCTGCTAGTTCAGCATACAGGGTATACAATAAGAGAACTGCAATGGTGATGGAGTCAAAAAATGTAGATTGGCTTGAAGAAAATCCATCAGATGGAGGAACTGGTCCAGCACAAGCCTTTGACTATAACCAATTTTTCATACCATTCAGGCTGGATCCAGTAGTTGCAGAGGAACTCTTTGAAAATGTTGCTGCAGGACCTTCAGTAACCATAACCCCTATACCAATGGTTGCTGAAGAAGTACCAAGAGATGAACCAGTTCAAGTTACTCAGCAAATAGAACAACCTGAATTGAATTCAAGTGAACCAGACCCTGAAGCAATAGAGGCTGAACAAGAACTTGTAGCAGATCAGAGTGATGGTGAAGAACCAGTGCTAACAGTGCTTCCCATAGAAATCCCAGTTCCAGCAACAGCAGAGACAAGAATTCACAAGTATCATCCGCTGGAAAATATCATTGGACCTCTTGCATCCGGAGTAGTAACCAGGAGTACCTCAGGAAACATTAACCACTGCATGTATTCCTGTTTCATTTCTCAAATCGAACCATCTAATATTACAATGGCTCTGCAAGATCCAAGTTGGGTTGAAGCAATGCACGAGGAATTAAATCAATTCTCCAAGCTACAAGTATGGAGATTAGTGGAGAAGCCAGTTGACAAGAAGGTCATCACAACACGGTGGCTGTACAAAAATAAGAAAGATGACAATGGGGTGATTGTCAGAAACAAGGCTCGACTGGTGGTTCAAGGGCACAAGCAGATCGAGGGAATAGATTATGATGAGGTGTATGCTCCAGTTGCCAGGTTAGAGGCAATTCGAATATTCTTGGCATATGCCTCATATATGAACTTTACTGTATACCAGTTAGATGTCAAGACAGCATTCCTTTATGCCGACATGGATGAAGAAGTTTATGTTCATCAACCTCCAGGGTTCATCGACGAAGAACATCCCTACCATGTGTACAAGCTAGACAGAGCTTTGTACGGACTACATCAAGCACCAAGGTCCTGGTACAAAACTCTGACTGATCACCTCCTTGCACACCGGTACATCAGAGGGATTGTTGATCAAACGTCATTCAGAAAAGAGGTTGGCAGTGACATAATCATGGTGTAAGTATACGTGGACGACATCATCTTCGGGTCCACGAATGAAGATTTGTGTAAAGATTTTGAGCAGGTGATGAGAACTAAGTTTGAGATGAGTCAAATGGGCGAGATGGAATTCTTCTTGGCATTGCAAGTAAAGCAGAGTGACTCCGGCATTCTCGTACATCAAGCAAAGTACGTGACTGAAATTTTGGAAAAATACAAGATGAATGAGTCCAAACCAGCAGACACTCCAATGGCAGCTCGTCCACTTCTTACCAAAGATCCAGAAGGGCAATCGGTCAATGAACATAATTATCGCTCGATGATCGGGTCGTTGATGTACCTCACAGCAAGTCGTCCCGATATAATGTTTGCAGTGTGCCAATGTGCACGCTACCAGGCTAACCCTAAACTCTCACATCTTTCTGCTGTTAAACGAATCTTTAGGTATCTAAAGGGCAGGCCTCGGCTTGGACTTTGGTATCCTAAAGATTCAGGTTTTAAATTATATGCTTTCTCTGACAGTGATTATGGAGGATGTGAACTTGACAGGAAATCCACTTCAGCAGGTGCACAATTTTTAGGTGACAGATTGGTGTCATGGCAAAGTAAAAAGCAGCACACTGTGTCTACAAGCACAGCTGAGGCTGAGTATGTTGTGGCATCTGCCTGTTGCTCACAGGTGGTTTGGTTACAACATCAGTTGCATGACTATGGTTTGAATTTCTTTGACACTACTATTTATTGTGATAATACTGCTGCTTTACAAATTGTCAAAAACCCTGTCCAGTTTTCTAAAACAAAACATATCGACATCAAAATTCATTTTATTTTGGGATTGCCATGATCGCAGATTGATACACTTGGAACAGGTTTCGTCGGACGAGAATGTGGCAGACATGTTTACCAAACCCCTTCCCAGACCTAACTTTGAAATGTGCTTAAAAGGCCTTCGTATGATTGCCTTTGAAGAGTAAATCTGACATCTCAACATCTTGTACATTGTTAATTATTATTTAAAAAAAGAAAAAAAAAATTAAAATACAAAAATAGTGTCAATTTCAGTACGTTGGAATGAGAAAATTAAAAAGCAAGGGGAAGGAAAATGAGCATCATATGATGTCCCCCAAATAATATGTGCTTTTAAATTTTTTCATGTGTTTCTGGCTTTGTTTGATCTGGTTGGGAAATGAAATAAACTTCCAGGCGTTTGGTGGCTGACACGTGTAAGGTGGATGCGAAAAGCAGCGTCTCTTAGTTGATGTGCTCGGTAGGCTCAGCTGCAATTAATAAAAAGGTATGTCTAGTCACTACACTTGAAGATAACGTATGATGCCTGATAGAAAGCATGCACTTAGGTTAGTATTGTTTTCATTTGACTGTTTGTTAGGGGTCCTAAGACACACGCCCGAGTACTGGGTTCTGATGCTATGCTCAAAAATCCCATCCCCTCTGCTTTGCGTGAGAAATGACCTGGGGATGTTGTACATGAGTCAGGCCTCCTCTGTTCGGCGATAGCTGAGACCTGGAGCCTCCCTGATTCACGTACCTATTAGATCACATTGTATAATATATTAAAACCAAAAAGATGCCAAAGCGCACAAATCAAAAGAGACCTTCAAGTGTCCAAAACCCTGAAAGCCCTGTCACTGATGAGAGCGTTATTAAAAATGTTTCAAAACATTCAGTTGACGCTATATATTATCCCCAAAAATCCCCGTGATCTATTCTTTCTTTTCTCAATCCATTCTGGAGCATGGTGTTAGGCTTAGGAAAGGTGTCGTGAAAAATGTCATGGGAAACCTGATAAACTTGATGAAACGTACAAAATATACCTAGGACGTTTGTGTGTGGATTTAATGGTACTCATAAATAATTGAACCCAAAAGATAATAGAGTGACAGTCTGCTCGAGTAAGAGAAAGCGGCATGGGTTTAAAATGGACAACTATACCAGCAATCACCGGAGCATGTGGAGTAGCTGAAGCTGAAAAGGGTTCCTCAGCCTCAGACAGTCTGGCTTGATCCCTAAACACCTATCACTTAAAGCCAGGTTTGTTTAGATCAGTTAAAAGTAAATAAGTAGTATTTTTAGTTTAATTAGTTATGTTTTAATTCTGCTATTTCTTTAAGTATGAGTTGTTTATTTTTTTAATATTTGAGGTGTCGGGTTTAATCTTAGGGGAAGCGTGAAATTTTATTTTTGTACCAAAAAGCTTAATGTTAACCGAAAAGGGTTAAGGTTTTTCAATTTAAAGTTTGGGGATGAGTTTTAGAACAAATAGAAACATGAGGGGCCAAATGAATTTTTTTTGTTAAAAAAATCTTTAAACAAAACCGCCCCCCCCCCCTCTTTCTCTCTCCACGCATCTAGATCAAAACCCTAATCCCTCTCTTCTCCCAACCACCGCCACCACCGAATACCCCATCTCCGGCCACCCTTGTCAAAATCCGACACCACCATTGCATTCCTCTCCGAAATCCGACCAAACCCTGAGTTGTTTAGCCCCAACCACCGCCGGCAACCACCTCCGCCATCCTCCGTCATCTCCGCCGCTGTCGCCACCCTCGCCGATGATTCCGGCCATCTTGATTCGATCGGAGACCACCTCTCTGCTCGGATTTTCATCCTAAAGCCGTTCCAAGTGTTGATTTCGTGTGCATTGTATCCATGGGTCCTCGAATCAAACATGTTGCCAAACAACCTAAAGTGGTCTCAAGGTATGTCAATTTCTTTTGAGTTTTAGGGTTCGGGAATGCTTGGAATAGGCCCTAAAGGGTGCGACTAAGGTTGTTTACATAGTTTTTCTGAGTTTGATTGATGTTTGAAGTATTTGCAGGTTGAAAAGTGTCAAAAAAGGGGGTTTTCGATCAGGGTATAGGGGGTTTTCGGATGGTATTCTTACCTTTCGATGTCTGCATACCAGTGATCGATGATTGGACACCTCTTGATTGTTTTCGGTTACGCCAAAAGGCTTTTCGGAGATGATCTAGGGGTTTTCGATCGAAATACTAGGGAAAATCTAGGTGTTCGACTGAGGATCAAGGTTTTTGATCGAACCATTCTGGTTATCGATCATTAATCTCCGTTTTCGGTCATAACCAAGGTTTTCCTTTGGTATATATATGGTTTTCGATCATTTACCTGGGTTTTCGATCAATGAAATAGGTTTTCGATCAGTTCCCAGGGATTTCGGTCAGGCTCATATATGTTTTCGATCGGACTGGTCATGTTACACCGAAAATCTGGGGTTTTCGATTACCCATATGGGTTTTCGACCAGGTTTTCGGTCAACCCCAAAACTTGGTAAACTCCCATTTTCAAGCAGTTATGCTGCCCAGTTTTTAAGAAAATGTGTGTTTGGGAGTTTTGTGAGGAATTAATTGAGACTAACTGTGTTGCAATGTTTGTTGTGGTTGGTTTGTGTCTGGTGTTTATGATTGCAGGGTCATAGAGTTTGCAAAAGGCCACAATCAAGTGGCATATCTTGGTGAGCTTCCGTCTATTCACAAGGCAAACTATCAATCTCTGATTGATGGCTTGAACCGATGCTGTTTGAAGAATGCCTTAACAGCACAGGTATCAGTATACAAAGAAATAGTGCTCGAGTTCTGGAAGACTGTTGCTGTGTCTGAAGATGGTAAAGCAATCCATGCGAAGATTCAAGGTGACAATATTGTACTGACTGAAGAGGTGTTCAGGCAAGCACTGAGGTTTGTGGATAAAGCTGAAGATCCTACTGAATTCAAGGATGACCAAGTTCTGATATGTCTCAGGCAGATGGGATATCTTCTGAACACTCCACCAACTTGGAAGAACTCAGTCCCACCGTATTGGAAGATGCTCATTCATTACTTGCAGAAATGCTTGATTGCCAAGAAGAGCTCAAGTGACCAGCTGAATAGATTGCATACTCATGCTTTGGTTGCTTTGATCAGAGGATGGAGATTTAACTGGTCAAGGGCAGTGTTTGAAGATGTCAAAAATGTTATAGTCAGAGAAGATGAGAAGTTTGCTGCTGTCCCAAGATTCATTCAATTGATCTTGGATTCAAGATATCCTCAGCTGAGAAAGCATGGTGAAATTCTGGATCTGAAACCTATGGGTCTAGATGTATTTTCTCTGATAAACCCTAAGAAGAAGATCGATGAGCCGGGATATGTGTTTGGAGATAAATTTGGAAATTTTTCAGAAGTCCAACCTCCAGTCAATGCATTTGTGGAGGAAGAACACTCAGCCCCTCCAACACAGAGGATAGTAACTGACATTCCTGATGAGAGTAACTCTTGGGCTGATGAGTTGCCTACTGATGATATCAGGATTGATGCACTTAGATTTGAAGAAGATGAAGAGCAACTGGACTATGGTAGCTACCTTGATGATGTGCCGGTTGATGAAGAAATGGAAGAGCCTGAAGTTCATGTGTCAAAGAAACAGAAGGCTACTGAGGAACCTCCCCTTAGTACCTTCCTGAATGAAGATTTGACTTCACAGGCTGTTCATGCAGCCCAATTGATGAAAGATGCCTTTACAAGTGTTCCAACCAACCCAGTGAGAAGAAGAAGAGAGCCAAGAGCCAATATATCTCCCAGAATTCCCTCAAGACAGCCCTCTTCTCAAGGACAGTCTTCATCTGGGCCTTCCCAAGCTGACAAGGGAAAGGCAATTGAAACCCCAGAGTACAGATTGGAGAAAGAACTAAAAGCTGAAATTAAGAAATTGACAGCTATCACTGCACATCAATCAGAAGTGATTTCACAACTTGTTGACACACAGAAAGAGCATGAAGCTGCATTGAAAAATCAGAAGAAAGTGAATGATGATTTCACTATCTTAATTGGAGAATTGCAGAAACAAGTTGCTGAACT
The DNA here is from genome assembly GCA_039602395.1 of Deinandra increscens subsp. villosa. Classification (NCBI taxonomy): domain Eukaryota; kingdom Viridiplantae; phylum Streptophyta; class Magnoliopsida; order Asterales; family Asteraceae; genus Deinandra; species Deinandra increscens. The sequence continues at coordinate 108,917,331 of JBCNJP010000027.1, forward strand.
AAGAGGGAAAAAGCCAAGTAGCTCCAAGAAGGGTTCAAGAAGAAAAGATCAAGATTCACAAGGAGGATCAGGTGGTGGAAAAGGTAAAGGAGACAGTTCTGGGGCTTCTACTAATAATAATCCACCTGAAGAAGGAGAGCCAGAGTTAGATGCTAGAGAAGTAGACTTCATGACTACTCCTGCTGCTACCAGAGATCATTAATGGGAAGCATCAACATTTGCCTATCCTCCTGACCGGTATCTCATCCAGCTGGGTAAACATTTTCATGATAAACGGGGAATTACTCAACCTGTGAAAAGCTGGATGTATGATGATCAGAAGCACATGTACGTGGTCAGAAGAGTGGGTGCCAATCCTCTGGAGTACTATAAAGACTGGACCCAATTCTACTCTTGGACCAATGTGGATTTAATTTCTCTACACAATGCACCATTCTTTAATCCATCCAACAATGAGTATGCTGATCATTTCTGGAAGAAGTTAGATAAAGCCGTGAAGAGTGGATTCAAGGTGTTTACAGACTTTCCACATCAACATTCAAAAATGAAGCACTTCAGGGGAGTCTGGGATCTTGACAAGAAGATTTATTGCCACAAGAGATATCCACCTACTAATAAGACCAAGCAAATCCCACTGCCAATGAAGCATTCTGAGGGTTGCCTCTCTGACTTTAAATCTTGGGCTTACTGTAGCTATTCTGGAACTGCAAAGATAATGTGTGAATTAGACACAATCACAGTGATGGAGGTGCATGATATTTTAAGATTTTATGAGGTTGATATTCGGGTGCTTAGCAAGCATCAGATTGCTCATACAGCAGAGGAGGAGGAGCTGGCTAAAGTCTACACCAAGGGAGTAGCTCGTATAATTGAAGAAAAGCTCTGGTATTCACCCCTTACGGTGAATCATTCCAGACATTTCAGGATGTGATTGGAAGCAACTAATGCTAAAGCCTAGGGGAAGATTGTAAAGACCTAGATTTTATTAAGGCTTTTGCATTAGTTAGTTATTTGTTTTTGGGTTCAATGTAATGGGTTGGGCTAACACTTTTGATTTTGTTGATGGGCTTATATGGATCGGTTTGGCTTGAACATGAGCCGAATCCTTTAGGGTTTGAGGAGACTTGTTCTCCACTCAAACCTTAGCCTATAAATAGTTAGTCTTTCATTGTTATTAGGGTTGTTGGTTGTTCATCGAAAACTACTAAAGTGTTTGCGTATTCTAGCTTTCTAGAATACGGTTCTTCAAGTGTGCTTGGGTTCTACTTTGGTAACGTTTAATTTCTTGCATTGTTAGTTGTTCTTTATTGATTGTTTATTCGAATCACCTATTGATTACGGTTTCCGCACGCAATCAATAGACTTAGTATCACGTGAGGGACTTATTCTGATCCTTACACTCTTTAGGTAATGCCATCGTTAACGTACCATACGCCTTTTTCTCAGCTTGATAAGCTTTCTTTTGTTCAGACGACATTTTCCTTTAAAGAATAGGTTCACCAGTTTCATCTTTAGGATAAACATATTGCTCCGTGAACGCTAACCACATATCAATGTCATTTGTATCGACAAATGCTTCAAACCGTTTAACCCAACTATGATAATCTTCCAATTTCAGCAATTTGGGAACTTTCTGACTTGTTTCGATTTCATTATCATAATTCATCATTGTTTTCATCGTAGCTTGAACCGAATTTTGAATAGCTGCGAACACTTGAAAATCGGACATTTTCGAAAAACTGAACACTGTTCACTCCAAACTTCGTCCGAACCTACTATACCCTCCGAAGCTGCTCCGAACTACCTCCGAACAGGCAACGAACCTAGTTAACGTCGAAGTACCTCCGAGCCTAGTCCGAACTCTCACCGAAAGAGAAAATAGTCCGATAGCTCTCCGAACGAGCTCCGAAACCTCACCGAACTCAGAACACTGACCGAGCTTACTCCGAACCTGGTGTTCGGAGCGGTTATGCCGAACTAGAGGTTCGGCCGATCGCGAAAAACTCAAAAATTTTGGAAAAACTCACTGAAATCGACACCTCTCGAGCTGTGAACACTCAATCAACTGAAAACGAACAAATATAGACATATTTGACGTAAATCATGAAATATTGAACTAAGATTTTGAGAAATGAAGATGAGAAACGAGCTATGAAAGTCAAAAACGTAAATTCGAACTCAACAACTCTAGAAAACACTGATTTCCGACTAGTAGAGCAAACCTAATGCTCTGATACCACTTGAAAGTGAGTGAGCGTATGGATCTTCTACTTAGTCGTGATGAAATCAATGAAATACGAGATGAAACACAGAGAGTAAATACAAATGACTTGTATTAACCACAGAGAACCACAAAGTACACTTAGAGAATATGACACGGAAGCTTCCTTTATTCTATACAAGATGAACTATTTATACATGCTGAAATACGACTGGCCGAACCTCAGGTTCGGCCACAAGCTCGGAGCTGTCCGAACTCCAGGGTCGCTGAGAGTTCGGACCTCAGCTATCTTGTGTGAACCATCTTGTATTCAATACTTCACATGACGATCAGGACTATGTATCAACAGATCGTCTCGATCGGGAATCCAAAGACGATCCAAGAAGTAAAGAAGAGCATTAGACATGGTCTCAAATTGAAGCTCAACACCACAAGATAATTCATTATGTAAATTGCCCTTCATCAACAGCTGCACGCTGAGCTGCCAGAATACGAGCTTTGAGATGGGTCATCTGATGGGAACTCTGGAAAAGAACCAGCTTAAGATGCTCTTTTCGACTTAAGGCATCGGCTACGACATTCGCCTTCCAAAGGTGATAACGAATCTCGCAGTCGTAGTCATTTAAGAGCTCGATCTATCGATGTTGGCGCATGTTGAGATCCCTCTGATTGAAGATATGTTGGAGGCTTTTGTGGTCGGTATCAACCACACACTCGGTACCGTAGAGGTAATGCCTCCAAAATTTTAGGGCGACACGACCGCACTAAGCTCGAGATCATGCGTCGTGTAATTATTTTCGTGCTTCTTAAGCTGCCTTGATCCGTATGCGATTACTTTTCCCCGTTGCATGAGGACACAACCAAGGCCTTGATGAGATGCATCGCAATACACCACAAAATCATCCGTCCCATCAGTAAGTGTGAGAATAGGAGCCTAACACAACATTTTCTTAAGTGTCCGAAAAGCGTTTTCCTGAGTAGGACAAAACTATGTTTTACTTACGTACTCTATCTTTCGGTTAATTTCACATTTTATTCATTTTGCAATCCAACTGTGGATGACTCACGAAATGGTAGTTCAAACAAACCACCATCCTTAATGCCCGATGATTTCATTATGTGGAAGCTACGTATGATAGGGTATCTTCACCATTCTGATTATTGAATGTGGAAATCTGTCATCTATTCCCTTACTATCCCCAAAGCAAAATCTGCTACTACACTAAGTGTAGACATAATAAAAGTTGTTGTTGATTATTCCGATGAAGACTACAAGTTTGTTGAGGGAGATCATAAATGGGAATATACAGGCAACACTTCCAAATTCTGTACACGTAGGTTTAGGAAATTGCAATACTACTTTTGATTTATAGAAAGCATTAAACGAAATGTACGAAGGAACTAATGAAGTAAAAGAAAATAAGAAAGATGTTTTAAAACAAAGATACGAGAACTTCTCTCACAAAAATGGTGAGAGTATAAATGCTTAGTATCTCCGCTTTGTTCAACTTCTTGATGAACTACAAGGAAATGAAGTGAAGATGGAAAATGGCAATGTGATTAGAAAGTTCATGAGATCACTGTAAGCGTCAAGTACAACAAGGATCTAAAGACTTTAAAGGTGAGCGAGCTTCATAGGATGCTAAGTACACATGAAATGGAAATAAATGAGAAGTCAGGTGTTCTGAACAAACCTGCAAATTTGACACTTCCAACCTCCACTGCACTTATCACCACTCATGAAGACATATGTTATTTTAGTGACCAAGCTCTTGTGATCACTTATTCAACATCACCATGAGGTAATGAAATCATGCCTCTTTTCTATAAAAATTTTGCTCATATTGCAGAGAACAATCATGGTGGGCTCACTAGATATTATCTAGAATGCTTTAGTGTTGATGACCTAGATGAGATGGACATCAACACACAACTGACAATGATCTCCTTACGCATGCAAAGTTTCTACAAGAGAACTGGCAGAAAGTTCACGTGAAAATGTTAGATTAAGTTGAATAAACCTTATATCAAATCGTCATGAAAAATAAATATTGTTTTGTCAAAATAAATATTGTCCGTCAAGAAAATACTTAAATTCATAAAAATAAATAAATAAATATTTTGTTTTGGACTAAGTTTTAACCCTTAGGAGGATCGATCTTCTCGTACGTTATCAGTCGGTCATGTCACCAACTAGTCGCGTATCCAATCATGTCCGATATGTCACTTTGAATTATACACATGGACTTATTATTTATCCATTTATTTATTGTAGGTGTTATGCTATCACGTTCGATCGTCAAGGTGATCTCCGGGTTTGATATCACGCCGCTAGCTCAGTTTACTTCTCGTTTACTCCACCGTCAGGTGAGTATCATAGCCCTTTTTCTTTTAAGTTTTGGGGTGCAACATGTACCATATCCAAATCATGTTCTTGAACTTTATTTTCCAAAACCGCATGCGAGTAATGTGTTAGATCTATGTGCCTATTATACGTGAACTTTATTGATCATTGCTATGCGTTGCGTGTGGTGCCTTGTGATTGAAAGCCTAAATGCCGAGGGCTTGGGTTACATCGACCCCCATGTGCTATGTTACATTCCTTTGTTTACTCTGCTTGTGTTCATAGTTTAACATATAATCGCATGTTATATTATTTATCATGTACGTATTTAAACCTATGATTACTCACCAACTCTTGTAGTTGATCGTATTTTCTACATGTTGCAGGTGATGCTATTTGATCTTATTATCGACGCCTTAGGATTATGCATGGGACTTAGCAGACCTTTTAAATAAAACTAGAACTTTTATGAGATGTATGAACCCGATGTTTCGTGGCATGTTTATGTTTGACTTTGTTGGATGTTTTATGAAAATTGGCATGATTAAATATAACAACTTTAATAGTGTTGTGAGCATCTGGACAATCTTAGCGCCCCGACGTAAATTTCGCCGTTGGTTGGGGTGTTACAGATTGGTATTAGAGCCACGGCTATGAGCAAGTCGTTTAGAGATGCAGATTGTTAAGGAGACTGAGGCAGATCGTTAACCTTAGAATGATCATGCAGATCGTTAAGGCAGTTTCAACTCAAGTCATTAAGACCAAAATGCAACCAGATCGTTAAGTACAATCATGGTCAGATCGTTAAGGGTTAGGTTAGCCTGATCGTTAAGCATAAGTCAAAAGTAAAATTATTCTAAGTGTTAACCAATCAACCAAACACATAAACAAAAGATCAATACAAAAGTAAATCAAGCCAAACCAACATTAAACAACCATCAAACTTACAAAGTAAATGTTCAAGATGCAAGTTAATTAAACTATTACAAACCAGAAAGTTCAAATACATAAATAGAAAAATACATGTTGGTTCTCCAGCTTTAACTTTGATCTTTTTCTTGAGTTCGTGTGTTCGTGTTATCACCAACCTCCGGGTTCCAACAATTCCCCCTGTCGTGGTAATGCGAATAACCTCCATCATCATCATCGTAACTGTACAAGAAGCTTCAATAGGAAACGCCAGTATCTCCTTTTCCCTTGCCTGTTGAGCTAATATAAACTCTTCTTCTTTAGCTCTCCTCTTATTCTCTGCATCTTCAAACTCCTCTTGCGGTGTCATCTTTTGTTTCCCCTTGTCTCTTCGACTCAGTGTTCGAGTGGTACCTGATGGACCGGTTTCTGCAGAGGTTCTCACAGCAGTAGGTTATTCCAGAAGCTCTGGATCCACCACGTTTACAGGTACGTTATCACCAACCAACGGTGATTCTGGTCGAGGAGAGAGACCCATAGGACTATATCTTAACCGTTCCGGAATAATTCGCCTTATCCCTGTCTTGTATTCATATTCTTCAAGGGTTAATGGATAAAAGCCTCTGTTTCGATCAATCCTGCTTTCCATGTTTAACCAATTTCTTCCAGGGTTTGCAGGACTATCATCAGGCTCAGGTCCAAAGATATCCTCGGGATATGGTCTTCTCTGGACAGCTTGAGTAGCCATCACAGATGAACCAATGGCAGCTTCAGCAGAGTCGGAGGGTAAAGTAGAGGTTTGCTCTTCAGTGACATCGTCTAATGGTTCATTCTGATCTCTTTCAGTGGAAGGTAGTTCCCGAGCTAATTGAAGGTTTACCATCTCTACCTGTTCTCCCACAAATGGAACTGCATTGATTGGAGATATGGGATCAAGGTGGGTCATTTCAGCCTCTACTTCTTCTTCAAACTCTTCTTCCTTAACATTGTCTAGGATGTCATCATCATACTCATCACCAGCAAACTCCAAATCTATGAAGTTTAGAGGGTTTGACCAGTTTACCAGTAGGTCAAGACGGTCATCTAACTCTTCAGCATCATTCAAATCATCTGGATTTACTGAGATATCTTCCAAAGCTTGCTCTTCTGGATTTTCATCATTGACTGTCACTATGCTTCTGCAGCTAGGATCAGTAGTAAGAACAGTAGAATAGAAGTCCTTGAAGGTTTCTTTACCAGCATCTAGAAAGGCTGGGTCAACAGACATATGCTGAACATCTTCCATTGCTGGAACCAATGCACTAGAAAGGTTTGTCTGTGACGGTTGGACTGGAGGAGCAAGTTGGAGCTGTAATGATACACTCCTAGGAATTTCTGGAGCAACTCCAATTTTACCAGCAGTGATAGCCAGTGGGGCTCCTGAGGAAGAAGCAGCAGCAGTTCCTAGTGCAGCCGTAGTAAACCTTGCGAGCTTTGGATTTTCAGGCGGTGGCACCAGATACTCTAAGCTGTTGTAGATCCGCATTTGCATTTCTTCATCTTCACATGGTTTATTATTCAAGAATGCGTCATCATATGATGCATCCACTTCAGAATCAGAATCACCATTATCAGAGTCATCAGAATCACTGTCTTGAGGGCCTTTTTCATCAGAACGTGGGAAAATTGATTCTTTGCCAGGAGCGTGTGAACTCGGTTGAACAGATGGTTCAGTTGTTGAGGGTTGTTCACCAGTCTGTGTGCTTGTACATGTATTCCCATCTCCGTCTCTACCATCTTTTGGAACATTCTGTTGGCTATCATTATGCACTTTATCGAGCAACTCCCTGAGCTTTCTAATCTCAACTGCTTGATCCAGAATTGTCTGATTTGCAGCTCTTAATTCGTCCTCAAGGTGAGAGTTTTGGATTGTCAGGATCTCAATTTCCGAGTTCATCTCCTCCTAGTCATATACATCATAAGGGTTTGTGCCTGACGGTCCAGCTTCAGAAGTTCCTGCTTTGGCAACAAGGCTAGTTCTAACCTTAGGTTGGGTAGTAATGACAGCGGTTGGAGTTACTATCATTTGTACCATTTGAACCTGTTTAGGTGAAACAACCGGTTCATTTGGGAGGGTGACAGGTTCTGTAACAGCTTCTGTTTCAGCTTCAACAGTCACAGGTTCAGTTTCTGCAGACTTGTTAACATCAGCCTCAACTGTTTCCACCGTCTTTTCAGTTGCAGGTTCAGTTTGAGCAGCAATGTCTGGCATCGGGTCGTCTTGAACATTCTGACATTCTTGATCAACAGGTTGTTCAATGTCAGCTCTAGTGGAATGAGCAGTAGCGTCTAACTTAGCTTGTTCTGCTAGACGTTTCTTGTGTTCCACATAGAACATCTTCTTCCTACCCGGTCTGGGATACGTAGTGACAATCCAATGCTTCTCTTCATAGACGACGTTATCTGACTCAACACTTGTGGAATAAGGTTCTTCTTGAGATTGTTCGTCTCCCTGCGTTCTGGCACGAGAAGATCCGGTGGTGTCAGCTATGGTCTTTCGTTTCTTTTTCGGTGGGGCTCGAGCATCAGAAGTCTCAAAATCAGATTGAGAAGGTTCAAACCTAGAACCGCTGGGATTCTTTTTCAGCTTCATGCTGGGATTCTTCAGGTGATGATTATACTGAAATATTTCCGGTGTCACACCCCCAAATAACCACTAACGGAGTTTATACCGTTAAGGGGTGCGAGCAAACCAGGACCACAACCATTAGTTACAAATACTAAACGAATCAGAGTAAAGTCCAAACATTAATAATAAAAACCGTTTAACAGTACGCAGCAGAAAACATTGTCTTTAGCACTAACCACGTGCTTTACAAAATCAGTGTTTTAAGTTCTCAATTAAGTTTAACTAAAAATAAAATGTCTTCGTGTGCCATGCCAACCCGATCCGGATACTCCATAGCGATCTGCAAAAGTTTAAAACACGCAAGTGTCAACCTAACGGTTGGTGAGTTCACAGTGGGCTTGTCATGCAGTGGCCCGGTCTCATACATCAATTCGGGTAAACATATTCTTATGTACAATTTAATTGTGAAAAGAAATGCTTAATGATAACCAAATCATAGTATTGTGGTTTAGTAAAAGTATTGTTCGTAACCTACGTTATCGGGTATGTACTAGTTTTGTATAGTTAAAGTGCTCAACCGATATCGCGGGTAGCTAATCCGTTGTTCCATGCACTAAGGAAGTTTGTACCAAAGCTGACCGATAATTGTAGTGGCAGTGCCATCATCTATTTTGTTTTGCGGACCTACGTCATCGCGGTTTTGCCTCCCCCGTGTCCTCTCGGGACCACGGTCAGATAGGCTGATATTGTACCTCCGTGCACCTCCAGTGTCACGAGGGGGAGTTTGTCAAACTCCAGTAGATCTACCCAACATCCCCTCGCTTTACAATTAATGGCACAATTAAGTTGAGGACTTTTTCAGTTAAAAGGCAATCCTTAGAAATCATGTGATATCATGTGGTTTAGACTTTAACCTACACTAGCCATCTTAAAACGGTTTACTTTGGGGTTCTTATGAATCCCGAAAACATTTTTCAGTTTCGTTTTAGAATTAGTTTTTTAAGTAATTCACAAGTGTTTCCCATAAAACACATCAAGTTCATCAAGTAGGTGCATAGCACTCTAAGTTTTCAGTTTCATCAAGTAGTGCATAGCACTCATAAAGTTGTCAGCATTGTTTTTCATTAGGTTATTCAGTGTGTCCCAAACGGGCTCACAGTAAACGGGTTAGTGACACTCACCTTGGGTTGCACTGCTACACTTGTTAATAATCCAAGTATTGCTTAACGAAGACCTATGAACACGTTTAGGTCTTAAGTATTAGTTTTGTGTCTAAACTCTACATAACGTCACTATGGCCCATAACATAGCACGTTGGACTATAACACGACATACCGACACACGACACCGATGGTTGATCATAAACATGGGTTCATATAACACAGAAATCATAGTATGTCTTATCATAGCATAATCATGTAATTCATAGCATAGCATTCAAATAAGTTGCACAAGTTTGGGTTTAGTCTGGCGAAACTGCTGGAGAAACTGCTAGAGAAACTGCTAGAGAAACTGCTAGAGAAACTGCTAGAGAAACCGCTAGAGAAACTGCTAGTTTCGCTAGCTAGTTTCGCCGGGAACTGGTTGAACTTTCGTTCAGGGACAAGGTCAGTTTCGTTCACGAGAGACACTACAGTTTCGCTGCACAGTGTCGCTAGAAGGAGATATGCATAGTTTCGCTGGATAGTTTCTCCTAATGAATGCACAGTGTCGCTGGTCGCTAAAAAACCCGTAAATTTGACTAAAAATCTTTCTAACAGCCTCCATACTTCATGTAATTCATTTTCAAGCATACATAATCATTTAGGAACATCACAGGAGCATTTTTAACATCATAAACATGTATTTTCATCATCAAATCTTCAAGAACACATTTTACACAAAATAACCTAATCTAGCATGAATCTCTATTATGGATCAGTTTCACACGTAAAGTTGTAGTCTTTATGATAGATCTAGTATTCCTAAGCATTCTTACAGAAAATCTAACGATTACATGGAGATCTAGGCATGCTTTATGAAGAAAACACATAGAAAAGCAAGAAACATGGTCATGGGACTCACGGTTTGATCTAGGATCGATGGATGATCTTCTTCTACAGAAAAGATGGCTGATCTTGATGGTCTCTAAGGATGGTCCAGAATCGCAAGAGGGAGAGAGTGTGTGTGTGTTTCTTGTGTGATGTATGCAAATGGGTAATTAGGGTTTAAAGCTTCATTTAAATACTAATGGCCATCATGGGCTTTCATTGGGATTTGGGCCCCCAATGATTAGCCATCATTAGCCCATGATTAGTCTAATGACTAGCCCAATCATTAATCATGTATGCATACACTTAGTTACCCGGTTAAACATATAATCACATAATTAGGCAATTTGTCACATAATTTATCAAATAATTAAATAGTCATTCTTTTTAATAAAAATCATGCATTTAAATCACGTTTCTCATAATAACAACATATAAATAAATACATAGCACATATGGACGGGTTCGGTGATCAACCAAAGGTCGTGGACATATTCGGCCTAGTTAAGCATTAGTTACTAAGTTAACACTATTAACGTAACTAACGGAGATTGTCTAACGGAAGTAAACCTTGAAATTCCCGGATGTCACATCCGGCGTCACCATTTGAATCGCCGTCTGAATCATTGTCAGAATCTCCTTCAGATCCACTAGCATCACTCTCATTTTCACCTTTTTCTGAATCAGTGTGCTCAGAACCTTGGTGACCAGGTGACAGGTTTTGGCCAACAGCAGCAAGTTCCAAGTGTGTGAAGGGATCTACCTCTGCTGCGGGCTCATTTAAATTTGGCTGATCTTGAACGGCAGCAGCTGCAGTTGCACTCATCGAATTTTGGTAGTACTGGGCGTGGCCTAGATCACCAATAGTATCCACCAAATTTTGAAAGTAAGGTGCATCTGGTCCTTCATTTCCAGGTAACATATATTTTTGTAGGAATCATGATTTGTCCTTCGGGGAGCAAACTTTTCTCCTGCTTTCACCAAATTTGGGTAGTAGTGGTTCAAGATGGCTTGCAGAAACTTGGGCTACATAATAAACTTCTCAGCACGACCTGCAGGAGTCAGGTTCCTAATCATACTTCTGAGGAGAAATCTTTATATGTTGTAGCCAGTTCCGGTTACAAAACCATGAAGGGCATGAGCCAGCTCATCCTTGAAGTCATCAGTTCCTGTCTTCCTCGGGGAGAAGGTCAGAATGAAGAAGCCTAGCATTTTCTCCAGTTGAGAGGAAACAAAGGTTTCTAGATCATGGGATTTGTATCAATTGGAAGTGGACCACTATAACCCATGTTCCTTATGCTATCATGCCACTGTTGCTTAGTGTAAGAATCAGGGCAATTAGCATCATCTAGGTGAAGGGTCGTTGTGATCATACTTTCAGTCATCAGCACGTCGGTTTCCTGAATTCTGGAACTCAAGTATTCTGACCCATCTTCATTTACCACCTTTTGAGCATTCATCCAGAAACTCTCCACTATTGATTTGTATATTGGAAGATCCTAAAGCATACAATAACCCCAGTTGGAGTATTCCAGAATCTGAAAAGTTTGCTCAAAGGCATCAGCATGTTTCCATTCCCTGTTGAAAAATGCTTATTTGATTGTGGGCTACACCATAGCCTAATGGCTCATTCCCCACTCGTCTAGGAGGCATCTGCACAAGTGAAACAACACAATTACAACCAATTGGTTTTACAATGAAATGTCTTGTCAACACTAAACCGGGATAATGACAGAGTTGTTTAAAGTAAAATCAAGGTATATTTGGGTTCAACTAAGCAGGTTCCTAGAATGACATAGCACATAGTCAATTAATCATTTGCAACAGATATCTGTGGAAACCCATAATTGAACTAGATACACATACTTTCAATCAATCATAAAACATGAATAAACTGAGTAAAAAAACATAAACTTTACCTAGACAAAGGCTAACTTGCACCAGATCAATATAATGCAACTCGAGGAGTAATTAACGAGATGTCACTTTGAACATAGAAATTAATATTCGAGATAAATTGAAAAATTTAAACTTAACTTTTAAATCATGAGAATAAAATAATAAGTGATCATGCTCAAATTATTCAGGTGGACCACATAATGTGTTTGTTCCCCCTAAACACGTGACTATCTGATATACAAATCACCCAAATCACAACACACATTGACATAGCAAGAAGCACTCGTCAGATTGGATCATCATAATGAAATCACATAATCTATACTCAACACACTAAAGACTCGACTAGCATGGACCTAAATGTATAGCTGTATAATTACATATAGGCCAGATCAAGTCCTAAGTATGGAATTATGAACCCTATGACATCAATTTGAGTGCAATCCAATATAGATAAAGATTTTGACCTTGCATCGTAACAATCAATCAATCAAATACATGAGACAATTCATGAGCCAAAGTTAGGAATAATGGATAAATCAATTCTACTAACTAGCATCAATGAGTAACTATCAATCATATCAACGACAGATCTTTATAACACAGCGGTTAGACAACTATTCAAACAATGGTTCATTGCTAATCTTGAAGTAGTTCACATAATCAGGTTATGCAGGTTAATTTGAAGAAATGCAATATCAAATTAACACACTTCATCCTAAGGACCTATCAAAACTGAAGCAACTTAAACCTAGAGTTTGATAATATAACAGACAAATGAGGCAATTGAGACCTCAGCATACTTAATAAAGTTCACAGAAGCACATACCTCGAAGTACATCTAGATATTTCTAAGATCTATAAGAGATAAATGAATTCAGAGAGCTACTGCTTCCGAAATAATCTGTGTTTAATCAAGCAAAATTGAATTAATAATTTGATAAAATTAGAGATAAATAAAATCAATAAGTTGAGAATATGCCCCTGTTTAGCTCATTTCTTGATTATGCATAAGTTCCTGAATAACAAGTAATAACATACCTTTTGATGATCTAACAGTTTGTAAAGATCACACGGAAATGATATCACTCGTAATAACATAATAATCTGTTAGGATCAGGCAAATGTGCATTAGAACCAAGTAATTAAGACAAATCAACAGATAGCATGTCAATCACATTATCACTGCATAAATTTAGTAATTTTGACAAGTAAATGACATCTTGACTTACTACAAAGTTCTACAACAAGTCATGCATATTTGAAGTTTGGATGACCTAATGAGAGTTTCTTTAACTTCCTTTTTACAAGTGTTGGAACTTTCTAAGTGAAGTCAAAGTCAACTAAACAAGTATTTTCTAACAATTTATTTGAGTCTTATGTATTTCAATTGCTACATGTTAAACCTAATTCTCATTCACTTAGATAAATCAGGCATATTATAAGCAATTTCCAACACACTCGGACATCAAATTAACATATTAAAAGTAAACTTTCTATTATTTGACCAAAGAGTCATGTGTTGAAAAACAACTCAATTTGATCAAACTTACTTAAAGAAAAATAAATGATAACGGTGAGAACTGAATTTACAAGTTAAACATGTGATAGATAGATAAGATAAGCAATCAACTAAAACATATTTTAGCCAAATAGTCGTCTCAAATCAACAAATCCAATGTTTTTAAACTTGCTACACAGTTCACATTTGAGAAAAATATAAACATGTAAAACACAAATTTTAACTTTCTAACCTTACAACCTCCTGATTCTACCAACATTGAAATCTAGGTCACCTATATCAAACAACCGAAATTAAACTTGAAGCAGTCTAACACATAGTCGGACTTATCTATCGACTCCTATTGGATTTGACCTAATTTCTACTAAAAACTCACAAACCAATCAAAAACCCTAGATTTTCTCTAAAAGTAGAAGAAAGAGTGTCAAGGTCATACATGCTATCTGAATCAGGTTCTTGAGTGATCCGAGTGTGCTCGTTAAAAGTAACATTGCACGACTCCATGATCACTCGAGTTCTTGTGTTGTATACTCGATACGCCGCTGAGGACATAAAATATCCAACAAAATAACCTTCATCTGCCCAAGGGGCAAACTTGGCTAACTGATCAGACTGTATAAGCAAAGTGGAAGGACATCCGAACGGTTTAAGTCTTGTTAAAATAGGTTTTTGTTTAGAAAACAGTTCGAACGGCGTCTTGTTAGCATGCTTGACCAAGAGCATTTTGTTCAGAACGTAGCACGCAGTATTCACTACTTCTGCCCAAAAAGAGAGTTTAAGGTTAGAATCCGCAAGCATGGTTCTGGCAGACTCAATGATGGTTCTATTCTTCCGTTCCGCTACACCATTTTGCTGTGGCGTGTATGGTGAACTGAACTATCGTGTGATGCCCTTCATGTTGCAAAACACGTCAAATGTTTGATTCTTGAACTCTGTCCAGTTATTTGATCTGATTATTCTGACCCGCTCTCTGCTGGCGTTTTCAATGAGAGTAACGAAATTTTTCAGTATCTCAACTGTCTCAGATTTTTCTCTCAGGAAGAACACCCATGAGTGTCTGGAGTAGTCGTCAGTGATAACAAGATAATAAGACTTTCCCCCTAAGCTCGTGATGTTCACTGGGCCGAAAAGATCAAGATGGAGTTGCTGAAGAATTTTCGTTGTTCTACTAGGTGGCTTCGGCTTGTGAGACGTCTTGTGCTGTTTGACTTTGGAACATGCAACACAGTTATCGACATGGACAAATTCTTTCTCCGGTCTCCCAATAACGTGTTTTCCTCTTATGAGTCGATTCATGTTCATAAAGTTGACGTGACCCATTCGCCGGTGCCATATGGTTGAGTCTTCTTCCGATGCCTTTACTGGAAAACAAACGATTGAATTTGTTGGCTTTGCTTCCGCCATATCCAACGCATACAAGTTTCCTCTTTGATGTGCACGAAACAACATCTGATCTTCAGGTATCTTGAGACCATGCTTCAGAATTAGACACTCGCGATCATTGAACACCATTGGCATTTGGTTATCGCAGATTTGCGACACACTGAGTAGGTTGAACTTGAGATTCGATACCAGGTTTACCTTGTCAAATGAAATTTCTCCGTTTGTTAAGAGACTGTTTCCTATTATTATTCCGCCATACACATCTCCCCCAAAGGCAACAGAACTACCGTTAAATATTGTTTTGACATCATACAACAAGTCCTTGTTCCCTGTCATGTGCCTGGAGCACCCGCTGTCCATGTACCATGTGTTTACAGCTTTCCGGGTATGTCCCTGCACAAGTAAAGAAATTGATTAGTTTGAGGAGGGACCCCAGTCATTTTGACCTTGGGTCTTCTTGATAACCGGTTTCTTCACAATTGATGAAGATGGTGCGGATGAAGATGATGAAGCTGATGGAATAACTGAAGGTGGAATGAAGGTGGTTGCAGGCCTTGGAGCTATCATTGGCCTTTCAGAAAGAAATGGCCTTGGTAGAAAGCTGGGTCTTGGCCTTGGATTCCATGACCTGATTAGAGTCGAACTCGGTGCTTTCATCCTTAGTGGTTGTCTGATGTGAGGCGGACTTGAATACAAGCTCCCCCTAAGCCTTGTGGAAGATACGGGGCTTGACTCGGAATGTACGGTTGGTTGGGATAAGACTGTTGGAACATAAAATCATCCTGCAAGTCCATGAAGTCTTCACTACAATTACCATAGTTTCTCGAGTGGAGGTGAGAATTCTGACCAGCAGTTGCTTGTTGCTCATAATAGTGTACAGGTGGCATTGGTGCGTTGCCATAGGTGTTGTACCCTTCGTTGTAGATACACACCCTTGCATCGTGATGAGGATTTCCACAGATAGCACAACCATTTTGCACAGATGGTGCATTTGGAACAACAAAAGCAGCAGATTCAGTAACAGGAACCACAGATGTGGGTTCAACAGATGAAGCAACAGGAGTCTTCTCATCAAGTAATAACCTTCTTTTTCCTTCTTCTTGCTCTTTTCTTCTTTTCAACAACAACAGCTTCAGCACATTCTGTCATTAGAGCAGAAGGCTCTACCACTAACAGTGCAGACTCATCAGTTGTTGAAGAGGTTGCTTCAGTTACTTTTGGAACACTCTTCATCTTTGGTTTGACTTTCTTTTCCAGTTCAACTTTAGAGTCAACGGCTCCAGGGGGAGCAGAACTTTCAGCATTAGCCTTTGATTTGCTTGATTGAGGCGATTGCACAGCTTGTGATGTTGATGTAGAGGGAGTTCCTGTTGAGGCACTTGGAATAGCCTTCACCTTACCATCGGTGATCACAAGACCAGCTTGTGTGTGCATGACAATCTTACCATGTTTGAGTGCCATTTCAGCAAATGCACAACTGAACTCATCCTCATTCACATCAGACTGATCAGTGAATCCCTTGTTGGAATTCTGCTTAGGCTTTCGCCTTCGTGTGGTCTTAGCTCGTTTTGGAGCAACGGTAGTTTTGCAAATCTTGTAGTTATCGTCAAACAAAAACGATTGACCATTCACAACAGATGTTTTCAACAAATCAAGGAATTCATGTTCAGCTGCCTCTTTGGTCAGAGTCTCAGAAAGACTAGTATCAACATCTTGGAAAAAATCTGAATTGACTTCATCAAAGTGAAGTGCGATATCGGTAGGTGGGAGATCAGGTCCACTCGTGTGAGTAGAGAGCTGATTTTCCATCTTTTGGACTTTGGAAGCACTCGGAACCAACTCAGAATTAATGAATCTTATGTGACTCTTTGAGTTAATCTTGGTTAACTCGGGAATTTTATAATAGTTATGGTTAAGCGGAGGTTCGGCCGCACTATCATCAATTTCCCGTGTCAAACCAAGTCCAGTTTTAAGTCTAGCAAAAATATCACGAGCAACGGCATTGCCAAGAGTTTCCGGATTCAGTTTTAACAAATCAATGGTTTCTCGAGCCTGAGCATAGCTTGTCCTTAGAGAAGTTAGTTTTTCCAAAAGATCAGTTATTTGAATTGTTAGAGTTGTTTCCGTATGCTTCATGACCTCAATGTCATCTTGTAAGGACTTGATTTTAATCAAAAAATCCTTCTCATTTTCCTTTAACTTCTCAACTTGACTCTCACTCTCTGTCGCCTTACTGACCAACTCAATGTTGTAAGCGCGATAGCGAGCTACAGCCTCAACACATTTATCAGAACATAAAGCAAGTTTTACCTCATCAGGGATGGTTTCACGTTGAAGTTCTACACGCCTCTTACTTGCCTCAGATTCAACTTCGGATAAGCTCACTTCAGTAACATTTCCAGTTTCTTGAGCATTGTCTTCAGTCAGATCATCAATTCCAGCCATTAAATAGAAGTTAGTTAGAAAGAGAGGGTCAATAGCGGCGGTGTACCTCCCCTGGACCCAAACCGAACCAAAAATTTCAAAATTGAAGAGAAGGACTCGGATTTACCTTGAACTTTGATGAGATTGAAGAAAGTCGAACTCAAAGGGTGTAAAATCTGAGATTTTCAAGACAAAATTGTGATTAATTCGGGTTTAGGTTCAAGTTGGGTTCATCAAGACTGATCGCACACAGAAACCAATCAAGAACTCAAAAACCAAGAATGAGACACATACCGAGTACTTCGTAGGGATTGTGCAAGCCAAACGCGAACGAAGTGATTTTCGATTTCACTATCTGAGTGTCTGAATTTCTCGGTTGAGGTCGCTGGCGAGAATGAGAGAGAGACGAGAGTGTTTGTGTGTGTTTGCGTATGCGAGAACGACTGTGAGGATGGAGGGGTTTGATATGTATATATAGGTTAGCAAAAAAATAACTAAGTGAGGGAGGTCAGGTCGATAACCTAGCTCAGATCGTTAAGAGGAAACGAGAGCTAGGCTGATCGTTAACTTGTCCCTGATCGTTAAAGAAGAAAAAGGCATAAGGCTTCATTTGGTCTGATCGTTAAGACCAATTGGGAAAGTCAGGTCGTGAAGGCAAAGTCCTCAAATCGTTAAGACCATTCCCTTGGTCAGATCGATAAGGGTATTTACACCCAGATCGTTAAGACCAATCTCAAGGTCAGATCGTTACAAAGACGAGACCCTGATCGTTAGAAGCAAACTCCTAAAATGACATGATCGTTAAGACCAACTAGCTATCAGATCGTTAAGACAAGCTTTGCCAGATCGTTAAGACCATTCCGAAAGCCAGATCGTTAAAGCATATTCGATCAGATCGTTAAGAACAATAAATAAAAATAGACAAGTAACATCAGATCATTAAGGCCATTCTGGTCAACCCAAATCGTTAAGACATAAAAGGCCAAATCGTTAAGACTATTTGGTAGCCTGATCGTTAAGGCCAATTTTGGGGACCCAAATCGTTAAGGCCAAAACTTGTCTGATCGTTAAGAGACACAAAAAAAAAACTTTCAAAGTAAAGGCCAAATCGTTAAGGAAAGATCATACCAGATCGTTAAACCCATCTTTCCCTCAAATCGTTAAGGCCAATTCACAAGTTTAACAACTTTTGAAGGTTTTTCTTAAGTGTTATCAAAATATAAATTTACAAAAACTTAAAAGATAAACACATAGTCATGCCCGCACGATGCCTACCAGAAAGATAAATTTTTATTCTTTATGCTAGTGATTAGCACTAGTGATTTCAACAAGTTTGATTTTAACTACGACTAAACACCTAGTTTAACTTTGTTGGTCAAATTTCACATTCCAAAAATCCGTTTTCATTCGAGTCGGTCAATTTTTCACCAGACTCAAGAATTTACCAAGACTTTTAGGTTGATCAATTTTCCACCAACAAAGTTTGACTTTTGCACAAGTCGACCAAAGTTTCATCAAACTTGGAAATATAAGCACTTTGGCTTACTTTTCACTTATTCAAGGTAATAACCCGTAATGTACATATTTTTGAATGGTTGTGGTCAGACTATGCAGGAATCATACCGATCAATTACGTGATCAATGACACTTACAATTCAAATCACCTTTCGGATCCGATTCCCTAAATAAGATTGTCGGTATTGTTTATCCACTTAAGCTCAAACAAGGTAATTTTCAACTTGTCTCATGTGATGTATTTATCATGTTTTCTGTCCAGTTCAAAGAAACATTTTGTGGGGTCCTTATTAGTTTGGAAGTTAACAGTATTCTACCAATCATCAAATAACTTTTCAGATTCAATCACACTTTTAAAAGTAATCTTTCCCCCTTTTTAAGTGACTTATTTCATGGATATAGTCATGAAATCATGATAACCCTTCTTTCATGACTATAGATGAATGAATTTTGATGGGGTGAGAGCGTCAAGGTCAGAGTTTCCTCAGCAGATGACTTCTCACTTTATTTTATGGAATGATGGAGCGTAAGAACACAAGGTCAGTGATTTCTCACAGCAGATGTGTCTCAGCTTTATGTATGGGTGAGACTCAAGGTCAGAGTTTCCTCAGCAGATGAGTCTTATGCGTTGGTTTTGAAATAAGTCAACTTAATACTGAAGAAACAAAGGATGCGTGATTAGAGTTTTCTTACTAGTACTAATGAGAAGGGGAATTTTAAAGAATATGCCACTGTTTAAACTTCCAAGGTCCACATTTCTCAATGAAATTAATGTGTTATCACAAAGACTTGTTTACTTCTTAGTATGTTGAGCCTACCAACACATCAAATGATAGAGTTACTGGTCGATTGGATCATTTGGTTAGATCACAAGAACAGAATCATATCATGTTCCAATTATATTGTCCGACCACAGACCAAAAGGTTTTAGCTTTTTCAATTCTTTTTGGTATTTTCTACTATTTTCTCTGCACATGTGTATAAACACTTACTGAAAAATTACTAAATTGACTCTATTATTTTTTCTTGGTTTTATCTTCCATAGGTGCAGGCACGACAGACAGACTAAAAAACATGCTGGTGAATGAAAAGAAATTCCTTTGGTCATAACACATTTTGACTCGAGACGCAAACATACTTAAATATTTTTCTAAGCCAAAACAGGTCAAACAACACAGGAACAAACTCAAGTGAGTCAAATTAGCAATCTAAAGCAATAATCTTAAGATAAGATAAGCAAGACATCAGGGATAAGATAAACAGCAAAACAAGCAAGAAGTGTAAAAATCTTTTTGGTGATTTTTGTGGGAGGAAAGCAAGAGTTAGGATATACACACAGATAACACACAAGAGAAAGCAACCTAGAGAGCAAGACACTAACATATCAAGGAGCAAGAAGTTCTAGTCCTAGTCAAAGTTGATCATTCCTATAGAGGTAACCAGAAAATTGAACCTAGACATATCAAATGATTTAGTGAATAGGTCAACTAACTGATTCTATGAATCAATCTGAACTAAGGTGACTAGTTTCTTCTCAGCACAGTCCCTAATGAAATGGTGTCTAATCTCTATATGCTTAGTCTTAGAATGCTGAACATGATTTTTGACAATAAAAATTGCAGCAGTATTATCAATATGTATAGGGGTACTCATGAAATTCAAACCGTAGTCCAGCAATTGATTCTGGAACCACAGAACTTGAGAGCAGCATGATGCAGCAGCGATGTACGCCACCTCGACAGTTGAAATGGACACCGTAGTCTGCTATTCGGCATAGTCACTATCCGAGTAGGCTCTAAGATCGAAGGCCGAATCCTTTGGATACCAAAGCCCTCGGTTGGGATTCGAATTTAAGTATCGAAAATTCTCTTAACCGCAGTCAAATGTGATTCCTTTGGTTTGCTCTGAAATCTTGAACAGAGGCATACTCCAAATATGATATCGGGACGACTTGCCGTTAAGTACATCAAGGACCCGATCATCAAACGGTATAAGTGCTCATCCACCGAGACTCCTTGAGCGTCAGTATTCGGTCTGTGACGAGTTTCCACTAGTGTAGAGAATCCCTTAGAGTCGTGAAAACCGAACTTCTTCAGTATTTCTTTAACATATTTTCCTTGGCTGATCAGTATACCATCTGGTGACTGTTTCACTTGAATTCCCAGGAAAAATGTTAATTCACCCATGGCACTCATCTCGAACCTTTCCTTCATCAAGTCCTCGAATGCATGACACAAATTCACGTTAGTTGACCCAAAGATGATATCGTCAACGTATACTTGAACCAAAAGCATATCCTTCCCGACGTGTCGAATGAAGAGAGTCTGATCAATAACACCCCTTTTATACCCATTTTCCAGCAGATATGTTGACAACGTCTCGTACCACTTCCTTGGGGCTTGGTACAGACCATAAAGGGCCCTGTCAAGCTTGTAACATTTGTTTGGAAATGACTTGTTCACAAACCCGGGAGGTTATTGTATGTACACGTCCTCATCCAGCTCGCCATAAAGAAATGCAGTCTTAACATCAAGTTGGTAAACCGTGATGTCCATAGACGCAGCATAAGCTAAGAAAATCCGAATGGACTCTAGACAAGCAACAGGTGCATAAACTTCGTCATAATCAATGTCGTCTTCTTGCATGTACCCTTTCACTACTAATCGAGCTTTGTTTCTGATGATTATTCGACGGTCTTCTCGTTTGTTCTTGATAATCCACTTGACCGGTATGGGTTCAACACCCTTTGAAGCTTCAACAAGACGCCAAACATTGAGCAATTTGAACTGAAGTAACTCTGCTTGCATGGCTTCAATCCAATTGTCATCTCTGAGAGCAGCAGTAACTAAAGTTGGTTCTTCTTGTGATATGAAGCATGAGAAGAGACACGAGTTAGCGTGTTCTATTTGACTCCGGGTGATCCTTTTGTCTACGGGGCCTATAATCTGGCTTGTTGGATGAATTTTATGAACCCTTGACTCTTCAACAACGGTGTCTTCGATGGTATATTCAAGGTTCCCAATTTGCAGATCGTCTCCCGGGACCTCACCGGTGTCAATTTCAGCTTCAACTTCAGATTCAGAATCATGATCTTCAGGAGCAGTTTCGGTGTTGGTTTCCCCCTGAACTGCTGCAGGTGCTGGTTCTGTTTCTACAATAACTGGATCTGGCACTGGAATTACTGGTTCATCAGGAGTTGCTGATGAAGTTGATTCTCCGGATTGATTCACTGACTCACTCGTCTGATTTCCCCATGTTAGATCAGGAGGGTCTGCTGAGTAAATAGTTCCCAAAATCGATGAAGAAACCGGAGTAAATGGGTCAAAGGTATTTCCTGAAACACCAGAATCAACAATATTAAAAGTAGAAGAAAGAGTGTCAAGGTCATACATGCTATCTGAATCAGGTTCTTGAGTGATCCGAGTGTGCTCGTTAAAAGTAACATTGCACGACTCCATGATCACTTGAGTTCTTGTGTTGTATACTCGATACGCCGCTGAGGACATAGAATATCCAACAAAATAACCTTCATCTGCCCGAGGGGCAAACTTGGCTAACTGATCAGACTGTATAAGCAAAGTGGAAGGACATCCGAACGGTTTAAGTCTTGTTAAAATAGGTTTTTGTTTAGAAAACAGTTCGAACAGCGTCTTGTTAGCATGCTTGACCAAGAGCATTTTGTTCAGAACGTAGCACGCAGTATTCACTACTTCTGCCCAAAAAGAGAGTTTAAGGTTAGAATCCGCAAGCATGGTTCTGGCAGACTCAATGATGGTTCTATTCTTCCGTTCCGCTACACCATTTTGCTGTGGCGTGTATGGTGAACTGAACTATCGTGTGATGCCCTTCATGTTGCAAAACACGTCAAATGTTTGATTCTTGAACTCTGTCCAGTTATTTGATCTGATTATTCTGACCCGCTCTCTGCTGGCGTTTTCAATGAGAGTAACGAAATTTTTCAGTATCTCAGCTGTCTCAGATTTTTCTCTCAGGAAGAACACCCATGAGTATCTGGAGTAGTCGTCAGTGATAACAAGATAATAAGACTTTCCCCCTAAGCTCGTGATGTTTACTGGGCCGAAAAGATCAAGATGGAGTTGCTGAAGAATTGTCGTTGTTCTACTAGGTGGCTTCGGCTTGTGAGACGTCTTGTGCTGTTTGACTTTGGAACATGCAACACAGTTATCGACATGGACAAATTCTTTCTCCGGTCGCCCAATAACGTGTTTTCCTCTTATGAGTCGATTCATGTTCATAAAGTTGACGAGACCCATTCGCCGGTGCCATATGGTTGAGTCTTCTTCCGATGCCTTTACTGGAAAACAAACGATCGAATTTGTTGGCTTTGCTTCCGCCATATCCAACGCATACAAGTTTCCTCTTTGATGTGCACGAAACAAGATCTGATCTTCAGGTATCTTGAGACCAGGCTTCAGAATTAGACACTCGCGATCATTGAACACCATTGGCATTTGGTTATCGCAGATTTGCGACACACTGAGTAGGTTGAACTTCAGATTCGATACCAGGTTAACCTTGTCAAATGAAATTTCTCCGTTTGTTAAGAGACCGTTTCCTATTATTATTCCGCCATACACATCTCCCCCCAAAGGCAACAGAACTACCGTTAAATATTGTTTTGACATCATACAGCAAGTCCTTGTCCCCTGTCATGTGCCTGTAGCACCCGCTGTCCATGTACCATGTGTTTACAGCTTTCCGGGTACGTCCCTGCACAAGTAAAGAAATTGATTAGTTTGAGGAGGGACCCCGGTCATTTTGACATTGGGTCTTCTTGATAACCGGTTTCTTCACAATTGATGAAGATGGTGCGGATGAAGATAATGAAGCTGATGGAATAACTGAAGGTGGAATGAAGGTGGTTGCAGGCCTTGGAGCTATCATTGGCCTTTCAGAAAGAAATGGCCTTGGTAGAAAGCTGGGTCTTGGCCTTGGATTCCATGACCTGATTAGAGTCGAACTCGGTGCTTTCATCCTTAGTGGTTGTCTGATGTGAGGCTAACTTGAATACAAGCTTCCCCCCTAAGCCTTGTGGTAGATACGGGGCTTGACTCGGAATGTACGGTTGGTTGGGATAAGACTGTTGGAACATAAAATCATCCTGCAAGTCCATGAAGTCTTCACTGCAATTACCATAGTTTCTCGAGTGGGGGTGAGAATTCTGACCAGCAGTTGCTTGTTGCTCATAATTGTGTACAGGTGGCATTGGTGCGTTGCCATAGGTGTTGTACCCTTGGTTGTAGATACACACCCTTGCATCGTGATGAGTATTGCCACAGATAGCACAACCATTTTGCACAGATGGTGCATTTGGAACAACAAAAGCAGCAGATTCAGTAACAGGAACCACAGATGTGGGTTCAACAGATGAAGCAACAGGAGTCTTCTCATCAAGTAATAACCTTCTTTTTCCTTCTTCTTGCTCTTTTCTTCTTTTCAACAACAACAGCTTCAGCACATTCTGTCATTAAAGCAGGAGGCTCTACCACTAACAGTGCAGACTCATCAGTTGTTGAAGAGGTTGCTTCAGTTACTTTTGGAACACTCTTCATCTTTGGTTTGACTTTCTTTTCCAGTTCAACTTTAGAGTCAACGGCTCCAGTGGGAGCAGAACTTTTAGCATTAGCCTTTAGTTTGCTTGATTGAGGAGATTGCACAGCTTGTGGTGTTGATGTAGAGGGAGTTCCTGTTGAGGCACTTGGAATAGCCTTCACCTTACCATCGGTGATCACAAGAGCAGCTTGTGTGTGCATGACAATCTTACCATGTTTGAGTGCCATTTCAGAAAATGCACAACTGAACTCATCCTCATTCACATCAGACTGATCAGTGAATCCCTTGTTGGAATTCTGCTTAGGCTTTCTCCTTCGTGTGGTCTTAGCTCGTTTTGGAGCAACGGTAGTTTTGCAAATCTTGTAGTTGTCGTCAAACAAAAACGATTGACCATTCACAACAGATGTTTTCAACAAATCAAGGAATTCATGTTCAGCTGCCTCTTTGGTCAGAGTCTCAGAAAGACTAGTATCAACATCTTGGAAAAAATCAGAATTGACTTCATCAAAGTGAAGTGCGATATCGGTAGGTGGGAGATCAGGTCCACTCGTGTGAGTAGAGAGCTGATTTTCCATCTTTTGGACTTTGGAAGCACTCGGAACCAACTCAGAATTAATGAATCTTATGTGACTCTTTGAGTTAATCTTGGTTAACTCGGGAATTTTATAATAGTTATGGTTAAGCGGAGGTTCGGCCGCACTATCATCAATTTCCCGTGTCAAACCAAGTCCAGTTTTAAGTCTAGCAAAAATATCACGAGCAACGGCATTGCCAAGAGTTTCCGGATTCAGTTTTAACAAATCAATGGTTTCTCGAGCCTGAGCATAGCTTGTCCTTAGAGAAGTTAGTTTTTCCAAAAGATCAGTTATTTGAATTGTTAGAGTTGTTTCCGTATGCTTCATGACCTCAATGTCATCTTGTAAGGACTTGATTTTAATCAAAAAATCCTTCTCATTTTCCTTTAACTTCTCAACTTGACTCTCACTCTCTGTCGCCTTACTGACCAACTCAATGTTGTAAGCGCGATAGCGAGCTACAGCCTCAACACATTTATCAGAACATAAAGCAAGTTTTACCTCATCAGGGATGGTTTCACGTTGAAGTTCTACACGCCTCTTACTTGCCTCAGATTCAACTTCGGATAAGCTCACTTCAGTAACATTTCCAGTGTCTTTAGCATTGTCTTCAGTCAGATCATCAATTCCAGCCATTAAATAGAAGTTAGTTGGAAAGAGAGGGTCAATTGTGTTAGACACGTCTATCTCTCCATCATTTTCCTTCACCACAAGTGTATAGTTGGACTAGCAAGAAGACGGATTCTGAAATGAGGAGGTCCAGTTGTAGTTTGAGTCTTCAAGTAATACCAAAACATTATTGCTATCATCCGATCTTTGTGGTTGTTGAGAAGATGATGATACTCGTTGAGAGACATTTGAGCTATTGCCTTGTGGCTTCTGGTATGACGAGCTGCCTTGTTTCTGATAAGATTGGCTACCACCACCACCCTACTTTTGATGAGTCAGGTTACTTCCACCAGAATTGGATTGCCCATTCCATGTCCTCGGCTTAGGACATTCACGTGCAAAGTGCCTCATTTCTTGACAGTTGGAACATTGAACTTTTGACTTGTCAAAGCCGATGTTGGTGTTTGAGGAAGCTTGAAAAAGCTTTCTTCCAGTCTTCTTGAAGAACTTCCGAGTTCGGGCAGCTATCATACCCATTTGCCATTTGATATCGATCTCCTCGAGATCATCAGCAGAAACTTGGTCAGGGTCTTCTTGACAGACGGTCATGGACTCAAGACTTCCGGACATCTGAGAATTCATGCAAGCTAGAAAAGCATTGCATAAGTCGGAATCCATGCTTGTGTTCGGTTGGGATGCTAGATATGATTGTTGAACGAAATAACCAGTTGGAGATTGTTGCACAAAAGTCACATTTGAAGTCTGACAGGTGATGGGTGCAATGACAGCTTCAGTTGGAGGAGCAGCTGGAATAGAAGTAGTGGCAGGTGGGCTTTGACCTTCAGGAACAGAGAATTGGAACTCATCATCTAGGTCGGGAGTAATGAATGCAGCATTGGGAGCAGTTGAAGAACTCCTAACAGTCACAGCACCCATGAGAGACTTTCCGTTGCGCTCAACGGCTCGAACTTCATACTCACGAACCTTGTCGATCAAATCCATGTAGTCGGCAGTAGAAAGATCATTACTGTCGAGCAAGTAAGTCACATATGAAGTGAAATCTTGAGGAAAGGAGTGAAGGACCTTCTTGATGATGGCACTATTTTCAGGCCGGACGTTCTTTGTCGTCACCTCAGTGATAATACGGCAGAATCGATTGACATGAGTTTCAAACGATTCGCCCTGCTTGTGAGAAAAGGTATTGAACGCCAACTTGATCTTTTCCAATCTTCTTTCCTTAGTAGCCGGGTTGCCTTCATATTTCTTTTCCAAGCCTTCCCAGATTTCATGAGCCGATGTGGCAGCACGAAATTGGTATTGCAACTCATCATTGATAGCCATCTTAATGCACCCAAGTGCACGCATGTTAGTTTTCAATTGGACCTTTTCAGAAGCATCCAACTTGTTTCTTGGTTTGGGACTTATCTTCTTAGGTGGAGGATCAGCACCAGTAGCGACAGTAGTAGTTCCAGCAATGGTGGCCTCTTCCACTTCAAACACAGCAGGACCTTCGACTACAGAAGTCAACATGTCAAAGTCAACGAATTCCAAGTAAGATAGGAATTTCGCCTTCCAATCATCGAAGTCACTTTCCCCCATGAGTTTAGGAGGCCTATTGTTGCCTTGTGTGGCAGGAGTTAAGTGATCCGACATGTTGAATGATCAACACTAGTCAATTTCGAGACAAAAGGAGGCTAACGGGTCAAACGGGTTGAGAATTGGTTCACTTGCTTGAAAAGTTATAGAATGCTTAAAATCAGCCAAATCCTACAAAATAATCAATAAGGAACACAATTAGTCACATACAACTGATAATTAGTCACAAAAATTGTAAAAGTCAATTTTCAACACTTAGTCAAAATTTCATCAGGATGTTCTTGGGGGTTCAAGATCAAGAAAAAATCAAAGTTTGTAGAAATCAAAATTGCTTGTGCAACTAGTTTAGAAATCAGTAGAGAAACCAAAAAATATAACTGGATCAAGATCAGAAAATCACTCTATGTAGCTCAAATCCAAGGATTTTCGTGAATATGACAAGAACACTAAAGACTTAGAAATTTGCCTCTAAAATCCTCAAAACATGATGTTTTTGAACGAAATCAGTTGCAACAGCTTTAGTTTCACTAGTCTAACACAATTTTGGAATCAATTTGATGAAAGAAACACCCCAAAAACAAGTTTGATTTTCAAAGTATACAACAGAGGTTACGTAGAGAACGTAACTCTGGTTTGACTAAAATCAGAAATTTGACCCATAAAATGGAGTATTTACAGAGATTCAAGCATTGCAATGGAATCATTGAGTGATTTCTACCAAGAATCAACTCAAAGTTATGGCAAAACAACCAAGATTGATAACTCAAATGATGGATTTCTTCATTTTGAGATAAGAACTTAAACTTGAAGATTTGGCTCTGATACCAATGGTTAGGACCGATTTCTTAGCCAAAGATCATCATTTGATTCATCACACGAGTACGGAAATCACGTGTGATGATCATCCTTGGTTAGATCAGCAACATTTCCTTGCCATGGTTTGAAGAAATCTTTGAAACTCAAAAACACACCAAGAACACACACACAAAAACACAGTGCTCCTCAGGAGGTTCTCTCAAGGCTTATCTAGGGTTTCCTAAGAATTCCTATTTATACCCTATAAGGAGCACAAGTGTCTATGCACAGAATACAAGGAGAATCACACATCACATCAAGGAATTAATGAATTCGTCTAAGTCAGAATGTCAGGTCGTTAGTATTGTCAGGTCAGATCGTTAGGTGCCACTTGATCATGTACCAAGTCGTTAAGAGTTAATCAACCAGATCGTTAGGCTCACTAAGTTAGACCAGATCGTTAAGTATTAGATGGATCAAGTCTTTAGGAGCATCATCAGATCGTTAGAGGTTCATCAAATCGTTAAGTCTTAGCACCAGATCGTTAAGCACACTATGAGCAAGTCATTTAGAGATGCAGATCGTTAAGGAGACTGAGGCAGATCGTTAACCTTAGAATGAGCATGCAGATTGTTAAGGCAGTTTCAACTCAAGTGGTTAAGACCAAAATGCAACCAGATCGTTAAGTGTAATCATGGTCAGATCGTTAAGGGTTAGGTTAGCCTGATCGTTAAGCACAACTCAAAAGTAAAATTATTCTAAGTGTTAACCAATCAACCAAACACATAAACAA
This sequence comes from Deinandra increscens subsp. villosa, assembly GCA_039602395.1. Taxonomy (NCBI): domain Eukaryota; kingdom Viridiplantae; phylum Streptophyta; class Magnoliopsida; order Asterales; family Asteraceae; genus Deinandra; species Deinandra increscens. Next base: position 108,946,128 of record JBCNJP010000027.1, read on the forward strand.
AAGATCAATACAAAAGTAAATCAAGCCAAACCAACATTAAACAACCATCAAACTTACAAAGTAAATGTCCAAGATGCAAGTTAATTAAACTATTACAAACCAGAAAGTTCAAATACATAAATAGCAAAATATATGTTGGTTCTCCAGCTTTACCTTTGATCTTGTTCTTAAGTTTATGTGTTCCTGTTATCACCAACCTCCGGGTTCCAACACGTTGACCTAGACTATTGCCTTAGGCGTCCTACATGTGAACCTCATGCCTTGCATGCTTAGTTAAAATTATTTGTCCATTTTATGCTCTTAATTGTGCCTATTTTCAATCAATACTTCGAGTCTCGTTGGTCACACATATACATACACAAATCACTAAGGCTTCCTAGCCTCTTCCTTAGAATATGGTGCCTTACGTACCATTCAGGAAACATGTGTTTTCTCGATTTTCAACTCTCGTCAGAATTAGGGTTTTGGTGGTAACCATGTAGTAACTGGAAGGGTGGATGCGCCGGTAGTCGGGGTCTCTGTCTAGAAAAGCGTTGCGCATAAACCCAATCAACCGCTGGGCTCGGATGCTCACCTGGGACGCCCCGACGAGAGCGTTGAAACCTATTAGGACAAAACATGTTTTACCACTAGGGCCCGAAACTGATTAGTCTTGGTTGTAGCCTCTCAATCGGGAGGTGAGAACCACTCCGATATGATTTATCTCAATTACTCGATTTTTTGATTTCGCGCGGTTATGTTTAAAATGATTTTTTGAACTATGTTGATCCGAGTCACACGATTCACTAAGACGCACACATACACATATGTATATACACTTATTTATGTTCAAAACATAATGAACTCTAAATTTGTTTATCGATCACATCATTATCTAATCATTAATCCTTGTTTCTTTCCTTCTCAGAATGTCGATTCATTTCAAAGGGCGCCGTAAGGGCGATCGCGGCTGAAAAATGGCCTCGGTTATCGTGAAACAAATGGCCGAGGTCCTCCCGAACATTGTGGTCTAAATCCAGTAGGGTCTGAATGCTAATCCTGCCAATACTGCTAGTGTTTCAACTTGTACCTTTAAGCACTTTAACTCATGTAACCCTCCTAAATTCAAGGGCACCGAGGGTCCTATTGGGTTACTTCAATGGTTTGATGGGATGGAGTATACTTTCATCAACAGTGACTGTCTCGATGAGCTGAAGGTCACTCGCGCCACCAGCACCCTGATCGAAAAAGCCCATACTTGGTGGAACAGAGAGAAAAGGATCCGTGGGTCGGATGAAGCCCTAGATTTATCTTGGGATGAACTCAAAGATATCATGAGGGAAAAATATTGTCCTCGCAGTGAACTAAATAAACTTGAGGATGAATTCCGGGCATTGAAATAATACAGTGGGGAAAATCAGGAGTACACTGACCGCTTCTATGAACTAAAAATCTTGGTGCCTGAGATCGTCACTCCTGAGATCCGAGCTATTGAAGCTTATGCTGGTGGGTTACCTGAGCAGATTCAGGACTCTATTTGGGCCAGCAATCATGTGACACTCCACAGTGTCGTTCGTCTCGCTGCTCGTCTGACCGATAATCATGTCAAGGCGGGTAATCTGAAAAGGAGGAGTTCAAAGAAGGAATTGGGCGCTGAAAATACCGAGCCCGCGATCGAGAAAGAATTCAAATATGAGTCTCTTGCTGGAAGAGGTAACAAAAAGAAGCGTAAGGGAAGAAACTTTGCGGTAACTGCTACTCCTGCAGCACCTGCTGGAGCTTCTATTCCTACTGTTCCTATGGCCCAGTGGGCTCTAAATGGCCCTCCTCCCAAAAAGAAATATAATGGGCCTCATCCATTGTGTGCTAGGTGCAACCGCCACCACCCAACCCATCTCCCCTGTTGGCAATGCACTACTTGTGGGCTGCTTGGTCATAATGCCAAAAACTATCGCCGAGCTTGTCGCACCCCAAAATACCACTAACGGAGTTTATACCGTTAAGGGGCGCGACTAGACCAGGATCCACAACCATAGTTACAAATACTAAACGAATCAGGGTTAGTTCAAACACAAGTTATAAATCAAAGTCTTAAATTACATACGCAGCGGAAAAATAATTGTCCTTAGCACTAACCACGTGCTTTACATAAACATTGTTTTAAAATTCCCAAGTTTAGTTTAAACAAAAATAAATATCTTCTCGTGCCATGCCAACCTCCAGCGGATACTCCTTAGCGATCTGCAAAAGTTTAAACCACGCAAGTGTCAACCTAACGGTTGGTGAGTTCACAGTGGGCTTGTCATGCATTGGCCCGGTCTCATAATCATAATTCGTGTCAAGGTATACTTACAAGTTATTTATTTGTGAAAAGCAATGCTCGTAACTAAATCTCAGTTTATAAATGGTTTGTCCGTGACCTACGTCATCGGGTATGTACTAGTTCCTTAAAGTTAAAGGACTCAACCGATATCGCGGGTAGCTAATCCGTTGTTCCATGCTCTAAGGAAGTTTGTACCAAAGCTGACTTATTTTGTGGGGGCCGAGCTATCCCGTACGGTGCGGACCTAGTCATCGCGGTTTTTGCCTCCCCCGTGTCCTCCCCGGGACCACGGTCAAATAGGCTGATATTGTTCCTCCGTGCACTTCCCGTGCCACGGGGCGGAGTTTGTCAAACTCCAGTAGATCTACCCAACATCCCCTCGCTTTCACAAATTAATGGCACAATTTAAGTTGAGGACTTTTAAGTTATAAGGCATCCTTAGAAAACATGTGATATCATGTGGTTCAGACTTTAACCTACACTAGCCATATTAAAACGTTTTCAGTTTTGTTTCAGAAAAGCAGTTTGTTCAGAGTTCACAAGTGTTCCCATAAAACACTTCAGTTCATCAAGTGGGTGCCGAGCATCCCGAGTTCTCTTGTTTATCAGTGAGGTGCCTAGCACTCTCGAGTTTATTCAGCATTGTTTTTCGTTAAGTTATTCGGTGTGGCCCAAACGGACTCACAGTAAACGGGTTAGTGACACTCACCTTTGGTTGCACTGCTACACTTCAAGTAATCCAATTTATGTTTGCTTAACGAAGACCTAGAACATGTTTAGGTCTTAAGTATTAGTTTCGTGTCTAATCTTTACTTAACGTCACTATGGCCCATAACATAGCACGTTGCAACTATGACTCGACATACCGACACACGACACCAATGGTTGATCATAAACAAGGGTTCATATGAATCAGATATCAAGCATGTTTCATCATGGCATAATCATGTAAGTTATGGCATAACACTTAAGCAAATTTCACAAGTTTGGTTTTTAGGTCAGGTCTTAGTTTCGCTAGCACAGTTTCGCTAGGCAGTTTCGCTAGGTGCACGGGCAGCACTTTCGCTAGGCAATGCCCGGTAACACAGTTTCGCTAGGCTAGTTTCGCCCGAAACTGCTGACGCAGTTTCGCTAGCCTAGTTTCGCAGGGAAACTGGTTTGAACTTTCGTTCAGGTATTTCGCTCGATAGTTTCGCTCGAGCTGGTCTGGTCAGGTTACCCGGCGACACTATAGTTTCGCTGGTCAGTGTCGCTGGAAGGAGATATAATTTCGCTACTTAGTTTCGCCCAGAGAACAGACAGTTTCGCTGGTCGCGAAAAACACACGGATTTGCCTAAAAATCAACCTAACAGCTTCTGATCATACATGCAATTCATTATCTAGCATCCATAGGCATTTACCAACATAAATCAAGCAACTTTATCATGTTTAACATGCATTTTGATCATCAAATCTCTAAAATAGGTTCAAAACCCTAAAATGACCTAGTTTGCACAAATCTCTAACATGGATGGATTTCACACGTAAAGTTATCAACTTTAGTACAGATCTAGCACTCCTAAACAATATACTAGCAGATGAAGCAGTTACATGAAGATTTGAGCATGCTTTAAGAAGAAAACATATAGAAAAGCATAAAACATGGTTTTTGGGACTCACGGATGATTCTAGGATCGATGAATGAGGTGAGATGGTGGTCTAGAGGCTAAGATCTTGGTCTCTTGATGGTATTCTCGGCTGACCAGGTTCCAGAGAAGTGTATGTGTGTGTTGGTTGTGAAATGAGGCAAATGAGGCTACTAGGGTTCATTAAGTTTATTTATATCAGAGGCTAGTTTCGCTGGCAGTTTCGCTGGCCAGGCGAAACTAGCTTCGGTTACGAGTTAACGGGTAGTTTAGCTGGCTACCGGGCGACACTATAGTTTCGCCCGTTAGTTTCGCTGGTCACCAAAACAGGTCACTTTTCACATAATCAAGTATTTACAATTAATCATGCTATTCACAATAATAAGTCATGTATTTAAATCACATTGCACATAAGGACAATCAATGATGAACACATAACACATATGGACGGGTTCGGTGATCAACCAAAGGTCGTGGACGTATTCGGCCTAGTTAAGCATTAGTTACTAAGTTAACACTTATAACGTAACTAACGGGTTTGTCTAACGGAAGTTAACCTTGAAATTCTCGGGTGTCACATCATTCCCTTGAAATTGGAATTTTCGTCCCGAAAATTATTCTTGTGTCGTAGCGTTCGCAGCATCAGCTGTCGTTGTTGCTGTCGTTGCTGGGGAAAGAAAGCAAAAATTTTTAGGGTTGTCACATCCTCCTCCTGTTAAGGAATTTTGGTCCCCAAAATTAAATCATACCTTGAGTTTCTGTGGACGTTTGCTCAAACAAGTGAGGATACTTTTTCTTCATTTGATCCTCTCGCTCCCAAGTATATTCAGGTCCACGCCTTGAGTTCCATCGCACCTTGACGATCGGAATCTTGCTACGTTTGAGGGCCTTCTCCTCGCGTCCCATGATTTCTACTGGTTGCTCAATAAATCTCAAATGTTCGTCAATTTCCAATTCCTCCAAGGGAATTATTTCGATGTCTTCAGCCAGACATTTCTTTAGATTGGAAACGTGAAACACGTTGTGAACTCCATCGAGTTCAGCAGGGAGTTGCAATCGATAGGCCACCGGGCCTACTTCCCCAATAATTTCAAACGGACCGATGTAGCGAGGATTTAACTTTCCACGCTTCCCGAAGCGTATCACTCCCTTCCAGGGAGATACCTTCAACAATACTTTGTCACCCACCTCGAACTTTAGAGGTTTTCGGCGTTTGTCGGCATAACTCTTTTGTCGATCACGTGCTGCAGCTAGCCGTTGCCTAATTTGAATAATCCGTTCGGTCATATCATGGATAACTTCCGGTCCAGTAAGTCCTTTCTCACCCGTTTCAGCCCAACACACGGGCGATCTACATTTTCTGCCATACAGTGCTTCAAAAGGTGCAGCACCTATACTTGAATGATAACTATTGTTGTAAGAGAACTCCACCAGTGGAAGGTGAGTCTCCCAATCTTTTCCAAAGTCAAGGACGCAAGCTCGGAGCATATCTTCTAAGGTTTGAATCGTTCGTTCCGTCTGACCATCAGTCTGTGGGTGATAAGCTGTACTCATGTCTAGTCGGGTTCCCAATGCTTCCTGCATTGATTGCCATAACCGGGAAGTGAATCGAGGATCTCGATCAGAAATGATAGTCTTAGGCACACCGTGAAGCTTCACAATTTTGTCGATGTACAGCTTTGTCAATTTATCCATATTATCACTTTCCTTCATCGGAATGAAATGTGCAGATTTGGTTAACCGATCGATGACAACCCAAATCGCATCCGGTTGATTTGATCGATGAGGTAATCCCGTTACAAAATCCGTGGAGATGTCCTCCCATTTCCATTCTGGGATCTTTGGTTGTTGTAGTAAACCAGAAGGCTTTTGGTATTCAATCTTGACCCTTGAACATGTTAAACACTTAGCCACATATCGAGCAATGTCGGCTTTCATATTCGGCCACCAATAAAGATTCTTCAAGTCCTGATACATTTTATCCGATCCAGGGTGCACCGAGTATCTTGACTTGTGAGCCTCGTCCATCACGAGCTCACGGAGACTTCCAAACAATGGAACCCAGATTCTGTCATTATAGTATGTGAGTCCATCGGACTTAACTTCAGAATGGCCATCTACACCACGCAGTGCTTCAGCTGCGAAGTTCTCTGCTTTCAAAGCTTCTCGTTGGCAGTCACGGATCCGATCCGGTAATCCTGAATGTATTGTAAGTTGAAGCGCTCGTACCCGACGAGGCTTTTCGTACTCTTTTCTGCTTAGGGCATCAGCCACAACGTTGGCTTTTCCAGGATGATACTTAATGGCCAAATCATAATCATTTAGTAACTCGACCCACCGTCGTTGTCGCATGTTGAGGTCTTTCTGATCGAAGATGTGCTGTAAACTTTTATGATCGGTGAATATTGTGCACTTTGTTCCATATAGGTAATGTCTCCAAATCTTGAGTGCATGAACAACGGCTCCCATTTCCAAATCATGCGTTGTATAATTCTTTTCTGTATCCTTTAGTTGCCTGGACCCGTAGGCAATTACCTTGTCTCGTTGCATCAACACGCAACCGGAGATCTGCATTCCATCGGGTAACGCGAGAATTGGAGCCGAACATAACATATCTTTAAGCGTTTGGAACGCGCGCTCTTCTTTCTCACCCCATCTGTATTGCACTCCTTTGTGCGTTAAGGCTGTTAAGGGTTGAGCCAATTGAGAGAAACCCTTAATAAACCTTCGATAATATCCGGCAAGTCCTAAAAATTGTCGGATTTCTGTTGGCGCTCTTGGGGTAGACCAGTTCTTTATTGCTTCCACTTTGGCTGGATCGACATGAATTCCTTCCTCATTAACAATGTGTCCAAGAAACTGGACTTCGCGAATCCAAAAATCGCATTTCGAAAACTTAGCATAAAGCTGTTCCTTGCGGAGCAATTCCAATATAAGTCGCAGATGCTCCTCGTGTTCTTCCTTTGACTTGGAGTAGATCAAAATATCGTCGATGAAGACTATCACAAACTTATCGAGGTACGGCTTGCACACTCGATTCATCAGATCCATAAATACGGCAGGTGCATTGGTTAGCCCAAACGGCATAACCAGGAACTCGTAGTGACCATATCGAGTTCTGAAAGCTGTCTTGGGTACATCCTCATCACGAACGCGAAGTTGGTGATATCCAGATCGTAGATCAATCTTTGAAAAGTAGCTTGAACCCTGCAGTTGATCGAAGAGATCGTCGATTCGAGGAAGTGGATATCGATTCTTGATCGTAACTTTGTTAAGCTCTCGGTAGTCAATGCACATGCGGAACGTTCCATCCTTCTTCTTAACAAACAGTACCGGAGCTCCCCATGGAGACGAACTTGGACGAATAAACCCCTTGTCGAGTAGCTCTTGTAGTTGTGAGGAGAGTTCGTTGAGTTCACTTACAGCCAAACGATACGGAGCGCGTGCAATCGGAGCGGCACCTGGAGCTAAATCAATCCCAAACTCAACTTGTCGAAATGGAGGCAGACCAGGCAGATCTTCAGGAAATACGTCTTGGAAGTCGCGAACTATCAGGTAATCATCAATTTTGCGCTCGGGATGTGTCGTGTCAGTGACGTTTGCAAGAATCGCGAAGTGACCCTTACGGAGGCATTTCTGAGCTTTAAGGAATGAAATAATGCCGGTGACTGTTCCACCTTTCTCACCTTGAACCGCTAATACTTTACCGTCTTCGAGTGGGATACGAACCACTTTTTCTTTACATAAGATTTCAGCCCGATTTTCGGATAACCAATCCATTCCTACTATGACGTCGAAACTACCAATCGGGAAAGGCATAAGGTCAATTCCTAGGGTATGGCCAGCTAGTTCCAACTTACAGTCCTTAACTATTTGGGTCGTATCATGAAGTTTACCATTTGCTAGTTCTACCACATATTTAGCATCTAAGTCGATCGGTTTAGCGTTAATTAGTCTAGCAAATTTAGTGGAAATAAAACTTTTCTCAGCACCAGAATCAAATAAAACAGTAGCAAAGAAACCGTTCAAAATAAATTTACCATTGATCACGTTGGCGTCATTGCGAGCTTCACCCTGGCCCATGACGAAAGCTCGACCTCTACCATTTCCACCATTCCCGTTTCCACCATTACCATTGCCATTCCCATTACCATTACCTCCGCCGTTACCATTCCCACCGTTATTTCCCTGATTTCCGTTCCCTTGCCTTCTTAACTGAGGGCAGTCTCTCTTAATGTGGCCTGGAGCACCACATTCATAACAATTCCCGTTACCGTTTCCCCTGGGAGCTTCATTGTTGCGGTTCTGACCATTGTTTCCATTGCCCCGATTGTTCCCATAGTTGTTCCCTTGATTGTTGCTGTTCCTTCTGGGGCGGTTTTGTTGCTCGGGTAAAGTTGCCCAACAGTCCTTTGCTTCGTGGCCTCCCTTGCCACACCTTTCGCAGCTCATATTCTTCCTACAATTACCAGCATGATGCTTTCCACACCTGTTGCACAAGGGCAGGTTACCCCTGTAGTTGCCTCTGACCATTTCCGCCCTGGCGGTAGTTACCACTGTTATTCCCGGACCTCTTGCTTTGGCCTTGGGAGTTGAAAGACCTCCCAGTGCTGTTACCCACACTCTGAACATTCATCGAGTTCTCAGGAGCTTCATCATCAGCTTTTCTCTTGCCACTAAGGGCAGTCTTCTCGGTGGCTTTCGCAGGTAGAGTACCTTTCTCGACCTCTTGATCAGTGAGCTTGTGAGCCAAACGAATGGCTTGCTGTACGGTCGCAGGGTTGCTGGCAGTCACCAATCCTTTGATTTGAGGCGCGAGGCCTTCCAGATAACGCTCAATGCGTTTGAACTCAGCGTCGACCATTGTGGGACATAGGACCTCATATTCATGATATCGTGCAGTGTACTGTTCGACTTCAGACCCAGACATCTTCAAATTCAGGAATTCACCCTCAAGCTTCTTGACTTGGTCACGTGGACAGTATTCTTCCATGATCAGCTCCTTAAACGCTGCCCATTGCATGTTGTTAGCCGCGTCTAGCCCAACCATCAGAATTTCAGCGTTCCACCAGGAGAGTGCGGCTCCTTCGAAGGTACCAGTAGCAAACTTCACCTTGCTTTCAGCTGGGCAGTTACACATGGAGAAAACCTTTTCGGACTTCTCAATCCACCTAAGGAGTCCTACAGCTCCTTCTTCGCCGGAAAATGTCATCGGCTTACAGTCCATGAAGGACTTGAACGTGCAGTGGTGCTGGTTTCCTGATGCATAAATAGTTCGGATTTTAAAATTAAACAGGTCATGATATGATTGCTTTGTGCCTTAACCGGCATAATAGTTACCCTGTGCGGCATATGCAGCTTGGACGGCTGCCACCGCGGCTTGCACATGTTCATTAATCATCGCTTGCAGCTGTGCAGGCGTCATGTTTATGCCACCTCTTCCGTTTCCTCTTCCAGACATCTTGCTGAACAGTTAAAGTAGCCAGTGTTCAGTCACGGTTATAAATTATACATATTCCATAATATGTATATTAGCCAGTTCCCGTTATCCCACTATTAGTCCAGAAAAATTTTCGTACGAAATCGAGGCGTCGTCGAGGAACGTCGTAAGTGCTATCGTCGAAGGTCGGCTTCCCATAAAGTCACCGTCGGCGTAGTCGTCGTAGTAGAAATCAGGACGTAGCGTGTAGCGTCGTTTCGTTGTCGCTTTCCCCAGAGTAGTGTGCGTATATGCGGTCGCATTTCGTATTCGTGTGAAAATTTCCTAAGGTCTTCCGTTAGACTACTTAGACACGGTCTATACATATATATTTATATCTATATATATACATACGTATTAAGCCTTTACTTACACAGCAGAGCGAGTATCCCAGGTTGGCACGTAAAAATTTTTGTCTTTGGGAATTTGTTTATTCGTTTTGTAACCAAGGTTTTCAAGTTGCAGTTTCCAAATCGTTTTCAAAAAAATGATTCCAGTTCTCTGCAACCTATGGCTCTGATACCAATCTGTCGCACCCCCAAAATACCACTAACGGAGTTTATACCGTTAAGGGGCGCGACTAGACCAGGATCCACAACCATAGTTACAAATACTAAACGAATCAGGGTTAGTTCAAACACAAGTTATAAATCAAAGTCTTAAATTAAATACGCAGCGGAAAAATAATTGTCCTTAGCACTAACCACGTGCTTTACATAAACATTGTTTTAAAATTCCCAAGTTTAGTTTAAACAAAAATAAATATCTTCTCGTGCCATGCCAATCTCCAGCGGATACTCCTTAGCGATCTGCAAAAGTTTAAACCACGCAAGTGTCAACCTAACGGTTGGTGAGTTCACAGTGGGCTTGTCATGCATTGGCCCGGTCTCATAATCATAATTCGTGTCAAGGTATACTTACAAGTTATTTATTTGTGAAAAGCAATGCTCGTAACTAAATCTCAGTTTATAAATGGTTTGTCCGTGACCTACGTCATCGGGTATGTACTAGTTCCGTAAAGTTAAAGGACTCAACCGATATCGCGGGTAGCTAATCCGTTGTTCCATGCTCTAAGGAAGTTTGTACCAAAGCTGACTTATTTTGTGGGGGCCGAGCCATCCCGTACGGTGCGGACCTAGTCATCGCGGTTTTTGCCTCCCCCGTGTCCTCCCCGGGACCACAGTCAAATAGGCTGATATTGTTCCTCCGTGCACTTCCCGTGCCACGGGGCGGAGTTTGTCAAACTCCAGTAGATCTACCCAACATCCCCTCGCTTTCACAAATTAATGGCACAATTTAAGTTGAGGACTTTTAAGTTATAAGGCATCCTTAGAAAACATGTGATATCATGTGGTTCAGACTTTAACCTACACTAGCCATATTAAAACGTTTTCAGTTTTGTTTCAGAAAAGCAGTTTGTTCAGAGTTCACAAGTGTTCCCATAAAACACTTCAGTTCATCAAGTGGGTGCCGAGCATCCCGAGTTCTCTTGTTTATCAGTGAGGTGCCTAGCACTCTCGAGTTTATTCAGCATTGTTTTTCGTTAAGTTATTCGGTGTGGCCCAAACGGACTCACGGTAAACGGGTTAGTGACACTCACCTTTGGTTGCACTGCTACACTTCAAGTAATCCAATTTATGTTTGCTTAACGAAGACCTAGAACATGTTTAGGTCTTAAGTATTAGTTTCGTGTCTAATCTTTACTTAACGTCACTATGGCCCATAACATAGCACGTTGCAACTATGACTCGACATACCGACACACGACACCAATGGTTGATCATAAACAAGGGTTCATATGAATCAGATATCAAGCATGTTTCATCATGGCATAATCATGTAAGTTATGGCATAACACTTAAGCAAATTTCACAAGTTTGGTTTTTAGGTCAGGTCTTAGTTTCGCTAGCACAGTTTCGCTAGGCAGTTTCGCTAGGTGCACGGGCAGCACTTTCGCTAGGCAATGCCCGGTAACACAGTTTCGCTAGGCTAGTTTCGCCCGAAACTGCTGACGCAGTTTCGCTAGCCGAGTTTCGCAGGGAAACTGGTTTGAACTTTCGTTCAGGTATTTCGCTCGATAGTTTCGCTCGAGCTGGTCTGGTCAGGTTACCCGGCGACACTATAGTTTCGCTGGTCAGTGTCGCTGGAAGGAGATATAATTTTGCTACTTAGTTTCGCCCAGAGAACAGACAGTTTCGCTGGTCGCGAAAAACACACGGATTTGCCTAAAAATCAACCTAACAGCTTCTGATCATACATGCAATTCATTATCTAGCATCCATAGGCATTTACCAACATAAATCAAGCAACTTTATCATGTTTAACATGCATTTTGATCATCAAATCTCTAAAATAGGTTCAAAACCCTAAAATGACCTAGTTTGCACAAATCTCTAACATGGATGGATTTCACACGTAAAGTTATCAACTTTAGTACAGATCTAGCACTCCTAAACAATATACTAGAAGATCAAGCAGTTACATGAAGATTTGAGCATGCTTTAAGAAGAAAACATATAGAAAAGCATAAAACATGGTTTTTGGGACTCACGGATGATTCTAGGATCGATGAATGAGGTGAGATGGTGGTCTAGAGGCTAAGATCTTGGTCTCTTGATGGTATTCTCGGCTGACCAGGTTCCAGAGAAGTGTATGTGTGTGTTGGTTGTGAAATGAGGCAAATGAGGCTACTAGGGTTCATTAAGTTTATTTATATCAGAGGCTAGTTTCGCTGGCAGTTTCGCTGGCCAGGCGAAACTAGCTTCGGTTACGAGTTAACGGGTAGTTTAGCTGGCTACCGGGCGACACTATAGTTTCGCCCGTTAGTTTCGCTGGTCACCAAAACAGGTCACTTTTCACATAATCAAGTATTTACAATTAATCATGCTATTCACAATAATAAGTCATGTATTTAAATCACATTGCACATAAGGACAATGAATGATGAACACATAACACATATGGACGGGTTCGGTGATCAACCAAAGGTCGTGGACGTATTCGGCCTAGTTAAGCATTAGTTACTAAGTTAACACTTATAACGTAACTAACGGGTTTGTCTAACGGAAGTTAACCTTGAAATTCTCGGGTGTCACAGAGCTGGTCAAGCCCAACCTTTGAGGAACCAGCCCATGGCCCTATACCCGGCCCAACCTTTGATAGCCCAAGCTCCAAATGTTCAAGTTCAAGTTCAAGTTAGGGCTTGCTACAATTGTAGGTCCACTACCCACCTTCGCAATGCATGCCCCGCCCTTGCTGTGGTGAATCAGCCTGCTGCTAATGCTGCCCGTGGAGCCCCTGCTCGTGCCTTCAACATCAATGCAAATCAGGTTCGATTTTGAATTATTTCTTCTATCTTATTGATCTCCATCATTTATTACCATTAACACTAACATGGTTGCTCAATGCTAATTAGGCTCAGGCGAACCAGGAAGTGGTCAATGGTACGTTTCTTATCAATAATCGTTATGCATCCATATTTATTGATTCTGGTGCAGACCGTAGCTTTGTATCATTAGAGTTTGAGCCTTTGCTTGCTTCTCCTCGTATTATGCTTAAGTCTCCATTATCTGTTGACCTCAATTATGTGATTCGCGACTGCAATTTGGACTTTAAGGGTCATATTTTCCCTATCGATCTCATTACTATGCCTCTCGGGAGCTTTGATGTCATCATTGGTATAGATTGGTTATCTAAAAATCATGCCGAGCTTGTCTGCTTCGATAAAATCATTCGCATTCCTCATCCAGATGGCCAGTTTTTGTTGATCCATGGCGATAAACCATCTGGTGGGTTTAAGCTAATGTCATGCACTAAAGCCCATAAGTACTTATGCAAGGATTATCCGACATTCCTGGCACATATTATGGAGGTTCGAGATAAAGAAAGGGGAATTGAAGACATTAAGGGTCGTGTGGAACTTTCCTGAAGTGTTTCCCGATGATATAGAGGGTCTTCCTCCCGTTCGCCAAATGGACATTCGTATTGATCTCATTCCAGGTGCTACTCCTATTGCGAAGTCGCCTTATCATCTCGCACCCTTAGAAATGCAAGAGTTGGCTAAAAAACTCCAAGAGCTTTCTGATAAAGGGTTCATCCGTCCGAGTTCATCTCCTTGGGGAGCCCCTATTCTGCTTCTTAAGAAAAAGGATGGATCTCTTCGCATGTGCATCGATTATCGTGAGCCTAATAAACTCATGATCAAGAATCATTATCCTTTGCCTCGTATTGATGATCTCTTCGACCAACTTCAGGGTGCTTTTTGTTTTTCAAAGATCGATCTTCGTTCCGGCTATCATCAGCTTCGGGTCGCGGAGGAGGATGTTCATAAAACCGCCTTCCGCACCCGTTACGGCCATTTTGAGTTCACCGTGACGCCCTTCGGTTTGACAAATGCTCCTACTATATTCATGGACCTCATGAATCGTGTTTGCAAACTTTATCTTGATAAATTCGTGATTGTATTCATTGGTGACATTCTGATCTATTCAAAGTCAAAGGAAGAACATGGAACCCACCTACGTCTTATGTTGGAACTTCTGAAGAAAGAACAGATGTATGCCAAATTCTCTAAATGTGAATTTTGGCTAAATGAGGTTCAATTTTTGAGCCATATCATAAACGATAAAGGTATTCATGTCGATCCTGCTAAGATCGAGACCGTTAAGAGCTGGTGCACCCCTACATCACCAACTGAAGTCCGCTCGTTTCTTGGATTAGCGAGCTATTATCGGCGCTTCATTGCTAATTTCTCTCACATAGCCGTGCCTCTTACTGCTTTGACTCACCCTCGTTTGTGTCCCGGGCAACGACGCCAAAAAGCTTGGTGTGTGCTGAGGTGTTCTAAAAATATGGCAATTTATCATACCTATGTAGCAGCTAAAGCTTTTATATTTATAATACTTGATTTACTTGAAAACTACCATTTCACCACATTACACGAGCAAATATACCCATCGTGGGTAGTATAGTAGTGGTAAGTTGAATCGGGGTCGATCAGGACACAATGGAAAATGAGAACTCCCAATACTCAATCTTTGTTTACGTTTAACCAAATCCTAATTTTTTAAGGGAAAATAGTTTTTACTACTAAATATTAATATCTATAAAATGGGTCTTTGATCCTAAGTATGGCGGAGTCAATATTGATTGGAATAACGACGCTAGTAACTTGTAGTCAAGTTGTGGTTTTATTACTTTGGCTCAAGATTGTTCCCTGGCAAAAGGTCAGCCACCTTTCGGCCCTCTTTGGCTATCTCACCATCCAACTGCTAATCGTCTGCGAGGAGTAAGAATGCCGAGGGAAGGTGCTGCCAGTGGACAAATAAAGTGGTATAATGCCACTTAGTTACGGGGTCCCTGAATCCGCAAACTTACCGTACTCGACACGCTGTCATGAACCAGCAGGGGAACACCCTGCGTGCTGAATTATTTTATTATAAAAAAAGTTCGTTTTGAAGGGCTAAGACCAGTTTCATACACCGCTCTTGCGTAATGTATGTTTGACCAAAGCCAAGTTCACGAACATGTACCTCTCGGTTACCGTGAAGAGACAAAATATTACCAACCCTCGCTCCCAACCAAATACTTTCAACCCGCACTTGCGTGGTCAGCCGAGTTTGGTTACATAGACATAAGGACCTCGAACGTATCATGTAGCATGGGGCGCGAGTCACCTTTCGGATCATGCATCGTTCCCCGACCGGTGTCACAGGTCCGGCCTTTGGGATTTCGACTCCTTAAATGGTCTGTGATACGTGAAGCACGTTTGGTTCAAAAAATCAGTAATACACTTTCAATAAAAAGGGTTTTTATAAAGTCATTAGACAAACCTTAAACCATTGCAATAAAAACAACTTGAAGACTTGTTAAAAGTTTTTTATCCCAATCAAGTGTAAGAATTTGGCCAATCATGGCTTAAAGATTTGCCAGCCACTAAAAGAAGATTTCATAGACAAAATACTCTAATTTACTAAACTAGTTAAATTTCTTACAGACTCTTACATACTTGAAGATACAAAGGAACCAAGTGGCTCGGTAACTAATCTAGAAGTGAGGGAGAAAGAAAAGAATTGAGCGAGTTGAGAAATGGGGGAGAGCAAGCTTTTATAGGCAAATTCTGGAGAATGGCACGGGGCGTGCTCCATCATGTACGGGTCGTGCTGTGTCAGACGAGCAGAATTTTGTCTCTTCTGATGTCAGTGGCACGGGGTGTCTTAGGCAGGGCACGGGGCGTGCCGTGTTAGAGAGGTCAGCGGCATGGGGTGTGCTAAGTTAGGGGCACGGAGTGCTGATCAGAAGCCAATCCGGGTCAGGCACGGGGCGTGCTTGATGAGGCACGGGCCATGATAGAGCAGTGTTTTCCAAACTCTTGCATTTTCTTTGCCCTTTTCTGCTAGATAATGCTCCTTTTTGTACTTAGGCTCTAGAAAACCAGAAAAACTAAAAAGAAAACAAAGTTGCTTTGTTTTGTTGTTAGTAGCTGGGGGTTTTTCCGACTTGTGAGGATATTTAAGTTAATAAATATATATGATTTAGCGTATATCATTTACCTCGAGAGCGGGTGTTCATCGCAGGAGTTCCTGAGTGAGATGCCATTCTTTAGAAAAATGAGAGAATTTTGATTGCTTTGGCTCTGATTATGAATGATGTACAACAAAATTTTTCTTCGGCAAGTGATGTTCCTTCTATAGATATCAATGGCCCAGTCTTTTCAACAGCTATAATTTAATGAATGTTTCTTTGAACTGTAATAAAAAGTTACTTTTGGGAGTTTATGGATTAGAGTTTATGATAGTTTAACATCACAATTTTCAATTCTTCAACATTCATCGTCGGATACACTATCCATAGGAATTTTTTAATTCTTTACAGGCTTCTCATAAAATCTTTGATAAAAATTTGAATTTATTACTCACAAAATTTATACAGATAGATTTAGACATGTACAAACATCTGTACATGAGCATCTAGTGAGATTATTTTGAGAGTTTGTGGTATCCGAGTCTCTGAATTTTGTTTCCATTTGTAGAGACAGATGTAGATGAAGAGTATTTAGTCTTCCTGTTGAGGGAATAAAGTATCGAAATGAATCTGGGAGTCCGAAGATATATATTCCCCAAAGAGAGATTCCTCTTTGTGATATCATTTTGACACTTCTGACTCCTCTTGGGATTGATTCCCATCTTAGTGATTGAAAGATTAGACTCACTATGAACTTAGGGTAGAGTATGAATCTTTCGTTTAATGGACTAGCAAGATTATTTTGTATGTGTCTCATGAGATATAGTGAGAAGTTCATACTATTACCTTTTGCTAAGGTATGAATGACAAATTGAGTATTCCTATCTGCAAGATGGTGGTCAGAATCTTTAGTGGAGAAGTACAGTTGTCTTTGAGAAAAGAAGTACTGCCATAGATGTAGCATATGTATTCTGTCAGCTTTTCCTGTGACAACTGCCAAATTCCCAGATTTACACCATTAACTATTTCCGTTAGTTCCGTTAGTTCCGTTAGCAAACCCGTAGCAGATTATTTAAATGTTTATGAAAGTGACTGGATACGGATCGGTTTGGACGAATTGATCGAATGCAAACGTAATCAAGTGAGAATCAACACACAAAACGTAAATAAAACTCAATCTCTTATTGATAGAGAATCAGAGTTACAGAGAATTACACAGAGACAACTCACAGACAAGTTCGCTCAAACTCTCTCAGAAACTTACAAAATACAAAGACACAAACATATTTATAGACCTACGGACATCCGAACTCCATAGCTTGTCCGAACCCCAGGTTCGGCCAAGGCTCGGCCAAGGTTCGGCCGAAATTCGGCCAATAGACCTAAATCAAAACTTTGTGTCTTTGATCGATCCAGCTCATTGCCATTTCGTGTACCAACAAACTCCCCCTTGGCAACAGCTAGACCGTTCTTCATCAGCCTCGAGCATCTGTAGTAGCCTCATCACCTTTCCTAACCAAATCATGGTTGTTTCCAGCAAAAATGTTGAACGCAAAGCAAACCCTTATCACCCTCTGGAACTTCAGCGCTTGATCCATAAAATCAGGATGATACAGGATAGGATTGTGATACAACTCAGCAATATCAGCCTTCGACAAGTTGATCAGCCACATAGGATCGTTGATCTTCACAACCCGATTCTCTTCTTTCAAAATAATAACTGCTTCACCCGTCTTTTCATTATAATACCACCACCTCAGATCTTTAATAAACTCTTGTTGCATCTTCATCAGTGGTATCTTTTTCATAACATCAGTCTTCTTTGGAAAAACCAGAATTATCAGCTTCTTACCAGTCAATGCATGAACTCTTGTCGTAGATCAACGTCGTTTAGGTCTTTGAGGATCCAGAAACTGAAAACCTTCACGACATTCTTTCTTGAGAACCTTCTTAAAATGCATACCTAACGCATCATTGCCATAACAGCAAAAAGGTTTCCGCGTCAGTTCACGAACATCCCAAACCGGTAGACTACTGAAATCCTTGGCTCGCTTGAAGTACTGAATCCCGTTTTCACGTTTAATTCCATAGCACCCCAAACTTGAAGCATACATCCCGAACCGTCTCCTAACTTGAAGCAAAAAGGTGTCCGCGTCTTCATTACACCCCGAACCGTCTCCTAACTCCCCCTGAGCTTTAAATTTCTCCATTAAGAACTTTAATTGCTCATTCATCTCAAGAAGCATTTTTTACTGGTTCTGACTAACCTGCTTCAATCTTAAAATCTCCTGATCTTTAATATCATCACGACGTTGCAGAGAAACAACCCGCTGATTCAAATCTTCATTATCAAAACGCAGCACTGTAATCATCTTCTCTTGAGCTTCAGTTTTAGCCTACAAGGCATCAATCTGTAATTGTTGATCAGATAATGCGCTTTGTAAGATACTCGCCTGAGAGAAAGACACTGAACCTTCTTCAAAATTAAAATTTACATCTGGTGTTAACTGAGTAGATGCAGTTGCAGTTGTGAAGATCGGTGTTGAAGATCCCATAGACTGACTAACAAACTGCACACCAGCACTTGCTGAAGGTGCTGTGCCAGCAGTTGTAGATTGACTAGCATTCATCAAATTTTGCAGAAATTCAGCTTGAGTATCAGACACTGAAGTCTGAACTGTTGAAGCAGCTGCAGTAGATGTAGAAACACTGGTACGAGGTTGCATAATGTATGTTTGACCAAAGCCAAGTTCACGAACATGTACCTCTCGGTTACCGTGAAGAGACAAAATATTACCAACCCTCGCTCCCAACCAAATACTTTCAGCCCGCACCTGCGTGGTCAGCCGAGTTTGGTTACATAGACATAAGGGCCTCGAACGTATCATGTAGCATGGGACGCGAGTCACCTTTCGGATCATGCATCGTTCCCCGACCGGTGTCACAGGTCCGGCCTTTGGGATTTCGACTCCTTAAATGGTCTGTGATACGTGAAGCACGTTTGGTTCAAAAAATCAGTAATACACTTTCAATAAAAAGGGTTTTTATAAAGTCATTAGACACACCTTAAACCATTGCAATAAAAACAACTTGAAGACTTGTTAAAAGTTTTTATCCCAATCAAGTGTAAGAATTTGGCCAATCATGGCTTAAAGATTTGCCAGCCACTAAAAGAAGATTTCATAGACAAAATACTCTAATTTACTAAACTAGTTAAATTTCTTACAGACTCTTACATACTTGAAGATACAAAGGAACCAAGTGGCTCGGTAACTAATCTAGAAGTGAGGGGGAAAGAAAAGAATTGAGCGAGTTGAGAAATGGGGAGAGCAAGCTTTTATAGGCAAATTCTGGAGAATGGCACGGGGCGTGCTCCATCAAGTACGGGTCGTGCTGTGTCAGACGAGCAGAATTTTGTCTCTTCTGATGTCGGTGGCACGGGGTGTCTTAGGCGGGGCACGGGGCGTGCTGTGTTAGAGAGGTCAGCGGCATGGGGTGTGCTAAGTTAGGGGCACGGGGTGCTGATCAGAAGCCAATCCGGGTCGGGCACGGGGCGTGCTTGATGAGCCACGGGCCATGATAGAGCAGTGTTTTCCAAACTCTTGCATTTTTTTTGCCCTTTTCTGCTAGATAATGCTCCTTTTTGTACTTAGGCTCTAGAAAACCTGAAAAACAAAAAGAAAACAAAGTTGCTTTGTTTTGTTGTTAGTAGCTGGGGGTTTTTCCGACATGTGAGGATATTTAAGTTAATAAATATATATGATTTAGCGTATATCATTTACCTCGAGAGCGGGTGTTCATCGCAGGAGTTCCTGAGTGAGATGCCATTCTTTAGAAAAATGAGAGAATTTTGATTGCTTTGGCTCTGATTATGAATGATGTACAACGAAATTTTTCTTCGGCAAGTGATGTTCCTTCTATAGATATCAATGGCCGATTCTTTTCAACGGCTATAATTTAATGAATGTTTCTTTGAACTGTAATAAAAAGTTACTTTTGGGAGTTTATGGATTAGAGTTTATGATAGTTTAACATCACAATTTTCAATTCTTCAACATTCATCGTCGGATACACTATCCATAGGAATTTTTTAATTCTTTACAGGCTTCTCATAAAATCTTTGATAAAAATTTGAATTTATTACTCACAAAATTTATACAGATAGATTTAGACATGTACAAACATCTGTACATGAGCATCTAGTGAGATTATTTTGAGAGTTTGTGGTATCCGAGTCTCTGAATTTTGTTTCCATTTATAGAGACAGATGCAGATGAAGAGTATTTAGTCTTCCTGTTGAGGGAATAAAGTATCGAAATGAATCTGGGAGTCCGAAGATATATATTCCCCAAAGAGAGATTCCTCTTTGTGATATCATTTTGACACTTCTGACTCCTCTTGGGATTGATTCCCATCTTAGTGATTGAAATGTTAGACTCACTATGAACTTAGGGTAGAGTATGAATCTTTCGTTTAATGGACTAGCAAGATTATTTTGTATGTGTCTCATGAGATATAGTGAGAAGTTCATACTATTACCTTTTGCTAAGGTATGAATGACAAATTGAGTATTCCTATCTGCAAGATGGTGGTCAGAATCTTTAGGGGAGAAGTACAGTTGTATTTGAGAAAAGAAGTACTGCCATAGATGTAGCATATGTATTCTGTCAGCTTTTCCTGTGACAACTGCCAAATTCCCAGATTTACACCATTAACTATTTCCGTTAGTTCCGTTAGTTCCGTTAGCAAACCCGTAGCACATTATTTAAATGTTTATGAAAGTGACTGGATACGGATCGGTTTGGACGAATTGATCGAATGCAAACGTAATTAAGTGAGAATCAACACACAAAACGTAAATAAAACTCAATCTCTTATTGATAGAGAATCAGAGTTACAGAGAATTACACAAAGACAACTCACGGACAAGTTCGCTCAAACTCTCTCAGAAACTTACAAAATACAAAGACACAAACATATTTATAGACCTACGGACGAACGAACTCCATAGCTTGTCCGAACCCCAGGTTCGGCCAAGGCTCGGCCAAGGTTCGGCCGAAATTCGGCCAATAGACCTAAATCAAAACTTTGTGTCTTTGATCGATCCAGCTCATTGCCATTTCGTGTATCAACAAACTCCCCCTTGGCAACAGCTAGACCGTTCTTCAACAGCCTCGAGCATCTGTAGTAGCCTCATCACCTTTCCTAACCAAATCATGGTTGTTTCCAGCAAAAATGTTGAACGCAAAGCAAACCCTTATCACCCTCTGGAACTTCAGCGCTTGATCCATAAAACCAGGATGATACAGGATAGGATTGTGATACAACTCAGCAATATCAGCCTTCGACAAGTTGATCAGCCACATAGGATCGTAGATCTTCACAACCCGATTCTCTTCTTTCAAAACAATAACTGCTTCACCCTTCTTTTCATTATAATACCACCACCTCAGATCATCGATAAAGTCTTGTTGCATCTTCATCAGTGGTATCTTTTTCATAACATCAGTCTTCTTTGGAAAAACCAGAATTATCAGCTTCTTACCAGTCAACGCATGAACTCTTGTCGTAGATCGACGTCGTTTAGGTCTTTGAGGATCCAGAAACTGAAAACCTTCACGACATTCTTTCTCGAGAACCTTCTTAAAAGTCATACCTAACGCATCATTGCCATAACAGCAAAAAGATTTCCTCGTCAGTTCACGAACATCCCAAACCGGTAGACTACTGAAATCCTTGGCTCGCTTGAAGTACTGAATCCCGTTTTCACGTTTAATTCCATAGCACCCCAAACTTGAAGCATACATCCAGCTGATAATTTCTCCTGACACCCGACCCTTAAACTTGAAAGACGATCTTTGCTTAACTAGTTTCAGAGGCGGAACATAGTTTGCATGAAACGCTTTCATAAATTCTTTAAATGTCTGATTCTGTTTCTGAACCTGCGCCTCTTTAACCACCGGGTCTTCAGGTTTCTCAGCTTCTTTCTTTTTCAAAACCTCTTCAGCTTCAGCATCTTTCTCTTTAGGAAACACTTCAAACTCATCACCAGCTTGGTTGTTATTGAAGTTGGAGTACAGATCTGGATACTCTTCCTCTGTAATATCCTCCACTTCAACTTCTTCTTCAAATATACCATCAATGTCTTCATCAGACTCTGGTTCTGGTTCGTTGTATTTCTCTGGTTCTTTCTCAGCTGTCTTTCTAAGCTCTTCTTCATTTAATTCAAAAACTCGCTTTAACTCCTCCACCGTCAACTCACCAACAAATTCCCCCTCTTCAAGCGTCTGTAGCATTTCAGCAAATTCATTCAGACTTTTTGCTGCTTGACTAGATGGAATCACTGAAATTGGCATTGCTTCTCTTGAATCCTTCTCCCCCTGGGATGATGATGCACCAGCACCCGAACCCGTAGTTCCAGATGAGCCTGGACCGCCACCAACATTCCCTTGGTCATCTTGGTCAGGATCATCGTTCAAGAAACGCATTGGGTCTTCATTACACCCCGAACCGTCTCCTAACTCCCCCTGAGCTTTAAATTTCTCCATTAAGAACTTTAATTGCTCATTCATCTCAAGAAGCATTTTTTACTGGTTCTGACTAACCTGCTTCAATCTTAAAATCTCCTAATCTTTAATATCATCACGACGTTGCAGAGAAACAACCCGCTGATTCAAATCTTCATTATCAAAACGCAGCACTGTAATCATCTTCTCTTGAGCTTCAGTTTTAGCCTACAAGGCATCAATCTGTGATTGTTGATCAGATAATGCGCTTTGTAAGATACTCGCCTGAGAGAAAGACACTGAACCTTCTTCAAAATTAAAATTTACATCTGGTGTAAACTGAGTAGATGCAGTTACAGTTGTGAAGATCGGTGTTGAAGATCCCATAGACTGACTAACAAACTGCACACCAGCACTTGCTGAAGGTGCTGTGCCAGCAGTTGTCGATTGACTAGCATTCATCAAATTTCGCAGAAATTCAGCTTGAGTATCAGACACTGAAGTCTGAACTGTTGAAGCAGCTGCAGTAGATGTAGAAACACTGGTACGAGGTTGCAAGACAAACTGCTGCACACCTACACCCTTTCTCTTCTTCATTCTGCCTCCAACTACTGATTTCTTCCTCCCTTTGGATGGAGTAACAGATGAACCAGCCACCGGCTGTTTACCTTTACCGGAAATCCCCTCGGTTTCAGGATTGTAATCTTCATCGGATTCAGAAGCCACCACATCATATACTTGATTCTGATAACGGTCGATGCTTTTCTTCTGACTGACTCTGTAAGCAATATGTTCATCACTACCCTTCAGCAGCTTCACATACTTAGAGTTAATCAGAACACGGATAAACGGATCATTAGGTTCCGACAAGTCCTCAGAGTCAGCCCCAGTATCCATAAAATCATCATCAGACTCAGATTCATCAATCAGGGTATTAACCGCTGGTGTCTCAGTCACAGTAGCATGTGCTGAGACCACCGGTTCAGACATCGGCGGTTGGGAAACAGGTTCCGGTCTTGGATCTTGATGGACTTGTTCCTGAACAATTGGTATCTGCCTTTTAGGCCTTTTCACCCTTCCTTGCTGAGGTATTTGATTTTGCTCTTCGATCCAACTATAATCGAGTTCCTCTGAATCGCTTCCATCATCATGACGAGGTGCACCCAAAAACTGGTGCAACATAACTGACATTGGCTATGTCACACCCCCAAAATACCACCAACGGAGTTTATACCGTTAAGGGTCGCGACTAGACCAGGATCCACAACCATAGTTACATATACTAAACGAATCAGGGTTAGTTCAAACACAAGTTATAAATCAAAGTCTTAAATTACATACGCAGCGGAAAAATAATTGTCCTTAGCACTAACCACGTGCTTTACATAAATGTTGTTTTAAATTCCCAATTTAGTTTAAATAAAAGTAAACATCCTCTGTGCCATGCCAACCTCCAGCGGATACTCCTTAGCGATCTGCAAAAGTTTAAACCACGCAAGTGTCAACCTAACGGTTGGTGAGTTCACAGTGGGCTTATCATGCATTGGCCCGGTCTCATAATCATAAATCATGTCAAGGTATACTTATAAGTCATTTATTTGTGAAAAGCAATGCTCGTAATTATATCTCAGTTTATAAATGGTTTGTCCGTGACCTACGTCATCGGGTATGTACTAGTTCCGTAAAGTTAAAGGACTCAACCGATATCGCGGGTAGCTAATCCGTTGTTCCATGCTCTAAGGAAGTTTGTACCAAAGCTGACTTATTTTGTGGGGGCCGAGCCATCCCGTACGGTGCGGACCTACGTCATCGCGGTTTTTGCCTCCCCCGTGTCCTCTCGGGACCACGGTCAAATAGGCTGATATTGTTCCTCCGTGCACTCCCCGTGCCACGGGGCGGAGTTTGTCAAACTCCAGTAGATCTACCCAACATCCCCTCGCTTTCACAAATTAATGGCACAATTAAGTTGAGGACTTTTAAGTTATAAGGCATCCTTAGAAAACATGTGATATCATGTGGTTCAGACTTTAACCTACACTAGCCATATTAAAACGTTTTCAGTTTTGTTTCAGAAAAGCAGTTTGTTCAGAGTTCACAAGTGTTCCCATAAAACACTTCAGTTCATCAAGTGGGTGCCGAGCATCCCGAGTTCTCTTGTTTATCAGTGAGGTGCCTAGCACTCTCGAGTTTATTCAGCATTGTTTTTCGTTAAGTTATTCGGTGTGGCCCAAACGGACTCACGGTAAACGGGTTAGTGACACTCACCTTTGGTTGCACTGCTACACTTCAAGTAATCCAATTTATGTTTGCTTAACGAAGACCTAGAACATGTTTAGGTCTTAAGTATTAGTTTCGTGTCTAATCTTTACTTAACGTCACTATGGCCCATAACATAGCACGTTGCAACTATGACTCGACATACCGACACACGACACCAATGGTTGATCATAAACAAGGGTTCATATAAATCAGATATTAAACATGTTTCATCATGGCATAATCATGCAAGTCATGGCATAACACTTAAGCAAATTTCACAAGTTTGGTTTTTAGGTCAAGTCTTAGTTTCGCTAGCATAGTTTCGCTAGGCAGTTTCGCTAGGTGCACGGGCAGCACTTTCGCTAGGCAATGCCCGGTGACACAGTTTCGCTAGGCTAGTTTCGCCCGAAACTGCTGACGCAGTTTCGCTAGCCTAGTTTCGCAGGGAAACTGGTTTGAACTTTCGTTCAGGTATTTCGCTTGATAGTTTCGCTCGAGCTGGTCTGGTCAGGTTCCCGGCGACACTATAGTTTCGCTGATCAGTGTCGCTGGAAGGAGATATAATTTCGCTACTTAGTTTCGCCCAGAGAACACGCAGTTTCGCTGGTCGCGAAAAACATACGGATTTGCCTAAAAATCAACCTAACAGCTTCTGATCATACATGCAATTTATTATCTAGCATCCATAGGCATTTACCAACATAAATCAAGCAGCTTTAACACGTTTAACATGCATTTTAATCATCAAATCTCTAAAAACACTTCTAAACCCTAAAATGGCCAAAATTGCATAAATCATCATCATGGTTTGTTTTTACACGTAAAGTTTCTGACTTTATGGTAGATCTAGCATCCCTAAGCACTATCTCAGAAGCATACAAGTTTTCATGAAGGTTTGAGCATACTTTATAAGAAAACACAAAGAAAACACATAAATAAAGGTTTTTGGGACTCACGTTTGGTTCAAGAATCGATAGATGAGATGAGATGATGGTCTAGAGGCTAAGATCTTGGTCCCTTGATGGTATCCTCGGCTGACCAGATTCCAGAGAAGTGTGTGTGTGTGTTTGTTGTGAAATGAGGCAAATGAGGCTACTAGGGTTCATTAAGTTTATTTATATCAGAGGCTAGTTTCGCTGGCAGTTTCGCTGGCCAGGCGAAACTAGCTCTGGTCTCGGGTACATTGATCAGTCTAGCCTGCTACCGGGCGAATCTGTAGTTTCGCTCGGTAGTTTCGCTGACTACCAAATTTAGGCAATTTTCACATAATCAAGTATTTACAATTAATCATGCTATTCACAATAATAAGTCATGTATTTAAATCACATTGCACATAAAGACAATCAATGATGAACACATAACACATATGGACGGGTTCGGTGATCAACCAAAGGTCGTGGACGTATTCGGCCTAGTTATGCATTAGTACTAAGTTAACACTTATAACGTAACTAACGGGTTTGTCTAACGGAAGTTAACCTTGAAATTCTCGGGTGTCACATCATTCCCCTGAAATTGGAATTTTCGTCCCGAAAATTATTCTTGTGTCGTAGCGTTCGCAGCATCAGCTGTCGTCGTTGCTATCGTCGCTGGGGAAAGAAAGCAAAAAGTTTTAGGGTTGTCACATCCTCCTTCCGTTAAGGAATTTTGGTCCCCAAAATTAAATCATACCATGAGTTTCCGTGGACGTTTGCTCGAACAAGTGAGGATACTTTTTCTTCATTTGATCCTCTCGCTCCCAAGTATATTCAGGTCCACGCCTTGAGTTCCATCGCACCTTGACGATCGGAATCTTGCTACGTTTGAGGGTTTTCTCCTCGCGTCCCATGATTTCTACTGGTTGCTCGATAAATCTCAGATGTTCGTCAATTTCCAATTCCTCCAAGGGAATTATTTCGATGTCTTCAGCCAGACATTTCTTCAGATTGGAAACGTGAAACACGTTGTGAACTTCATCGAGTTCAGCAGGGAGTTGCAATCGATAGGCCACCGGGCCTACTTCCCCAATAATTTCAAACGGACCGATGTAGCGAGGATTTAACTTTCCACGCTTCCCGAAGCGTATCACTCCCTTCCAGGGAGATACCTTCAACAATACTTTGTCACCCACCTCAAACTTTAGAGGTTTTCGGCGTTTATCGGCGTAACTCTTCTGTCGATCACGCGCTGCAGCTAGCCGTTGCCTGATTTGAATAATTCGCTCGGTCATATCATGGATAACTTCCGGTCCAGTGAGCCCTTTCTCACCCGTTTCAGCCCAACATACGGGCGATCTACATTTTCGGCCATACAGTGCTTCGAAAGGTGCAGCACCTATACTTGAATGATAACTATTGTTGTAAGAGAACTCCACCAGTGGAAGGTGAGTCTCCCAATCTTTCCCAAAGTCAAGGACGCAAGCTCGGAGCATGTCTTCTAAGGTTTGAATCGTTCGTTCCGTCTGACCGTCAGTCTGCGGGTGATAAGCTGTACTCATGTCTAGTCGGGTTCCCAATGCTTCCTGCATTGATTGCCATAACCGGGAAGTAAATCGAGGATCTCGATCAGAAATGATAGTCTTAGGCACACCGTGAAGCTTCACAATTTTGTCGATGTACAGCTTTGTCAATTTATCCATATTATCACTTTCCTTCATCGGGATGAAATGTGCCGATTTGGTTAATCGATCGATGACAACCCAAATCGCATCCGGTTGATTTGATCGATGAGGTAGTCCTGTTACAAAATCCATTGAGATATCCTCCCATTTCCATTCTGGGATCTTTGGTTGTTGCAGTAAACCAGAAGGCTTTTGGTATTCAATTTTGACCCTTGAGCATGTTAAGCATTTAGCCACATATCGAGCAATGTCGGCTTTCATATTCGGCCACCAATACAAACTCTTCAAATCCTGGTACATTTTATCCGATCCAGGGTGTACCGAGTATCTTGACTTGTGAGCCTCGTCCATTACGAGCTCACGGAGATTTCCAAACAAAGGAACCCAGATTTTGTCATTATAGTACGTGAGTCCATCGGACTTAACTTCAGAATGGCCATCTACACCACGCAGTGCTTCAGCTGCGAAGTTTTCTGCTTTCAGAGCTTCTCATTGGCAGTCACGGATCCGATCCGGTAATCCTGAATGTATTGTAAGTTGAAGCGCTCGTACCCGCCGAGGCTTTTCGTATTCTTTTCTGCTTAGGGCATCTGCCACCACATTTGCTTTTCCCGGATGATATTTAATGGCCAAATCATAATCGTTCAGTAATTCAACCCACCTTCTTTGCCGCATGTTGAGGTCTTTCTGATCAAAGATGTGCTGTAAACTTTTATGATCAGTGAATATCGTGCACTTTGTTCCGTATAGGTAATGTCTCCAAATCTTGAGTGCATGAACAACGGCTCCCATTTCCAAATCATGCGTTGTATAATTCTTTTCAGTATCCTTTAGTTGCCTGGACCCGTAGGCAATCACTTTATCTCGTTGCATTAACACGCAACCGAGTCCTTGGATTGATGCATCGCAATAAACCACAAAGTCGTCAACTCCGTCGGGTAACGCAAGAATTGGAGCCGAACATAACATATCTTTAAGCGTTTGGAACGCGCGCTCTTCTTTCTCACCCCATCTGTATTGCACTCCTTTGTGCGTTAAGGCTGTTAAGGGTTGAGCCAATTGGGAGAAACCCTTAATAAACCTTCGATAATATCCGGCAAGTCCTAAAAATTGTCGGATTTCTGTTGGCGTTCTTGGGGTAGACCAGTTCTTTATTGCTTCCACTTTGGCTGGATCGACATGAATTCCTTCCTCATTAACAATGTGTCCAAGAAACTGGACTTCGCGGATCCAAAAGTCGCACTTTGAAAACTTGGCGTAGAGCTGTTCCTTGCGAAGCAATTCCAAAATAAGACGCAGATGTTCCTCGTGTTCTTCCTTGGTCTTAGAGTAGATCAAAATGTCGTCGATGAAGACTATCACAAACTTATCGAGGTACGGCTTGCACACTCGATTCATCAGATCCATAAATACGGCAGGTGCATTGGTTAGCCCAAACGGCATAACCAGGAACTCGTAGTGACCATACCGAGTTCTGAAAGCTGTCTTGGGTACATCCTCATCGCGAACGCGAAGCTGGTGATATCCAGATCGTAGATCAATCTTTGAAAAGTAGCTTGAACCCTGCAGTTGATCGAAGAGATCGTCGATTCGAGGAAGTGGATACCGATTCTTGATCGTAACTTTGTTAAGCTCTCGGTAGTCAATGCACATGCGGAACGTTCCATCCTTCTTCTTAACAAACAGTACCGGAGCTACCCATGGAGACGAACTTGGACGAATAAACCCCTTGTCGAGTAGCTCTTGTAGTTGCGCGGAGAGTTCGTTGAGCTCGCTTACAGCCAAACGATACGGAGCGCGTGCAATCGGAGCGGCACCTGGAGCCAAACCAATCCCAAACTCAACTTGTCGAAATGGAGGCAAGCCAGGCAGATCTTCAGGAAATACATCTTGGAAGTCGCGGACTATCGGGTAATCATCAATTTTGCGCTCGGGATGTGTCGTGTCGGTGACGTTTGCAAGAATCGCGAAGTGACCCTTACGGAGGCATTTCTGAGCTTTAAGGAATGAAATAATGCCGGTGACTGTTCCACCTTTCTCACCTTGAACCGTTAATACCTTGCCGTCTTCGAGCGGAATACAAACCACTTTCTCTTGACACAGAATTTCGGCACGGTTTTCGGATAACCAATCCATTCCTACTATGACGTCGAAACTACCAATCGGGAAAGGCATAAGGTCAATTCCTAGGGTATGGCCAGCTAGTTCTAACTTACAGCCCTTAACTATCTGAGTCGTATCATGAAGTTTACCATTAGCTAGCTCTACCACATATTTAGCGTCTAAGGCAATAGGTCTAGCATTAATCAACTTAGCAAATTTAGTGGAAATAAAACTTTTCTCAGCACCAGAATCAAATAAAACAGTAGCAAAGAAACCGTTCAAAATAAATTTACCATTAATCACGTTGGCGTCATTGCGAGCTTCACCCTGGCCCATGACGAAAGCTCGACCCCTACCATTTCCACCATTCCCGTTATTACCATTTCCATTGCCATTCCCATTACCATTACCTCCACCGTTACCATTCCCACCGTTATTTCCCTGATTTCCGTTCCCTTGTCTTCTCAGCTGAGGGCAGTCTCTTTTAATGTGACCTTGAGCACCACACTCAAAGCAGCCACGGGCTCCCCCATTGTTGTTGTTCTGACCATTGTTCCCATTACCCCGATTGTTCCCATAGTTATTGTTTCCATGATTGTTGTTGTTCCTCCTGAGGCGGTTTTGCTGCTCGGGTAAAGTTGCCCAACAGTCCTTTGCTTCGTGGCCTCCCTTACCACACCTTTCACAGCTCAGACTCTTTCTGCAAATCCCAGCATGATGTTTCCCGCATTTGTTGCACATGGGTAGGTTACCCTTGTAGTTGCCCTGACCATTTTCGCCCTGGCGGTAGTTACCACTGTTATTCCCGGACCTCTTGCTTTGACCTTGGGAGTTGTAAGACCTCCCAGTGCTGTTCCCAACACTCTGAACATTCATTGAGTTCTCAGGAGCTTCATCATCAGCTTTTCTCTTGCCACTAAGGGCAGTCTTCTCGGTGGCTTTCGCAGGTAGAGTACCTTTCTCGACCTCTTGATCGGTGAGTTTGTGAGCCAAACGAATGGCTTGCTGTACGGTCGCGGGGTTGCTGGCCGTCACCAATCCTTTGATTTGAGGCGCGAGGCCTTCCAGATAACGCTCAATGCGTTTGAACTCAGCATCGACCATTGTGGGGCATAGGACTTCATACTCATGATATCGTGCGGTGTACTGCTCGATTTCAGACCCAGACATCTTCAAATTCAGGAATTCACCCTCAAGCTTCTTGACTTGGTCACGTGGACAGTATTGTTCCATGATCAGCTCCTTAAACGCTGCCCACTGCATGTTATTAGCCGCGTCTAGCCCAACCATCTGAATTTCAGCGTTCCACCAGGAGAGTGCAGCTCCTTCGAAGGTACCAGTAGCAAACTTCACCTTGCTTTCAGCTGGGCAGTTACACATGGAGAAAACCTTTTCGGACTTCTCAATCCACCTAAGGAGTCCTACAGCTCCTTCTTCGCCGGAAAATGCCATCGGCTTACAGTCCATGAAGGACTTGAACGTGCAGTGATGATGGTTTCCTGATGCATAAATAGTTCGGATTTTAAAATTAAACAGGTCAAAATATAGTTGCTTTGTGCCTTAACCGGCATAATAGTTACCCTGTGCGGCATATGCAGCTTGGACGGCTGCCACCGCGGCTTGCACATGTTCAGTAATCATTGCTTGCAGCTGTGCAGGCGTCATGCTTATGTTGCCTCTTCCGTTTCCTCTTCCAGACATCTTGCTGAACAGTTAAAGTAGCCAGTGTACAGTCACAGTTATATTTTATACATATCCCATAATATGTATGTTAGCCAGTTCCCGTTATCCCTCTATTAGTCCAAAAAAATTTTCGTGCAAAATCGAGGCGTCGTCGAGGAACGTCGTGAGTGCTATCGTCGAAGGTCGGCTTCCCATAAAGTCACCGTCGGCGTAGTCGTCGTAGTAGAAATCAGGACGTAGCGTGTAGCATCGCTTCGTTGTCGCTTTCCCCAGAGTAGTGTGCGTATTCGCGGTCGCATTTCGTATTCGTGTGTGAAAATTTCCTAAGGTCTTTCCGTTAGACTACTTAGACACGGTCTATACATTTATATTTATATATATATATACATACGTATCAAGCCTTTACTTACACAGCAGAGCGAGTATCCCAGGTTGGCACGTAAAAATTTTGTCTTTGGGAATTTGTTTGTTCGTTTTGTAACCAAGGTTTTCAAGTTGCAGTTTCCAAATCGTTTTCAAAAATGATTCCAGTTCTCTGCAACTTATGGCTCTGATACCAATCTGTCACAGCCCAGACCCGTCGCACCAAGATATTGTCCGCTTTGGCAGCCGGCATGCCCTCAGGCATCCGCCCCTCACGGATTTAAAACGCGTCTTGGTAGGGGAGGTATCCACACCCTTATAAAGGCATGCTTAGTTCCCCTCCCCACCAATGTGGGATGTTACATAGGATATATTGCAGCCTTCTTCTGACGTTGTGTCAGATTGTCTCTCATATAGTGAAAAATCATCCCAGACACATTGTACGGTCTATTCAACACCAATGCATTCATCAAGGACAGAATAATTTGCTGAACTTCATCATGCCCTGAAATTCTGTGTCCTAAACAAACAAGTAATACATGCGCCAGATACTTGTACGGGACACTCAGCGACGATTTGTACACCCACTCCTTGCTTGGATCTTCAGTATACCAAATACGCTTCAAGAATGCCACGTTGTCTTCATGAGGAAACTCAATTCTGGCATTTGGTGAATCAGATTCTAACTGCAATTCCCTGCGAATATCAGCTTCTGTGATCTGAACTGGTCGGCCTTGTACTGTAGCAGCAATTCTGATCGGTGGATCAGAAATAGTATGAGCCGTACTCCAGAACTCCAGAATAATGTCTCTGTATACATCACACTGTTGAGTAATAGCATGATATATTCTTGATCGTCTCAGAAAATCGAATATTCCAGGTCCTCCAAATTTATCAATTTTGCCTCTTGTAACCCTGATGTGTGCACAAATGTTATGTTTATCACCGATCTTTAAATCGTTGGCCATATCTGAAAAACACATAAAAGAAAACATTTATTAAATTCAATGTGATTAACAAATATTATCATCGATTTTGTCAAATCATTGTCGTTTGCGTAAACGAACAACATTTGAACAAAATTATTGAGTCCCGCCGAACTCTGTCCGATCCTCCTCCGAATCCCAAATTCGGAGCCTCCGAACCCCGGGTTCGGAGCCTGAAGAACTCCGACAATTTTGAATCTCAAAATCGATGAAATCAACCAAATCAAACACTTTCAATCCACACACACAGTCGGAGTATGACAAGCAACACATAGGAGTCAATTTTAATTGATAAAATCACAGTTTTATTAACCTATTTTCATATCTAGAACTGTTATAAGTCCGAACAAGTTTTTCAGTCAAAAACCTCACAAATCAAGGGTAAAAATCCAACCAAAGACTACCAATACACTCGGAAATTCAAGATATACCTAGAAACAGTCGCTAAATCGCCAAAAACACAAGGAATCGAAAGTTAAAAATTTGGGCAGAGGTTCGGTGTGCGTTCGGAGTAATACAGTAACAATGACCTCCGAACCTCACATTTGGCGTATTTATAGCCAGCCACGTTCGGACCTCCGAACGTCGAGTTCGACCGAACAGTAACTCCGAACCTCCCCATCGGCCATCCCAAAACTTGTCCGATATTGAAGTTCGGACCTCCGATTCTCACATTCGGTCGTCCGATCTTCACGTTCGGTCGTCCGATCTTCACGTTTGGTCGTCCGAACTTCAAGTTTGGAGATTTGCACAAATTTCAAAAATCACCCCTGATTTTGATGAATTTTTCAAATTGAACTTCAAAAGTTTTCAAATTTATCAATAAATCTTAAACTTCGTTCAATTTTCTGATGAAATTTCTGGAATCAAGTCCATTTGGTTGTTTCCGGCATAATTTGTAATTTTTCACTAACGGTTAATCGAAAATAAAGCAGAATCAAGATCTTTTTTATTTTTGTAAATTTTCAAGCACATCAAAAAAAATTTTGAATTTTTCAAAATTATGCTAAACACACCTAAAATCTTTTTGGATTTTTTTGATAATCAAAGAAACAAACCAACCAGAAATGTAATGAAATAACTAGAACTGATATAACTTAAGTATTTTTGTGAGAAAGATCCAGACGCGAGATCATATCGGTCAATATGTATCAGACACACTTCAATTTCATTTTTAATCAGCATGCAAGTCTAGTTGGCAGCAAATATAATTTTTCAATTTATTTCAGCTTGGGTATATCAATTTTTATAGCTTTCTGATATGTTAAGATATATTTAGCAAGCATTGAAAATGTGAAAACCCACACAGTCAGAAATACCGGTAATCTGGCTTATTCTCACTATTTTAGTATTTTTCACAGAATTTAATTTTCACAGAGATTTTTCGTTCATGGTGTTTCATGCAAAAATAACGCAGAACCCTAAACAAACAACAATCAGGTCGGCTGGTAGGCACACAGAGAAAGTCCGATTGTTTAGGAAAATAAAAAATGTAAAATGAAGCAGAAGTTGTATAATCCAACAACAATCAGGTCGGTACTCACGTACACGCAGAGAAAGTCTGATGGATTATACGAAACACCAAAGAAAATAAAGCAGAACGTCAAACGAACAACAATCAGGTCGATCTTTCAATACGCAAAGAAAGTCCGATCGTTTGACAAAATAAAGAAAATCAAACAAGTTTAAATCTTTGCAAAATGAAAACATGCGTACACCAGAACATCTCTTATTCTGTTTTTGCTTTTTCATTTTATTTAATACCAAAATCACACAGTAATCATCATGATGTGTCTCACTATTAATCAAGCATCATTTTTTATGTTTATATCATACTAGCATATATCAGATTTACCCTTACGCATTTAACTAACCAAACAAGAACCTACAGCCTTTAGTTTTACTTTATCCGTGGTAGATAACACATGCCGATGTAATATCATTTCTCGCTTGGTCGGATCAATTTCTCAATTTTTTTTTTCAAATTTTTTATGCTTTTTGCATTTTTCCTTTTTTTTTATCTTTTCTGATTTTCCCCTCCTAAAATACAAAACTCTATTTTTGGATTTTCTACAAAAAGGAAAGAAACAAAACAAGAAAAAGGAAAAATGATCAACCGAAAGTTACTCAACTTGGTAACTTTTGAATGCCGTTGATTTGTAAAAGATAACGGAAACGGGTTTTATCAAAAGCTTTTGTGAAAAGATCCGCTTTTTGAAAATTTGTGTGAATCTTTTGCAAATCAATCAAGTGTTTTTCAAAGCAATCAAGTGTTTTTCAAAGCAATCTCGGATAAAATGATAACGGATTTCAATGTGTTTTGTTTTAGAGTGATGAACGGGGTTTTTGGTTACGCAAATCGCAGCCGAATTATCTATGTAAATTGGTGTAGTAAGAAACTTCAAACCGTAATCCCGCATATGCTGTTGGATCCATAGAACCTGAGAGCAGCAACTAGCAGCCGCTATATATTCAGCTTCAGCCGTGGATGTGGCAACAGGAGTTTGCTTCTTACACTGCCAAGACACCAACCTATCGCCGAGAAACTGACATCCAGCCGTGGTTGACTTGAAATTAATCTTACAACCGCCGTAGTCCGAATCTGTATACGCCGATAAGTCGAACTTATCATCATGAGGATACCAGATCCCGAGATCTGAATTACCCTTCAGATAAGCTAGAATCCACAAAACTGCATTCATATGCGAAACCCGAGGAGCTGCCTGATACCTGGAACACAAACAAACAGCAAACATTATGTCAGGTCGAGTCGCTGTCAAATACATCAATGAACCAATTATCTCCCTGTAACGCGTGACATCAACTTTATCACCGTCTTTATCAGGACATAAGCCATGTGACAACTGAATCGGAGTTCCCGGAATGCGAACATCTTCCACCTTGAACCGAGTCAGGACATCTCTCACATACTTCGTCTGATGTATGAAGATACCCTGATCCGATTGTTGAACTTGCAAACCTAGGAAGAACAACATTTCCCCCATCGAACTCATCTCAAACTTTGTTTGCATCAACTTCTCGAAATCTCTCGAAAGTTGTTCATTTGAACATCCAAAAATAATATCATCAACGTAGATCTGTACCAGCAGCAAATCCTCCCCCGTTTTTCGACAGAAAAGAGTAGGATCAACCAACCCACGCTTAAACCCGTTGTCAAGTAAATAAGTAGACAATGTATCGTACCACGCTCGAGGAGCCTGATGGAGACCGTATAAAGCTTTGTCTAACTTATAAACCTTCTCCGGATAATCAGGATCGAAGAATCCCGGAGGTTGTTTGACATACACTTCTTCCTTAACTTTTCCGTACAAAAATGCACTCTTGACATCCATTTGAAAAACTTTAAACCCGTGATGTGCAGCAAATGCCAAGAATATTCGGATAGCTTCAATTCTGGCAACAGGTGCATACACTTCGTTGAAATCTATCCCTTCCTCTTGCGAAAAACCTTGAACAACCAAACGGGCCTTATTTCGGACAATAACTCCGCGATCATCCCATTTACACTTGTAAACCCACCGTGTTCCACACGGTTCTTTACTACCTTTAGGTAAATCTTCCAGATGCCACACACCCAACTTTTTGAATTGTAATAATTCTTCTTGCATTGCTTCAATCCACGAACCGTCTAACAATGCTTCATGAACATTCTTCGGCTCAGTTTGTGAGATAAAGCATGAATGAAATGCTTCTTCCTGAACTCCAGATTCGAAGATTGAAAGCAAGGCACTACTCTCAATTTGATGTCTTGTACGAACTCCTTCAATTAAATCACCAATGATATTATCTTGTGGATGAATGGTGTTTATCCGGAGTGTTTGATTAATAGGAACTACCACCGTTTCAGGCAAATCTGGAACAGGATCCTCCTCAACCACCACATTCTCAGTTGCATTAACATCAGCTTCATTGTAAGTAGATTCAACTTGTGGATCAGGTTGCTGAACAGGAATTTCCACCTGAAGTGACACGGCTTCGTGAAATTCACTATCATCTTCGGAAGACATCTCATCAGCAGCAATAGTTGTATCATTTGATGTCTCGGTCAAATACTTGTCAGCGACAGGCACTATCGGAGTTGGCAGAGTTTGAATGTTTAGAACCGGTGTATCATCTTGCAGTTCAATGAAAACTCTTGTAAGTTGTTCATCAGATACTTCTGGTATCGATTCAAGATTTTCAAACAAAGTTTTGTAATCAAATAACCAGTCCAGTCCAACGCCTTTCGGTGGTAAAGTATATGATTGGAAGTCGACATGCAGATATTCCCCCACTGTACCAGTCTGCTTATTGAAAACACGTTTCTTCTGATTTGAATAACCAACAAACAGTCCTTCAAAGACTTTGTCATCAAATTTTCCTGCAGCAGCCAACACGGTACAAGGACACCCAAACGGCTCCAAATAATTGAGATTCGGCTTACGATTCTTCAGAAGCTCATAGCATGTCTTACCAAGACGCTTCACAGTAATCACTCGATTCAGCACATAACACGCAGTGTTGACAGCTTCTGTCCAAAAAGGAACAGGTAATTGAGCATCAGCCAACATAGTACGCGCTGTTTCAATAATTGTGCGATTCTTTCTTTCTGCCACGCCGTTTTGCTGAGGTGTATATGGTGTGCTGAATTCATGCACAATTCCTTTTTCCATACAAAACGTCCTCATGGCTACATTCTTAAACTCCGTGCCATTGTCACTCCGAATTCTCCTCACCTTCAACTTATACAGTGATTCAAGTGTGGTAATCAAATTGAGAAGAATTCTTGGCGTTTCATCCTTGGAGACCAGAAAATCAACCCACGAATATCTTGAATATTCATCCGTAACCACCAGACAATACCAATTTCCCGAGATACTTTCACGATTTACAGGACCAAACAAATCCATATGAAGTAACTCCAATGGGACATCAATTGAATGATATTTCTTCAGTGGATGGGATTTTCTTTTTTGTTTACCCTTCTTGCAGCTCACGCACACATCATTAAACACAAACTGTTGCTTCGGAACCCCTTCAACAAGACCCCTCCGCACTAGTTCGTTCATCTTTCTGTAATGAATGTGACCCATGCGACGATGCCACAGAACGGAATCTCTTTCGGATGCCTTTGACAAGAAACATTGACCTGCTACCGTTGCTTTCGCTGAATTCATGTCGAGCATGTACAAATTTGAGAATCTTGCTGCCCGCATTATCACAAACTCATCAGGAATCTTGAATTCAGGCTTCAGAATTAAACATTCACTCCCTGTGAAAGTTGTTGTGAACTGCTTGTCACAAATCTGGGAGACGCTCAGAAGATTATACTCTAACTCTTGCACATATTCAACTTTGTCAAATGTGACAGCACCGTTCGAAAGTTTACCAATACCGGTTACCTGACCTCCTTTGTTTCCAGCAAACGTTACTTTACCTCCATCGAAGTGTTTAACATCATGCAACAAAGAAATGTCTCTGGTCATGTGCCGAGATGCTCCGCTATCAACAACCCAGATGTTATTCATCAGTTGTCGCGAAGATCCCTGCATAAATTAAGACAGAAGATTAGTTTCGGGACGTACCCAAGCCTGAAGCTTTGGGTCGACCGTCATCTTCAACAAAATCTTTACCTGCCATGGACTTAGGTTTTTGTCCATCAGTTACAAAACCCTTGGAGCTTGAAGCAGAATCTTTCAAAATCGATTTTGTCTTAGAAAATTCTTTTTCCGATTTTTTTTCATATTTATGAAAATCTGATGATTTTTCATTAGAATGAATTCTGCCTTGCTCATCCACAAATCTGACCTTTTTCTTAGTGTCAGTTTGATAGCCTTCAGACATGTCGTCAGAATTTTCTGTGTCAGATTTAGTGGATTTGGGTTTCTTTAACGGGCAAGTCCGATATGTATGACCGCGAGTTTTGCATTTAAAACACTTTCGTTTATCAATTATGACTTTTTCACTCGCATCGTCATCCACCTCGGACTCAACAACCCGTTTTTGGAATTTGGCTTTGATACCCTTCTTTGTAGCATAACGATGTCCAAATTCATCGTTACGTCCTGAATCATATCCAGACACATTCCCTGAAAACTCATCATAAAAATGATGATCTCTAAAATTCTGAAATCTGTTCCTATTCCCACCAAACCTTGAATTATATTCACTCTCACCTTCAAAATCAACCCTTTTTGAACTTCTTCTAAAACCAGATTGATTTGATCTACAACCAAACTCATCATAAAACCCTTCATCATTATAGAATTGAGACCTTTTAACAAATGGACTGGATTTTCTGAAATTCGATTGTTTTTTATCATAAAAACCTTTCGGTGGTGGTGTTTGAACAGTTGGTTTTGATGTTTTCTTGTTTTTCACTCTATTCACCAACCCATACTCAGACTCAGATTGAAATGTGTCCATTACATTAGCACCACTGCTATTTCCCCTCTTAATGGGCACATTTCGCATTTTGGGATCATATGCTGGATCATATTTACATGAGAAAATTTGATCGATTAAATTTGGATTCACCATATCTAACGGAAATTCTTTATCACTATAAATCCTATTGGAACCCTTTAACCGATAAGTCACCCATGGTTCAACCTTGTCACACTCGGTGTCCAAAGTAGGATTGTGAGCCTTAGCATTTGCAGGTTTCAAATTTTTCGGAGAAAAACCTTTTTCAACAATTTTAGATTTAGCCGAGGACTCAAATCCGACTCCATCGTACTTAGACTTCTTACTTGTAACAGATTTGCTCCGAGCAATCTGCTTTTGTTCGTATGCACTCAGTTTGGAAAGCTCAGATTTAATTGTTGGAAAATCATGTTTGGAAATTAAATTTTTATGATCTGGCTTACCAACTTTAGACTGAGTATGTACCGAACTTTCAACATCAGTCTCCGACACTAAGTCATCGACTTTGTCAAGATCAGAAACATCATAAAAAAGCTCATCAACTGTTGAATCCAAAATGGATTTTTCAGTTGAAACTTTATCAGAACTGTTTTGTTCAGCTTGATTAAAAACATCTACCTTCTCCTCAGATGAAGGACCCAGTGTGATATTCACCGGAGATGGGACTTGACTAAGCTTGCCAGAAACATCTTCTTTTTCAGTTTTATACAAAAAATTTGTGAAAGAAGTTGACATTTGAATAAAATCCAATTTTTGTTTTAACTCAAAAACCTCGATTTTCAAATCAGCGACAAATTTGTTACTAGCGGCCAAATCCTTTTGAACAGACACGAGCAATTCAGACTGATTCGAAAAATCAAATTTTTGCAAACGCAATTGCTCATGTACTGACAGTAATTCCTGGGTTGTCCCCTCCCATCTTTCTTTGTAAATGTTTTTGTCAGCTTTTGCTACTGCCAGAAGATCATTTAATTTTGTCTTCTCATCTAAGAGAACAGACTCAGCAGTAGCAAAGTCATCACACGATTTACACATCAAAGGATATGAAACTACCTTTGAAGAATCGGCCATTAGAGCAACAGTTTCAGTAAGATTGCTCCTTTTCAATGAACCGATTTCCTGTTTCAGACTTGAATTTTCATCAGTGATTTTCTGCATATATCTCTCTGCAATGCCAGCATCTTATCAGCAATCTCAAGAGCATTCTGTTGTGCTTTTTCATATCTCTCTTTCAGCGGAAGACTCTTCTGATAAAGATTTTCAAAATCATTCGCTGCATCAACTGCTTCGGCTTTCGCTGCATCGCATTCTCGAATTAATGCCTCTTTCTCATCATTCAGAATATTAATTTGCTTTTCTAACAAAAGAATTGCATCAGATTCAATCTTTTCAGACACATCAGCCATAAATGCAAATTTGTCTTCATTCACAGACTTATGATCACTC
This sequence comes from Deinandra increscens subsp. villosa, assembly GCA_039602395.1. Taxonomy (NCBI): domain Eukaryota; kingdom Viridiplantae; phylum Streptophyta; class Magnoliopsida; order Asterales; family Asteraceae; genus Deinandra; species Deinandra increscens. Next base: position 108,986,368 of record JBCNJP010000027.1, read on the forward strand.
CTTGAGTTCAAGACTTCATTGCCAACATTCATTCCATCAAAAGTTTCCTCAATCTTCTCATCATGCACTTCTTCTTCATTGTCAGTGGATTCAGTCATCGTTTCTTCATCCTGCACATGAGTAACAATTAAAGCAGAAGAATCAGCAAACTGATTTCCCCAATTATATTTTTTTGTCAACTTGAGAAACAAGAGCTTTTGTGGATTCAGATTTGGAACTAGAAGTACTCCCTGAACTCGATGAAGTGTTAGATCCAGAAACATTTGATTTTGGAGTAAATTTCTGATATTCTTGCTTCTTTGGCTACTGACATTCATGAGCAAAATGACCAACGTTGGAACAATTGTAGCATCTGACTTTGGATTTATCAAATCCAATCCTGCCACCAGAATTCAAATCCTTTCTTCCAGTTTTCTTCAGAAATCTTTTCACTCGTCTTGCCAACATAGCGAACTGCCAGTTTATGTCCATCAACTCCAAATCATCAGGATCCCCCTGATCATAGTCTTCTTCAGTCAACTCAGCATTACTGACATTTCCAGTTATCAACCCATAATATGATGACACTAATGCAGAAACAAGAGCCATGTAATCTTCAGTGGTAGATACCGACATAGCCATCTTTCCCGTGTTCACCAGATTACTTGCTGGGATTGACGTACCACTAATTCCAGGAATATAATTGTAATCAGCACTTTGTGATCCTAAACCAGTTCCCAAACTTGAAACATATCCCGGTAAATTTCTAGCCACAAATGCTGTAGCAGGTGCAGAACTGGTTATTTTAGCTGACTTCCCAGAAATAGTTGCTGCATTTGACCCATAATAGACATCTGGATTCTGAACTGCTGCTGGAGTAGTATTAACATTCTTCATTTCTAAATCACGAGCTTGCAGTTTACCCAAAAGCTTCACAAAAGTCAAATCAGCATAGTCTTTGTCATTCATGATCATCAAAACATATGACTCCCATTTCGATGGCAAACCTTCCAACAATTTTTCCTTCAACTCTTCGTCATCTTTCTTAATTTGGACATTATCCAATTCAGACAATAAATGACAATACCTTGAAATTAGCTCAGGAACGCCCTCGCCATCAAAATGTTTGAAGTTGTCGAATTCTTTGTTAAGCACCTTCTTCTTGCTTTTCTTATACTGTTCATTGCCCTCACACCTCTCTTTTAGAGTTGTCCATAACTCATGAGAGTGGTTACAACTCTTGAGTTGATGTAATAATTCCTTTGGCAAAGCTTGAGTGATTAAACCGTACGCTTTCTGTTCACGAACAAAATCAGCTTTCTGTGTAAGATCCAAATTTCGTTGCATAATAGGAACATTATTAAGGCCAACAGGATACACATATGGTGCATCCATAGCGATCCATAGATCTGGATCCGTTGTTCCGATATATGCCTCAAATCGTTTCTTCCAGTTTGCGTAGTCTTCAAATTTAAGCAATTTTGGAACTTTCTGCGTTGTTCCAATTTCATTGTCGTAATTGAGTAAAGTTTGCATCTGGGTTTGAATAGCAGCAAACGCGTTATAGTCCGACATGATTGATAAATTTGAATTCTGCTCCGAACTAGCTCCGAACTCTACACACCCTCCGAACTAGCTCCGAACCTTCACCGAACTGAAAGACAAAGTCCGAACCCTCAACGAGCGTAACACCGAACCCAGAAACTCCGATCTATCTCCGATCCTAGTCCGAACTCCCTCTGAGATAGAAAAACCTCCGAACTCTCACCGAATCAGAAAACTGACCGAACTTCACTCCGAACTTGAAATTCGGAGCGGTTTCACCGAACTTGGAGTTCGGCCGAACGTAAATTCGGAAAATTTTTTGAATCTCAACAGAAAACACTCAGAACTGAACTCTAACACTCAAATGAACACTAGCACTCAGAAACAACGAATTTTGACGCAAAACATAGTGTTTTTCACGTAAAATTCCAGAGAGCAACACGAAAACGAACTTTGATTCAACGTTTCGCAACAAGTCGAACCAAACAGCACCAGAACAGCTCTGATACCACTTGAAAGTGGCTGGATACGGATCGGTTTGGACGAATTGATCGAATGCAAACGTAATCAAGTGAGAATCAACACACAAAACGTAAATAAAACTCAATCTCTTATTGATATAGAATCAGAGTTACAGAGAATTACACAGAGATAACTCACAGACAAGTTCGCTCAAACTCTCTCAGAAACTTACAAAATACAAAGACACAAACATATTTATAGACCTACGGACGTCCGAACTCCATAGCTTGTCCGAACCCCAGGTTCGGCCAAGGCTCGGCCAAGGTTCGGCCGAAGTTCGGCCAACAGACCTAAATCAAAACTTTGTGTCTTTGATCGATCCAGCTCATTGCCATTTCGTGTATCAACAGTTTATATAAAAAATATATTTTACTAATCAATTTATTAATTTAATTCATGACTTTATTTGTTACTTAAAAATTTGCATTTCGTGAGAAACCGGGTTTCGTACGCTATTTAAGTTTCATTTGTGTACACGATAACGAGACTTTTCCCGACTAAATATTACATGTTCAACATATAATAGACGCTTTGAAACATTCCTAGTATTTTAATTTCCAAGTTTCGTGTTAAACTCCACTTATTACTTGAATTGGGTCATTTACACATGAACTAGGACTAGAAGGACCTTTGATAATAATGGTTCAATGTGTCAAGTATGTGCATCAAAGTAGAAGTATGAATTAGTGAATGAGTTAACTAAAGGTATGTCAAAATTTATGCAATGGGTCAAACGGGTTGGGGTTTTAGAAATTGGATCCTCAACATTTACTTGTGGACTAGATTGTGAAAGTTAGTTTGTATGGTTATTTTTATTGATTGTAGATGAGATTTTGGTAAATTATGTGTGATATGATTGTAGTAGCCATAATATGGAAAAAGTGCCAAACTTTTTTTGGCTAAGTATGAAAGCTGGAAGAAACAAGGTTGCACCCTGGAACTTCGGTTCCAGGCGTGCAACCTAGAGGAAACCCCGCTGCAAGCAATACGCTTGCAAGGATGGGCGTACCAACTAGAATTTGAGAACTTCTAGGCGATGCGCCCAAATCAGCATTCTCAGATTTTTAATTGCTTTGCATTTTTTTATGATTCAATGTGTGTTATAATTATATAAAGGCCAGTATTTACTAACACGTTACTGGTAAATGATGGCAGGTAACAAGTATGAAGTGTAGGCGGGTCCGGATTGAGCATGATAATGAAGAACTGAACACCAAAGGGTACTTTCATGGAGACACTTGTTGTTATACTTTTATTTAGCTTAAAACGTGGTGTACTCTGATGTATTTCCCGAAAGATGGATAAACAAAAAAACCAAATAGTTGGTGATGGTTATTTGGTCAAGTATGGATTCGTTTTATTAAATAATTTTCTGGGTCGACTTTTATTTATCTAAATAAGTTAAAAAGGTGGTTGGATGTTATACCCTATGCGTCAGAGTGTCTTGTGTGATGTATCAGAAAGTGAGATTTATATTGAGTCTAAAGGTCAATGAACCATGGTCCGAACCATTGGTTCAGAGCCAGTGAACCAATGTTTCATTGCTTGGTTCGTTGGTTAGTAAGTCCACACTATAAATAGTTTGACATTGTTTAGACTTGTATCAGTTCGGTTGTGTGAGTTCTCGAGAAAGAAACTGTTGATACATGGTTCCTGATCTTCACGTGAAGTATCGAATACAAGACAAAGACGTGCAAGACTGCTGTGGTCCGAACCTTAGGCGAACTCCAAGTTCGGACACTGGCGAACCCTGTCAGAACTTGAGGTTCGGCCCATCAGGTTTTAGCTAGTATATATAGCTTGTCTTGTGTTGTATTAAGGAGATCTTAAACTTTCTGTGTCAGATCATAAGTGTGTACTCTGTGGTTTCTCTATGGTTAATACAAAGCCTTTTGTATTTACTCATTGTGTTCATCTCGTTCTAACATTGATTTCAATACGACCGAGTAGATGATCCACCGCTCACGCACTTTCAAGTGGTATCAGAGCATTAGGTTCAATCTACTAGTGGAAAATCTTTGTTTTTTTTGAAGTTTTGAGTCAAAAATCCAAGTTTTTCAAAGATGAGTATCATTTTTGAATTCGTTTGATCTTCTCGGGTGTGCTTTTAGTGAAAAATCTTATCCTAGATTGTTTCTATTGGTTTTATTTGAGTTCCTGTCAAAAATCTCATTCAAAATCTCTGAAAATCGCAAAATGGAGTCAAGATAATCCAGAAATAACCACTCTGAACTCCTGGTTCAGACAAAGTTCGGTTGATTCTTGTTTCGGTGAAGGTTTAGGTCACGTTCAGACATAGTTCGGCTGAGGTTCGTACATGGTTCAAAACAAGTTCGGTTCACGTTTGGTTAGTTTTTCCAAAGTTGAGATTCGGAAAGAGTTCAGCTAATTTCTGTTCAGATAAGGTTTGGACTAGGTTTGGAATAGTTTCGGGTGAACAATAATCAGTTTTACAAAAATGTCTGATTTTCAAGCGTTTGTGGCTATTCAGAATTCGATGCAAGCTACAATGCAAACCATGATGAACTATGATAATGAAATTGGAACAAGTCAGAAAGTTCTCAAATTGCTCAAATTGGAAGATTATAATAGTTGGATTGCACGGTTTAAAGCATATATCGATATGTGGATGGCATTTTCTAATCAATATGTTTATCCTAAAGATGAAACCGGGGAGCCAATTCTTCAAAGAAAACTTACTTCTGAACAAAAGAAAGCATATCAAGCTGAGAAAAAGTCATATGGTACCTTAACGATGGCATTACCTAAAGAGTTACTACATCAATTCTCGGGTAATTATACATCAAAGAGTTTGTGGGATGCATTGAAAAAGAGATGTGAAGGAAATGACCAATATAAAAAGAGTCGTCAGAAAGTTTTGAAAAAGGAATTTGATAGTTTCAAGCATTATCAAAACGAATCAATTCCAAATCTGATTGCAAGATTTGCACATTTAATGAGTGAAATGCGTCTGGTAAGTCTTACAAAAGAAGAAGCTGATATGAAAGAAAAGATTTTAGAGGCTTTACCTGAGAAATGGGAGAATTATGTGATGATGATCACCCATGATAAAGAATATCTGAGATTGTCATTTTATGATCTGATTTAAAGATTACAAGCAAGAGATATGGAGCTAATGGTGAATAAGTCTCTTCCTGCACAAATTCAAAATCCTGTGGTATATCATGGAGAAAATGATTTAACAATCAATGCTGGGAAATCTAATATTCTTAGTTCCGCACCTCCTACAGCATTCATTGCAGGTAAATCTGAAACTCCGAATTATTCTGCTGGTTGTACGGTTTCTGTTCCGAGTTCTTCAAATCAAAATGCTTTGTCTGCTCATTTACCGATGATTATAATGCATTAATGTCTGCATTGGTATCTTCATATTTCGGTGTTATTACTGGTTCGGTAAGTAATGCAGAATTGACCAATGAAGATTATGATCAAATTGATTATGATAATTTGGAAGAAATGGATTTGAACTGGCAATATGCTATGTTGGTTCGAAGAACGAAGAAATTATTCAACAGAACTGGCAAAAAGAGATTGAATCAGGACGGGAAATTGGTCTGGACAAATCAAAGGTTAAATGCTATAAGTGTTCTGTTTATGGACATTTTGCACGAGAATGTCCAAGTTCAAGTGAAAGAAAACTAAAGTCTGGTAAACATGCACATTTGGTTATTCATTCACCAAATGAAGCTTATAAGATTGAGAAGAAATCTTTTTCTTTTGACAAAAAACTGACAGACACGTTTTGGCATCCAGATGAATTTGCATGGAATGCATATTCTGAAGCAAAAATAAAACATGCTCCATTTACTATTGCTTTAACAGCTCGTAATGTTGATGATGATATCTTAACAGATTCTTATTCAAGTTCACAAATATCTTTGATTAATGAAATTCCAGTTAAGATGGATGAAAGTCAAAAGGTTGAACATTCAAAGTGTCTTGAATGTGTAAAGTTGAGTAAGAAAAATTCAACTCTTGAAATAGGTTATGCGTTATTGTCTGATGAAATTGTTGTGTTAAAGAAAGAATTGGAAGAATTTCAGAAGAAATATTATGAATTAGTTCATGTTCATGAAGATGTGATGAAAGAATAGGGTAGATTGGCTGAAGAATGTGAAAAAGCAAAAGCTGAAGCATTAGATGCAGCTCAAGATTTTGAGAATCTCTTTGAGAAGAGTTATCCTATTCAACAGAAGTATGAAAAAGCCAATGCACTTATTGTTGAAACTGCTGCTACTGTTGAAAAGCTTCAAAATAAAATCTCTACACTTCTAGATGAAAATGTTCTTTATCGTGATAAGAATGAAGTGTTAACAAAAGATATTGAGATTTTCAAGAAGAAAAGAGAAAGTGTGCTTGAGGAATTATTTGCTGAATGTGAGATTCGGAAGTTACAAACGTATGAATATGATGATCTCAATGCAAAGTTTACAAGTCACAAAAGGATGTGTTTGATGCTCAACAACAAATAAATGAATTACAATTGGAAATTTTGGAGCTAAAAAGGCAAGTGAAGAATTGCAATTTATCACTGACTTTGCTGAATTTCTTATATAAACAGGATCAGCGTGAAGATAATTCTAAAAAGGATGATATTCACATGGTTCCTCAACCGGTGGATTTATCTGAATTTACATCTGCTTCAATGGATCCTAAGGATGAATTGCATGATTATTCAAAGTTTGCCACTCCAGCAAAGCAGAAGAAGCCCAAATCTGAGAAAAAGCAAAAACCTTTGGGTGACGCCCAAAGTTTAATTCCAAATCTATTTTCTTCGAAAATGAATAAGTTTTTGATAAGAGTGCTTCGAGTACTTCATTTGCAACTCAGGAAGAAAAAGTTTTGGTTGAAAAGAATAATTTGAAAGATATCAAAGCAAAATTCACTAGAGAAGCTAGGAGGAGAGAAGCTTTTAGTTCTTCTTCAAGTTTATCAAAGACACCTGGTTATAAACACAAAGGTTTGGGTTTTCAGGTCAAAGAAGCACCGGTTCAAGCTAAGAAGCTAGAAAAAGCAAAGAAGATTTCGAATGTCAAAGTTCCAAAGAAATCACCTCCTCCGAAGGACAAATCTTATTATTCTGGAGGATCATCATCTTCAGGTCCATCTCCTAGGTATGATTCTTATGATGATTTCTTTGATAACTTTGATTCTGAAGATTCACCTGGTTTACAAAATTGAAAGAAATTTTCAAATATTTTTCGAGAAAGACTTTGTTATGCATGTCGTCAACCTGGACATCTTGCTGCTGATTGTCCAACAACTGCATATATCCACAACACTGCTAAATATGTGGATAACAAAGGTCAAATTTTTTATGAACCATGGTCTCTAAAGTTAAAATCAACTCATAGGCCGTCTTGGTCTAAACCGGGTACGTCAGCTGATACTGATTCTGGTTCTGATAAAAAATCAAAATCTTTCAAATATGGAAACCAAAGATTATTTCCATGGCCAACACTGACTATGTGGAAGACATCGAGCGACCCAACGCTGTTGAATCGGGTCGATCCCAAAGCAACTAATGTTTTATTTGGTGTCTGCAAGTATTTCAGGAAGACATATCGGTAATTGTAAAATTGCTGGTGGTGAAATATTTGTGCTAACTTAAATTGAATTTCCAAATCAATTTGTTTTCTAAATGCTAAACTGTAAGTATTCGTGTTGGTTGATCAGTTTCTGATTTGTTTTTCACTTCGTCTCAGTTTGAGGGGGAGTTTATGTTTGCAAAATCCAAAAATAGTGTGTTGTTTTTCAAATGTTAAAAATGAAAATCTATAAATACAGTTTTCGTTTTTAGGGGGAGCAATTTGAAAAAGACAAAAACATTGAAAAGTGCAAAAATCCAAAAACATTGAAAAATGCAAAAATCCAAAAACATTGAAAAATGAGAAATTGTATCCAACATGATTGGGAAATGATGGTACATTGGCTGACATAGTCTAACTCATGGATAAAATAGATGAAAAAGCCATAAGACCATTTGATCGATATGTAAGGTAGGCTCGGCAAATCAGAAAGTATACGAATGTGATATACACTAAATCTAAAGCTTGACCTAGTGGACAACATCTTGATGTGTATCTCAAGGTATATCAAGAAAAAGATATGTGAAATATAAAATGAGAAGTCACTGTGTATACATGTGTTCATTTTGCAAAGATTTAAACTTGTTTGATTTTCTTTATTTTGTCAAACGATCGGACATTCTTTGCGTATTGAAAGATCGACCTGATTGTTGTTCGTTTGACGTTCTGCTTTATTTTCTTTGGTGTTTTGTATAACTCATCGGACTTTCTCTACGTGTACGGAAGTACCGACCTGATTGTTGTTGGGTTATACAATTTCAACTTGTTTTAATTTCTTATTTTGTTAAATCCGAAGCCTTATCTGCGTATCGAAAGATCGACCTTAAGGTAGACGATTTAACATTCTTATTTCTTTTTGCATGGAACACAGTTAACCATATGATGTATACAATCACTATGTGATAAATCACAAGTGAAATCACAAAAGTGTGATAAGCAAAAACATATATGAGTATGTCTGATAGTGTGGGGTACACTGGTCAAATCAAATCTAATTAATACTTTAACATATCCAAATGTTATGAGTATGCTTACTTTTTAGTTTAATATTGGACAAATTATATCTGCAATCGACATGGCTTATGTGCTGCAATAATCGAAATTGAAGTGTAGTTCAACATGTTATGTACAATATGATCCTAAGTTGTTATCTTTTTCACAAAAGACAAAAATTGTGTCTGACTCTGTATTGCATTTACTTTTCATTAACCAAAAATATTTTAGGTGTGTTTTGATATAAAGTTTCTAAAAATCAAAAAGATTTTATTTCTTATTTCTTTTCGATTGATCAACATGAAATATGAAATCAAATTTCAAAATTAAAATATCTTGGAGTCTCGAAGAGACGTTTTGTGCTAAGATTATTTATGTTTGTAGGTTTCTACGTGGAAAGAAAACTTCTCAACTTCAAGTCTTCTGAAGATTGTTGATAAAGAGATTACACACGACGCAATATCAAATATTCAAGATTGAACTCATGTCAAGTCGAGAGAGAGTTTGATTAAAGATACATGATACAAGTTTTAATGAAGGAGTTGATACTGCACAAGTTGATACTGCACCTACCGAGGGGGAGTTTGTTGATACATGGTTCTTGATCGTCATGTGAAGTATCGAATACAAGACAAAGACGTGCAAGACTGCTGTGGTCCAAACCTTAGGCGAATTCCAAGTTCGGACACTAGCGAACCCTGTACCATGGTCAAAATTCTGCAAGTATCAATGCAAAGTCTAAATCATTTGGTGTTGACTCATCAAATCCACCTCAAACAACTTTTGTTGCTGGTCATGGTTCAGGAAATTCTGGAAATTCATCAAGAGGATGTAACTTCACTATTCCAAATCATTCAAGTCCGACTTCATATTTAGCAAAAACACCGGATGAGCACTTGGCGTTAATCTCAGCCTTGTTATCTTCATATTATGGATTGTTGAATGGTGGTTTGACAACATCTAATCTGATTGAAGAAGATTTTGATCACATTGATCCTGATAATCTTGAGCAAATGGATATCAATTGGCAATTGGCAATGTTAGCTCAAAGAGTTAAAAGATTCAAAAAGAAGACAGGATTTCAAAGTTTAAATCCAGATGGCAAGGTTGGAATAGATAAATCAAAAGCAAAATGCTTCAAATGTTCTAATTTCGGACATTTTGCTCGTGAATGTTCAAAAACAAATGCCTCTTCATCCAAGTCTCCAACAGCTTTAGTTTCTCAAGTTGATAAACAATATAACTTGGGACGAACTTCTGATGATTCTCCACCCCTTGCTTTAACTGCTATTGTTTCGGATAAAGGTACTTATTGTACTCCCGATTCCGATGATGAGTCTGCATGGACTTCCCCGTCTACAATGATTGCTCAAATTGTTCATAGTGATGATAAAGAAGAATTAACTGATTCTGATTCTGAATCTGAAATAAGTGGTTCTGGAAATAGTGGCTATGAATCGGTTTGTGAGTTTTGTTCTCAGAAAGACAAGAAGATAGAAGGATTGATAAAGGATAGTGGGTTGTTGGTTGATGAAAATAAAAGACCGATAGAAGAACTGGCAAATGAACAACAAAAGTTAGCAGATCTAATTCAAGAATTTTCTTGTCAGAAAGAAATGTTTTCAGATTTACAAGCAGAGATTGTGGAAAAGAATCAAAATTTCAACATGTTACACAAGAGTTTGAACATAAAATTACAAAGTTATCTGAGGAAAATGCTGGATTAGTCAACGAAGTGAAAAAATGGAAGAATGAAGCTGAGGATACTGTAAAGGATTTTCAAAATCTTTTTGACAAATCCAAGTTCAGACTTGATACACTTATTCAACTTTCTGATGATCAAGCTACTAAGATTCAATCTTATCAACTTGATATGGAAAAGTTACTTGATGAGAAGAGGGAGTTGGTTAGAGTGAACAAGTTGCAAAATGCAAATTTGGATATTCAGAAAAGAAATGAAGAGAAACTCGAGAAGGAGTTGTTGGCTGGATTAGATGAGTTAAGATTGCAAAAGTATGAAACTAATAAGTGGCAAAGAAGCTCATTGCAACAGAAAAAGAGTTGGGTGAAGCTTATCAAAGAATTTATGAATTAAAGATTGAAGTCATTGATTCAAAACGTCTTTTGAACAATGTTGCTAACTCACAATCTTTTACAAGTTTTCTGGCCAAGGATGAGAATTTTGAGAAGATGTTTAACAAAACTGCGTCACCACCAGGAAGTCTTAAAGAAGGAGTTCATGATTTGAAAGAAAAGGTTGAGACTGGTGATTATTCTAAGTTTGTTGGTTCCAAATCTGTTGAAGAAAGGAAAGAGCACAAAGGCAAGAGTGCTGCAACTTCTGACGCTCCAAAGGGTGTGTCTAGTTCTTCATCTGATGACAAAGAGACTTCTGCAAGTTCACCTACTGATATTGCTGAAACGATAGTTGATGCTCCAAATGATATCAACAAGGTCAAAGCAGAGTTTTCTCATCTTGCAAAGAACGGGCATAAACCGTCTGATTCAGAAGAGAAGGTTTCTGGAAAACATACAGGTTTGGGATTTCAAAAGAAACAGGTTAAAGTGAATGTTTCAAAGGTTCAACAGCAACAGAATCTAAAGAATGTAAATCTGAAGCAAGTCAAGAAGGATGTGTTTGAAGCTAACAAAGTTCAACTTGAGAAATTTTATAAACTTAAAGGTTCAGATCAGATATTCTCTGATAAGGAGTTTCCACTTCACTGTGTGGATTCTCAGAAAGTTGCTAAGGTCTTTATCAAAACTGATGCTGCTCCAAAGACCAAGAAGAAACAAACAACCAAATATTCTTCTGGAAATTCAAATTCTACTCCAAAGAGCCCGACTTCGAAATGGGTTCATGATCATCGTTATCAGGTATTCGATTCCTTTTATGATCGTTTTGGAGATGTTAATGTTTGTGAAGCTTTGCAGATTCCCAAACGGCGAAATTTAAACAATCGCTTGTGTTATAATTGCCGACAAAAAGGGCATGTGGCACAAGATTGTCCGGTTTCTGCTGCTTCTAGTTCAAGAAAAGGAAAGGTTCCATTTGTTGGTAAAGCTGCCAAACAACGATTCATTGATGAAAATAACAAAGTATTTGATGCATATCCACAACCTACATTATTCAAAACCCAAGGAAGATTTATTCCGCATTTTCAAAATGTTCCATATGTAGGTTGTTTGTCACAATCAAATGTGACGGATTCATCAAATACTGATTCACCAACACCACAACAAATCTGGAAACCTAAAGTGGTTTCGAAAGGAAACCAAGATACTGGTCGACCAGAAGCGATTCGCTTCAGGTCATTTATAAACTGACGTTTTTGACCAGTGTGCAGGTACTTTTAGAAGACCTATCGGTGATTAAAAAGTTGCTGATGGAGAAGTATTCTGCTGATTTAACTTAAATTACATGTGATATCATATTTCAAAACTGAAATTTTTCTGAAAGCTAAACCTGAAAGGTATCCATGTCGAAAGGTCAATTTTCTTTCTTTTTACATTTCGTATGTAGTTTAGGGGGAGAAAATTGAAAAACCAAAAATAACGTCTTTGTGTTTTTGTTTGTGTTATAAAAATCCAAAAATAGAGTTTTCATTTCAAGGGGGAGAAAAACAGAAAATACAAAAACACTGAAAAATCGAAAAATACAAAAACATTGAAAAATGAGAAATTGTATCCGACATGATTGGGAAATGATGGTACATTGGCTTACGTGTCTGACTCGTGGATAAATTAGATGAAAATGCCTAAAAGATCATTGTTCGATGTGCTTAGTAGGCTCGGCATTCAATCAGAAAGTATTCAGATGTGATAAACACATTAAATACTAATGCTTGACCAAGTGGACAACATCTTGATGCGTATCTCATGATATATCAAGAAAACGATATGTGAAAAAGAAAATGAGAAGTCACTGTGTATACATGTGTTCATTTTGCAAAGATTTAAACTTGTTTGATTTTCTTTATTTTGTCAAACGATCTGACTTTCTCTGCGTATCGAAAGATCGACCTGATTGTTGTTCGTTTGACGTTCTGCTTTATTTTCTTTGGTGTTTCGTATAACTCATCGGACTTTCTCTGCGTGTATGGGAGTACCGACCTGATTGTTGTTGGGTTATACAATTTCAGCTTGTTTTTATTTTCTTATTTTGTTAAATCCGAGGCCTTATCTGTGTATCGAAAGATCGACCTTAAGGTAGACGATTTAACGTTCTCATTTCTTTTTGCTTGGAACACAGTTGACTAAATCATGAGTACAATCATTATGTGATTAAATCACAAAGTGTGATATAAAAGCAAAAACATATCTGAATATGTCTGATAGTGTGGGGTACACTGGTCAAAGCAAACTTAATCAATACAATAACATATCCAGATGATATGAGTATGATTGTGCCTGAGTTTATGATGGACAAATTATACCAGTAATCGACATGACTTATGTGCTGAAGTAATTGAAATTGAAGTGTTGTTCAGCGTGTTATGTTCAATATGATCCAAAGTTGTGATCTTTCTCGCAAAAGACAAAAATAGTGTCTAATTCCATATTGCATTTATGTTTCATATATGAAAAATTCAAAAAGATTTTAGGTGTGTTTTGATATAAAGTTTCAAAAAGTCAAAAATATTTTGTTTCTTATTTGTTTTCGACCGATTGACATGTGATACGAAATCAAATTTAAAAACCTATCTTGGATTCTCAAAGAGAAGTTTTGGGCCAAGATTAAATTATTTTTCAAAAGAAAAAGGAAACTGTGTTTTTGTCTTCTGAAATTGCAAGTTATATGTGTCAAGACTCAAGCATGGTGAAAGGGGAGTATGTTTTATTTTTACAAGTGGATCCTGAAGATTAAAGATGATTCAAGAAGTGATCCAGCCATGCAAGCTCTATCTCTGACGGGATTTCAAGTTGAAGATCGGATGCAGCGATGTTGAAGATTGAAGACTGGAGTTTTGTTAGAATATAGATACACTACACGTTAAGGGGGAGTTTGTTAGAGCATACATCTATGCTATGATGTGTCTCGTGTATTGTATCTATGTGAGCGTGTCTTAGTATGAGTTTTAGTGACAATATCATTGGCACCAGACCAAATGGTACGCCCGTACCATTTGGTACAGCCTGTTTAGTCACTTAGTATAAATAGGTTCGTGTTAGAATGAATGTTAAGACTTCTGTCATTCTTCACCTTCTGTGTGTGTGTGCTAGAGAGAGAAACTAGAGAGCTTTCATTGTATCTTCAAGTGATTCAATACGAAATCTCTTATTTACTTCTTGTGTTCTCTACGTTTGATCAAAGCATGCAGTAGTAAGATCGTATCTCGGCTTTACAAGGTTGCTTCAAAATGGCACTCAGTATGACATCAAGTATCACTTCCGTGAACTGTTGGGTCCTTTGAAGGGCTCTTTAACAATATAGGTTCAATTTGATTTAAATAAGAATAAGTATGTTGCGGAAAGTAAATCAAATTGGAAGTACACAATTCATAAAAAGTTTTTTCTGTATATCTCAAATGAAAATAATGGTTTACACGAGTTTATAGTATAAAAATGAATCAAGAGAAAAAACTTTTCTACAAGTGTATGTTGTATTCACTTTGAGAAGCTTGGAATTGTGTATTCAAATCTTATCTTTATTGGTGAAGAGCGCTTGCTATTTATAGAAAGTTGTCAAGGAATAATACGGTTGACTTAGGTTGAACTTGGAGTGTGTTAGAGTATATAGAGGTAAATTGAGAGTATTTTATTTATCTATTTTCAACCGTCTTCAACTGTGTTTATATTAAATGTCAAGTGGGTATTCTGCTTTACTTGTTCATCACTCAAAGCTTTCTTTACTTCTCATAATCTTTATTTTCTGATAGTGTTGAACTCCTTCATGACTCTTTGTTGACGACTAGGAATGCTTTCCATTAGAGGCCATTCACAGAAATGAGATTTCTATGAATAAATGGATTTCATAGATCTAGTTCAGAATTTTTGAAGTGTATCTGTGAAATCACAGAATTCGTTATTTTGACAGATTCTGTTTTCCATTATCTTTTGAGGATGCTTCTTATCTTTTCTTCTAATACTTAAGTAATTCTATTAGATATGGAAGTGTTCTAACAATCTGCCACTAAGTATTTGAAGAAAATTAATGAAAGAGACCAGGGTCATTTTCATTGATAAAAAATGAAATACATTAAGGATAGTACAGAAAGAAATTTAGGAGAGCTCCGTGGTCAGATAGTCGATTGTGACTGTGAATTTCTTTGGCAGTTGTTCCGTACATGCTCTGTAGAACTGTTTGTTGAACGTTTGATGCTTTTTGAGTTTCTCCAGTGTTTTGATCGTTGATTGCTTCTCCGGACCTCTGGGTTTTGATCTGTATTTGACTCTATTAAGTGGTGGATGACTTGCAGAGACAGTTCGGAGTAAGCGTGACATTTATTTATCCTGAAGAAGCTCTTTTTTTTCATGATTTCTGAAGCAAATTCCAACTTCTATGATTACCTTTGATCCTTCCCATTTCAGTCCATGTGGTAGATTTTCGTTAGCAGATTTGATGTACAGTTTTTTTAATTCCATATGTCTTGCAAGTTCAAAGTCTACTTTCGCATATCTCTTGTAGATTTTGATGCCAACTTCTCTTAGTCTGTGGATAGCCCTTCGATTCTTCAAACTTTTTGTTGGAGCATAATTCTAGGTCGTCATGTGAAGTATCAAAAACAAGACAAAGAGACAAAAGATTGTGCTGATCCGAACTGAGGACGAACTGCCAGTTCGGATGCACACGAACTTGTCCGAACTGGCAGTTCGACTGATCATGTGTTTGCATTTTAATGTTTATCTCTAGATAGTTTTGTCTTGTATAGATTTAGTACTACTTTTCTAATCTGCTGTGTGAAACGGAGTGTGTAATCTCTCTGTGGTCTAATACAAAATCCTTTGTATTTACTCCTCGTGTTCATACATGTTACATATATTTCGATACGATCGAGTAGACGATCCACTGCTCACGCACTTTCAACTGGTATCAGAGCATTAGATTCATTCTACTGGTCTAGAAATCTGTGTTTTCGGTTTTCGAGTAAAAAATTTGGAGTTTTTGAAAAAATCTACTCGTTTTTGTGTTTGTTTGATCATCTCGAATGTGCTTTCTATGAAAAATTTTCTCCTAAAACATTCCTACTGAGTTTATCTTAGTTACTGCTGAAAATTTCGTTCAAAAACACTGAAAATCGCGAAGTTTGAGTCGAGAATGGTTCAGTTCGTATTGATTTCGGGTGAGATATGAGAGTTCGTCACAATAACCGCTCCGAACTCACAGTTCGGATACCGTTTAGATACTTTTTAAACGAAGTCAGGGTTCGGGTTAGGTTCAGATTGAGTTCAGCTCAGAACAGGTTTGGGTCAATCCAGTTCGTATCAGTTCGTTCCAAGTTCGGCTTGAGTTTGATCATTGTGGTTTAGTTCGGATTAGGTTCGGCTATTTCCCGGTTCAGATCTCAGTTTGTTTCCAGTTTGGACTCAGTTCAGCGAATCAATTTTGAGTTCGGGTTGAGTACTTCGGGTGAACAGTAACTAGTTTAATTTAAAATGTCGGAGTTTCAAGCGTTTGCTGCAATACAAAATTCGATGCAATCCACGATGCAAACTATGATGAACTATGATAATGAAATAGGAACAAGTCAGAGAGTTCCTAAATTATTGACATTAGAAGATTATCATAGTTGGATTAAATGGTATGAGGCGTATGTTGATACGAATAATGTTGATATGTGGTTGGCTTTTACTGAACAATACATTTATCCTAAGGATGCTTCCGGAGAGCCGATTCTTCAAAGAAAATTAACTTCTGAACACAAGAAAGCATATCAAGCTTAGAAAAAAGTGTATGGTACTTTGACAATGGTATTGCCTAAAGAGTTGCTACATCAATTTTCTACTAACTTTTCATCGAAAAGTTTATGGGATGCATTGCAAAAGATATGTAAGGGTAATGATCAATACAAGAAAAGTCATCAAAAGGTTTTGAGAAAGGAATTCGATAGTTTCAAACATTTTCAAATGAATCAATTTCAAATCTGATTGCAAGATTTGCACACTTAATGAGTGAAATGAGTTTGGTAAGTCTTACAAAGGAAGATGCAGAGTTGACAGAAAAGATTTTGGATGCATTACCCGAGAAATGGGAAAATTATGTCATGATGATTACTCATGATAAAGACTATACGGGTTTGACATTCAATGATCTGATTCAAAAAATGTAAGCAAGGGATATAGAGTTGACTGTGAATAAGTCACTTCCTGCGGAAATCCAAAATCCTGCTGTGTATCATGGTGAAAATGATTCTACCATCAATGCTGTAAAGTCAAATATTCTAAATTCTGCACCTCCTACAACATTTATCTTTGGTAAATCTGAAAATTCTAGTTATTCTTCTGGTTGCACTGTTTCAGTTCCAAGTTCATCTACACAAAATGCATTATCTGTTCAAACAACTGATGATTATATGGCATTAATGTCTGCATTAGTATCTTCATATTTTGGAGTCATTACTGGTTCAATAAGTAATGAAGAATTGAAAAATAAAGACTATGATCAGATTGATTATGATCATTTGGAAGAAATGGATTTGAATTAGCAATATGCTATGTTGGTTCGTAGAACAAAGAAATTCTTTAGCAGAATAGGGAAGAAGAGACTGAATCAAGATGGAAAGATTGGATTAGAAAAATTCAAGGTTAAAGTGTTCCAAATGTTCGGTGTATGGACATTTTTCCCAGAATGCCCATCGTCCATTGAAAATAAATTGAAAACTGGTCACATGCTCACTTGGTTGTCAATTCAACAAATCAAGATAAAAAAGGATCAAAGGGCATTTGTTTCATTTGATGACAGAGTGACAGAAATATTTTGGCATCCAAATGAATTTGCTTGGAATGTAGATTCTTCAGTTAGCAAAGTGTCACATGCTGATATTAGTGTACATTCTGAGGATGATATAAACAATGTTGCTTTAACAGCTCGTCATTGTGATGATAGCATTCTGACAGATTCTGAAACAAGTTCCAAAGTATCAACAGTTGAAGAAATCCAGAAAACCGTGTCTGATGGTCAACAGAATGAAGAATCTAAATGTCTTGAGTGTGTGAGTTTACGCAACAAGAATGCAAGTTTAGAAAGAGATTCCCAGTTATCAACTAAAGAAATTGTTGTGCTAAAGCAAGAATTGGAAGACTTTCAAAAGAAATATTATGAATTGGTTCATACTAATGAAGAGTTGATGAAAGAAAAGAGTGAATTAGCTGAAGAATGTGAGAAAGCAAAAGCTGAAGCTTTAGATGTAGCACAAGATTTGAAATTCTATTTGTGAAAAGTTATCCCGTGCAAAAGAAATATGAGAAAGCTAATGCACTTGCTCTTGAATCTGGTGATAGAATTCTAAATCTTCAAAAAGAATGATCTACACTTCGAGATGCAAATGTTCTTCTCCGAGATAATAATGAAGTGTTAACTAAAGATGTTGATATTTCAAGAAAAAAGTGGGAGAAAGTTACTGAAGAAGTGTTGGCTGAATGTGAGATTCAGAAAGTTGCGAACATATGAATACAATGATCTAAATGAAGAATTCATTAAGTCACAAAAAGAAGTGTTTGCTGCTCAACAGAAAATTCCTTAGTTACAGTTGGAAATTTTGGAGTTGCAAAGGCAAGTCAAGAACTGCAACTTATCACCAACTTTGCTGAATTTCTTGTATAAGAAGGATAGGAGTGAAAATAGTTTAATAGAATATGATATTCACAAGGTTCCTCAACCGGTGGATTTATCTGAGTTTACATCTGCTCCTCTTGAACCTAAAGCTGCATTGCATGATTATTCCAAGTTTGCAACACCAGCAAAGAAGAAGAAATCTAAATCAACGAAGAAGAAAGAAAAAATTGGTGAAACTCCAAAATTTGATTAAAGCTCATCAATTTTATAAGATGAAAATATTTTCAGAAACGTTGAGAAGTCTGTCACTACTTCATCTGAAGAAGAAATTGCTAAATCTTTAGTGCGAGAGAACAAGCTGAAAGATATTAAAGATAAATTTACTATATAAGCCAAAGAAAGAGATGTTTTTTGTTTTTAATATGGATCATTAAAAACTCCGGGTTTCAAGCAGAAAGGTCTGGGTTTTGAGATTAAAGATGTACCTGTTCAAGCTCAACAATCAAAGAAACAAGAAAAGGTTTTGAAGATCAAGAATCAAAAGAAATCACAACTTCAGACAAAACAAGGTTTTTATTCTTTTGGAGGTTCTTCATCTAAATCAAAGGTTTCTTCGCGGAGTTAATCTCCGAGGTATGATTCCTATGATGATTTCTTTGACAATTTTGGTTCTGATCATTCTTCATTTTCTAAAACTTCAAAGAATTTTTCAAATGATTTCAAACTTCGTGAAAGAATTTGTTATGCATGTCGTCAAACTGGACATATGGCTGCGAATTGTCCAACGACTGCATATATCCACAACACTGCCAAATATGTGGATAACACTGGCAAGATTTTACACTCGTAAATCGTGTTAGTCCAAGATAACCACGTCGGTTGATTGTGATTCTGGTTCTGATCAAAAATCAAAATTATCAATGATATGGAAACCAAAAATTGTATCCAAAGCCAACAATTACTATGTGGAAGATACCGGGCGATCCGACGTTGTTAAATCAAGTCGATCCCAAAGCAAGTAATGTTTTATTTGGTGTCAGCAGGTATTTCAGGAAGATCTATCAGTAATGGCATGATTGCTGATAGTGGGATATCTACGATAACTTAAACTGAATTTCCACATCAAAATTGATGTTTTTAAAAGGTTAAACGCAAGTATCCGTGTTGGTTCATAAATTTCTTTTGATTTTTTACTACGTCTCATTTTGAGGGTGAGTTTATTTTTGAAAAATACAAAAATAGTGTGTTGTTTTTCAAATAGTAAAAATGAAAATCTAAAAAATAGAGTTGTCATTTTTAGGGGGAGAAAATTTCAAAAGACATAAACAATAAAAAAATGAGAAATTGTATCCGACATGATTGGGAAATAATGGTATATTGGCTGACATTGTCTGGCTCATGGATAAACTAGAAGAAAAAGCCATAAGACCATTGTTCGATGTGCTAGGTAGGCTCAGCAAGTCAGAAAGTATACAAATGTGATATACACTAAATCTGATGCTTGACCTAGTCGATAACATCTTGATGCGTATATCTAGATATATCAAGAAAAAGATATGTGAAAAGAAAATGAGAAGTCTCTGTGTATACATGTGTTCATTTTGCAAATATTTAAACTTGTTTGATTTTCTTTGTTTTCTTAAATGATCGGACTATCTCTGTGTCTTCACAAGACCGACCTGATAGTTGTTCATTTAAGGTTCTGCTTTATTTTCTTTGGTGTTTCGTATAACTCATCGGACTTTCTCTACGTGTCCACAAGACCGACCTGATTGTTGTTGGGTTATACAATTTCAATTTTTTTTATTTTCTTATTTTGTTAAATCCGAGGCCTTATCTGCGTATCGAAAGATCAACCTTAAGGTAGACGATTTACCATTCTTATTTCTTTTTGCATGGAACATAGTTAACTATATCGTGAATACAATCACTATGTGTTAAATCACAAGTGAAATCACAAAGTGTGATAAGCAAAAGCATATCTGAGTGTGTCTGATAGTGTGGGGTACACTGGTCAAAGCAAATCTAATCAATACCTTAATATATCCAGATGATATAAGTATGATTATGCCTGAGTTTATAGTTGGACAAATTATATCTGCAATCGACATGGCTTATGTGCTACAATAATTGAAATTGAAGTGTAGTTCAACATGTTATGTACATCCAATATGATCCAAAGTCGTGATCTTTCTCGCAAAAGATAAAAATTGTGTCTGATTTTGTATTGCATTTACTTTTCATTTCCAGAAAATACCAAAAAGATTTTAGGTGTGTTTTGATATAAAGTTTCTAAAAGTCCAAAATATTTTAATTCTTATTTTGTTTTCGATTGATCAACACTGGATACAAAATCAAATTTCAAGATCAATCTATCTTGGAGTCTCAAAGAGATGTTTTGTGCAAAGATTATTTATGTTGGCAGGTTTCTAATTGGTAAGAGAACATCACAACTTCAAGTCTTCTGAAGGAGTTAATAAAGAATTTACACGCGCTGCAATGCCACGTATTCGAGATCATACTCATCGTCAAGTTGAGGGAGTTTGATTGAAGATACAAGTTTAAATGGAAGTAGATACTGCACATCTCGAGGGGGAGTTTGTTTGAGAATAATTCTAAGTCATCATGTGAAGTATCAAGAACAAGACAAAGAGACACAAGATTGTGCTGATTCGAATGGAGGACAAACTGCCTGTTCGGATGGACACGAACTTGTCCGAACTGGCAGTTCGGCTAATCGTGTGTTTGCACTTTAGTGTTTAGCTATAAATAGTTCTGTCTTGTACAAATTTAGTACTTCTTCTCTAATCTACTTTGTGAAACTGAGTGTGTAATCTCTCTGTGGTCTAATACACAATCATTTGTATTTACTCCTCGTGTTCATATGTTTAACAAAGATTTTGATACGATCGAGTAGACGATCCACCGCTCATGCACTTTCACTTTTAGAGTCAGAGAATATACAGCTCTTGAGAAGAGACATTATGTGTACGGGGCTGAGTTGGTCCAATTTTGCGTCATTGAAGTAATAAGGTTGTAGATTGTTGGCAGCGGTCACAATGTGATAGGAGTTGTAGTAGGAAGCACCAAACTGACTTTAACATTTTTAACTTTGATTTCAGTTAATTCTTTTATTAAAGCTTCAGAGTAGAGCCAACTTTTCTCATAAGGCTCTTGATGAATGAATTCTCTAAAGACATTCCTTGACATGGGGCTTATGTGTGGCTCACCTTCTGTTTCTTGAAGAAACATGGATGGGAGTTCTCTCTTTTCATGCCATACTTCATCTTCTTTTTTCTTTTCCTCCATATAGTTTTCGTGATAGAGAGATTTAGAGACATTGGATATTTCGGGCATGTTGTCTGCTCCCCCTTTATTTATTGCATTTTCCTTTCCTTTTTTTCGTTGACTTTGATGTTTGTATGGTTCTTCACTTTGAATGGTTCTTCACTTTGAATTTTATCCCCAGCATTGGTTGAGGGTATCGTAGATGAAAGATGTGGTCTGGTAGATGGTTATCTTGGAGGTGGAGGAGGCATTGATTCTACTGGTTTCGGGTTAGTCTTGCATTGCTTAGTCCTCTTTCTCTTAGGTGAGTCATCTTCTTCACATAAGAATGCCTTTATTTTATCACCTTGTTGAGGAGGCGAGTCATCAAGGTTGATGACATGAGGTGGAGTTGGTTCTGCTTTCTCAGAAGGAACTTGTTATGAGGATGAAGTTTTGACATTTTTTACTTGTTTTAACAGTCCAATCATTCGAGATTGCAGTGTTATTTGATCAACATTAATTTTCTCGATACTTCGTCTGTCAGCAAGAATGTCTTGATTAATAGTGTTAAACTCCTACCTTATTCTATTAAGAGCCTCATCTCCTCTTGCGCAAAGTCCTAAAATGATTTTGAACGTTTGTGCCAAGCTCTTTTATCTTATCCTCAATGGTCTTTCGACCTCCTGCTCCTATCTGCCAGTCCTTTCTGTAATTCTTCAATTTTATTTCATCTAACCTCCTCTGATTTGTATTTTTTTACATCTTGAAGCTCCTTTCCAGTGTGCTAGTAGACAACCCATGTTCTTCTGTTGAACTGATATATTTTCCTATCGGAGATTTCTCGGTGCCTGATAACCCAACTTTGCTGAGTGAGTATAGGTCTTGCACATTCCCAACTGATCTTGTGTTAGGATCTTCCTCTGGTATTTTTTTGGGAATCCTATGTAAGGATTTCCGTATCTGAGAATATGTCTCAGGTGAGTTAGCAGAGACCACATAAGTGTCACTCACTTTCAAGTGTCCTTGACTCGAAGAGTCCCTACTTATTAAATCATCTTCGTTGACATAATCAGAGAAGATTTTTTGTTGTCTAATCATGATTGGAATGTCAATAGATGTGGGGTTTTGAAGATTGGCTTGGAAATTTGTGTAGGCTTCTTGATATGAGGATTTGGGTGATGAGAGAGACTTTTGTGATGGTGTTGGTGAGTGTGGGTATGTTGGAAAGTTGTGGGGAGAAATAATGAGTGATTGGGATGATTGTTGTGGATTTTGTTAGAAGATTGTTCCATGCGGAGTGTGATCATCTATTTCCTCATAGGGATCCTTTTCAGAGTTGGGTGATTGATCTGGGTTGGCTGATTTTTTCTTGTTTTTAATGAGGAGTAGTTATAGGACATTTGAGTTGTATGGGATACAAGAGAGGATAGTCCAAGGGATAGTGGAAAAATGAACGTGTGGACCTGGTTTCTGAATTCCATTGATTTAAAGTCCTCTGTAGTGTACAATTCTTCATCTTCTAATGCCGGGACCTTTGTTGAGAGCATCTGAGCCAGAAATCTGACATATGGTACAAAAGCAGGTTCTTTTCATTACATTTGATTTTTCTTTTATTCTTCTTTCTATATTGCTCTAGATTATTTGAGCGATATATATTTCCATGGCATTCAATGTTCCATACAAGATGTTCAGAATGTTCTTGTTAGATTGATCCATTGAGCCGTTTTTGGAGCTCATGGTGTAGTTTAGAAGTTCCACCACAAATTTCCATATTGGTTCCAGTTATTGGTTGATTGTTAGTGAAGTTTCCTCCTGTGATTGTGACTGCAATTTATTTTAATTCTGGGTCAAAGAGGAGTTTTGCAAAGTCTTGAGATGCTAGTATTCGCAATATATCCCTTAGGCCAGAGATTGAGAGTGTGACCTTTTCGTTATCATTTATGTAGCCTTCCATATTAGCATCCTTGATTTTTACACTTGAATAGAAGTTTAGTAGGGCTGATTTAGGGAAAATTATGTTGATTGTTAGGGCGTGGCTATTTGGCTAGGTTTTAGGGCTTTTATGATGATTTGGAGATTTTTCTAGTATAGGGTTGGATCAAGGATACATGGCTGGTTGTTGGATTCAATGGTGAATGATCTGCATGGTGGTGATTCAGATGAGGAAGAGTCGAGGTTCAAGGTAGGAGTGTGTAGGGATATGATCACGTATTAATACACGTATGTCCGGAAAGTATTTAAGCCTACGGGGTTACACGTCTCGACACTAATGTATTTGTATTAATTAAGTAGTTAATTAATATTTATCACGAACATTTAATGAGGAATCGTTAAAAACTAACGGTTACTTGTTAACAGGGGTGTTAGTTGTAAATTAGAGAGAGTTGTAATTTGATTACAATTAGGAAAAGGCTTGGGATAGGCCTTAGGGCCGAAATTTCGTGAAGCCCTATCCCAATCCCTAACTTGTTCATTGAAAAAGCAAGTAATCACCGGAGATAATTTGCCGCCATTTCAGGTTCGAGAATAATAGAATGGTACTAAGTGATTAGAGAAGAAAGTAAGATTTCATTGATTTATAGAGAGAGAAAGTACAATCGCATGTGTAATACAGAATGTACAAGTGTCCTCAAACTATTCTAACTTTCAACTATTTATAGGATCCAAGAATAATCTTCCAGCCTTGCATCTGCAGGAGTCGCATGTATCTGCGTCCTGCACAAACACTTCTGGCAAACATCACATGCGAAGGACTTGGAAATAAGCGATCGGATGTGTACCACACATCCGGAGCATCGTTTACTTCATCAAGTCCCCCAAGTCTATTAAGTAAATAAAATGAAGTTAATAGACTTATTTTTTAATACAAACGGTTTTTACACATCCGACATTTGCATTGGTTTGATCTGTCACACGAGATTGTAATTATGATCTTGACGTCCTTTCAATGCCACGCGTCGAGCCTTCCGCCCTAAAGTAGTTACCTGTCGCAATCATAATTATGAAAAAGCAATCTTTTCAAAATGTTTAAGATTTAACTTCCCCAAATTGCCCTCCGTAAAAATCGCCTTGCAAAACTGCTTTTTACTCCTTATATATACACCCTCTTCTTCCCCTAAAAAGTTTTACCACAAACCTAAACACTTTCCGCCATTTTCTCCCTACATTTCCTTCACAGAGAAAAGTGTTAAGGTCAGCGTTTCCCATTGCATTTTCACTTTGTTATCAATACTCTGTTATGGCAACCACCCAGAAAGTGCCATCGAAACACAATCTTTCGATTTCATATCCTATAATCACCCAAAATGATTTGGATGATTTCGTGAGGGAGTTTAGAATTCCTGGAAACCTAAATCCTGTACTTGCAACACCAGGGAAACCGATCTATCCGTTTCCTGAAAAGAAATTCGGTGTTTACCTTGACTCTATCAGTGTGTATAACTACCGAATTCCTTTTACCCCTTTTCTTCTTGAAGCTTTAGCCTATTTTGAAATCCATTTCTCACAATGTAACCCTCCTGCTTTAGGAATCTTGAGTCACTTTGAACTTTCTTGTAGAGCCCTTGGTCTAGAACCGCAACTGATTCAATTCAGAGCTTTTTACCGTCTTACCATGTCTGGTGACTGGTACACCTTTGAGAAGCGCAGAAATATTAACCCTTTGTACACTAGGAAGCCCCCCACAAATCACCAATGGAAGAATCAGTTCTTTTACCTTGATGACTCCTGTCTCCCGGCTTCAATGGTGTGGCGTGACATTCGCCTAACTGTTCACGATGTCATTCCTGAAGAAGCCGATGTTCATAAGGCGACATATGATCTTATTAGTAACTTTGTGCATCCTATTCGCCGCATCCCAGAAGAGATGCTGGTTCTTGCTAAAATCAGTAAAAACTGGTTTTTCCCTAGGATGCGCCCCGTTATCTTATGCGGGAAAGAAAGTGCGTTTCCTTTATGATACTTCTTGATACATTTTCGTCCTTATTGTAACTTACCAACAAATTTTGTTTCTCTTGTGCAGCCATGGATCTATCAGATGCGTTGATGGTAAAGGATTTTAGCCAACTACAATTTAGCAAAGCCGAAGTTAGCAAGGAAGCCTCTTCATCCACTGCCCCCTCATCCGGACCATCTCCTGTTACTACGGATGCACCACCTGTGAACACTTCCGAGGTTGCTATTGAGAAAACTGTTGACCCTTCCAAGATTTCTGAACCAACCATTTTGCAATCAGAAGGACAGCATCATCCGTCCCCTGTGGCCCAAAGGAGAAAAAAGAAATGTGCCAGACCAACCAAAAACGCTGCTGAGGAAGACAAGGATGAGGATGAGCCAACTCTCAAAAGAACCCGTAAGTCACCCGTTACCAGATCCAAAGCCAAATTTAGTACTACTGTGGAAACACTTTCCGAACACCTTGGCGGTGAAATGCATCAAAGGACTCCCTCTCCTTCATCCGATGGTGATAGTTTACCGGTTATGTCTACCCCCAGCTTGGCACATCTTGTGAGCACTTCCTTTGACGATTTTATCCGATCTCCTTGTCAGACTATTGATCTCGTAAGTAACCCATCACCCACTGTTTCTACCCCTGGATGTGAGTTACTACCCTCTTTTACTCAAGCCGTGGTGCCTTCACCGGTTGTGTCATCAACCCCACTTGCTACGTAACTTTACAACAGTGGGTCATCAAGCGTTTTACCATCTTTCAATCATCCTACCTTTTCTGATGCGATGTGGATTCGCAATGAAGCAAAGCTTATGGGCACTCGCAAGAAATCTCCTGTAGGTTTGGATGAGTTGTTTATTCCCACTTGGAACATTACCAACCGCGACAGTGTGGTGGATCCTGTTTGTGAAAAAGATTTTTTCCTGAAGGTTGTTGGTCCAGGCGACGTGAGAAGATTTGAGGAAATGTCTGCTCCAGAATTTGCATCGAAGATTGTGTCAACATATGCAGCAAACAGCACTCTCATTCCGGAACTGTATAACCGCTGTATAAAAGCCGAATTTCAATTACAAACACTGAATGCTAAACTGGCTGTTGTTGCGAAGTCTGATTTGCAAGAGAAAAACTAAATGCTTCAAAAAGAGAATCAGGAGCTAACTCATTCCAACACTGCCATCTCTTCCAGATTGTCGGATGTGGAAAAATCCTTGAACAGTTCGATAAACCTGGTGGAAAGCTTAGAAAAGCAAAAACAAAACCAGTTTTCTGAATACATGCAAAGTCTAAAGGAAAAAGATGAGCAATTGGAAGCCCTGCAACTCCGCCTTCAAGAGAGGAATTCAGGTATCACCTAGCTTTTTATATTTGCTCATGTATTTCTATTAAAAAATAACTCTTACCATATTTTTTCCAAATTACCTATTGAATCAGAGTTTGATACTGTCAAATCCACCTTTGATGCGGAGAAGCATGTGTTGGAAGAGGAGAAAAAGAGTTTGCTGATGGAAAGGAAGTGGTTAGTCAGCAAAGGTATCCCTGCAGCAGTTGACAAAGTTCTGAAAGGTCCACATTTGAAATCAGCTATTACTGGTGCCCTTAACGCCATGAATGCTTGTGGCTTTAATGAGGGTATGCGTGCAGGGGTTTTCTTTGCATCTACCGACCCAACGGTGACGGCTGCATCTTGCAGAGGATTCGATGCTGAAGCGCCCAAAAAACTGAATGATGCTACTACAAACTTCCAAAAGTTGTCTTTTCCTTTTGTTAAAGCTTGTAAAGATTTGCAAGATGCCACCTTGGAGGAGATTAAGAAGATCCTCACAGCTGACCTTCCTCCTGCCAGCATTCCCCGCATCTGAAGACTTTTAAGTAAATCTCTTCCTTTAATCAACTTTCCTAAAAACAATATCACTTTTGCTCCGCCTGCGAGCGGACTTGCTTCTTTTGTGCCCGTTATGTGTAGGGCTTCTTTTGTTTGAAAACATTTTATTTTGGTGCATCTTATGAATGCTTTATGTTGGTTGATGATGTGTGATTTTGAATGGTTTATTATGATTTTACTATAACTTTGTTATAAGTATGATTTTTACTTTGTTTATTTACATGTGTATGATTTACATTATCAACCTAAATGATCACATGCGTCCATGCCATCACCTTAAGTTTCTAATTGTAACCATGCACATTTTCTAAGTCTCATTAACTGATAACTCATAGTTATTTTTCTTTAGTCGTATGGACTACCTCCGCTTTTTTTTTCTTTTGTTCGGAAGTGTGGATAGTGCATAACTACCTCTTATGACCCCATAGGCCGCATCCTAAAAGATGCACATATTGATCAATTTCCTTGGTTCTATTGAACCGCATCTATTTTAAGATGCATGGTGGCCAACCATACTTCAACCCTGTGGATTGAGTTTTATCGCATACGTATGTCTAGATTTTCTTTTTTCAGAAAAATGGTTATCGCACATAGCAACCAAAAGAATTTTTATTCTAAAAAATGGAACATATCCAATTTTTACAGGAAATTTTACTAAAAGAATGGAACATATCCATTTAAAGATAATACTTCTTCAAATGCCCTCCATTCCAGGGGCGGGACAACACATTACCATTTCCGTCTTCAAGTAGATAGGATCCCTTATTTAGCACCTCGGAAATTTTATAGGGTCCTTCCCATTGAACAGCTAACTTTCCTTTTGGCTCAACTCTGCTAACATCGTTATTCCTTAACACGAGATCTCCTTCTTTGAACTGATACACTTTAGCATGAGCGTTATAATATTTTTGCATCTCAGACTTGTATTTACTTTCTCTAATAGAAGCCATTTCCCTTCGTTCCTCCAACACATCCAAATTTGCCCTTAACTCCTTATCATTATCCCTTAGTTCAAGCATCCTTTGAGTGGGTAAACCAACCTCTGCTGGGATAACAGCCTCAGTTCCATATGTTAAACTAAATGGGGTTTCATCGTTACTGGTTTTCGGCATGGTCCGATGCGCCCACAGCACATGTGACAACTCATCAACCCAGCCCCCACCTGCCTTATCTAAACGAGCTTTAATTCCTTCTATCAAACTTCGATTAATACGCTCAACCTGTCCATTAGCTTGTGGATAAGCAACTGATGCAAAAACCTGTATTATGCCCAACTCTTTACACCATCCTCGGAATGGATCATCAGCAAATTGCTTGCCGTTATCTGATACAATCTGTAATGGTAACCCAAATCGGCACACAATGTACTCCCACACAAACTTTTTAACATGTTGTCCTGTTATGCTTGCCACCGCCTTTGCTTCTGTCGACTTCGTAAAGTAATCTAATGCGACAATACGGAATTTGACCCGTCCCGCAGCTTCCGGAAATGGCCCCACTATATCTATTCCCCATTTTTGAAAAGGCCATGCAGAAGTAACATGTACTAAATTATGCTTTGCCTTCAAACTAACCGTAGCATGCCACTAGCAACTGTCACATTTCCTTAGTTCTTCAGTGACTAACTTATGCATCCCGAGCCAATAATATCCCAAAATTACCAACTTGTTTACAACCATGCGAGGTCCCATATGATTACCACAGATACCTCCATGTACCTCCCGAACAACTCTTTTTGCTTCTTCCATTGTTAAACATCAAAACAATGGTCCCAGATATGTCTTTCTATATAAGATACCATTTTGCAACTGATATTGTAATGAGTTAACCTTAACCATTCGCGCATCTTCTCTATCTTCAGGTAAACATCCCTCGCTCAAGTACTTCCAGATAGGCCAAAACCATTCTCCCATCATAACAGATACCTCTCCTACTTGTTGATTTAAGACCGACGGCTCTTCTAACACTTCCACTCTTATTTCTTTAGCCAAATGTTGAAACGAAGTAGATGCTAACTTACTTAACACATCCGCTTTCTTGTTCTTCCCTCTTAAAACATATTCCACCTCGCAACTTGCAAAAGAATTCATTAGATCCTTGACCTGAGCCAAATAGAGAGCCATAACAGTACTTTTGGCTTCATAATCTCCTTTGATATGATTAGCTACCAATAGGGAGTCAACATGTGATTTCACATCAGCAGCACCCATCCTTTTTGCCAGTCGCAAACCTATAAACTCAACACAAAGGTGACACAAAGATTTAGCTTACCCAACACCCCCTTCTGACATATTCTTCTTATGTTACTTAATATTTAAATCAAAAATACAGCTTTGATGTATGAGCTATTAACCTGCCAATAAAGCCTCATACTCTGCCTCATTATTAAATACATTAAAATCGAATTTGAGAGCATATGTCAACTCATCCCCCTCCGGACTAATTAATAGAAACCCTGTTAAATACATAGGATATGCTCATGTCCATAAGATAAGAAATTTATACTAACAAATTCTTAAATAGGGAATTAAAAAGAAAACAACAAACCTGCCCCTGCACCATTTTCTCCTGAGGACCCGTCTGTAAACAACTTCCAAACTTCCTTAGACGCATTCTCGGATATGTTTGAACTGGTTTTAGTCATATGCACTTTATTATTTCCAACAGGCATTTCCGCAAGAAAATCCGCTACCACTTGTCCCTTTGTTGCTGTACGAGGTTTAAACTGGATATCATATTGCCCCAATTCAACAGCCCACTTTACCATTTTCCCAGACACCTCAGGTCTTCTTAACACTTGATTTATAGAGGATGTTGTCAAAATTTCTATCGTATGCGCCTGAAAATAACGCCGCAAACGCCTGGCTGACAAAACGAGCACATATACAAGTTTTTCCATGAGCGAATATCGCATCTCATAATCCTTCAAGACCTTGCTTACATAATAAATTGGCATCTGCTTCTGCCCTCTTTCAACAACCAAAACGGAGCTAACAGCACCCTCCCACACCGCCAAATACATTTGCAAAATCTCTCCCACAATTGGTGCAGTTAATGTGGGAAGGGTAATCAAAAACTCTTTTAACTGTTTGAATGCATCTTCTGCTTCCACGGTCCAACAAAAATCTGATTTTCCAATACTTGACTTCAACACTTGCATAAACGGTAACGATCGCTCTGCTGCCTTTGATACAAATCTTTGTAATGCCACAAGCCTTCCATTCAAAATTTGCACATCCTTAACAGTAGCTGGAGATCCCATTTGAAGTATCGCATCCACTTTTTCTGGACAAGCTTTAATACCTTCATCATTTACTATCATTCCTAAGAATTTTCCAGTACTCATGCCAAAAGAGCACTTTTTAGGATTCAAACGCATATTTATTTCTTTAAGCTTCGCAAATGTTTCTTCTATATCTTTGAACATGTCATCTTCACTTCTACTTTTAATAACTATATCATCCACATAAGCTTCCAAATTTTTACCCACTTGTTTTTTAAAAGCCCAATCCATTAGGCGTTGATAAGTTGCACCTGCATTTTTAAGACCAAAAGGCATTATGGTATAACAAAACATACCTTTTCTTGTAATAAATGCAGTTTTATCTTCATCCTCTTTCGCCATTTGAATCTGATGATATCCCTTATACGCATCTAAAAAACACTTCCACCGGAAACCAACCACTGAATCAACTTTCAAATCAATTTCGGGAAGTGGATAGCAGTCCTTAGGACATGCATTATTTACATCCTTAAAATCAATACACATCCTCCAAGATCCATCCGGTTTCTTTACCAACACCGAATTTGACACCCAATCTGTATACTGTATTCTCTAAGAATTCCAGCTTCCACTAATTTTGTCACTTCCTCATTGACAGCATTTGCTCTTTCGGTGTCCATTCCTCTTTGCCTTTGCTGCACAGGTTTACTTCCTGGACATAAGGCCAACTTATGCTCAGATAACGTTCTAGGAACCCCCGTCATATCCGACGGTTCCCAAGAAAATACATCCACATTCTTTTTTAATAAAGCATACAATCTTTCTCGAGCTTTTTCTGATAAACCGGTTCCTATCTGCAACTTTTGATCTGGGAACTTCGAGTTGATCACCCACTTTTCTTTTCCTATCTCATTCTTATCCACCTTATCTAAACATGCGTGGATATTCACGTTGCATACCTGTACCCCCGGATCTGCTGACAAAGTAGCAACTCCCCCTGGTGTTGGAAATCGAATCATTCCATGCATCACAGATATCACGGCACCTAATCTTCTCAACACTGGTCTTCCCAAAATAACATTATGTACTGATGAAGCTGAAACTACCAAAAACGTAACTTCTAGTTGTCGCATCTGCAAACCATTCCCAATAACCATAGGTAAAGTTATTTCTCCAATTGGTTTAACTACCTCACCTGCAAATCCCACTAAAGGTACCGTTGTTGACCGCAACTGCGCACATGTGGTAGGTCCCATCTGTCGGAAACACTGTTCGTACATAATTTCTTTTGAACTTCCACAATCCACATGAATTCTCTTAACCATGAACCCCCCTAATTCTCGCGGACACAACTACTGGCTCCTCTGTTGCCATTTGTTCCAGTATAGGAGGAAAAGTTATTTCCTGGTACTTCCAATCTATTTGCTTATTACTTCTTCCTCTGACATTCCTACACTAATCCGACCCCTGTAATTGCACCATATTGATCACAGGTGCATCCCCTCCTGGCAAATTGTTTCTAATTACCTTCACCAAATGTCCTAACTTTCCTAATCTCACCGCTTTATCAATTTCCTTTTTTAACGTCCAACATGTATCTGTAGTGTGACCTCTGTCCTTGTGATACTCGCAATACTTATCCAAATTTCTTGTGGGTGCATTTCGCATCTTTGGTGGTGCGGGTAAATCTACTTTTTCTGTTGCCAAAATCTGCGTGGGGGTTTTAACCAGCTCTATCAACTTTGCTCCCTTATAATCCCCATGCGCATGTCCTGAGGATCCACCAAAATTCTTTCCTCTTGAATGGAAACCTTTCGCCCATTTATTTTGTGAAAAATGACCCATTGCCCTTACCGGTCCTCCATTTGTACGCCCAGTGACCATAGAATTCTGTCGCATTTGTCCAGATCCACCATTAACATTGCTTAAATAAGCACATGCGTTTTTACCCCTGACAAATGCTCTTGCCTTATCCATTAACACATCCATTGCCCTTGGTAAATCTTCATGTAACTTTTCCACAAGTTGGGCGCATTTTACCCCATGACAAAAGCCAGATATCCGCAATTGATCACCAGCGCCCTCAACTCCCATACACTCTTTATTAAGCCTTATAATGAAATCTTTTATTGATTCATTATCCTTTCTTCGAATATTGTGCACTTCCGTCGGATCTTTCATACATCTTTTTTGTTGATTAAACTGACTCAAAAACTTATTTTTTCAGTCCTCAAAACTATCCACTTCTCCTGCTGGTAAGGAATCAAACCAAACCCTAGCTATCCCCGTGAAAGCTTGGACAAACATGTGACACCATATCTCCTCAGACCATTGCTCTAAACGAGCCGCAGAATAAAATTCAAAAATATGGTCATCCGGATCAGTCAAACCTCCATATTTCCTCACGACCGAAGGTAATTTTAATTTTTTGGGAAAAACCGCTTCAGAGATCCATAATGAAAACTTCGACTGTGACCTCATTGATTGAGGAATGTACGGTACCACTACATCTATTTATCATATATTTTTTCACAAATATAAAAACTTGTAATACAAGATGTATAAAGTTAAATATGTATACTACTTCGACAAAACATTTATTTATAATAAATGGCTTTACGATGAAACGTGACTAAATTATAATCGTATTTAATCGTTCATATCATTATGTTGAGGAATTAGTTTATCGAAAAATATGTACCTTTCACCGTAGCAAACTTGTTAATATTGTGTTTATCCAGTGTTCGTATAAGATCATCTTCCTCATGCATATACTCCTTTTGATGTATTTGATCATCCCACTCTTTCACTAACTCCACACTTTTTCGCTCTCCATATTTCCGTATCGTATCCTCTTCTATTTTCTGTAAATCTTCTCGTAACTGTCTCTTCTTCAACTGTAACAATAATTCCTTGTTTCGTAATAAGAATTCAACATCCAACTCATCCAAATCATCGTATTTTGTCGCATGCGAATCTCTATTTCTATCACTTTTATTGACCAGAACAAAACGTGTTGACGAGCCGGTACCTGCACCATCGTCCTCCTGCGTTTTCTTACCAGATGATCCAGGTTCCGAAAATAACCTCGAATTTGGTACGATGACATTCTTCTCAGCTTGCAATGTTGCTGACTGCTTCATTTTTTGAGTAAAAGACAAATCTGTCAACATTTCATTTCTAAACGAATTCCCTTCGACGTTCTTACCTCCCTACGAAGAATTGATCAGTGATTTCTCCAAATCACTAGACGATTCCATCATTCTTAAGTCGTGTCAATTATCGGATGGCGCCACTGAAAAAAGCAAGTAATCACCGGAGATAATTTGCCGCCATTTCAGGTTCGAGAATAATAGAATGGTACTAAGTGATTAGAGAAGAAAGTAAGATTTCATTGATTTATAGAGAGAGAAAGTACAATCGCATGTGTAATACAGAAAGTACAAGTGTCCTCAAACTATTCTAACTTTCAACTATTTATAGGCTCCGAGAATAATCTTCCAGCCTTGCATCTGCAGGAGTCGCATGTATCTGCTTCCTACACAAACACTTCTGGCAAACATCACATGTGAAGGACTTGGAAATAAGCGATCGGATGTGTACCACACATCCGAAGCATCGTTTACTTCATCATTCATCAAGTTCCTAAACCCTATAAATAAACCTTATGGGTTTAAGGTTTAGTTGCTGCATTTTATCTGATAAAGTGCAAACCCTAATCTCTCTCTATTCTCTCTCTAATTTTCGGCAAACAAGAAAGAACCCTAGGGGTTTCGATTTTTTGTGTGGTTCGACCAAGCCATCTTCACAAGAGGAGTTCGTGATCAAGTACTAGCATACGTACATCGGTGTGTCGTGTGTGCGATCGTAGAGGGATTTACTTCAAATCCTAGAAGATCTTCTCTTACCGAGCTAAAAATGTACACATTATCTATCCGGTTAGTTAGATTAATTCATAGGAAAAATATCCGCTCCGTACTCGTGTTTTTGATAATTAGTTATATAACCCAACAGTGGTATCATGAGCCACCTATGATTTTAATTAATTACCGGGAATAAAAACTTGGAAGGGGGGTAACCAAATCAGATTCTAGCTTTTCGATCCATTTAAAAATCGTGTTTTACAATTGGAAAAAGGTTTCGCAAATTGGTAAAAACGAAAAAACTCAAAAATTCGATGGAAGACGACTTTTCAACCCGATCGAAAAGTTCCTGATCGAAAACTGCTTCTTGACCCGATCGGAAACCCTTGTTTTCCGATCGGAAACCCTTGTTCCGATCGGAAAACCCTTGTTGCTCCGATCGGAAACCCTTGTACGATCAGAAACCCTTGTTTTTCGATCGAAAACCCTAATCGAAAAGTGCTATTCTCGATCGGAAACCCTGATTCCGATCGAAAACTATATAATGGATCGAAAACCTCTAGCCGAATCGGAAACCCTAATTTTAGGTCTAAAATTCGATTCTTGTGATCTAAAATTAAGAACCCAAGTTTTTGTTATTTGATAATTAACATGTTGTACCTTTATTTAAAACGTTAAAAAGAAGTAAAAACCATGAAGTTTCATGCAAATCGTTTATGGTTATTACTTATATCGAAGAGGATTAAAATTAAAATTATATTAGATAATTAGAAACCCTAAGATTATGTGATTATTGTGATAATTGTGACATAATAAAAGGTTTTAATGCAAATTTGTTTTATGAAAATCGAAATTTGCTTAAATGACTATTGAAATATGATTTTGTTTATAAAATAAAATTTGTGTCCTAAAACTCAAAAGAAACACCGGCTCACCCATTTGAACACACTCTAAGAGAGGTATAAGTCGGGTCGCCATGCTTCCCTAAAGTGGGTAGGTTTTTAATTGCAAAAGTGCAAACCTCACCCCTACGCTTCTTTGTGTGTTGCAAATGGAGCTACCGAGCTCTTTTGATTTGGAAGACAAACTAAGAATTTTATAAACACATTATGTGGTTAAGGTGTGCATGAACCTTCACACATAACAATTTTTTATCACACATCAAAATTGTTTTGACCCAAACCAAACTTAAGTCTTTGCCATCCACCTTGGAAAGGACACTTGTGGGTGTCATCTTACTCATTGGTACACAATGGTAAAATTGGATTTACATGGCAAATTCCCACTCATTGGTACACAATGGTGGACAGTTTGTGCGTTCTAGTTGGACGACTTAAAGCGAGCTAAGCGGGGAGACCCTTGGCCCGTGGCAAAAGATGGGATGAAACATGACTACAAATTACTTGGTGCAAGATTCACAAGTATTATTTGTAGGTCCCATAAAATCTAGGAATTGTACTTGGAGTACAATTATTGATCGTCACTTACCTTTTGAGTGCATCATTTTTAGCAGATCAACTGATGAAATGATAACATGTCAATTGGATCCTAGCCTTAATAAACTTAATTGTTTAAAGTGTTTAAACATTGGGTAACTAAATTTATTAAGGAAAAGATTATCGAAAATACTGATTTTTGAACTTAATCTGTTTTGTAGATGGCAACAAACCCTCCTCAAAACAATGTTGGTCATGCTTTTCGTCAAATGTTTGAAAGAGAAAAGCTGAATGGATCTAACTTCAATGACTGGTACCGTCAACTGAGAATTTCCCTTAGAGTTGAACGGAGGACCGATGTCCTTGAAAATCATTGGCTGACCGAGCCAGCTGCTAATGCTTCTGATCAAGAGAATGCGTTCTACAATGTAGAGTATAGAAGATACGATGAGGTTGCTTGCATGATGATCTCGAGTATGACTCCCGATCTTCAGAAGCAATACGAATTTCATACACCTTGTGATATGATCAAAAGAGCTAAAGAAGATGTATGAAAAACAAGCTGGTGTTGAATTGTTCGACCTAGTTGTGGAACTCCACGACTTGAAGCTTGAAACTGGAAAATCGGTCAGTAGTCATGTGCTCAAGATGAAGAGCTACTTTGACAAATTGGAATCGCTCAATTACGGGTATAATCAGGTTGTGGTAGTTGGCATGATCCTCAAATCTCTTACGAAGGATTTTGAGGGTTTTGTGCGCAACTACAACATGCATAGTATGACTAAAACTATACCTGAGCTTCATGCTATGCTTGTCGAGTATGAAAAAAACGATTCCTAAAAAGGCCACTGAAACACCCCAAGTTCTTATGATCAAGGGGGGAAAGATCCAAAAGGCTAAACGACCGCAAAAGGCGAAGGGCAAGAATGATGGTAAGGGAAAAGGCAAGGCAGTTGCGCTTGTTCCTAAAACCAAGCAAACCCTCTGGCCGCAAAAGAGCATCCGTCTAAAGACCAGATCTGTCACTATTATGGTGAAGTTGGACACTGGAAGAGGAACTTTCCTACCTATCTAGCTGAGTTGATGAAGAAGAGAAAGAATACTAGCGGGGCTAGTACTTCAGGTATCTTCACAATTGAATTATTTTCCTTTTCTAAGTGTGATTCATGGGTGTATGACACTGGCTGTGGAACTCACATCTGTAATTCGTTACAGGGTCTTAGAAAGAGGAGGAAACTGAAGCCTGGGGCTTTGCAGTTGTACGTGGGAAATGGTTTGCCAGCAGCTGTGGAAGCTATAGGAGAATATCATTTAATTCTGCCTTCTGGGTTAAATATTGTGTTAGACAATTGTCATTATGCACCTTCTATCACTAGAGGTGTTATTTCAGTTTCTTTGTTGAAAAACCAAGGATTTATTAATGCATTTAATAATATCGGTATGTCAGTTTCTAAAAATAATGTTCATTATTTTGATGTTATTCCTTGTGATGGCATTTATGAAACTGATATGCATGGTTGTGTTTCAAATAATTCAATGTTCACTGTTAGCAAAGAGCCAAAACTAGTTTGGACTCTACCTATCTTTGGCACTGTCGTCTTGCCCATGTTGGCAAAAATCGCATTAAAAGACTTCAACGTGAAGGGATCTTACAATCAAATGATGAATCATTTGATCAATGCGTTTCCTGTATCTTAGGAAAGATGACAAGAAAACCCTTTCCGAACAAGCCGCAAAGGGCAAAAGAACTACTTGGACTCATTCATACTGATGTTTGTGGCCCATTTAGACATGTGTCAAGAAAAGGTGTTAGCTACTTCGTGACTTTCACGGATGATTTCAGCCGTTATGGTTATGTTTACTTGCTTAAACATAAACATGAAGTGTTTGAAACATTCAAAGAGTTCAAGAACGAAGTAGAAAATCAACTCGGAAAGACCATCAAGATCCTTCGATTGGATCGTGGTGGAGAATACTTAAGCCAAGAGTTTAAGGATTATCTTAA
Organism: Deinandra increscens subsp. villosa; assembly: GCA_039602395.1. NCBI lineage: Eukaryota > Viridiplantae > Streptophyta > Magnoliopsida > Asterales > Asteraceae > Deinandra > Deinandra increscens. Next base: position 109,024,359 of record JBCNJP010000027.1, read on the forward strand.
AGCGTGTGGAATTGTCCAACAGTTTACTCCTCCTTACACTCCTCAGCATAATGGAGTCTCTGAGAGGAGGAATCGAACCCTACTAGAAATGGTGAGGTCGATGATGAACCTTACAGCTCTCCCAATATCATTTTGGGATTTTGCTCTAAAACCGCTGTACGCGTTCTAAATATGGTTCCAACCAAGAAGGTTGAAAAGACACCGCATCAATTGTGGCATGGAGAAGTCCCTGTGTTGTCTTACTTAAGAGTCTGGGGATGTGAGGCACTTGTGAAGCGTGATACGCCTGACAAACTACAACCCAGGACTACTAAGTGCATCTTCGTAGGATACCCAAAGGAAACAATGGGTTACTACTTTTACAATCCTTCGGAAAATACTGTTCGTGTTGCTCGATATGCTGAATTCTTTGAAAAGAATTTTATAGCTCAAGAGAACAGTGGGAGACTTGTAGAACTACTAGAAGATGTGTCACCTTCTGAAACAACTAGCAATCATCAACTTAGGGGGGGGGGATGTTCAAAGTGATGAACCTCAAGTCGATGATGTTGCGATTCCACTTCGTAGATCCGAAAGGGTCGTACGCAATCCGGATAGATGGATTGGTCTAGTCGAATCCGAGGATAACGTATCAGGAGATCTCAATGAGCCTCCGAACTTCAAAGCTGCATTATCAGATCCGGAATCTGACAAATGGCTTGAAGCTGCGAACGTGGAAATGAAATCCATGAAAGATAATCAAGTTTGGAACTTGGTTGATCTTCCTCCTAACGTGAAGACTGTTGGGAGTAAATGGATCTTCAAGAAGAAGACCGACATGGATGGAAATGTACACACCTATAAAGCTCGTCTCGTGGCGAAAGGTTATACTCAACGTTTTGGCGTTGACTATGATGAGACCTTTTCACCAGTAGCTGACATTAGAGCTATTAGGATTCTCTTAGCCATAGCAGCGTACTATGACTTTAAGATATGGCAAATGGATGTTAAGACTGCCTTCTTAAAAGGTTACTTGGATGAAGAAGTCTATATGGATCAACCTGAAGGGGTTATTGATCCAAAACATCCCAACCAAGTATGCAAGCTTCAAAGGTCCATTTATGGACTAAAGCAAGCATCGAGGAGTTGGAATAAACGGTTTGATGAAGAAATCAAAAAGTTTGGTTTCGTTCAGAATCCCGATGAGCCATGTGTATATCGCAAAGCTAGTGGGAGTAATGTTACTTTCCTTTTCTTATATGTAGATGACATATTGATAATAGGAAAACACATTCCAATGTTGCAAGATGTAAAATCCCATCTTGGAAAGTGTTTTGCCATGAAAGACTTGGGAGAAGCAGCATTCATTCTTGGAATCAAGATCTATAGAGATAGAACTAAGCGGTTAATTGGACTAAGTCAAAGTGCTTATATTGATAAGATCTTGAAGCGATTCAAGATGGAGAATTCCAAGCGTGGTACAGTACCTATGCAGGAAGGACTTGGTCTATCGGTCAAACAAGGTGCTTCTACACCTGATGAGGTGAAGCGTATGCAGAGAGTCCCTTATGCTTCGGCTGTAGGCTCTATAATGTATGCGGTGAGATGCACTAGACCTGATATAGCATTTGCGCAGAATATCGTTAGCCGATTTCAACGGAATCCAGGTGAAAGTCACTGGACTGCTGTTAAGACCATTCTCAAGTACCTACGGGCTACTAGAGATTTGCTTTTGGTATATGGGGGAAATCCAGATTAAGAGCTCAAAGTGACCGGATACTGCGATGCTGGATTTCAGACTGATAGAGATGACACGAAGTCTCAGTCTGGGTACGTCTTCGTTCTGAATGGTGAAATTGCCTGAGCGTGAGGATCTTCTACTTAGTCGTATAGAAATCAATGTAATATGAGTAGAGACACAAATAGTGAATACAAACAGACTTTGTATTGACCACTGAGAACCACAGAGTACACTTAGAAAGTATATGACACGGAAGCTCCTCAATTCTATACAAGACGAACATATTTATAGGCTGAAAACACGACTGGCCGAACCTCAGGTTCGGCCAAGCTTCGGCGGCTCCGAACCTGGAGTTCGGCCAAGGTTCGGCCAGACCTAAACTTGCACGTTCCGTCTTGTTCTCGATACTTCACATGACGATCAGGAACCATGTACCAACAAACTCCCCCTCGGCATGTGCAGTATCATCTTCTCTTAATAAAACTTGTATCTTGTATCTTCAATCAAACTCCTCCTCGATCTAGACGATGAGTTCAATCTTGAATACTTGATATTGCAACGTGTGTAATCTCTTTATCAACAAACTTCAGAAGACTTGAAGTTGTGATGTTCTCTTCCACTTAGACACCTGTCAACATAAATAATCTTGGCGCAAAACGTCTCTTCAAGACTCCAAGATATTTTGATTTTGAAAATGATTTCGTATTCCGTGTTGATCAATCGAAAACAAATCAGAAACAAAATCTTTTTGGCATTTAGAAACTTTATATCAAAACACTCCTAAAAATCTTTTAGGTATTTTCTAATAATCAAGACTAAATGCAGTACAGAAACAGACACTATTTTTGTCTTTAGTGAGAAAGATCACAACTTGGGATCATATTGGTCATAACATGCTGAACTACACTTCAATTTCGATTATTGTAGCACATAAGCCATGCCGATTGCAGATATAATTTGTCCAATTTTAAACTCTGGCACAATCATACTCATAACATCTGGATATGTTAAAGTAGTGATTAAATTTGCAATGACCAGTGTACCCCACACTATCAGACATTCTTAGATATGCTTTGCTTATCACATTTTGTGACTTCATTTGTGATATTAATCACATAATGATTGTAACCATGATATAGTCAACTGTGTTCCATGCAAAAAGAAATAAGAACGTTAAATCGTCTACCTTAAGGTCGATCTTTCGATACGCAGATAAGGCCTCGGATTTAACAAAATAAGAAAATAAAACAAGTTGAAATTGTATAACTCAACAACAAGCAGGTCGGTACTCCCGTACACGCAGAGAAAGTCCGATGAGTTATACGAAACACCAAAGAAAATAAAGCAGAACGTCAAACGAACAACGATCAGGTCGGTCTTTCGACACGCAGAGAAAGTCCGATCGTTTGACAAAATAAAGAAAATCAAACAAGTTTAAATCTTTGCAAAATGAACACATGTATACACAGTGACTTCTCATTTTATTTTTCACATATCTTTTTCTTGATATATCTTGAGATACGTATCAAGATGTTTTCCACTAGGTCAAGCATCAGATTTAGTGTTTATTACATTCGTATACTTTCTGATTTGCCGAGCCTACCTTACACATTGATCAAATGGTCTTATGGCCTTTTCATTTACTTTATCCATGAGTCAGACACTGTCAGCCAATGTACCATCATTTCCCATTCATGTCAGATACAATTTCTCATTTTTCAATGTTTTTGGCTTTTTCAAATTTCTCCCCCTAAAAATGACAACTCTATTTATAGATTTTCATTTTTACAATTTGAAAAACAACACACTATTTTTGTATTTTTGCAAAAACAAACTCCCCCTCAGAATGAGACGGAGTGAAAAACCAAGAAAAATTGATCAACAAACACGAATACTTGCAGTTTAAGTCTTTTTGAAAACAAAATTAATTTTGAAAGTCAGATTAATTAGAACAGATATTTCACAATCAGCAATTATCCAATCACTGAAAGGTCTTCTTGAAACACCTGTTGACACCAAATAAATCATTAGTCGCTCTGGGATCGACCCGATGTAACATCGTCGGGTCGCCCGGTGTCTTCCACAAAATCTTTGTTGGCCTTGGAAACAACTTTTGGTTTCCAAATTTGTAAAATTTTCAATTTTTGATCAGAACCTGAATCAGACTCAACCGACGTACTTGGTTTAGACCAAGACGATTTACGATTTGATTTTACCTTTGGGGACCATGGTTCATAAAAAATTTGACCTTTGTTATCCACATATTTGGCAGTTTTGTGGATATAAGCAGTCGTCGGACAATCAGCAGCAAGATGTCCAGGTTGACGACATACATAACAAAGTTTTTCTCGAAAATTGTTTGAAAATGATTTTGATTTTGAAAAACCAGATGAATGCTCAGAATCAAAATTGTCAAAGAAATCATCAGAGGAATCATACCTAGGAGATGGACTCCTTGAAGATGACGATCTTCCAGAATAGTAAGTGAATTCCTTCTGAGATGGTGATTTCTTTGCAGTCTTTGCTTTAGGAGCCTTGGCAACTTTCACCGGTTTCTTTGTTTGAATCAGTTCTTCCTTCACAACAAACCCCACACCTTTGTGTTTGGAACCTGAAACTTTTGAAGTACTTGAGGAAGAACCCGAAGCTTCTCTCGCCTTAGCTTCACTAGTAAATTTGGCTTTAATATCTTTCAGTTTATTCTTCTTAACCAAAACTTTTTCTTCTTCAGTTGCAGATGAAGAACTTGACGCAATCTTATCAAAAACCTTCTCATTCTCCAATAAAACACACATAGAAACAAATATTGGAGCTTCACCTAATGGCTTTTCCTTCTTTTTGGACTTAGATTTATTCTTCTTGGGTGGAGTAGCAAACTTGGAATAATCATGCAATTCATCTTTTGGATCAATCTGAGCAGCAGTAACTTCAGTTAAATCCACTGGTTGAGGAACCAAGTGAACATCAGCCTTCTGAGAACTATCTGAACTCTGATCCTGCTTGTATAAGAAATTTAGCATTGTTGGTGATAAATTGCAATTCTTCACTTGCCTCTTCAACACCAAAATCTCCAGTTTTAAATCATTGATCCTTTGTTGAGCGTCAAAAACTTCTTTCTGTGACTTGATGAATTTTGCATTGAGATCATCATATTCATAAGTTTGTAGCTTTCGGATCTCACATTCAGCAAATAATTCTTCAAGAACACTTTCTCTCTTTTTCTTGTAAATCTCAACATCCTTTGTCAAAACTTCATTTTTATCACGATAGAGAGTATTCTCATCTTGAAGCATAGAAATTTTGTTCTGAAGCTTTTCAACAGTAATAGCAGTTGTAGCAATAAGAGCTGTAGCTTCTTCATACTTTTTCTGAACCGGATAACTTTTCTCAAACCGATTTTCAAAATCTTGAGCTGCATCTAAAGCTTCTGCTTTTGCTTTCTCACACTCTTCAGCCAATGTTGCTTTCTCTTTTTAAAACATCTTCATGAACATGAACCAACTCATAATACTTCTTTTGAAAATCTTCCAATTCTTTCTTTAACACCACTATTTCTTCAGTCGATATTTGACGACTTTGTTCAAAACTCTCAATCTCCTTGAGTAATCTTTTACACTTAGAACATTCAACCGTTTCAACTTTTGAACTCTCAGGAATTTTAGGTAATTCTTCTTGAACCATGGAGACACTTGAATAAGAATCAGAATCAGTTAAAATGCTATCATCATCAATATGACGAACAGTCAAAGCAATTGCAGGTTTAGACTGATTCTTTTTAACTTCAGTATCTGCATTCCATGCAAACTCACTTGAATGTGGAAACGTATTGGTCCAATCATGAACAAGATTAGCAGATTTCATCTCAACCTTCTCAACTTTATTTGGTGAATGATAAACTAAATTTGCATGTTGACCAGTTTTCAATTTATGATCTGCAGAACTTGGACATTCTCGAGCAAAGTGACCATAATTTGAACATTTATAACATTTCACCTTCGATTTATCCAAACCAATTTTACCCTCCTGATTCAATCTCTTCTTCCCAGTTCTGTTGAAAAATTTCTTCGTTCGTCGAACCAGCATTGCATACTGCCAATTTAGATCCATTTCCTCCAAATGATCATAATCAATCTGGTCGTAATCTTCATTTGCTAACTCAGCATTACTCACAGCACCAGTGATAACACCAAAATATGAAAATACCAATGCAGACATTAAAGCATTATAATCATGATAGTTTGAGCAGACAATGCAGTTTGAGCCGAAGAACTTGGAAATGACACAGTACAACCAGCAGAAGAATAACTTGGAATTTCATATTTACCTACTAGAAATGCTGTAGGAGGAGCAGAACTAAGACTAGTAGACTTACCAGCATTCATTGTAGAGTCATTTTCACCATGATACACTGCAGGATTCTGAATTTGTGTAGGACGAGACTTGTTCACCATCAATTCCATATCTCTAGCCTGAATTCTTTGAACTAAATCATTGAAAGACAATCCTTGAAAATCCTTGTCATGAGTAATCATCATAACATAATTCTCCCATTTTTCAGGTAGAGCTTCCAAAATCTTCTCTTTCATATCAGCTTCGTCTTTAGTAAGATTCACCAAGCGCATTTCACTCATCAGATGAGCAAATCTTGCAATCAGATTGGGAATCGTTTCATTCTGATAATGTTTGAAACTATCAAACTCTTTCTTCAAAACCTTTTGTCGACTTTTCTTGTATTGGTCATTGCCTTCACATCGTTTCTCCAAAGCATCCCATAGACTTTTTGATGTGTAGTTACCAGCAAATTGATGAAGTAACTCTTTAGGCAATGCCATCGTTAAAGTACCATATACCTTTTTCTCAGCTTGATAAGCTTTCTTTTGTTCAGAAGACATTTTTCTTTGAAGTATAGGTTCACCAGTTTCATCTTTAGGGTAAACATATTGCTCAGTGAACGCTAACCACATATCAATGTCATTTGTATCGACATATGCTTCAAAGCTTCAAACCGTTTAACCCAACTATGATAATCCTCCAATTTTAGCAATTTGGGAACTTTCTGACTTGTTCCGATTTCATTATCATATTTCATCATCGTTTGCATAGTTGCTTGAACTGAGTTTTGAATAACCGCGAACGCTTGAAAATCGGACATTTTCGAAACACAGGTTACTGTTCACTCCGAACCTCGTCCGAACTTAATATACCCTCCGAACGTTCTCCGAACTTGATCCGAACTTAGAAATACAGTCCGAACTATCTCCGAACTCTCACCGAACCTTGTTAACTCCGAAATCCTCCGAACCTTGTCCGAACTCTCACCGAACGAGATATATAGTCCGAATGCTCTCCGAACGAGCTCTGAACTTTCACCGAACTACGAAACAGACTCCGATCCTTCACCGAACTCCTCCGAACGTACTCCGAACCTGGTGTTCGGAGTGGTTATGCCGAGCGTACTCCGAACCTGGAGTGCGGAGCAGTTACGCCGAACCTAGAGTTCGGCCGAACGCGAATTTTCGGAAAAATTTGGAGAAACACACTGAAATCGACACCTCTCGAGCAGTAAACACTCAATCAACTGAAAATGAGCAACCACATACATATTTGACGTGAATCATGATGTTTTGAACGATAATTTTGAGAAATGAAGATGATAAAACAAATTTTGAAACTCAAAAACGTGAATTTGAACTCGAAAACACGAACAAACACTGATCTCCGACTAGTAGAACAAACCAAATGCTCTGATACCACTTGAAATTGCCTGAGCGTGAGGATCTTCTACTTAGTCGTATAGTAAATCAATGTAATATGAGTAGAGACACAAAGAGTAAATACAAACAGACTTTGTATTGACCACTGAGAACCACAGAGTACACTTAGAAAGTATATGACACGGAAGCTCCTCAATTCTATACAAGACGAACATATTTATAGGCTGAAAACACGACTGGCCGAACCTCAGCTTCGGCCAAGCTTCGGCGGCTCCGAACCTGGAGTTCGGCCAAGGTTCGGCCAGACCTAAACTTACACGTTCCGTCTTGTTCTCGATACTTCACATGACGATCAGGAACCATGTACCAACAAATGGAGGCGCTGTGGATTGGAAAAGCAAGAAACAAACCACAGTTGCTATGTCTGCAACAGAGTCCGAGTACATTGCTGCTTCGGAAGCTGCAATGGAGGCAGTCTGGATAAGGAAGTTTATTTGTGGGCTTGACATGATCCCTACAAGTAACTTGCCTATTGATATATACTGTGATAATACTGGTGCATTAATCATTGCCAAAGAACCTGGAGTTCAGAAGGGCGCCAAACACTATGCCAGGAGATATCACTATGTTCGAGAGCAGATCGAACTAGGTGAAATCAAATTACTCGAGTTTCACACGGATATTAACTTAGCTGATCCTTTCACAAAAGCTTTGTCGAGGCCGAAGCTTGAAAAGCATGCCGAGGGCATGGGACTTAAATTAGCTAGTTAAATCATGTATGTCTGATGTTCGGTATTTGGATAAGGGATGTTAAACAATTTCTATTTACATAATGAAATAAAGTACTTGATATGTTTGATTTCATTTAATAGTAAATTGTGTCCTATATTTGCATGTTTAATCATTGAGTACATGTCAAGTATTCTAAATTGTCCATTGTCAATTAACTATATGGGAATATAGTTAAACTAAGACAAATCTGAGTGATTGGTAATATTCTTGGAATATATAATGGATGGTCCCACCAAACTCACATGGTATTCATATGATGCATATCGGACAACCCCACTAACGAATTGTCACTTTATAGATCGTCGTCATTGTGAAATTCGTAAATGGTTGCTTTACTTATCCTTAGACTTGAGATACAAGCAGGTCATGCATATATGGATTGCACCTACTTGATATAGTTCTAACTATCCTGAATAAGGTAGTACAAAAGGGCTATTTTCAGTAAGTGTACTGAAGTATGTGACTGGACACGTGTAGTCAAGAGGATTTGTTCCTTCAGCCTAAAGGTTGAAGCATATACCACTGGGCCCCTCATTGGGACTAATTAAGATGTTTGCATGGCCATGCCCAAATGAAATCCAGATGTGTCTCGATTTTGAATTTGGTAATCTTTAATTAGTTATGGAATGAGAAACAGAATCGTTAAAGTATGAAATGACTTGATCCATATTCATATTTAACAACGGTATCGGTAACAAAGGGATAGTAAATGACTGTACCATTTAAATACACTTTGAGAAACTGTACTTAAATATTTCCGGGAGCATTGGCGTGTTGCTAGACGCTAACCAATGTTATTACCTTTATTATTACGAGCTCAAGTGGGAGCTGTAGGGATATGATCACGTATTAATAAACGTATGTCCGGAAAGTATTTAAGCCTACGGGGTTACACGTCTCGACACTAATGTATTTGTATTAATTAATTAGTTAATTAATATTTACCACAAACATTTAACGAGGAATCGCTAAAAACTAACGGTTACTTGTTAACAGGGGTGTTAGTTGTAAATTAGAGAGAGTTGTAATTTGATTACAATTAGGAAAAGGTTTGGGATAGGCCTTAGGGCCGAAATTTCGTGAAGCCCAATCCCAATCCCCAACTTGTTCATCATGTTCCTAAACCCTATAAATAAACCTTATGGGTTTAAGGTTTAGTTGCTGCATTTTATCTGATAAAGTGCAAACCCTAATCTCTCTCTATTCTCTCTCTAATTTTCGGCAAACAAGAAAGAACCCTAGGGGTTTCGATTTCTTGTGTGGTTCGACCAAGCCATCTTCACAAGAGGAGTTCGTGATCAAGTACTAGCATACGTACATCGGTGTGTCGTGTGTGCGATCGTAGAGGGATTTACTTCAAATCCTAGAAGATCTTCTCTTGCCGAGCTAAAAAGGTACACATTATCTATCCGGTTAGTTAGATTAATTCATAGGAAAAATATCTGCTTCGTACTCGTGTTTTTGATAATTAGTTATATAACCCAACAGAGTGGAGGATGATTGGATTGCTTTACTAGTGTGTACTGAGGTGTTCTAAAAATATGGCAATTTATCATACCTATGTAGCAGCTAAAGCTTTTAAATTTATAATACCTGATTTACTTGAAAACTACCATTTCACCACATTACACGAGCAAATATACCCATCGTGGTAGTGGTAAGTTGAATCGGGGTCGATCAGGACACAATGGAAAATGAGAAATCCCAATACTCAATCGTTGTTTATGTTTAACCAAATTCTATTTTTAATGGAAAATAGTTTTTACTACCTAATATTAATATTTATAAAATGGATCTTTGATCCTAAGTATGGCGGAGTCAATATTGATTGGAATAACGACGCTAGTAACTTGTAGTCAAGTTGTGGTTTTATTACTTTGGCTCAAGATTGTTCACTGGCAGAAGGTCAGCCACCTTTCGGCCCTCTTTGGCTATCTCACCATCCAACTGCTAATCGTCTGCGAGGAGTACGAATACCGAAGGAAGGTGCTGCCAGTGGACAAATAAAGTGGTATAAAGCCACTTAGTTACGGGGTCCCTGAATCCGATAAACTTACCGTACTCGACACGCCGTCATGAACACACAGGGGAACAACCCTACGTGCGGAATTATTTTATTATAAAAATAATCTTTTTAAAGGGCTAAGACCAGTTTCATACACCGCTCTCGCGTAATGTATGTCTGACCAAAGACAAGTTCACGAACATGTACCTGCGTGGTCAGCCGAGTTTGGTTACATAGACATAAGGACCTCGAACATATCATGTAGCATGGGGCGCGCGTCACCTTTCGGATCATGCATCGTCCCCCGACCGGGTGTCACAGGTCCAGCCTTTGGGATTGACACCCCCGCTCAGCGGTGCACGTGATGTACCATCCCGACTGGCGGTGGGACTGAGACAATATTAGCCTAACACTACCGTGATCTGGAAAGACACGGGGAAGGCAAATCTCACAAGTTAAGACCTTTGACGCATAGTCAGTTTCGGTTGCGAGCATTCAGGTGAAAATAAGCATAGGCTAGCTACCTAACGATATGGATATTACTTGTAAGTTACAAAATGGTCTTTCGTTATTCGTAAACATTCTTGGTCTACACGGTAAAGTGTAGACTGCTTCTGTGAACTAACCAGCTTTTGCTGACACTTGATTGTTGAATGCTTTTCAGGACGCTAGGAGGATCTTGGTGGCACAGGCGTAGGCAACACTCCTTTTTGTAAAACCTTTTGGGAATTGTATTGCAAACACTTTCTTGCTTACCTTTGCAGAACAACAACTCTGTAGACTTTTAAATGCTTCCGTTGAATTGCAATGTAAAGTCTGTTTTTGTAAAGTGCAATATAAGACTGATTTAACCTTTCATTTTGGCTTGGTTGTAACTAAAGATTTGGATTTTGTTCTGGATCACACCCCACACGGTTATACCCTGTTAGTGAAAATTTGGGGGTGTGACAGATTGGTATCAGAGCCCTTAGTTACAGTGAACCAGAACATTTCAAAAAGTGTTTTCTGAACTGTAACTATTTTTGAAAGCTTTAGTTACAACACTTTCCCAAAAGTATTACTACGCGTGCCAAAGATGATCCTCACTTAGTTCATTTACTTTATGCCTTTGTAGGATTATGCAGTCATGGGGTAAACCTCAGATTTACAGTTTTGTGGATTAATGGATCCATACTTGGCTTTATTTCACAATTTCACACTTGGTTAGTGAACATAACCCTTAGCGATTTCATCATTATTCTTACAAATTCATTTTTGTTCTTGGCGATCTGGGCCATGCCTTGGCAATTTCACCTTAACACTTAGCGATTTGGAGAAGACTTATGCGATCTCGGAAATTTAAACTGGGCGATCTCGAGATAAACTTGGCGATCTCGTCCATATACTTAGCGTCCTCGCCAAATGGTCTTGGCGATCTCACATTGTTCTTGGCGATCTCACATTGTTCTTGGCGATCTTGCCTCCCGGTTAGTGACTTCACCCTTATGCCTTGCGATCTCGCCCCTAAGCTTGGCGATCTCGCCAACTCCCGGATGACTTCAAGTGTTTTTTTAGCGATCTCGCCCCCCCCCCCTCCTTGGTGACCTCGCCAACCCTTGGGTCTCGATTTTTTTTCTTTGCAATCTCGACTGCCTTTAGCAACTTCACTGCTACGCTTATCGATCTGGTGGGTCCGATATAAATGTCACCAACTTAAATTTTTCTCTTAAATATTTTAATCACTCAAACAATGTTTTCGTGTAAACTATGTCTTCACGTATATGGTGCCTGTGTGAGACATTTCATAGGAATATCTTGGATGTTCCAACACTTAGCATACTTGTAACATGTCTTACCGCACTTTAGTTGTTCCTAACAGATATTAGCTGACACACACAAGAATTTTCTGATTTTTTTATATAATGAATTTTCGTACCATGTGTTTAAATGCACATGCTCCCTGTATGGTGTATATAGGGCGTTTGAAAAATATTTTGGGACAAGCCTCACCCAAAACACAATCAGAAAGAGGGTTTTCTCTTTCTACTGGATTTCTTCAATAAAACTTGAATGAATAATCATAAGTGCTTGTAGTTATGCACTAGCTTCATAAATAGGGTAAGATCCATTGTTTAGGATCCTGACATCTTTATGAGCTTGTTCCACCCTTAACGACATTGGTTGTTCTTAAGGGCCTTGTTCACTCCTAACGGCCTTGTTTAGCGGCCTTTGTAAGTTTACCCCTTACGGTCTAGTTTATGACAGTCTAGACTCTAAGGCAATGACCCAGAGTATCTTAAGCTGAGTTGTTCATACCCTCCTATAGCATAAATAGGAGCTGTTGTAAATCATGTTTGAGTAAGTCACCCATTAAAATAATCCGAGAGTAACCTTATCGAAATGCATTATTAAAAATGTTGTTTAGCCTCGTTTAGGGCAGCACTGTATAAAATCGGATGGTTAATCATGGGACACTTGTAACTGCCTTTATTACCTCAAATTGTTGACACCCTTTCCTTGGTCATTTTAGACCTTGCATTATAATCGCCTGGTTGTTGTGTGATAATTCAACATGGATTCGACTAGAATAACCTAAATGGAATTGAGCATGTGCTAAATGAGATTATTATATTAATCTCCCTCTATATATATGTATAACATATTCGTGATCGAGTCGTAATGGGCAATAACCATTTCATATCTCGGAACCAAGTTGAGGGCATTATGGCATACCCTCCCCAAACCCCTGCCGAGCCACTTACTTACTGAGCTGAACTTAGTGATAAATTCTAAGTTAAACAAGTATTTTACTCTCAACCCGTCTCTCTAGTGAATTTCGGTTAGTTAACTTTGGGGCTAAAGACCTGGTAGCTAACGTAAGAGGAACCAGTGTGACCATACAAGGTAAATTACCGTTACTGGTGCACACGTAAATGTAATTTACAGTGTAGGGAAACCCTGGGGAATTCTACTTGGCGAACTGCTGGTTGTAACGGATACGACCTTCCATTTCAAAACCCTCATGACATCGATTGTCGAATATGTGGGACTCAACCGTATGGTTAAAGTCATCTATCAATGCACGTTACGCTATCACACCTGATCTCACCTCTTCTGGATATAACTTCCAACCTATCAGAACTCCTTTAAAATGCTTGTGCAAATGATAACCCCGGTCCATTCTTCGAGCCCTCACAACTATGCAACAATTCAATAAACATTAACCTGATGAAAACCAAACATCTTGAATGGACGATTACACCTCAAACACTGGAACCAACCTTTTGACAGGAAAATCTTGTGAAGTTTCCCTCTCTTGACTTGAAATGTGACAACCCGTAAGTTTCCTAAGTCAAAACAATTGATTCCATAATGAATTAGTTAATGAGTTGAAATAAACTAACTAAAATAATGAGTTTTTTTTTTTCATTAGACCGATGCCCCTAGTTAATCCTATAATTCATATCAGGATAACGTACTCTTTTTAGCCTAAATTTTTATCCTTGCGATATTTTCATTTTCCTATTCTAAGGATTCGTTTTTATATATCACTTAGTGATATCATTTGACCAATTGTAACTTCTTGTTTTGAATATTTGAACGATTTTGAAAAGACTCAGAATAAATACAAATAGAAAATTCTTCAATAAGTTAGTGCATATCTTGATTTTTTATTGACTTTTTTCGAAAGAGGTAAGATCCGGTGAATCGGAAACAATTAATTAAGAATAAAAAACTTTTTTTATGGAACAGACATATCAATATGCGTGGATAATACCTTTTCTTCCACTTCCAGTTCCTATGTTAATAGGGTTGGGACTTCTTCTTTTTCCGACGGCAACAAAAAGTCTTCGTCGTATGTGGGCTTTTCAGAGCGTTTTATTGTTAAGTATAGTCATGATTTTTTCTATGAATCTGTCTATTCAGCAAATAAATAGCAGTTCTGTCTATCAATATGTATGGTCTTGGATTATCAATAATGATTTTTCTTTAGAATTCGGATACTTGATCGATCCACTTACTTCTATTATGTTAATATTAATCACTACTGTTGGAATTATGGTTCTGATTTATAGTGATAATTATATGTCTCATGATCACGGATATTTGAGATTTTTTGCTTATATGAGTTTTTTCAGTACTTCCATGTTGGGATTAGTTACTAGTTCAAATTTGATACAAATTTATATTTTTTGGGAATTGGTTGGAATGTGTTCGTATCTATTAATAGGATTTTGGTTCACACGACCTGTTGCAGCAAAGGCATGTCAAAAAGCATTTGTAACTAATCGTGTTGGTGATTTTGGTTTATTATTAGGCATTTTAGGGTTTTATTGGATAACGGGGAGTTTCGAATTTCGGGATTTATTCCAAATATTCAATAACATGATTTCTAATAATGAGGTCAATTTTTTATTTGTTACTTTGTGCGCTGTTCTATTATTTGCCGGTGCGATTGCAAAATCTGCACAATTTCCCCTTCATGTATGGTTACCTGATGCAATGGAAGGGCCGACTCCTATTTCGGCCCTTATACATGCTGCTACGATGGTAGCGGCGGGAATTTTTCTTGTAGCTCGACTTATGCCTCTTTTCATAGTCATACCCCACATAATGAATTTTATCTCTTTGATAGGGATAATAACAGTTTTTTTCGGAGCTACTTTAGCTCTTGCTCAAAAAGACATTAAGAGAGGTTTAGCCTATTCCACAATGTCTCAATTGGGTTATATGATGTTAGCTTTAGGTATGGGGTCTTATCGCAGTGCTTTATTTCATTTGATTACTCATGCTTATTCCAAAGCATTATTGTTTTTAGGATCGGGATCCGTTATTCATTCAATGGAAACTCTTGTTGGATATTGTCCAAAAAAAAGTCAGAATATGGTGCTTATGGGAGGTTTAACAAAACATGTACCTATTACTAAAAATTCTTTTTTATTAGGTACACTTTCTCTTTGTGGTATTCCACCGCTTGCTTGTTTTTGGTCCAAAGATGAAATTCTGAATGATAGTTGGTTGTATTCACCTATTTTTGCAATAATAGCTTGGTCTACGGCGGGATTAACCGCATTTTATATGTGTCGGATCTATTTACTTACTTTTGAAGGACATTTAAATGTTCATTTTCAAAATTACAGTGGAAAACGTAATACCTCCTTGTATTCAATATCTCTATGGGGTAAAGAAGGTTCAAAAATAAGTAACAAAAACTTTCGTTTGGTAACATTATTAAAAATGAAGAAGAATGGACGTCCTTCTTTTTTTTCAAATAAAGTATATAAAGATGAAAATGTAAGAAATCTGATCCAACCCTTTCTTTCTATTCCTAATTTTGGCAATACCAAGACTTCTTTGTATCCTTATGAATCGGATAATACGATGTTATTCCCAATACTTATATTAATTCTATTTACTTTGTTCGTTGGATTATTAGGAATTCCTTTTAATCAAGATGTGGATATATTATCCAAATGGTTAACCCCGTCTATCAATCTTTTACA
>JBCNJP010000027.1:109040572-109129983 GCA_039602395.1 Deinandra increscens subsp. villosa
AGAACCATGGCACATAGTACACAAACTAGCATTCTAACGCAAGTGTAACTTTAGATTCAAGCAAGGTAATTCATGAGGAGTTCAAAATACGTGAAATCACTAGTAGAAACACATGATATACTAGATCTAAAATGAACATAAACATAGTTTTAGGTTACTAAAAACATAGAAGAAAATGTATATCAAAAGTCACCATTTTTAACCAAGACTTGTGGTTGGTGTTCTAGATGAAAAATATAACTAGTTAACATGATTAACTAGAAAAAAACTAAGAAAATGATATCTACTAACTTGTAGAAAACGTGGAGGAGGAAGGTGATGGCTTGATCTTGCTTCCTTGATACTCCAAAGTGCTTGGAATCTTCAAGTAAATGGGTGTTGAAGAAGAAAATCTAGTGAGATAGTAGAGAGAGAGAGAGTGGACGGGTTTGAGGGAGAGGGAGGAGAAGTGTGTGTGTTTCTTGTGTGAGAGTAAATGAAAGCATTCCTAGGGTTTCTATTTTAAGGTGGTATATATATGGTACACAAGAACTAAAGGAAAAAGGGTTTGGTTCAAGTGTAAGGTGGTGGTGGCGGTTTTTGTCTCAAACCGTGAGGGAGGAGAGGGAGCATGGGGGGAGGGGGGGTTTCATGGAGCAAGGAGGAGAGGAGAGAAGGTCAAACAAGAATCTTGTGGTATGTGTAGGTTGTAAGTGTAAGAGTTCTAGGGTGGCTAAGGGGATGATTATGTTGGTTCATGGTACACGTGAATAGTGCATGGTTTAATTACTAGGAGATTAGTATTAGGTTAAGATAAAAGTGGTAGATTAGTACAAACTCTAGTTGTAAGTTGTTGGGTGTCGGTTTTTTATCACGAAAGGTAATATGATCAAAGGTGACATGGGATTTGATTATGCATGTTATAGATGTGCATGAAGGATAATAAATCAAAGTTGAGGAAAATGAAATGATACAAGTCTTGTTTAAATATAGATGGCGTTGAATGGTGAAAAACGTTGACATTAAATGTTTATATAAAAACCAAATGGTTTTTCGTTATAAAAATACTAAACATTTAAAGGGTTTATTATTTGACGTAGTTGATAAATAAAGAACTAAACTTAAACGTTCATTGGATATTTTTACGTCGAAGTAACGTTACGAACTTTGCATGTAATTAAAATACTACAAAAGTGACAAGATAATATTAAAATTCTTTTTATATTAAACCACATACGTTGTGGTGAATATTTCTTGTTATTGAAATTCATCGGATATATATATATATATATATATATATATATATATATATATATATAATATCATTGTTTTTAAGGTCGATCGTCGAAATATTAATTAGGGTTACGCCAAGACTAACAAATGGTTTCATAATACGTTATCTGCATTAACTAAAACACAGATTTATGCACACAGAAACAGTTAACTACACGTATTATTATATGATTTGACTTGGGAAACTTACGGGTTGTCACATGATTGGACTCACCCATGGAAATGCTTAATATAGAAAATCACCTTTTATGCGCTCATGCAAAATGTTCTTTTGATGCCTATTAAACATATAACGTCCATTACTTCCCCCTGAAATAAAGAACTTGTATTCTTTCATAATGATACCGTCAGGGCCAAACCTTGTAACTGTTAACACTAAATCAAATTTTGGGATGAAGTTTCCTTTCAACTTGGGGATGATGTGACAATCGGAAATTTTCTTATTTCGATTCTCCTTCATCCCATCCAATTGGCCTAAACACCACGAGCACTAGGCAATTTTCGGGACGAAAATTCTTTCAACTTGGGGATGATGTGACAACTGCCAAATTCCCATATTTACACCATTAACTATTTATGTTAGTTCCATCAACAACCCCATAGCCCGTTATTTAAATGTTTATATAAAAAAATACAGTACTAATCAATTTAGTAATTTAATCATGACTTTACGTGTTACTTAAAAACTTGCATTTCGTGAGAAACCGGGTTTCGTATGCGATTTAAGTTTTATGTGCGTACATGATAACGAGACTTTTCCTGACTAAATATTACATGTTCAATATGTTATAGACGCTTGGAAACATTCCTAGTATTTTAATTTCCAAGTTTTGGGTTTAAACCCCACTTATTACTCGAATTGGGTCATTTACACATGACTTGGGACTAGAAGGACCATTTGTGTAATTTCCCTAAAGGCCCCTCCCCTCCAATTCACAATCATTCTCTTCTTCTTCCTACTTCTTCACGGTTCACACACTCCACACACACATCTTCAATTTTATTGCAATCACCTTCCAATCTAGCAAGATTTAAGGGTTTTAAGCTTCCACAAGCATCAAGAAGCCTAGGAGAAGTCTTGGTTTCATCTCATGTCTCTCAAATCCGCAAATTCTTTCCCAACTCGTAAGCCCTAAAAATCTCTAACATGAAATTGGTTAAATACATGTGTTTATCTTGTGATTTTGTTCACTTTGATGTGTAAATATGTTCTTGAATCATGTTTTGTGTTAGGATAAGTAAAGTTAGGAATTGGGGCAGATTTAATAGTGTATAATGGCTGTGATTTTGATGAGAATGCATGCTTAGAAGTGTTCTTAAAGGATTTGGGGTGTAATGGAACTTGAATTTTAGAAATATATGCTTATATGCAAGTGGCATACTTGATTATTGCTATGCTTAATGTATGATTGTTATGAGAACTAGAAATCCATGATAAAAAATTGTTTAATTTCTTACAAGTCTTTACAAGAAGTTTGAAGATCAAATTGTTGGCCAAAACCTTTGAAACACAACTTATGCAATTTGACCCGTTAAGGACAGATTCTGTCCAAAAATTTGGGTCGCCTTCCCCAGGCCATAAGTTGCTTAATTTTTATCAAAATCGAGCGACTCTTTTTCCATAAAAGTAAATTTCTATGTCTTAGCTTTAATTTGGCTACTAATAAGCATTCTAAGACCTCCGTTTGGTCACCCGAAAACCTGCTGCAAGTAAGGTACGCAGGGTTGTAAAGATTCAGCTTTTGTAAAGTTGTGCATTTTTTTTGGGCTTCATTCTCGGGTATTAATGAAAGGATTTTTTTAATGAGAATGATGGATATATATTAATACTGAGATCTGGAAGTTTTGGTAAGCAAATCATAAGTTTTGACCGAGTTATGCAAAATATAAGATCAATTTTCTTATTTTACAAAACAGCACAAAAGCTGAAATTTTGCCAACTTTCAATGCGCAAAACTTCCTCAATTCTTAAATTTTTGGGTTGATTCTTTTTGAGACATGTTCATGAAATTCTGAAGTTTATGCTTGTAAAATTTTAGAGGCTAACTCCAAGTGTGGGGAAAATTATGCATGTCACCAAATGTGAGTTTGTGTTTGACTTGTAAGCTTTCTGTTTATGCATATTGACTTGGAATTGTGTATCTATATTTTCCTACAGGTTTAGGACTTGTGTTTAAGTGTTAGGACCAAGGTGAATGCTTGTTAACATAATAGTTTACTGTTAAGCAACTCGTCCTAGGGACAACCTCTAGTTTGGTTAGACAACATTCGTCTAAATAGGTCACTCATAACAAACCAATAAAGTAAAGTGCTGAGTACCAGTGCACCCTAAGGTGAGTTTCACTCCTTCACTTAGTTATATCCGGTTGAGGATGATAACACACAACTAGTTGCATCCGGTAAAGGATGGCAATGCAAAGACAAAGGTATTTTGTCGGTTTTAGTAATTATCTAGCACATATCACTTGTTTCACTGAATGCATTTTAAATTATAAAAAGTCCTTACTTTCTCGGGCCGTTAATAATGAATAGCGAGGTAATGTTGAGTAGTGCTACTGGGGATTGACAACCCCGCTCAGCGGTGCACGTGATGCACCAACCCGACTGGCGGTCAGACTGAGACAATATTATCCTAACACTACCGTGATCTGGAAAGACACGGGGAAGGCAAATCGCACTGGTTAAGACCTGTGACGCATAGTCAGGTTCGGTTGCGAACATTCAGGTGAACATAAGCATAGGCTAGCTACCTAATGATATGGATAATAATTGTAATTTACGAATTGGTCTTTCGTTATTCGTATACATTCTTGGTCTACACGGTAAAGTGTAGATTGCTTTTGTGAACTTGCCAGCTTTTGCTGACACTTGATTGTTGAATGCTTTTCAGGATGCCAGGAGGATCTTAGAGGCACGAGTGTAGGTAATACTCCTTTTTGCAAAACCTTTATGGAATTGTATTACAAACACTTTCATTACTTACCTTTGCAGAACAACTACTTTGTCGACTTTTAAATGCTTCCGCTAAATTGCAATGCAAACTTTGTTTTTGTAAAGTGCAATATAAGACTGATTTAACCTTTCATTTTGGCTTGGTTTTAACTAAAGACTTGGATCTTGGTCTGGATCACACCCCTATAAGATCTTTATAGGGTTGGTGGCAACTCAAACATAGAATCCTTAGTAGTTGTGCTCAAATTGTAAATCTTTCACTTTACTTGTATTTTGTACTTGGACAATTCTCTTGATGTTCATGTTAATCATTCAAGTATTTGATGTTTTGTATTCAATATGTAATGTCATAACTTGTGTTGATTATTGATATTGAGGTAATTACCCTTGTTCATTTCTATTGTGATGTGAAAGTCTGGATCCATATTCTGAGTCATTTCATGATAATTTACTTGGTTAATGTTAATAATTGAATGTGTCTTCATAATAACAACCCTTAGTGGTTCAATAATGATTCTTGACATTTTACGAGTGTACTTGGTGATTTGAACCTTATCTTGGCGATTTGGTCCTTACTCTTGGCGACCTCACCAAGATTGGCGACCTCACCAAGGTTGGTGACCTCACCAAGGTTGGTGACCTCACCAAGGTTGGAGACCTCACCAAGTTTGGCGACCTCACTAAGGAAAAAAAAGTACTCTTGGCGACTTGGATTTATACATGGCGATCTGGTCAAGCCTTCTTGGCGACTCACCAAGGTTAGCGCCTCACCAAGTGCCCTTGGCGATGTCAAGTTTGTTCTTGGCGTTCTCGTTAGTCTGATGACATAATTTTTACTAACTTCAATAACATTCTCTTGATTTCAGTGCTATGACGGCAGGTGCTCTCTCCAGTATAAATAGCAGCATGGGAATACCCTAAAATCAGCTTTTGGACGGCTGTTTTCAAGAGAGAGAGCACCTGTGTGTAAAACCCTAGTGTTCTTGAGTTTCAGACTTGAAATCTAAGAATTGCAACACACAAACAATGGGATTTGATCACAGATTCATGTATTCCGCACTTGAATCTGTGTATTGAATGGGTAAAGGCTCCAAATTGGTCCTGAAAAATGGTATCAGAGCCATTGTTCTTCATGTTCTTGAGTTTTTCTCAAAAACTTGAAGAATCACTCATTCAAGTCATCAAATCTAGTTGTATGTATGATTCCTTGAACCATTTTGAATGAAATTTCACAAGGAATCTGTTGGAATGCTTATATTTCATCAATAATCACAATAAATGGTTCCATTTTTGAGTTTTTCAGATTTATACGAACACAGAGCATACGTGTTGTGCGTTACTTTTCAAAATTAAAGTCTATCTTCCACTGATTTTGAGTTAAAATTGAACATGCACACATGTTAGACTCATGATTTAGGGATGATAGCAACTTAAATCATTCAAAAACATCAAGTATTGAAGATTTTAGAGCAAAAATTGTGTTCTTGGATGTTTTTCATAAAAATCACTATTTGATGCGATTTCACATAGATTAAGTGATTTTTGGAGTTTGTTGTAGTTAACAAATGTGTTCCTAAGCAAATTCCTAAACTGTTGGTGCAATAAAAACTTGATTTCATAAAATTTGATTTTGACCCAGTGATTATGCTCAAGAACATAGCTGAAAATTTTCTAAGTCTTGAAAATTTTGAAAATTTCAAATTTCAGATTATTGCTTGATTGATTTAAAATAAATAAGCTTCATGATGTTTGTTTTGTAGGTTTTAAGCAATTAACCTCAATCTTAGCATACGTTGAAGCAATTTCTGAGATCTCAACACTTTTGATCCATTAAGCAGTTTTATGAAGAAACATAATTTGTTTCACCATGTCTGAATTCAATTCTGGAAAGCAAATGTTCCAAGGACATAATAGGCCTCCAAAAATGCTCGGGGCTGCCAACTATGATGACTGGAAAAAGAAATTTCAGTGTCACCTCGAGTATCTGAGTTATGACCTATTAACCTCGGTGAAGAATGGTCCTAAGGTGTTCTATGTGGAGCCAGTGTCTGTAGCTTGTGCTGATCCACCTCCTGCTCAGAGACGTGTAATAAAGAAAGTTGAGGACTACTCACTAGCTGAACATAATCAAATGAAGGTTGACAAACGTGCTCTCGGGTGTATCAAAATGGCATTGTCTGATGACATTGGCTTCCACTTCACTGAAGTAACCTCTGCTCATGATATCTGGGTTGCACTTGAGAAAAAGTATGAGGAAAACATTGAGAGCAAAGAGAGGAGACTTGACTCTCTCAAACTGCGATTCAACACTTTTTCTCACACTGCTGGAGACTTTTGAGACTCATGTGACAAAATTCTGCAGACTTATCTGTGAAATGCAAAATAACCAGATCCGACCTGAGATACCAGCCATATCTAAGAAGATTCTGAAGTCATTTCCTCGGGACTTTGCTCCATATGTTATCTACCTGCTTGAAAGCAGTGATTTAGCCACTAGTGACTACATGGATCTCATTGACAAAGTCAGAGGCTATGAAATTGCAGCTATTGAAAGAGATGGAAATTCACTTATGGGGAAAGTTACAAATAAAAGTTCCACCCAGATTGCCCCAAATGCTGCCTTCATTGCTCCAAATGAGACTGGCCTGGAATTTCCTTACTTTGCTGGTGGGTCCTGCTCCTCCGTTCAAGCATCTGCTCCAGTTCCTGCTCAACAACCTATTTGTCAAGCTGCCTTCGTTGCTTAATAGCCTGTCTTACCAGTGATTCATTCACCTGCTACATACCAATCTGGACCTTCAACTGTTGGATTAACTAACAAAGACCAAGAGTTGTGTAATGCACTTGTGGCATGCCTTGCTTTCCAAATGTCACGAAATATTGAAAGTATGACTTTGTGCCAAGAAGACTTAGACCAAATTCCTGCTGATGACCTTGAAGAAATGGATACCAAGTGGCAACTTGGTATGATTGCTGCCCGTAACAAAACTGGGAGAAAAGTGTTCCAGTCACAACCCAGTGCTACTATTGGTTTTGACAAATCCAAGGCACAGTGCTACAACTGTCAAGGTTTGGGTCAGTTTGCACGTGAGTGTAACAAGCCGAAACTGAGATAGATCCCTGTAACATCAGGGGGAAACAATAATTCTAGTCAAAATCAAGGCAACTATTCATATCAGAAGTCACAACCTGCTTGCTCATCTCACCAGGGTTCCAGTTCCAATAATGGTAAGCGTGCTGATAACCCAGAAAAGGCACTTATGTCACTGAGTGATCCGAACTACACGTGGTCCAATCAGACTCAACCATCGACAAATGTTGATTATGCAATATTGGTGAACTCACCTGATGAGTCCAAGATTGAGGAAGACTCCTTCTTTGATCCGCTTTATCCCACCGACTTTGCACTTATGGCTGATGTGGATGAAATCTCAGAAGATGTTGCTCTTGTGTCTAACTCTGCTGATGGTTCTTCCAAAGTTGAATCTGATGCTGATCAAAATTCAATTAACCGTCAGAAGGATCTCATTCCCGATATGGTAAAATCCTAATTATGCTCAGAGTCCTGTGTAGAGGAAGTTGCTTGGTATCGCCTTTACAACGAAGAGTTAGTTGAAAAGGCGATAGCGAATGAGTGTCTTGTCAAGTCAATGCAAGCTAAGGAACTGGATTTCCTGGCCAAAATAAAGTCCTTATAGGATGATATTGAGGTCATGAAACATGTTGAAGTGGCTCTTCGTACTCAGTTAAAGGATTTAGTGACTCGTTACTCATCCCTGAGCAAGAACTATGTTCAAGCTCGGGAAATTATTGACTTAATGAAACTTAATCCCTCTAACTTGGCAGGTGATGTGGCTAAGGATATTTTTTAACGCGTTCAAAGTGGTTTGGGTTTAACCAGGGAAATTGATGATGCTGCTGTTGAGCATCCTCTCAATCATAATTATTTTTCAATACATGAACTTACTAAAATAAACTCCCGAAGCCACATCAGGTTTTTGAGTAATGAGTCAGTTCATAGCAAGTCAGAAATTCAGCAAATGGAAGACAAATTGTCTAGATATGAAAGTGGCTCGAGTCTTGCATCTGTTGAAAGTGCACTGAAAATAAATGATTTTGAATCCAGCTCATTTCAATCAGTCGATACTAGTCTATCTGAGGATACGGTCAGGCAGAAGGCAGAATCTGAGTTCTTAAAATTAATAACCAATAATAAGATAACATATCAATCTTCAGTCTTTAGCGAATCTCAATCTTCAGTCTTTAGTAAAACTCAAGTAATGTTTAAAGAAAAATCTGTTTCAAAGAGACCTAAAGCTTCGAAGAAGCGAAAGCCCAAAGCTAAAACTGTTAACTCAGATTCTGGCCATACTGATCTTTCAAGTGAAGTAGCTTCTGTTGCACTTAATAAACTGAATTTGGGTGATGGTAAACCCAAGGGTAACACACAACACTTTGTCACAATCACTGATGGTAAGGTGATTTCCTCGGCTCCTGCACCTGTGATGATCCCACCTCAAGTCACTCTGATTTCTTCCATAAAAATGTTCAAGTCATGCAATACCATATCATCAAACTCTTAAGATGTCGTGAGCACCTCAAAACATGTAAAGAAGCCTGCAAAGAGTAAGAAGAATGAATTTTCAATTGAAAATGTTGTTTCTACTGAGAAGACTGTGGTATCTCATCCACATGCTGCTGAACCAGATGTTGATGTACCCGTGAACCTGGGAGGAAATAAAGGTGATGGTTCAATTGCTAAAATGAAAAACAACAACAAAACGAGAAATAAGAAAGCTACTGATCAAGATGAAAGAGAACCAGTTGCTGAGATAAAGCTCACTCCAGTTCAAAATGTGGTTCCAACTACCACCATGAATCCAAGTGGGTCTGCCAATACTATTGGGTGTTTTGTATGCGGAAACCCAAGTCATGCTGCTCGGGGTTGTCCATTCAACTCAACAAAAGCACACATGGGGTACAATCCACCAATGGTTGCTCCCTATGGACCAAGAATGATGAGGCCTCCTTTCACTCAACCATGGCCTCGGTTTTATGGTAACCATAGTGATGACTATGACTACATGAATAATCAGCAAATGTTCATGCCTAATTTCCATAATCAACAGTTCTTTAGAGGCATGACATCTCATGCTACACTAGGTTTAGGTGTAAGTACCGGGTACTTTCAACCAGTAGTCCCTAGAACTGCAAGCAGTCAAACTCCAATAACCTCACGTCCTCGTGCTCCATGGTCACCTTTGGCTGATCCTCAAAAGCATTTTGCTCAAGCCACCACTCCTGCTCCTCGTCCGCCTAAGAAGAAAACCACCAGAAAGAACCAAGGTCCTAAAGACCTGGGTTCATCTATGAACTAATCTTTTCTTTGTTTATGCAGGAACAACGAAAGAAATCAATAAATCTGTGGTACATGGATAGTGGTTGTTCCAGGAACATGACGGGTGATAAGGATCTCTTGCATGATGTCAAACTGATATCTGGAGAAGGTTCTGTTTCCTTCGGTGGAAATAAGAAAGGTGGTCAAATAATAGGAACCGGTCACCTAACAAATGGTGAAGTTTCATTTGAAAAAGTCAACCTCGTGTCAAATCTGCAATTCAATCTGCTGAGCGTCTCGCAGATTTGCGACAATAAGATGCCAATGTTCTTCGACGATCGTGAATGCTTCATTCTAAAACCTGGTTTTAAAGTACCTGAAGATCAGATTCCATTCCGGGATAATCGTAGGGGGAACATGTACGCACTGGACATGAATGCTCCAAAGCCGTCGAGTTCAATTGCGTGCTTTTTGGCTAAAGCTTCAGAGGAAGATTCAACCTTGTGGCATCGATGTTAATTTCTGTAACATGAACCGCCTGGTTAGGGGGAAACATGTCTTTGGGCTACCCGACAAAGAATTCGTGGAAATCGATAATTGCGTTGCATGCTCGAAGGGAAAGCAACATAAAGTGTCTCATAAGCCTAAGCCGCCTGGAAGAACAACAATAATCCTTCAACAGTTACACCTGGATCTCTTTGGGCCAGTTAATATCAAGAGTTTAGGGGGAAAGTCGTTTTGCTTAGTCATCACTGACGATTACTCAAGATATTCCCGGGTATGTTTCTTAAGGGAAAAGTTCGAGACTCCGGTGATACTCAAGGATTTTGTTACCCGCATCGAGAACGCAAGCAGAGAAAAGTTTGAATAATCAGATCTGACAACGGGACGGAGTTTAGAAATCAAGTCTTCGACTTGTTCTGCAACGAGAAGGGCATCACTCGCCAATTTAGCTCTCCCTATACTCCTCAACAGAATAGGATTGCTGAAAGAAAGAACCGCATAATAATCGAGTGTGCTCGGACGATGCTTGCTAATTCTAAACTTAGACTGTCTTTTTGGGCAGAAGCAGTCAATACTGTTTGCTATGTCCTGAACCGAACTCTTTTGGTCAAACATGCCAACAAGACATCCTATGAGCTGTTTTGAAAACAAAAAACCAGTGTTAAAGCGCTTAAAGACCTTTGGATGTCCTTGGACTGTATTGATTCAGTCTGAGTTGTTAGCTAAGTTTGCCCCTCGGGCAGATGAAGGCTATTTTGTCGGATACTCAATGACCTCTGTGGCGTATCGAGTGTACAACAAAAGAACTCAGGTGATTATGGAATCGTGCAACGTTAACTTTAACGAGCACACCCATAATTCCAGAGAGCCTGACTCGGATGACATGTATGACTTAGAGAATTTTTCATCTTCTTTTAACTTTGGTGATACTGTGATTTCAGGTGATTCTGGTAACATGCAAGAAGGTACTAATAATGTGGATGCGTCTGTACCCGAGAGTTCTGCTCCAATTACATCATGAATATTGGATACCATCTATTCAGATGATCTTCCTGATTTTACTTAAAGAAATGTATCAACAGATGCTCCCAACTCTTCTACTACTATTCCAGCTGTCACTCCTGATGAAAGCCAAATGACTGAAGAAGTCGTTCAGGAAGTTGTGTCAAATCAAGAAAATCAAGAAAATTCCAGAAAATCAACCTGAGAATGAACCCATCAATAATAATTCAGACTCATAAGACACTACTGTGACTGAATCTGGTGATACTCCAGACAATGATGGGCAGATGGGAACTCTAGACTCAAATATTCTAGTTCCGGCTGTTGAAGAGACTGGAATTCACAAGAAACATCTCGTCTCTAACATTATTGGTCCACTTGATAAGAGAGTCACCAGAAGTCAAGCGGGAACGATAAACACTTGCTTATTTTCCTGCTTCATCTCTCAAGAAGAACCCGCTTTTGTAGCTGCTGCTATGAAAGACGACAACTGGATAGAGGCTATGCAGGCTGAGCTGCTTCAATTCAAACTTCTGGATGTGTGGCAACTTGTAGACACTCCTCTTGGCGTGAAGCCTATTCCAGTCAAGTGGATCTTCAAGAATAAAAAGGGTGAAAGAGGAATAATGATCAGAAATAAAGCAAGACTTGTGGTCAAGGGTTATATGCAGATAGATGGGCTGGACTGTGATGAGGTCTATGCCCCGGTAGCTCGTCTTGAAGCCATCAGGATTTTCTTGGCTTATGCTGTGTCAAAGAACATAACAGTGTATCAACTTAACGTGAAGACTGCTTTCTTGTACGGTGAACTAGACGAAGAGGTGTACGTTGATCAACCTCCAGGGTTTGTCAATCCTTCCTTTCCAAATAAGGCATACAAACCGAAAAGAGCCCTCTATGGACTCCATCAGGCACCAAGGAAGTGTACGTGGATGACATCATCTTTGGAAAATGGCTACAACGAGGGGTGATTGATCAGACACTGTTCAGACGACATGTGGGTGATAATATGCTACTGGTTCAAGTGTACGTGGATGACATCATCTTCGGATCAACAAATAAAACTCTCTGTCATGAGTTAAAGTGTCTAATGGAAAAACCTTTTGAAATGAGTTCAATGGGGGAACTCACATTTTTCCTAGGGATTGAGGTGAAACAGAATAATGAAGGCATTCTAATCAGTCAGGGAAAGTATGTAAAGGAAATGCTGAAGAAGTTTGGATTTCATGACTCTAAAGGCTTTATCATTCCTGTCGAGACTCGTGTCAAGCTTCATGCAGATCTTGAAGGTGAATGTGTTGATGAACACTTGTATAGATCAATGATTGGGTCACTCATGTACCTGACAGCCAGCCGTCGCGACATAATGTTTGCCGTGTGTCTATGATCGAGATTTCAATCCAAACCGAAACAGTCACACTTGACGGCCGTGAAACGAATCTTCAGATACCTGAAGTCCAATCCAAAGAGAGGGTTGTGCTATCCCAAGGACGAGCTTTTTGATCTAAGAGGTTTCTCGGATAGTGATTACGGGGGTTGCAACATGGATAGTAAGTCAACCACCAGTGGAGCTCAATTCTTAGGGAATCGATTGGTTCCGTGACAATGCAAGAAACAGTCAATGGTATCTACCTCGCCTGCTGAAGCGGAATACATTGCTGCTGCTTCCTACTGTTCTCAAGTTCTCTGGATCCAGAATCAGCTTCTGGACAACTGTTTGAATTTCACGGCCACCCCTATTAACATTGATAATACTGCTGCCATGTTCATTGTTAAGAACCCTGTTTAGCACTCTAAGACCAAACACATAGAGATTAGGCATCACTTTATTAAGGACTGTCACAAGAAGAAGCTTGTCACATTAGTTCATGTTTCCTCTGAAAATCAACTTGCAGATCTCTTCACCAAGGGATTTGATGTTTCTAGGTTTAACTTCCTAGTTCAATCAGTAGGAATGATTAACTTTGAGTAAGTTGATCTTTAGGTTCCTTTTAGGATAGTGCTTTAGTCTTAGGTTGTGTAGTTTTTATCGTCTTTGTTCGCTTTCTTGCCTTGCAATAATCCGTATTTGAAAACCCAAAAAGATTTTATTTCATTTTCAATCTTTCTGTTCTAAATTTGAAAAACCAGAAAGATTTTATGTCTAAATTTTTTTTTTTGAAAAACACAAAAAGATTTTAACTTTAGTTTCTTTGAGTCTTGTTAAGTTTTTGGTCATCCTTTCTTGACCATCAATAAATGTTTTATAAAATATTAATCAAATTTCCAGAAAATACCAAAATTATTTTATTTTATTTATTTTATTTTTTGTGTCTTTGTGCCAGTCGGTCAAGCCTAAACCGACTCACGGTTGAAAATAGGAGAAATTCTAAAAAAATGAAAAAATAACTAAAAATCTCTATAAATAGAATCGGGTCATTTCAAACAACTTTTGTGAAGACACTTGTAGAATACCTGATGGAGAATTCAAAAGTTTGAATTTTTAGTGATGCTACAATAAATGTTGAAAAATTGGAGAGTAAATACAAAAATCTGCAAAAATAAATAAAAATCATGAATATTAGAATCGAGTAATTCCCAACAACTTTTGTAAAGGCACTTGATGGGTACTTGATTCTAAGCACAAAATCATTGCAATTTTGCAATGATTAAATAAACTTTGAAAAATATAATCAGGAAAGTTTTGGTTTTTGGTTGGGCAAACTATGTGGAAAATGATATAATTCTGGTCTTGTGATCTGACCGTAGGATATGATCCAATCGATCAGTAATTCTATCATTTGATGTGTCGGTAGGCTTAACAAACTAAGAATTAGGCAAGTCCTGTGATTACACACTTAAATCATGAAATTGTGAACCTTAAGTCAAAACAGTTGGTAAAATCCTTTAAATCTGCTTAAATCTGAGCTAAGTAAGTCAACCAACACACTCAAGTATTTCTTTTGCGGAAAGTGTTGATTTCAAACCATCTAAAAAGTGTGATTCATCACACATCCACCAATAAGTGTGAATTATCACACATCCATCAATAAGTGAGAGATGTCTCACATCCATCTATTGTCCGTGACACATCTGCTGAGGAAACTCTGACCTTGTGTTCACGCGTCCCATCATTATCATTGAAAACATTCCGTGACACATCTGCTGAGGAAAATCTGACCTTGTGTTCACACGAATTAAAATATACATCCATCTTGAAATCAGTACTTACCTCTAAAGAAATAGGGGGAAGAAAATCCATATGTGTGTTGTGCATGTCTGAAGTGCTAAATAGACAAAGCTAGGATAACTGTTGACTTACTGGAATAAAAGGTCAACACAATTTTCATTAAACCGGACTAAAACATGATAAATGACATCACAGTGATTTTGCTGAAAATTGCCTTGCTTGAGCTTAAGTGGATAACAATACCGACAATCTGACTTAGGTTACTGAATCTGTGAGGTGACTTGATTTGTAAGTGTCTGTGATCACGTAATTGACCGGTTTGATTTCTAACATAGTCCAACTATTTCCAAGCAAAATATGCAAATTTATGCAAATAACTGGAAATTACCAGAAAAATAAGGCATTAATTGTGCAAATGAAAGCACTACGCTTTGATATAACCAAATTGGTCATAAAATGGGAATTTGGGTACCTTGTGAAAATGCATGAGCATCGGATCGTCTACTCAATCTAGCTATTTGGACATCGAAACGTAATTAACCGATTGTTTTATTGATCACAAATGAACAATTACAATCAGAGAACACATAGAAATGACACAGAGAAAACACTCTCAGAAACACATACTTCACAGAAATCACACACGCTCAGAACTGCTGATTACAAAGAAAAGCTCGCTATTTATACAGCCTGGCCGATCTCTGTCCGAACCTCAGATTCGGCCAGTCCGAACTCCAGGTTCGGACCAAGTTTGGCCAGTGAGACTTTGACATGATCTTGTACTTTGCTTGATACTTCACACGACGCACATATCAGGTATCAACAAACTCCCCCTCGTCGTGTGTAGTATCTCTTTAACATCATCAAATCTGTATCTTCAATCAAGCTCCCCCTCAAGTGTAGAATTCGTTCATCCAATGAAATGAATCTTCGAACAAACTCCTCCTCAACTCGACCGTAGCTTAATCTTGAATACTTGATGACATTTAGTGTATCTCTGGTCTTTTATCAACAACTTCAGAAGACTTGAAGTTGTGAAATCTTGCACTTTAGCAACCTGCATCAATATTTAAAAATCTTGGTGCAAAATGTCTCTTCGAGACTCCAAGATATGATGTTTTGAAAATTGAAATTGTTACGTGTTGATCAGATAAAAAATGAAGCAGAAACAAAATCTTTTTGGCTTTTAGAAAGTTTAAATCAAAACAACCTAAAATCTTTTTGATTTTTCAAAGTTTATGCTAAAACACATAGAAAATCTTTTTGTTCTTTTCTGAAATGAAATGAAATCACAATACAGAATCAAACACTATTTTTGGTATGAGAAAGATCACTATATGGGATCATATTGATCATAACGCACTGAACTACACTTCAATTTCAACTAACTAAAACACATAAGTCATGTTAATTGCCGGTATCTTAAACTCAGGCAGAATCATACTCATAACATCTGCATATGTTGAGATATTGATTAGATATGCTTTGACCAGTGAACCTCATACTATCAGACATAATCGGACATTTTCTGTTTTTCTTTCTTTTTCTTTTTGTGTGATAGCACTTGTGATTTTACACAACGCATACTATTTTTCATGATATTGTCAACTGTGTTCCATGCAAAAAGAAATAAGAACGTTAAATCGTCTACCTTAAGGTCGATCTTCCGATACGCAGATAAGGCCTCAGATTTAACAATATAAAGAAAATTAAACAAGTTGAAATTGCATAACGCAACAAAAATCAGGTCGGTACTCCCGTACACGCAGAGAAAGTCCGATAAGTTATACGAAACACCAAAGAAAATAAAGCAGAACATCAAACGAACAACGATTAGGTCGGTCTTGTGGACACGTGGAGAAAGTCCGATCGTTTGACAAAATAAAGAAAATCAAACAAGTTTAAATCTTTGCAAAATGAACACATGCATACACAGTGACTTCTCATTTTGAATTTCACACTTATTTTTCTTTTTGTGTCATGAAATATGCATCAAGATGTTATCCACATGGTCAAGCATTAGTATATAATGTATATCACATCTGAATACTTTCTGATTTGCCGAGCCTACCAAACATATTAAACAATGATCTTATGGCCCTTTCATCTACTCTATCCATGAGTCAGATACGTAAACCAATGTACCATCATTTCCGAATGATCAATTTCTCACAATTTTATATATTGTGCATGTATTCACCTTCTTTATATATTTGGCATGTATTCACCTTCTTCCCATAACATGCTTTTTCTCAATTACTCCCCCTTAAAATGAAAAATCTATTTTTGGATTTTTATTTTACACAAAAACAAGACTCTATTTTTGGGTTTTTGAGAAAAACTTGTAAGCAAAGAAAAATGATCAATCAACACAGATATTTTGCAGTTTTAGAATTCAGAAAATATGCAGATTTAGAAAATTTGATCATAAAAATTAAATTATGCAGAATACTCCTCCATCAACAACTTTGCAATCGTCAATAGGTCTTCTAGAAGTACCTGCATCACTGGTCAAACTGATTAGTTCATAAATGACCCGAAGCGGATCGCTTCTGGTCGACTAGTGTCCTGGTTTTGCTTCGAAACCACATTAGGTTTCCAATGTTGTTTTGGTAATTCTGTTTTTGATGAACTTATCACAGGTAACTGTGATGATGAACCTACATTTTGAACCTGTTGAAACATTGGAACAAAACGTTTTTGTTTTTGAAAGAATGTAGGTTGTCATCAAAAACTCTGCCACGTTCATCAAAGAATTTCGGTTGGACAGGTTTACCAAAAACTGGTTTCTTATGAAACCTTTGTTGGGAATCAGCAGGTAATGGACAATCTTTTGCCATATGCCTTGTTTGACGGCAAATATAACATATTTGTTTTGTTTTGTCCCACTTATGATGTACCTGCGAGGAATTACACACATGAATATCTCGAGGATGATCAGAATTAGAATCATATACCTGATGTCTGTGATCATATACCCATTTGGATGTGGGGCTTCGAGATAAAGAACCGTCAGAAGAAACTTGATCTTTCACAAATACTTCAGAAATCTTCCGAGCATCAACACAATGAAGAGGGAATTCCTTATCAGAGAAAAGCTTATCAGAACCTTTGAGCTTGTAGAATCTCTCAGGTTGAACCTTATCTGCTTTGAAAACCTCTTTCTTCACTTGCTTCATTTTAAGCTTCTGCAAGTTTTGTGGTGTAGGTGCTGGAACTTCCTCAGCTTTACCTTTCAAACCAGGAAAACCTAAACCAAATTTTTTTCCAGAAACCTTCTCCTCTGACATAGAATGTCCATTCTTTGCTAAGCGAGAAAACTCAGCTTTCACTTCAGTCACATTCTTCTGATCATAAAAGATCGTTTCATCAAACTCAGGTTGAGGCTGAATTTTGTCACTTGAAGTAGCTGATTTCTCATTATCAGCAGAAGATGAACCAGACACAAATTTTGGAGCTGGAAGAACCTCAGATTTCTGTTCCTTCTGCTTCTTATTCTTTTTGTTCTTCTTTTTCTTAACAACCTTTTCTTCCTCAGCAGTAGATGATAAAACTTTTGAATAATCAAATTCAGGAACTTGTTCTTTCACTTTTTTGAAGACTTCTTTGATTTGAGCAGGGGGTGATGCAGTTTTATCAAACATTTTCTCAAAATTTGCATCATTAGCTAAAAAGCTCGTGAACACTTGAGAATTCGAAACATTGTTGAGCAATCTATTAGCATCAAGAACATGAATTTTGAGATCAGAAATTTGCTGTTGAGCCTCAGCGAATTCCTTCTCTTTAGCTATCAATCTCTTTGCAACTTTGTGTGTTTCAAATTTTTGCATACGATGATTATCTAATCCTTCAAACAGTTATTTCTTCAATTTATCTTTATTTCGCTTTTGAATCTCCAGATTTGCAGTTTGAACCTTATTAACACTCACCAACTCCCGCTTTTCATCCAACAACTTCTCCATATCAACTTGATATGCTTCAATTTTAGCAACTGATTCTTCAACATTCTTTGTAAGCAAATCAAGCTTAATCTTAGACTTTTCAAACAAGTTTTGAAAATCAGTAGCAGTATCCTCTTCTTCAGCCTTCCATTTCGTAACTTCATTTACCAACTCATCATTTTCTTCACATAACCTTGCTTTTACAGATTCAACATCCCTTTTGTCTTGTTTAGAAATCTCTAAAACTTCATTCAGCATTTTGATCTTAGTAGTCAAGCACCCAGTCTTCATAACCAACTCTTTTTTATGTACTTTAGAAATCTGTAACTCTGAATTAACCAAAGTGAATTCCTCAGAAAGCTTTTGAATTTTATGCAACAATGAAGCATTCTCTTTCAACAGACTTTCTAAATTTTCAGCAGATGCATAAGAACTTGGTGTTGAACTAGTATCGGAGCTAGTATCTGAATAAGAATCGTCTGACTGATCATGAGTAACAATCAAAGCTGATGAATAATACCCAAAACGTTGACCCCTATCATAAACACCATCATGTTGAACTGTTAAAGTTGTTGTCTTGTCGGTGTTGCTAGAAGATGGTTGAGTAAAACCAGGCTTGGGTGATAAAGGAAAACCAGACTTGCTAATATGTGCCTGTTGACATTCTTTAGCAAAAGGTCCAAGCTTTGAACACTTGTAACACTTCAATTTTGATTTATCAAAACCTAATTTCTCACTAAAATCAGAAGTAGATTTTCCATACTTCTTGAAAAATCTTTTTGATCGGTGACTCAGCATAGCATATTGCCAAGATAGATCAAATTCAGTCAGTTGATCATCATCAAGAGCATCAAGATCATCTCTTACTAATTGTGCATCAGCAACATTTTTGATAACCAAATCAAAAGATGATGAGATTAAAGCAACAATCATTTTGGCACATCATCCATTGAGAACATTACTGCTCTATTTATCATGTGTGAGTAATAGAACATAGTTTTCCCAGTTTTCTCAATACCAACAACCTTTAACTCACTGATAAGATGTGAAAACCGGGAAACTAGAGCAGTAATGTTCTCATTGTCATAATATTGAAAATTATCAAACTTTTTATTCAACACTTTCTTCCGACTCTTTTTGTAATCGTCATTACCTTCACATCTTGCTGATAGAGCATCCCACAATTGTTTTGACTTCTTGCACGTGCTAAATTGATGTAACAACTCAGTGGGTAATGCCATTGTAAGATAACCGAAAGCTTTTTGTTCAACCTCGTATGATTTTCTTTCAGCATTGTCAAAGGTATGAACTTCTTTAAAATCTCCCGCATCGGTTGGATGTTGATAAAGTTTCTTAATTGGAATCCACAGATCGATATCATTCGTACTTATGTAAGCAGAAAATGGTTGCTTCCAATTATGATAATCTTCCAACTTAAAAATTTTTGGAACTTTCTGACTTGTTCCGATTTCATTATCAAAGTTTAACATAGTTTGCATTGCACTCTGCATCGCAGAAAACGCGTGAAATTCCGACAACTTTTAAAGATTTGAAATCCGTTGGCCGAACTCCCACCGAACTTAAATCTGTGCTCCGAACTTCCTCCGAACTTCCACCGAAACTAAATCAACAGGCCGAACTTCTACCGAACCTAAGAAGCTCCGATCTATCACCGAACGTACTCCGAACTTACACTGAACCTTAAAACTCTCCGAACTTTGACCGAGATAACACCGAACACGGACCGAGCTTCGTCTGAACTTGAAGTTCGGGGCGGTTACTCCAAACCTGAACAGTGAACTCCGAACCTCGACATCATTTTTCAAACACACGCGATTTTGAACAGAATTTTACTAAATTTTGCAACTGTGAATCAGAAAAATCGATAAGAAACAATTTATGAGCAGATTTGACACCAAAGACTCGATAGAATTGATGAAAAACATACAAACAAGCTTGAGGAAACACCAAAAACGCTCTAAAATCCAGAAATAGCAACCACAGATTAGTAGAGTGAACCAGAAAGCTCTGATACCACTTGAAAATGAGTGTGCATCGGATCGTCTACTCAATCTAGCTATTTGGACATCGAAACGTAATTAACCGATTGTTTTATTGATCACAAATGAACAATTACAATCATAGAACACATAGAAATGACACAGAGAAAACACTCTTAGAAACACACATGCTCAGAGCTGCTGATTACAAAGACAAGCTCGCTATTTATACAGCCTGGCTGATCTCTGTCCGAACCTCAGGTTCGGCCAGTCCGAACTCCAGGTTCGGACCAAGTTCGGCCAGTGAGACTTTGACATGATCTTGTACTTTTCTTGATACTTCACACGACGCACATATCAGGTATCAACACCTTGTGCTTAATAATCAAGTGTGGGAGAAATAAATCAAATTTGAGGTCCATTTGCAGTTTTAAGTCAAAATCAACCGTTTTGGTAAGTTTGGGCTGGCCTGACTCAAGTTAATCTGATTCAATAAGGTTTTGGTCAAATGTGAAATTTAAAATTTTTTTCTGAGTCAAAATGTTGTTTTTTAACATGTTTATGCACTTAGAAAATTCTATATTTCCAAAATTGCCCTTGATGATTTCACTAGGTTTTTGCAACTCACCGAGTTTACAACTAAGTATTATTAGTGTTTTTGCTACGGGTGTTCTCATTTTGGTAATCTTTTGACCCTTAAATCAGAAAATCTTCAAAAATTAACTTGCTGTAAAAAACAGTCTCCTGTCGCTGATCTCGCCTGATTAGCCTTGGCGATCTCAAAGATAGCCTTGGCGATCTAATAAAGACTGAAAGTTAGCCTTGGCGATTTCACCTAAATTCTTGGTCTTGGCGATTTCGCCTAAAGACTCAACTCCCCGAGATTTTGCCTTTGGCAATCTTGCCTAACACGGATTTCCTTCTGGCGATCTCGGATAATAAACCTGTTGGCGATCTCGGCTAATAAACCTGTTGGCGATCTCGCCTTATAAACAGGCCCTTGGCGATCTCGCCATAACTGAATTATTCCTTTGGCAATTTCATTGAAACCAACTTTGGTCTTGGCGACTTCGCATAAAGCTTGGTGATCTCGAGCTACTATTGACGATCTCGTTTTAGGCTAGGGTTCACTTGGTGATTTCATTTAAATCCCGACAACCCTTAGTTGTTTCTTTCGATCTTGCCTAAATATAAAAGAGAGAGGGTCCTTTATTTTGTTTCATTCCACTCATTCAAATCACAGACCCGCTCTCACTCTCTCTCACTTCGAACCGCCGGTGACCAAAAGTTCTCACCTCCGACTCCGATTCCACCATCAATCGATCATTCAACCCAAGTATGGTTGATTCGCACACCGTTCTTGAACATTGAGGTTAGTTTTTGATCAAAAACATTTCATGGGATTGAATTGGTTCTCGCTCTCTGAACCGTAACCCCAATCGCGACCATGAGTCTTCATATTCTCATAAATGTTGTTGATTTTTACACAGATTGAGACTTGTTTAGTGCTAGGAATCATCGTGAGCACCATTGCAAGGTATCAATTTCTTGTTTTTAGCTCTTATGATTTAGGGAGAATTCGGTTCATGAGCCGTCGCATTTCATAAATAAATTGAGATTAGGTTTCACAAATTGTGTTGTTTGGATTCAACAGAAGTTGAGATTGATAAAAGTGATGCAAAATTGATGATTGATTGAAATCTATTACTTGTTCTAAGCTATGTAGTTTGAGATTGATCTTGAAATTTTGTTTAGAATAATCCACTGTTACTCTCTCACTTTATGAAAATCCCAAACTGTGAATGAGTTGGTTTGATTATGATTGTTACAATAATACCAATGTAATGCATTAGGATGTTTCAAGATGCATTCCGTGTCTTAATGGCTTCAAAATTGAAAGCCAAACTAGACAATGTCTAATTTTGACCCGTTTGGAAATAAATTGAAATTTTGGAACAATTTTTGTCAAAATACTAAATTTTTGAAAAGAAACAAAACAATGAGTTTAGTCGACGGTTTAAGTCCTTAATGAGATAAAATTGGATTTAAATATCATCCTTTGGTTCAAATTGCAAAATTTTCTCAAATTTTATCCGTGTGACCAAAATTGGACTTTAAATGTCCTAAACTCATTCCAATAAGAGTCATTTGATTCAAATAACTTAAGGAAGAGAATCATTGACATGAAGTGGTAACATTTGTTTCTTTTGTGTTGCTTTAATAATAAAATTGACCAAACTAACAACATAAAGGCTATTTTTGGCCATTTTGTTAGATTTCTTCCTTCAATTGAATTTCATTGGATATGCAACTTAAATTGATGAAAATAAGTCAAGTTTTGGACTTCAACTTGTCTAACATAGATTTGAACTCAATATAGGTTAAATCTACAACGTTTGTTTAGTCTTGACTGGTTTTTGACAAATGCATGCATAGTTGACTTTTTAGGTCAAATCTTGTGAAATTCACTCATGTTTAATGAATCTGGCCCTATTTAGGTTGTGTTTGGCTTCCAATCAATTGTTTAACAAATTTTTCCTGATTTAATAACAGATTCTGTCCAGAAACACCAAAAGATCTTCTTGTCTCTTATATTGATCTTAGCTCAAAGTAGATCATCAAAGAGGTATGTATCTTGAATTCTTGGCAACTCCTGATATACAATTATTGAGCTACACAGGGGAAATCCATTAAACTCATTCAATCAGCTTGAATAACCTTAGTCAACTTTTAATCAATTCATGATTGATCACAAACAGGATCAAGCCTTGAACTTGTTGATTTCTAGAAATATCTGAATTAGATCTTAGCAAACATTAGATCTTCTTCAAGGTACGCTTTCTAATCTCAAATAAAGAATTGGAAGTTTGATTTCTGTCCATTCAGGTGGATTGTTCTACTTGATTTTTATGCAATAACTCAATAAATCTCATGAAAAATGACTTAGCATGATAAATTTCTGAAATTCCGAGTAAGGTTTAAAACTCTAATTGATTGAATGAAATGACGTGCACTTTAGTCATTGCCTTATGAGTCATTATCTTTTATTCTACGTAAATGGTTAGGTTAGGAACTGTTGATGCTCATATCTGATATTGAATGCTTCTTGTTCCTTTACTTGACTTTATTTGACTGTGGTTGTGTTGTTAAGCATGTCAGAACTTCATGCATGTATTCTGATTCATAATTTTACATCTTATATATGCTTAAGAATCCTGTTTGATCTCAAATTCAATAATTCAAATTGTGGAAAACACAAGTTTAGGGGGGAATCACTTCTTTATTCCTTCTTGAGTCCATTGAGTCATTTGGGTCAAAATGTCGACTTTTTAACTAAAGTTAACTCATTTGAGTGATACTTTCCCAAACCTTCTCAAACTCTGTCACAATTTGCCATTACTTAAGTTTTTCACTAAAATAAAACTCAAACAATTTTTCTTAAAACAAAACACACTTAGTTCTTCACCAAAGTCAACTTTTCAATAAAACTACTATTTCAAGGGAAATTACTAGAATTTGGGTCAAATTCACTGACATCCTTTGTTGAACTAAATTGATTAAATTTTGAAGAAATTTGAGCTTATGCCTTCAGTAAATTTCTTTTATATCTTTGTAAGTTATTTGAAAATCTCTGTCACTATCACGAATCTAGTGTGACATGACATTCATTTGACTTGTCAAATTTGATGTAATCATGTTGTTTCTTATGTGCAGATGGCTCCCAGACTGGAAAGAATAGCCAATGCCCCTCTGGATTACTCAAAATCACATAGTCAATTCTGTGAAATTAACAAAAGCCAGACAGATGCCGGAATATATGAACATGCCTTCAGAACTCTGGAGAACTCAAGTTGGATCACTGGTATCCTAATGGAGCCTGTCATTAGCTCGGGTATAATAAATGGTTTCCGGAACAATGCCCATACATTTGTTGCTGACAATGGTTCCAAATCCATCAGATCAAGAATTCAAGGTGAGTTTGTTGAAATAAATGAGAAAACGGTCCGAGAAGTGCTATAGTTAAATGATGCACTCTGCCCTGATTCTTTTACAAAGGAAGAATGGCAAGACACAATCCTCATGATGGGATATCAAGGAAATCTCTCCGTATGTGACGCCCACTCCCAGACTTGGCACCAAGAGGGTCACGAATCGAATTTACTCATGAACACAAGGTATCAACAGTGATATTAAGCAACGGAAATTTAAAACTTTTATTTATATAAGCCAAGTATTAAAGTAAGTGAGATATTGTACATAACTTCAACTAACTATAATAAGGAAATCTATGACTAAGCCAGCTTGCCAGAAACTCTTCCTTGATAGCTTTCCCGATTATACTATCCTCTAATGAACCGTGCATTTACTTCTAAACGTCTCTATAAAACCTAGCATACATACTTTTAAAAGTCAGCTTACGCTGGTGAGTTCTACCGTTTAATTCAAAACCGTTTAAGTGTTTACCTGGTTTTCACAACACATTTATAAGTCACATATAAATTCTAACACGTATTCACTATGATAATATATCCTATCATCTTAACCATGACCCTAGGCTAAACTTCAGGGTCACTAGACTTAACCAACTATTTTGGTTTTCCATGAAGAGTCCGCTCGCCACTGCACACTCTGTCCCATCTTGAAGGATAGTTATTACAACGGCCCAATGCAGCTCCGTCCGTACACGGTTCCCTAAGCCACCACTATGGGGAAGCAGCGCCTCTTCATTCTTCATCTCCTTCGATAGGTTCGCCCACCACTGAAATCGTCATCCAACCTTGTCGTAAGATAGCTTTTGTGATGTCCGACTGCCGCTCCGTCCGTACACGGTTCCCTAAGCCACCACTATGAGGAAGCAGCGACCCTTCGTCTTCAGTAGCAACACATATATGCTCTAACTCTAATAAGTCATATTAGCAATTCATGCTTCAACTCTATTAGGTTCTAGTAGCAATTCATGCTTTAACTCTATTAGGTCATTTTCTCATCTTAATGACTTAATTCTCTGATCATGCATACTACTTACCCCTAGTTAAATAACCAGATGCTTTAGGTTTGTTATTAAACAGTGATAAGGAAATCATATACTGCAACAAATGGACATCCCCCAATTTACCTGGGTGTATGTATACAGGATGTACCAGCGGCGTATCCTCCACACTTTCTATATACCAGGTAACTTATATTACTATGTATATAAATAGGATGTACCAGCGGCGTATCCACCACATATTAATACAAGCAAATGCACCATTTGTTCTCATATAATCATACATATTCACTAAACGTTTACTAACAACTCCCTAGTCACTTGGCCACCTAATTTTCAAGCAAGTATATACACATCACATTATAATCAACATAATTGCATAACACATATAAGCAATTTAACAATAATTTCATCATATAACACATATATATCAAGTCATATTTATACTAGTCCGAAAACTTTTAAAAACATTTAAAACATTTAAAGTGGGCTTGTAGAAACTCACCTAATACCTTTAATCAGTTATTCAGACAGAATCTCCGTTATGGTCCATATTTAACCTAATCGCGTATCAGATCGCATTAATGCAAGGTCATTATAAATAATACTTATGTTTATTATATCTTATTATCTTAATAACACTTTATTAGGGTTTATCTCTTTTAGGGTCAAAATGACAAAAATGCACTTATAGGCATAATAACCTTTTTATTGATAATTATGAAGACGCGCTTACCCTTTCGGTTCGTACAAACTTCTAAATATCCGATTAACTCGGTATCTTTAATACTTATTATATATATAAACATGTTATAAGACCAAAAATCAAGTACCCATACCCTCCGGATTATTTTATATTAATTATTCATATTTAGAAACCCTAATTTCGTGTATTTCTCGTTTTATTATCAAAACTCATTTTTATTTCAAACTAACTTAGGGTATTATTCATTATAACATTTTACAATACCCTTTAAAATGTCAAAGCTTAATTCAACTCCGTTTACTATTTGGGCAGAACAACGTTTATAAAAACTTTACTTTCGACCCGTTTTCAAAACCTTTTCCAATTATGAAATAAACTTAGGGCGTTCTTAAAATGCATCATTTTATGATTACCTACAAAAAATCAGACCCGAATTCCCACCCGATCACCCGATTTTAGAAAAACAAGCTCAAGAACCCTAATTTTAGATCATTTCTAGAAACCATACTTAGAAATTGAATTAGACAAAAATGAAAGTGGTTATTTTAGACCTTACCTAATAGTGCTTGAATACAGAAATTCAGATCCTACCTCCTCTTGTGCAGCTCGAATTCGACTTATGAACATTGCGGCTAGAATAGGGTTTTTAGGATGAAGAAATGGTGAATTGGTGAAGAACTTGGTGTTGTTTGATCCGCTATTTATAGGGGAATGGTGCGCCTGGGATGTCTAACACATAAGGTGTCGAGTAATCAAAGAAAAATGACGTCTGGAGATGATAATCATGCAAAACAAGTCGAAAATGTGGACCAAAAACAAATCAGCCAAGTCTGCTGATTTCTACTCGTCCTCGCATATCGCGCAGGAGTGATGGGTGTGGCTCGCGATACGCGAACCACTGGTTTTCCGGAAAGCTTTGTGAATTTTACATATTTAGCCCTTGTTGTTTGGTTTGGTGCACTCTAGCCCGTATACTTTTAACCGTTTATCATTTTATGTACCAAAACATTAGGGGACATATTTCTAACATTTTCTAAGGTTTCTAAGGCTCGGGATTCGTACGATAACATATATATGCATTTATATATATTTTCTTTATTATTTGCTAATTTATGTTCTAGCCCCTTAAACTTTACAATACTTATAATTTTATGCTATGAATCATATTAGTATATATTTTTACTAATTTCTATGTTTCAAAATACTTATAATGAATATAAACCCCGTATAATACTTGTATATGTTTATATCTTTACAATAATTATGTTTTTAGGCCTTTTACTTTTTCGTTAGCTCTTAACACACGTATTTACACACATATATCCATCAAATGATTCGTGTATCATCATGATATTCATATAAACACATATTCATCTTATATTTTACTTTCTCTCATGTTTAACACATCCGTTGATGCACCTTTCATCACATTGGCTATCAAATGCATATTTCTAACACATGCAACCTATCCAATGCATATTCTTATCATGTTTATCAATCAAGCTCGTGTATTTATAATATGAACATGTATTTACTATATATCTCATGTATCTATGAATTTTGGGATGTTACAACTCTACCCCCTTAAATAGGTTTCGTCCTCGAAACTTGTTTAACCCGTAATCAACTCAAGGTAGAAATCTCTCATCTCGCCCCCTTTTCTCTCCTAAGTCAATACGAAATCTTACTTGCGTATCTATCGAGTTCTAGATGTTCGAACTATCTCATTTCGAGCTTCCTTCTTAATCCGACTTGTCGGTTCGTGGAACTTCTTCCACGACTACTACAATTGTTCGGAAGATATGTCTCCATGGGATTTCAATGCCTTCCTCCATACTGCACGTCCTAGTATCTAATATTTATCTAAAAAACCAGTTAGACCTCTGTTGTATACATAATGCCTTCGTCTTTTTAGTGTAAATGCCATTGCTGCAAATTTTGAATCGTCAGGCTCATCATTTGTCTTGGGTCATCTAACTTGATGATTTGCAATTGTCCTAAGGAAGACGTAAGGCTAAGCTATCCAAGGTTGCTTGATTACGGGATTCCTTGACAATGCTTCTCCTATTCTGTGCTCATGTAGCTCGTCTGATCAACATATGGATTCTTCCCACCATTAGCATCTCCTAGGTCATAAGTTCTTCTTGGTCTACACCGAACCTCCATCCTCCTAAGGCTTCTTCTGGGTTGGATGATGGTTGAAAAAGTGATCTTCTTGCCTATACATATAGTAGTCGATTGCTCTCGTCCTTGTGTTCTTGAAGTGATTCTTAATCCATCTTGTGGTAACCTCCGCCATTCTTCTTTGAATTATTCCTAACTTCAACTGCTTCTGCTTCGAGTCTTCCGGTCTATTGACTATAGTGATTTCCTATGGTCTTCTGAAGATAGCAACGTAGCTTGGAACGTTGTTTCCACTACTCCTGCCATAGCAATTCTCATATCTTCTTCACCGTGACTGCGTCTATCTTTAATTGTGTCTTCAGGTGTCTTGCTCAAAGTGACATTTCAGAACTTATGTGATGTAGAGTCTCCAAATTTTGAATTCATGATAATTATACGTGCACTTATAATTATGATGCGTTCAAAACCCAGTTACCTTCCACCACACTTATCCTTAGTGTCCATACTTTACTCCTTCGTTTTTGCCGATATTCTAAGTTAAAATCTTCTTCGGGTCTTCTTTGCGTTACTAACCAGATATTACGTTATTATCTAAACTACCCCGCACTTGGCCACATAACAGTTAGTACTTGGAATTTGTTTATAAGGTGAATATGTAGTAGCTAATTACAGTCGTGTTTTTTCCATATTCAAATATCATAAGTTCTACCTATTATGTTCCTTATGCGTTTTCTCCTTAGTGGCACAAGCTATCCTGGCTGGCATCTATGTTCCTATCTCAATTTACTTTACCCAGAGTCCTAGTTTAAGTCTAGGTACCGTGCTTGTACCTAAATCTATTAAACCAAGGCTTTGATACCAACTTGTGACGCCCACTCCCAGACTTGGCACCAGTAGGGTCACGAATCGGATTTACTCATGAACACAAGGTA
This sequence comes from Deinandra increscens subsp. villosa, assembly GCA_039602395.1. Lineage (NCBI taxonomy): Eukaryota > Viridiplantae > Streptophyta > Magnoliopsida > Asterales > Asteraceae > Deinandra > Deinandra increscens. Next base: position 109,069,503 of record JBCNJP010000027.1, read on the forward strand.
TCAACAGAGATATTAAGCAGTAGAAATTTAAAACTTTTATTTATATAAGCCAAGTATTACAGTAAGTGAGATATTGTACATAACTACAACTAACTATAATAAGGAAATCTATGACTAAGCCAGCTTGCCAGAAACTCTTCCTTGATAGCTTTCCCGATTATACTGTCCTCTAATGAACCGTGCCTTTACTTCTAAACGTCTCTATAAAACCTAGCATACATACTTTTAAAAGTCAGCTTACGCTGGTGAGTTCTACCGTTTAATTCAAAACCGTTTAAGTGTTTACCTGGTTTTCACAACACATTTATAAGTCACATATAAATTCTAACACGTATTCACTATGATAATATATCCTATTATCTTAAACATGACCCTAGGCTAAACTTCAAGGACACTAGACTTAACCAACTATTTTGGTTCTCCATGAAGAGTCCGCTCGCCACTGCACACTCTGTCCCATCTCGAAGGATAGTTATTACAACGGCCCAATGCAGCTCCGTCCGTACACGGTTCCCTAAGCCACCACTATGGGGAAGCAGCGCCTCTTCATTCTTCATCTCCTTCGAAAGGTTCGCCCACCACTGAAATCGACATCCAACCTTGTCGTAAGATAGCTTTTGTGATGTCCGACTGCCGCTCCGTCCGTACACGGTTCCCTAAGCCACCACTATGAGGAAGCAGCGACCCTTCGTCTTCAGTAGCAACACATGCTCTAACTCTAATAAGTCATATTAGCAATTCATGCTTCAACTCTATTAGGTTCTAGTAGCAATTCATGCTTTAAGTCTATTAGGCCATTTTCTCATCTTAATGACTTAATTCTCTGATCATGCATACTACTTACCCCTAGTTAAATAACTAGATGCTTTAGGTTTGTTATTAAACAGTGATAAGGCAATCATATACTGCAACAATTGGACATCGCCCGATTTACCTTGGTGTATGTATACAGGATGTACCAGTGGCGTATCCTCCACACTTTCGATATACCGGGTAACTTATATTACTATGTATATATATATGATGTACCGGCGGCGTATCCACCATATATTAATACAAGCAAATGCACCATCTGTTCTCATATAATCATACATATTCATTAAACGTTTACTAACAACTCCCTAGTTGTCACACCCCCAAATTCCACTAACGGAGTATAACCGTGTGGGGTGTGAACCAGACCAGGATCCAAGACTTTAGTTACAACCAAGCCATAACAGTAAATAAATAAAAGATAAGGGGCTTCAAAATAAAGTAGAGGAAAGTTTGTTTTACGAATGCATAAGTTAGTTCAAAAGGATCAGCGGAAGCATATTAGTGATTACAAGTTTGATGTACAAAAGACATGTTCATAAAGTTGGGAAACATGAATTTTCCCAAAAGTTTGCAAAAGAGAGTACTGCCGCCATCCGTGCCATCCATGAATCCACCTAATGACCTGAAAAGTAAACAACGATCAAGTGTCAGCTAAAAAGGCTGGTGAGTTCACTAAATCAGTCTACACAACACCATGTAGACCAAAAATGCATACGATTCGTAAAGAAATAAGTTCGTAATCTAGAAATGTAAGTATTATCCGTATCGTTAGGTAGCTAGCCTATGCTTATGCTCCTCTGAACGTTCGCGACCAAAGCTGACATTGTATTTCATAGGTATTCACCCTTTGCCTTCCCCGTGTCTTTCCCGATCACGGTATTCCTAGGCTAATATTGGTCTCAGTCCGACCGCCAGTCGGGAGGGTGCATCCTGTGCACCGCTGAGCAGGGGTGTCAATCCCCAGTAGATCTACTCAACATTACCTCGCTATTCTATACTAATGGCCCGATAAGTAAGGACTTTTGTTTATAAAGCAATTCAGTGAACATGTGATATAATGGGATAAATACTTCAAGTAAAGAATACCTTTACCGTGTGTTGCCATCCCTTACCGGATGCAACTATAACAGTAAGTGAACTCACCTTAGGTTGCTCGGCTTAAGCTTCAATAAATCCAATTGTGATTGTTAATGAGGACCTAATAATCACATTAAGGTCTTAGGCGTAAGGTTGTATTTAAAACTACTAGCACGTTGGAAAACACGACACGACATAACGACACACGATACCGATGGTTGATCATACACAAGGGTTCATATACATCAGAAGTTCAAGCAAGTATTATCATAGTATAAAGCATGCAAATCATGGCATATCATTTCAAGTAAATTGTACAAGTTTGGATTCTGGTCACAATTTCGCTAGCAGTTTCGCTAGGTAGTTTCGCTGTGTGCACGGGCCGCACTTTCGCTAGGCAATACCCGATGACACAGTTTCGCTAGGCTAGTTTCGCTCGAAACTGTTAACGCGGTTTCGCTAGCCTAATTTCGCCCGAAACTGGTTTGAACTTTCGTTCAGGGAATTTCGCTCGGTAGTTTCGTTCGAGCAGGTCTGGTTGGTTTACCCGGCGACACTATAGTTTCGCTACTTAGTTTCGCTAGAAGGAGATATACGTAATTTCGCTACATAGTTTCGCCTGATGAAGGCACAGTTTCGCTAGTCGCTAAAAAAACCCGTAAATTTGACTAAAAACCTTTCTAACAGCTTCTGTATCACATGCAATTCGATATCTAGCATACCTAAACGTTCACCAACATCATGTGAGCAATTTTAACACCTAAAACATGGTTTCTAGTCATCAATTTACCAAGAATGCATTTTCACATAAAGGAACCTAGCTAGCATAGATCTTCATATTGACATGGTAAGTTACAGAATTTATGTTATGTCTAGCATCCCTAGGCATCATAGCAGTAGCAGAAGTCGTTGCATGTGGATTCTAAGCATACATTTTAGTTAAACATACAAGAAATGCATAAGGGAGGTTTATGTGACTAACGGTTGATCTCCAATGCTCGAATGGATGGAAATTTGGGGCTGGAGTCACTGTGGTTCGAGCTGTTTCCTTGCTGGCCAGAGATCTCGAGAGAGGGAGAGTGCAGAAGTGTGTGTATTTGTGAGGAATGAGCAAAAATGAAAAGGTTGGCTTGGGTTTCCTATATATCAGGTGCTAGTTTCGCCAGCAGTGTCGCTGGTAGTTTCGCTGGCAGTTTCGCTAGCCACGCGAAACTGGTCCCGTAGCCCAAATGTCTTAGCTACCGGGCGAAACTGTAGTTTCGCCTGGTAGTTTCGCTGGCTCCCCAAAAAGGTCATTTTACATTCTAAGTAAGACAAGCACAATTTCTCGATAATCACACAATTACACCCTGAATCAAATAAACACGTTGCATATAACTTCACGTAATGGTAGTAAGTAAATAAACACATAGCACATATGGACGGGTTCGGTGATCAACCAAAGGTCATGGACGTATTCGGTCTAGACACGCATTAGTTACGGTTTATAACATGGCTAACGGAGATTGTCTAACGGAACTGATGGAATTAACGGAAAAACTTAACGGAGCTAACTTGGGAAGTTACAATTGTCACAGCCTCCCCATGTTAAGGAATTTTCGTCCCGAAAATTAGCTAGTACCTTGGGTTGATGCGGAGGCTTGACCGAACAAGTGAGGATACTTCTTTTTCATCTGGTCTTCCCGTTCCCACGTGAACTCCGGTCCACGCCTTGAATGCCATCTGACTTTGACGATCGGGATCTTGCTTCTTTTCAACGCTTTTTCATCGCGTCCCATTATCTCAACAGGTTGCTCTATAAACCGAAGTTGCTCATCAATGTGAAGTACCTCTAGTGGTACTATCAAAGTTTCATCGGCCAGACACTTCTTTAGGTTTGAAACGTGGAATACATTATGCACTCCGTCTAGCTCAGGTGGCAAGTCCAGACGATACGCCACCGTTCCAATCTTTTCTGTTATCGGGAAGGGTCCTATATAGCGGGGATTTAACTTCCCGCGCTTTCCAAAACGCACGACACCTTTCCAATGTGAGACTTTCAACAGTACACGGTCACCCACCTCGAATTCTAATGGCCTTCTACGTTTGTCTGCATAACTCTTTTGACGATCTCTGGCTGCTTTCATACGGTTTCTGATCTGCACAATTCTTTCTGTCGTTTCATATACTATTTCCGGTCCAGTTAGTTGGCTGTCACCAACCTCGGCCCAACAGACCGGTGATCTACACTTTCGTCCATACAGAGTTTCAAAGGGAGCGGCTCCAATACTGGAATGGTAACTGTTGTTGTAGGAGAATTCGACCAGTGGCAAGTGAGTTTCCCAATTTTTGCCGAAATCCATAACGCACGCTCGGAGCATGTCTTCAAGGGTTTGGATTGTGCGTTCAGTTTGGCCGTCTGTCTGAGGATGGTATGCGGTACTCATATCTAAACGAGTGCCTAAGGCTGATTGCAATGATCTCCAAAAGTGTGAGGCAAATCTGGGGTCTCGATCGGAGATGATTGATAAAGGTACTCCATGAAGCTTGACAATCTCTTCAATGTAGACTTGTGCCAACTTATTAGTTTTGTCTTTTTCCTTGAGGGCTATGAAGTGGGCGGATTTGGTTAATCTATCCACGATCACCCAAATCATGTCGTTTCCACGGGGAGTACGGGGCAATCCCGTGATGAAGTCCATCGAGATTTCTTCCCATTTCCATTCGGGAATTGTCGGTTGTTGCAGCAATCCTGGAGGCTTACGGTGTTCTGCTTTGACCTTTGAGCATGTCAAACACTTGCTGACATATGCAGCAATTTCCGCCTTCATCTTAGGCCACCAGTAGAATTCTTTTAAGTCTTGGTACATTTTGTCTGAACCAGGATGGACCGAGTATCGAGACTTGTGAGCCTCGTCCATCACTAGCTCTCGAAGGTTTCCGTGTAGAGGTACCCAAATTCGATCTTTATAGTAACGGATTCCATCCGACTTAACCTCCGAAGTTCCATCTATGCCATTTAGGGATTCGGACTCGAAATTTTCCTCTTTCAGGGCCTCTTTCTGAGCATCTCGGATTCTATCCGGTAATCCTGCATGAATCGTGAGTCGTAAAGCTCGTACCCTTCTAGGTTTTACGTGTTCCTTTCTGCTCAGAGCATCGGCCACCACATTGGCCTTTCCTGGATGATACTTCATTGCCAAGTCGTAGTCATTTAGCAGCTCGACCCACCTACGCTGCCTCATGTTGAGTTCCTTCTGTTCCATTATGTGTTGGAGGCTTTTATGGCCAGTGAATATCGTGCACTTGGTACCGTATAGGTAGTGTCTCCAAAATTTCAGGGCAAATACGACAGCTCCTAACTCCAGATCATGAGTCGTATAATTCTTTTCGTGTGACTTTAGTTGCCTTGACCCATAAGCGATGACTTTGCCTCTTTGCATTAAAACACATCCAAGTCCTTGGATTGAAGCATCACAATAGACCTCGAAGTCGTCGACACCTTCAGGTAGAGATAGTACGGGCGCGGTACAAAGTTTTTCTTTCAAGGTTTGAAATGCTGCTTCTTCCTTGTCGCCCCATCGGTAATGAACGCCTTTATGCGTGAGAGCGGTTAACGGTTGAGCTATCTAAGAAAACCCTTTAATAAAACGACGGTAGTAACCTGCCAACCCTAGAAATTGTCGAATTTCAGTCGGTGCTCGTGGCGTAGACCAATTCTTGATCGCCTCAACTTTGGCTGGATCAACATGAATACCCTGCTCATTGACGATGTGACCCAGAAACTGAACTTCCCGAATCCAGAAGTCGCATTTTGAGAATTTGGCGTAGAGTTGCTCCTTCCTTAATAACTCTAAAATTAACCGTAGATGCTCCTCATGTTCCTCTTTCGTCCTTGAATAAACGAGGATGTCGTCGATGAAAACAATAACAAACTGGTCTAGGTAGGGCTTGCATACGCGGTTCATGAGGTCCATGAACACCGCTGGCGCGTTTGTTAAGCCGAAAGGCATAACCAGGAACTCGTAGTGACCGTAGCGCGTTCTGAAAGCAGTCTTTGAAATATCCTCCTCGCGGACCCTGAGTTGATGATATCCGGACCTTAAGTCGATTTTTGAGTAGTAGCTGGATCCTTGCAGTTGATCGAAGAGGTCGTCGATGCGAGGGAGAGGGTACCGATTCTTAATAGTAACTTTGTTGAGCTCGCGATAATCTATACACATTCTGAACGTTCCATCCTTTTTCTTGACGAATAACACAGGCGCACCCCATGGCGACGAACTAGGTCGTATAAAACCTTTATCTAATAATTCCTGCAGTTGGGTAGACAACTCATGTAGCTCATTCACCGCCAGACGATAAGGAGCTCGGGCAACTGGAGCTGCACCGGGGACAAGGTCGATTCCAAACTCGACTTGTCGATTCGGAGGTAAACCAGGTAATTCCTCTGGGAATACATCGGGGTAATCGCGAACTATCGGGAAATCTTCGATTTTCTTTTCGGCTAGGCTTTGATCCGTAACCGTTGCTAGAATGGCTACGTGTCCCTTCCGTAGATATTTCTGGGCCTTGAGGTACGATATGATTCCGGAGACAGTGCCTCCCTTCTCACCCTGAATCGAGAGTACGTCTCCGTTTGCAGTGGGTATACGTATGATCTTCTCTCGGCAGACGAGTTCGGCCTGATGCGCTGTAGGGCTATATTATGTAAGGCATGAACATTAGTTGGGCTTTTGTATTTGGGCTTAATCTAGCTTAGTTAATAGGCCATGTGGGCCATTTAAATGTTTATGATTGGGCTAAGTTAGTGTTTATGATTGGGCCAAGCTCAAGTATGAGGTGGTATAAATACCACCTCATTGTAATCGGTTTAGACAAGCTTTTCAATACACAATTTCAGTTTACGATTTCTGTCTCCATAGTGTGTTTACGATCAGCTTCAATAGTAGTTGTTCTTCATTCAAGACTTCATCTTTCTCCTAGATCTAGTCTATTCTTCTACTATTCTTCTTGAATCAATCGTGTTTGAGGATTCCGCACTCATTCACGATCAAATATCGTGTAGGTTGTTTGATCTCGGACCTACAATTGGTATCAGAGCTAAGAATCTTCGATTCGAGGCTCACACGATATAGATTCAAGCAGTTTTCTGGGTTTTTGGGCTGTTTTTGAAGATTTGAAGGTGTGTTTGGCGTTTACGATTGTACCTGCTGCTGTTCTTTGTGTTTGCGATCACTTTTCTGGGTTTGTTGGGAGTTTACGACATCAAGATTGAATTTTTAACCGTTTACGATTGTACTTTTTGGTGTTTACGACTTTTCTTGATCGTAATAGGCGTTTACGATTTTGCATCATCGTAATCACAGGATCGGAATTGAAGTTTACGATCAATTTGATCGTATTTGGTGTTTACGATCATCGCTAATCGGAATCAGGGTTTACGACATCCGGAGTCGTAATCGTTGATCGTAATCTGGTTTACGACATTTTGGATCGGAATCGGTGTTTACGATTTGTCTCAATCGGAATCAACATTTACGATCGTGGTTTACGATTACAGTTATCGTAATCGGGTGTGTGGATCGTAATCGGACATTTACGATCGTAATCAAGGGTTAGTTATCGTAATCTCAGTTTTTTGGACATTTGGACTTTAGTTTTAGGTTTCCTAAGCTATTGAAATGGATTTTGAGCCAAGCATGTATCAGAAATTGGACTTCGAGATCGGATCTATAACTCGTCCGCCAAGACTAACTTCAGCGGATAATTTCTTAGAGTGGAAATACAGATTCGAAAATCATTTGAAGAGTGTGGATCTGAGGTTATGGAGAGCTGTTGTGAATGGACCGTTTACACCTACTCACGCAACAGGAACAAATGCAGGGAAAGAGAAGAAAGAAGACGAGTATGATGATGATGACTGGGAGAGGTGCAACAAGGCTGAGAGGGCATTTGCGATAATGACTATGGCCCTAACTCCAGATATTGCTCAGGGATTCAAACACTGCAAAACAGCGAAGCAACTGTGGAATGCTTTGGTTGTTGCTTATGAAGGGAACCTGATATTAAGGCTAGTTGGAAGCAGATGTTGAAGCAGAAGTTTAACTTGTTCAATCATATTCAGGGTGAATCGTTTGAAGCTCAAGTTCAGAGGTATGTGTCACTGATGGCAGAGATGTCAAGTTATGGAGTAGAGCCAGACACTGAAGACAAGAATTTGAAGTTGCTGAACAGTCTGCCTAAATCTTGGAACACCAATATATCAATCATCAAAGACAACAATAGGCTGAGTGAAGTGACTTTGGATGAATTAATCAACAAGCTGAAATCCAAGATGATCGATGATAAGCAGAGAGAGCTGAACCACATAAGTTCTCTAAGTTTGGCTGGAAAGTTGAATCAGGCTTTGCTATCAGAAGAAGTCGAGGGTAAGCATGAAGGAAAGTTTACAGGGAGTGGATCAAGCTCAGCTCCTATGTCTAGTGCTTTTGTTGCACAGCCTCAAGGTAGTTCAAGCGGAGGTGTCAACTCTGAAGATGTCAATGATCCTAACTTTGCCCTTGGTATGGGTTTCATGAACAGCTATCATGCCCTTGTGGCCGGGAATCTTGTACCTTCTGATATGGTGGCTGGTGATCTTAATCAGATAAATCCTGAGGACGTGGAGATGCTAGATGTCTCTTGGCAAATGGCCATGGCTGTCTTCAGAGCCAAGAAATTTATGGCCAAAACTGGAAGGAACGTCTGGAAGGATCAGGATAAAATCAGAATGGGGTTTGACAAGTCGAAGCTAAGGTGTTATAATTGTGATGAGTATGGTCACTTTGCCAGGGAATGCACGAAGCCCAAGAAGGAAAGAGCTGAAGAAAAGAAGGTTGCTGAAGTGAAAGGAAAGGGTGATGCCAAGGCATTGGTGGTTCAGGAAGGTGGTGGTTATGACTGGAGTTCTCAGATGAAGGATCTTAGTTTGTCACATGCTTTGATTGCTACTGCAGAAGAGGATATTGAAGAAAATCATGCCTTTGTGGTCACTGATGAAGGAAAGCCTGAGGAGAGTCAGATAGAAGACAAGGAAGCGTTTGTTGCTGATGCTGAAAACCTAAAGGTATATTCTGATCCCACTTGTGCTCGTATTATTCCTGGTCTTAGACAAATTTGTAAGAATTATCAAATAGAATTGTTTGAGGTCAAGTGTGAGAGGAGCTCATTTAAGGGTAGATGGGTAAAAAATGAGGAAAAGGTTAAGGCACAAAAGCTAGATATAGTGAAGTACCAACAGATAGCAACTGAGAAATCTATCCTGTATGATAATGCCAAGTTAGAAATAGCTGACCTTAGAAAACAGGTAGATGAATTGACTCATAAGACTAATGAGATGCAAGTTCAGTTAGATATGAATCAATTAAGAAACAAGAGAATGCTTCAGGCAGGTAAAGAACTATCTCAGGCAGTTGTTTGTGGACAAGTAGGAAAACACACACCAGGTTTTGGGTCAGAAAAGTCTGACAAGTCCGTGGCCGCAAATGTTATAATTCCCCCACCTATCCCTAGAGATATCATAGGAATGCTCTATGAGGAGGACCAAGTAGATAGAACTAGCTCAGGATATCATGAAGCTGGTCCTCCTATAGATAGCTTGATGGTTGGTGTGACCCCTATGACAGAAATAGAGAAAGAACAGGAGAAACTTGGTATATATGGGACAGGTAGTCAGAACAATGTAGTTGACCTCACAACTAAACCAGGTTCTTCCCAGGAATCTTTGAACAATAATGTTAGTTCATCTAATGTTTTTGTTACATGTGCAGATGTTGTAGGCATTGAAGATGTATCTGGGGAGGATGCTGAATGCTTGAGAGTCAATGAGTGTCATGAGTCTAGTTGTTCTGTTTCTAGTTTACCTAAGGATGACGTTCTGGCATCTGTGTCAGAACTTGAAGCATCCAAGTCCAATCAAATTGTCTTGTTAAAACATGTTTCTAATCCTAATGAAATCGTTAGTTCTTTCAAAATGCGTGTTCCTAACACAAAGATTGGCCGTAAGTCTAAGCCCAATGATTTTTTTCCGTATCCCCAGGTTGTGTCAACTTATAATAGAACTGATAAATCAAAATCTGAACAATTTTGTTTAATAACACAACCTGAAAAACATTCAAAACGTGTGATACACAAATGGGATGATCAACCGGAATGGAAGTCGTCTTATCCAAGACGCTCATACTTGTGTAGCAACGTCAATGGGCCCAGACAAATGAATTGTTTTCAATGTGGTCAACCAGGTCATTTTGCTGCTAATTGTATGAACAGACCCTATGATCCATATTATCCGCAGAACAAGCGAACAAATATGCTTGAGAAAATGATGAAGGGTGAGAACAGAAATCAAAAACAGCAAGCATCGTCACAGGGGAAGCAAAGTTCTGAACTAATGAAGACTCAACAGTCTAAGGTTCTAAACACAAAGGCCCCAGTGACGAAGCCTGTCAATGAAAGGAGAGATGTGGGCCAAACTTCCAAACCTGCTTATGCAGCTAAAGGAGTTTTCAACAAACCAAATAAAATGAAAACAAAACCTTTGGAGAAACAAGTACCTAAAGTCAATCAGGCTGCTAAAGGTAAAGCAGTTATGGAACAACCAAAAGTTGTCACTCAACCAAAACAAATGGTTTATACCAAATTAAAACTTGAGTGGACACCTGTCATCAAAACAAAAGGTAAAAAGGCCACATCTCCTCCAAGGAATGTTTCACCCACAAAGAACTCTGCTAGTAGCTCTAACTCCCAAAAACAACCAAATTGGAAACCAAAAGTTCATGCTAAAGTTATAAATGAATCCAAATCAAAAGCAGGAATGTCTTTCAAGATGGTTAATTACATTGACTCCAAGGGAGTGCCCAGATCTGTTATGACCTGGGTACCTGACTCTAACTGATTTATGGTTTGTGTAGGGACAACCGAGAAGATCTGTCAACAATCTCTGGTATGTTGATAGTGGTTGTACCCGACATATGACCGGAGATCTGTCATTGTTAGATGAGGTTGAAGATTTCAATGGAGGAAGTGTTTCTTTTGCTAGAGGTGTGGGAGGAAGAATTTCAAAGAAAGGAGTTGTGAAGAGTGGAAGTCTGACTTTTTCAGATGTGCATTATGTAGAGGAGCTGTCCCACAGCCTGCTAAGTGTGTCACAGATATGTGATCGGGATTTCTCTGTGATGTTCAACAAAAAGGAATGCATCATTCTTAAGCCTGGTGTAAAAATTCCTGAAGAATGTATTTTAATGCGTACACCAAGGCACGGAAATTCTTATCTATTGAACATGGGAAAGCCTTCATCATCTGAAGCAGCTTGTCTAATTTCAAAACAGACTGAGAATTTTGCATTGTTGTGGCATCGTCGTCTGGGACATGCAAACATGAAGAATCTATCCAAGCTGGCTAAAGGAGAGCATGTCAGAAATCTTCCGATCAAAGACTTCTCTTCAATAGAGAAGTGTGTGGCTTGTGCTAAGGGGAAGCAGCACAAACTGCCACATCGTCCAAAGGTTGCAAATTCTGTCTCTTCTGTGCTTCAACTCTTACATATGGATTTGTTTGGTCCCATGCAGGTACAAAGTGTCAGCAAGTTTTCATACTGCCTCGTGATAGTGGACGACTACTCGCGGTTTACTTGGGTCTTTTTCTTGTCTAACAAGTACGAAAATCCAGCCCTAGTAAAGCAGTTTGTGACTCTTATTGAAAACCAGCTGGATAAAAGAGTGAAGGCAATCAGATCTGACAATGGGACGGAATTCAAAAATGCTGAGCTGAATATGTTTTGTGGTGAAAAGGGGATTGAAAGGCAGTTCAGTGCTCCTTACACTCCTCAGCAGAATGGAGTTGCCGAAAGAAGAAATATGACACTCATTGAAGCGGCTAGAACAATGATGTGTGAAGCAAAATTACCGATCTTCTTTTGGGCAGAAGCTGTGAATACTGCTTGTTATGTACAAAACAGAGTTCTTCTGAACAAGCGTCACGAGCAAACTCCATATCAGATCATTTATGGAGAGAAACCGAAGGTGGGTTACTTCAAGACGTTCGGGTGTCCGTGCACGGTGCTGATTCAGTCCGATGTAGGGAAATTCGAAGCGAAGGCCGATGAATGCTACTTTGTGGGTTACTCTGCAAATAGTGCTTATCGTGTCTATAACAAGACCACTGGGTTGATCATTGAGGCATTCAATGTAGATTGGATGGAGGACAATCCTACTGATGCGGGAACTGGACCTAATTGGATCTTCGACTATGGATCACTGTTTGAGGGATTTAATTTCTCGAATGTTTTCCACAATTTGGGCGAAGAAGAAGACATTGTAGCTCCCAGTGCAGATGTAAGACCTCATGTGGATAGAGCATCGGCTGAATCTTCTCGGAATGCAACTGCTGATATTCCAGAATGTTCAGGAACACGTGATGCTCCAGTGGATTCTCAAGGCTCAGGTATGTCTGAAAATGTTGTTAATACTAATCTGCCTGTTAATGTTTCAGTGCCTGAAGTCCAAGAGAGCAGAATCAACAAGGATCATCCACTGAGTAATGATGTTGGGCCAGTGACAGCGGGTGTCACCACAAGAAGCCGCACAGGACACATCAACTTTTGCATGTTTTCCTGCTTCATCTCCCAGATTGAACCTCCCAATGTGATGGTTGCTCTTAAAGATCCAAACTGGATGGAGGCCATGCACAATGAACTCAATCAGTTTTCAAAGCTGGGAGTGTGGCGTCTTGTGAAGCGGCCAGAAGACAAGAAGGTGATTCCCACGAGATGGTTGTACAAGAACAAAAAGGATGACTCGGGGATCATTGTAAGAAACAAAGCAAGGCTGATAGTACAAGGGCACAGGCAAGTCCACGGTATCGACTATGATGAGGTTTACGCTCCGGTGGCAAGATTGGAAGCAATTCGGATCTTTCTAGCTGTAGCTTCGTATCTCAATTTTACCGTACATCAGATGGATGTGAAGACTGCCTTCCTGTATGCAGAGATGAACGAGGAAGTCTATGTTGCTCAACTACCAGGGTTCATAGATGAAGAAAATCCAGATCACGTTTATCTGCTGGATAAGGCTTTGTACGGTTTGCATCAAGCTCCTAGAACCTGGTATGAAACGTTGTCCAATCACCTGGTGGAGAATGGATATACAAGAGGAGTCGTTGATCAAACTTTGTTTAGAAAAAGGGTGGGAGAAGACATTATCATGGTGCAAGTGTATGTAGATGATATTATCTACGGATCGACAAACGAAGAATTGTGCACCGAGTTTGAGGGGATTATGAAGAAGAAGTTTGAGATGAGTGACCAAGGCGAAATGAGTTTCTTTCTTGCACTTCAAGTCAAGCAGAATGATTCTGGGATTCTTATTCATCAGGAGAAGTATGTGAATGAGATTCTGGACAAGTTCAAGATGCAGGATTGCAAGCCCATCGCCACTCCCATGGCATCCAGACCACTCTTGTCAGCGGATCTTAACGGGGAGTCAGTGAGTGAATTCCATTATCGATCGATGATTGGATCACTAATGTACTTGACAGCAAGGAGGCCAGACATCATGTATGCAGTTTGCGTGTGTGCTCGATATCAGGCTAACCCTAAACTCTCTCATTTAGCTGCTGTTAAGCGTATCTTCAGGTATCTGAAGGGCAGGCCTAGGCTTGGTCTTTGGTACCCGAAGAACACTGATTTTCAATTATATGCTTTTACTGACAGTGATTATGGAGGTAGTGACCTTGACAGGAAATCTACTACTGGAGGATGTCAGTACCTGGGAGATAGGCTCATCTCTTGGCAGAGCAAGAAGCAGCATACCGTATCCAAATCAACTGCCGAAGCTGAGTACGTGGCCGCATCTGCCGGTACTTCACAGGTAGTGTGGATCCAAAACCAGCTCACGGATTACGGTATGGAATTCGTTAACACTCCCATATTCTGTGATAATGCTGCTGCTCTTGAGATTGTGAAAAACCCTGTCCAACATTCCAAAACCAAGCACATTGATATCAAGGTACATTTTATTCGTGATTGCTTTGATCGTGAGCTGATTCAGCTACAAAAGGTAAGCTCCGATCAGAATGTTTTGGACATCTTTACAAAACCCCTTCCTCGTCCTAATTTTGAATCTTGTGTTGAAGGCCTGAAGATGATTGCCTTCGAGGAATGATCTGATCATCTATGTTTTTGTACAGAGTTTTTGATTTTTAAATTTTACTTAAAAAAATATATTTAAAAAAAAAAACAAAAAAAAAACAAAAAAAAAATAGAAAATGACTGAAAAATTGAGTCTTGTTTCAAAAGCCTCACAAAAACAGGGGAAGAAATGGTGCTGGTTAAACTGAAAGGTTTTTATGATGTCTTTTGATAGGACTTAAATGCTTAATGACGGTTGGAGACTGACACGTGTAAGGCTGATGTGAAAGATTGCTCGAAGATGATATGTCGGTAAGCTCAACCAAAACAATGATCATCTATGTAAGTGCAGTAATCTTAAACTCTATACATGTTTAGTTTCCCATCCTAGTCTACATGGTTTAAAAAACTGAGTCCCGACAAAAACCGGTTGAGAGTGGTATTTACCTAGTATTCACTCTCTCACACGCCATGCTTATACTGTATAAGACAACACCACAGAAAAGAAAAAGAAAAAGAATTCAAAAAATGAATATTCTGAAAAAAAAGAAAAAGAAAAGAAAATAAAATTATTCAGTTGGTCTTCTCTGCGTGCTTATGCGGCCGACCTGATCATCAACTGATATTGTATGAAAAACAGAAAATAAGTGGTAGTCAAAACAGTGTTGCATGGTTCCTCAAGTTGGGGGTTTGTGAATCCTCAATAAACTCTGAGGTTGGGTAGGTTTTGCTATGGAAAATTGGGTGTGGGGACGGTTAAACATATCGGTAAATCTGTACCATATTTAAGCACTTTACTGGATGTGAGTTTCTGTGTTCAAACCACCTGACAATTGTCTAGAGTGTCTAGTAACGGAAGCTGAAAAGGGTTCCTCAGTCAAAGACCTGTCTGATACTATCTGTGAAAAATACCAGCACCAGGTATGTAATTATTTGAAATTTCTGAGGTAAGTTTGTAAATATTTTTTATTTTGGTTTTGAATTTATCTGTCTTTATTTTGTTTAAACTTTTCATGATCATGATCGGATACTCGGGTATGACTCTGAGGGGAAGCTTTTGTAAAATTCTCAAAGTTGTCAAAATTTTCAAATGATTATGAGAATTAACATGTTTGGGATGTTTAAAACATTGTTGAAGTTTGAGGGAGGTGTTTGAAATATTTTTGAAACTTGAAGGGGTGAAGTTGAAAATTTTGATAAAGGGTATAAATACCCTAAACCTGTTTACGATCTCCTCACTTCACTCCTTATCTCCGATTACGATTCCGACTTCCAAAACCCTAACCACCGTCTGCCTTCGCCGGAAAACTGCTTCCAACCTTCTCCGACCATCCTCCGCCTCATCCGAGCACAGCTTCACCCTCGACATCGTTTTCCGACCAAAAACCCCATCACAATCGACTGCTTTCACGAGATATCATAGATCTATTCACAGATTTTGTGTCCGAAACCCTAACTCGAGTTCTTCACTGTTTTCGAGTCGTTCTTTACAAGGGTTGAAGTCATTTCAGGGTTTACAATCGTTTATAGGTAGTTCTTGGTGCTCATTGTGTATACTTGTGGTGTTTTAACGAATTTCCGAAGTTTATGCAGGTTTGAAAATGGTGGAATTGCTGTTTACGATAATCTTGGTGAAGAAGACGATGTTTGAAACGTTTACGATTTATGTTTACGACTCAATGTTTACGATCCGGTGTTTCCGATAGTCCTTTACGATCAGCGTTAACGACAAAGTGTTTACGATTGGGCTTCGTCTGGTTATCGGTGTTTACGACTGGGCAAAGTGTTTACGATTGGACCAAAGTTAACCCAGTCGTGAACCCGTTTTGATATATCGTAAACGCGTTTTATGGATCGTAAACCCATCTTTTGAATCGTAAATACATTTTTCTGAGTTTTTTTTAAAATCATAAAATCTTAATGTTTTTTTTTTTGAAACCAAATAATCTTAAGATAAATCAAATGTTTGTGAAACGTGTGATTCAAATCCAAATATTTCTCTTGAAAAAGTAAATTGAAGTTTTCGGAATTTTTCAAATTAAATGAGTTAATCAATTGAATTTCAAATTGTTTCCAAACAAAATAGCATTATTTGAATTTGTCTGATACATATGTCTTGTCTGTCTCAGATGGCGGAAGAAATGCTTATTGGAGATATAAAGTATGAGCAGGATCACTGTATGCCGGCATACCTAGAAGATCCGCCAGAAAAAACACATGGAGTTATTTTACTCGCTGGTGGCAGGAATGAACACATGCAAGATTAACCATGCCTTGAGGACAAATGTACTTATCGACGAGATGCTGGTTAGAGAATTTTGGGGAACTGCCAGGGTGAATTCTGACAAGACTAGGATTACCGCAACGGTCAATAACAGGCAAATTGTCATTGAAGAAGAAGACATAAGGCAGGGCCTGAATATTACAGATGAAGCTTCAGATCCAATCACTTACACAAAGGAGGTAGTTCTTGCAGGTGCTCAATCTATGGGGTACGAAGGGAAGTTTCCACCAATCTTCAAAAAGCTTCTGCCGCACTACTGGAGGTGCCTGGCACATTATATGCAGAAGTCTTTCCTAGGGAAGAGAACCAGTTTCGATCAATTGAATCAAATTCATGGAACTGCATTTGTAGCCCTAGCATTAGATTGGAAGTTTAATTTTTCAAAGATGATGCTGCTAGACTGGGCAGTCAATGCCATGCTGAGTGCCAGAGAGCAGTTTTTGATGACACCCAGATTTGTTTAGATGGTAGTGATGAAGAAGTACCCGATGATAGAGGAGAGAGTTGAGAAGCTTGATGTGAAGGTCATGGATTCTGGAGTCTTTGGTCTACAAACCCAAGACAGACCAGGCAAGCAGACTTTTGAAGGAAGATTGGAGTGGGTTAAGAGAGGTGCATTTCCTGAAGTGGCACGGGAACAAGTAATGGATGACTCTGAGCCAGAGGCAGATGTTCCTGTAGTTAATGCATCGATTGCCGAAGACCAAGACTTGACAGTAACTCCAGCTGTCAATGTTCAAGAAGATGATGTCATTCCATCCGATGAAGAAAATATAGTGGATGACATCCTTACTGGCCAGGACATAACTGAAGATGATATTTATGGGGACTTGGAGCCACTAACCCATAAAAGGTCAAGAGAAGATATGACTGGGTCGTCTGGCAGTGATGATACACCTCCTGAGCTGAATATAAACGTTGATGAAGCTTTCGTAGAAGAACCCGTCCCTGCTCGTGAACCATCTCCGCGAAAGAAATCTGATCCTAGGAGCATACGGTTCAAATTCACCAAGACTAGCTCGAGCCTAATGATTGTAGAACCAACTGGACCCAGTTCTGAGGGTCCCAGTGGTCAAGAAGAATCTGTTAATGAAGCCCTTCAAGAGCAACCGTCTCTCACACAGACTGAAGATGGTGATGATCAACCTGCCCCTGTGCAGCAAGCTAGTCCGATTCTGAACGTGCAAATCCCTGTACATGAAGATAGGCAATTTATGGAGGTTGAGAGCACCTTCGTTGTTCCAAGTCCGGTTAGAGTGAGCCTCTCTACCGCGACCAGCCAACCACTCGCAGCTCCAGGTTTCCGCCCATTGATGGCTGCTGAGCTTCCAGTTGATTTGAGGATTAGTGCTGATCCTCAGATCAACTTCCTGATCTCTCAGAATAGGATCAGACAGAATGAGATCAAGGCTCTCATGGAAGAAAATCAGCGTTTGAGAGAGAAGGAGGAGGCAAGCAGCAAATATATGAGAGGGTATGAGGGGGCAGACAAGGAAAGAATGGAATATCTTTACAAGATGATAAAGGACCTGAAAAGGAAGGTCAATGCACTGACAGATGGTGCAGGGCCTAACAACACAGGTGCCCCTGGTCAGAGTTCATCTCAGGGAACTCAAGCTGCTGATGCAATGGAGACTGACGAAGGAGATGAGAATATAATGATGCCGGATTACGCCCACTGTGGCAGGATCATCTCAAAGGCTCCAAGATTCCACGAAAACTGGTTCAAGGAGTTTTTCCAAGGACCAGCTCCCACACAGTACACCATTGATGTTGGTGAAAGCTCAATTGATAAGCGTGGGAGTCGTGAGGCAATCTTATGTTGGTACTACGATATGGAGAAGAAAATCTTTGCCGTGATCCGTGACGGCTATAGTCCAGTGGAGTACTACTCTACACGTGCTCAATTCCACTCCTGGACTGAGCCTGAGATCAGGAGCCTTCTGAGAGCTCCATTTATTAACAGGTGGAACGGACCAGAAGGTAATCAGATCAGAGATAATCTGCTAGGCCACATGGAGAATGATTTCAGAGATTTCGAGCTGAAGGAGGTCAGGTGGAGAGAGACCGGAACTGACCCTGTGACAGGGGAGTCTATTGGAGAAGCACGGAGGCCACCAACTAAGCGCACAAGGGTGATTAATATGTTGGATGAGATCGAGGATGAAACACTGGTAAGAAACTTTGATTGCTGGTATTACGATCCAACAACACATGAAGTCGTGGTTCTCTGCAAGCCGATGCGTCAATTCAGATTTTATGACCCGGTGGATTTGCTTAGATTTGGTGAGAAAGATATCAAGCTTCTGGCCACCCAACCCATACTTGGAGACGAGAATGATATGGCAAATGCAATAAGGGTTGGGATATTTGATGGAGCAGCTAAGAAGATAGTAGAGAAGGGATGGTGGTTCAACAACGTTCAAACATCTTTCAGGTTTGACTTGCTGCTGCCGTGAAGTGGTCTAATGGTTCATGCCTAGGGGAAGATTGTAGGGGTATATTATGTAAGGCATGAACATTAGTTGGGCTTTTGTATTTGGGCTTAATCTAGCTTAGTTAATAGGCCATGTGGGCCATTTAAATGTTTATGATTGGGCTAAGTTAGTGTTTATGATTGGGCCAAGCTCAAGTATGAGGTGGTATAAATACCACCTCATTGTAATCGGTTTAGACAAGCTTTTCAATACACAATTTCAGTTTACGATTTCTGTCTCCATAGTGTGTTTACGATCAGCTTCAATAGTAGTTGTTCTTCATTCAAGACTTCATCTTTCTCCTAGATCTAGTCTATTCTTCTACTATTCTTCTTGAATCAATCGTGTTTGAGGATTCCGCACTCATTCACGATCAAATATCGTGTAGGTTGTTTGATCTCGGACCTACATGCGCGGATAGCCAATCCATGCCAACTATTATGTCGAAACTACCAATGGTGAAAGGCATCAAATCTATGCTGAACTTATGGCTTGAGAGTTCTAAGGTACAATTCTTGACTAAATGTGTTGCATCAATAAGCTTACCATTAGCTAGTTCAACAGTGTACCTAGCTTCTAGAGGTTTCGAATTGGCCTTTATCAACTTACAAAACTTGGTTGAAATGAAACTTTTCTCAGCACCGGAATCAAAGAGCACATTTGCAAAGTAGTTATTGAGAAGAAACTTACCGGTTATCACGTTGGCATCATTCTTTGCTTCTCCTGAACCCATGACGAACGCTCGTCCTCTAGCACCGTTTCCCCCGTTTCCACCACTACCTCCGTCGTTGTTGTTGTTGTTATTGTTGTTGTTATCGTGGTGGTTGTTGTTTCCAGTTCTCCCGAATTGGGGGCAATCCTTTTTCACATGGCCCGGTTTACCACATTCAAAACATCCCCTAGGACCATCATTGTTTTGCCTTGACCGGTTTGGTAGTCCACTCCAACAATTTTTGGCCATATGCCCCATTTTACCACATCGCTCACAGGGAGGTTGGTTGCAATCGCCTGTGTGATGTATGCTGCACTTGTTGCAGTAAGGTGCCTTTCCCCTGTATCTGTTTGAACCCTGACCGCTACTGCCTTGGCGGTTTTGGTTTCCGCCTCCACTGTTGTTGAAACCACCTTTAGAGTTGTCGGACCTCTTGTTCTGGTTCTGGGAGCCAGAAAACTTTCCAAGGTTATTACCGGCATTTGGTTCCTCTTCTCTCTTTCTCTTCCCATCAAGAGCAGTCTTGGGAGATTTCTTTGGTGGCAAGGTGCCTTGAGCCACCGCTTGGTCTGTCAACTTGTGTGCTAGCCTGATTGTTTGCCGCACATTAAGGGGGTTTGAGGCGGTTACCATTCCCTGAATTTGTGGAGCCAGTTCGTCCACATACCTTTCTATCTTTTTATAATCGGCATCGACCATTGAAGGACACAGAATTGAATACTCGTGGTATCTAGCAGTGTACTCCTCTACCTCTGAGCCTACCATCTTGGAATTCACAAACTCGAGCTCCAACCTCTTAACCTGATCGCGGGGGCAATACTCTTCCATGATCGCATCTTTGAACTCTTGCCATGTCATGGCATTAGCAGCATCAATTCCCAGCATTTGAATCTGAGCATTCCACCATGTCAATGCGGAATCCTCAAGTGTACCAGTAGCATACTTCACCCGATCCCCCACCGGGCAGTTACACATAACAAAAAACTTTTCCGACTTTTCGAGCCATCGTAACAGGCCCACAGCTCCTTCATCGCCCTTAAACACCAGGGGCTTACAATCCATGAACGTCTTGAAAGTGCACTGATGATGATTTTGTCCTTGGAACTGGAGCTGGGCGGCTGCCAAGGCTGCAGCAACGCCTTGGTTGATCATGTCTTGAACTTGAGCAGCAGTAAAGTTTCCCGGGTTGTTTTCTGGTTCTCTCCGCGGAGGCATGATTTCTAGCAAATCGATGCAAAACCTCCAAAGGTTAGTATATCCAATACTAAAAAGTTGTTAAGTTCCGTTAAAACAAATCTCATAAAACATCTATTTACATGAACGACACATTTAAATCTGATAAGGCTATACATTAGACAAGGATTCTGAATGAGGATCATCTTCGGCACGCAGGGCAGTACTCTTGAGGAATGGGTTGTAACAAAATCTTTTCAAAAACAGTTACAGTTCAGAAATCTTTACCTTTAAAAATGTTCTGGTTCGCTGTAACCAATGGCTCTGATACCAATCTGTCACACCCCCAAATTCCACTAACGGAGTATAACCGTGTGGGGTGTGAACCAGACCAGGATCCAAGACTTTAGTTATAACCAAGCCATAACAGTAAATAAATAAAAGATAAGGGGCTTCAAAATAAAGTAGAGGAAAGTTTGTTTTACGAATGCATAAGTTAGTTCAAAAGGATCAGCGGAAGCATATTAGTGATTACAAGTTTGATGTACAAAAGACATGTTCATAAAGTTGGGAAACATGAATTTTCCCAAAAGTTTGCAAAAGAGAGTACTGCCGCCATCCGTGCCATCCATGAATCCACCTAATGACCTGAAAAGTAAACAACGATCAAGTGTCAGCTAAAAAGGCTGGTGAGTTCACTAAATCAGTCTACACAACACCATGTAGACCAAAAATGCATACGATTCGTAAAGAAATAAGTTCGTAATCTAGAAATGTAAGTATTATCCGTATCGTTAGGTAGCTAGCCTATGCTTATGCTCCTCTGAACGTTCGCGACCAAAGCTGACATTGTATTTGATAGGTATTCACCCATGTAATTTGCCTTCCCCGTGTCTTTCCCGATCACGGTATTCCTAGGCTAATATTGGTCTCAGTCCGACCGCCAGTCGGGAGGGTGCATCCTGTGCACCGCTGAGCGGGGGTGTCAATCCCCAGTAGATCTACTCAACATTACCTCGCTATTCTATACTAATGGCCCGATAAGTAAGGACTTTTGTTTATAAAGCAATTCAGTGAACATGTGATATAATGGGATAAATACTTCAAGTAAAGAATACCTTTACCGTGTGTTGCCATCCCTTACCGGATGCAACTATAACGATAAGTGAACTCACCTTAGGTTGCTCGGCTTAAGCTTCAATAAATCCAATTGTGATTGTTAATGAGGACCTAATAATCACATTAAGGTCTTAGGCGTAAGGTTGTGTTTAAAACTACTAGCACGTTGGAAAACACGACACGACATAACGACACACGATACCGATGGTTGATCATACACAAGGGTTCATATACATCAGAAGTTCAAGCAAGTATTATCATAGTATAAAGCATGCAAATCATGGCATATCATTTCAAGTAAATTGTATAAGTTTGGATTCTGGTCACAATTTCGCTAGCAGTTTCGCTAGGTAGTTTCGCTGTGTGCACGGGCCGCACTTTCGCTAGGCAATACCCGATGACACAGTTTCGCTAAGCTAGTTTCGCTCGAAATTGTTAACGCAGTTTCGCTAGCCTAATTTCGCCCGAAACTGGTTTGAACTTTCGTTCAGGGAATTTCGCTCGGTAGTTTCGTTCGAGCAGGTCTGGTTGGTTTACCTGGCGACACTATAGTTTCGCTACTTAGTTTCGCTAGAAGGAGATATACGTAATTTCGCTACATAGTTTCG
The DNA here is from genome assembly GCA_039602395.1 of Deinandra increscens subsp. villosa. Taxonomy (NCBI): domain Eukaryota; kingdom Viridiplantae; phylum Streptophyta; class Magnoliopsida; order Asterales; family Asteraceae; genus Deinandra; species Deinandra increscens. The sequence continues at coordinate 109,091,911 of JBCNJP010000027.1, forward strand.
CCTGATGAAGGCACAGTTTCGCTAGTCGCTAAAAAAACCCGTAAATTTGACTAAAAACCTTTCTAACAGCTTCTGTATCACATGCAATTCGATATCTAGCATACCTAAACGTTTACCAACATCATGTGAGCAATTTTAACACCTAAAACATGGTTTCTAGTCATCAATTTACCAAGAATGCATTTTCACATAAAGGAACCTAGCTAGCATAGATCTTCATATTGACATGGTAAGTTACAGAATTTATGTTATGTCTAGCATCCCTAGGCATCATAGCAGTAGCAGAAGTCGTTGCATGTGGATTCTAAGCATACATTTTAGTTAAACATACAAGAAATGCATAAGGGAGGTTTATGTGACTCACGGTTGATCTCCAATGCTCGAATGGATGGAAATTTGGGGCTGGAGTCACTGTGGTTCGAGCTGTTTCCTTGCTGGCCGGAGATCTCGAGAGAGGGAGAGTGCAGAAGTGTGTGTATTTGTGAGGAATGAGCAAAAATGAAAAGGTTGGCTTGGGTTTCCTATATATCAGGTGCTAGTTTCGCCAGCAGTGTCGCTGGTAGTTTCGCTGGCAGTTTCGCTAGCCACGCGAAACTGGTCCCGTAGCCCAAATGTCTTAGCTACCGGGCGAAACTGTAGTTTCGCCTGGTAGTTTCGCTGGCTCCCCAAAAAGGTCAATTTACATTCTAAGTAAGACAAGCACAATTTCTCGATAATCACACAATTACACCCTGAATCAAATAAACACGTTGCATATAACTTCACGTAATGGTAGTAAATAAATAAACACATAGCACATATGGACGGGTTCGGTGATCAACCAAAGGTCATGGACGTATTCGGTCTAGACACGCATTAGTTACGGTTTATAACATGGCTAACGGAGATTGTCTAACGGAACTGATGGAATTAACGGAAAAACTTAACGGAGCTAACTTGGGAAGTTACAATTGTCACACTAGTAACTTGGCCACCTAATTTGTTGATACCTGAAATGTGCGTCGTGTGAAGTATCGAACGAAGACCAAGTTCAAGCCAATATAGGGTTGGCCGAACCTGGTTTGAACCTGAAGTTCGGACCGGCCGAACCTGGGGTTCGGTGGGAGTTCGGCCGATCGGGTATATATAGTTATTTGAGCTTTGTATTCGGGAGTTCTGAGCGTGTGAGCGAATCTTAAGTGTGTGTTTCTGAGTGTGTAATCTCTGTGTCAATTCTCTGTGTTTACACTGGTTGTAATTGTTCGTTTTGATCAATAAAACAATCGGTTAATTACGTTTCGATGTCCGGATAGCTAGATTGAGTAGACGATCCGATGCTCACGCATTTTCAAGTGGTATCAGAGCTTTCTGGTTCATTCTACTGATCTGTGGTTGCTATTTTTGGACTTTTGAACGTTTTTGAAAGTTTCTCGAGGTTCATTACGTGTTTTCTATCATTTTTGACGTGTGTTTTGTGTCAAAATTGTTCCTAAACCATTTCCTATCGACTTTTCTGATCCACTATATCGAGTTTCATCAAAATCAGTACGTTTTCATGAGTTTTCGAAAAATGTCTTCGAAGTTCGGAGGTTACTGGGCAAGTTCGGAGTAACCGCTCCGAACTTGAGGTTCGGAGGTGACTCGGAGAGCGTTCGGCGAGAGTTCGGTGGTGTCTCGGTCTAGTTTCGGTGAGATTTGAGGTTCGGAGGTAGATCGGAGTCTTCATAGGTTCGGAGTACGTTCGGTGAAGGTTCGGAGCTACTTAGGTGGAAGTTCGGAGCTGGTAATTGATTCGGACAAGGTTCGGAGCTCGTTCGGAGTTTGATTTAGGTTCAGACTAAGTTTGGAGTAGGATCGAAGCAAGTTCGGAGGACAGAATTTTTCAAATTTCCAACGATGTCGGAATTTCAAGCGTTTGCCACAATGCAGAGTGCAATGCAAACTATGCTCAATTTTGACAATGAAATTGGAACAAGTCAGAAAGTTCCCAAATTGTTAAAGCTTGAAGATTATCAAAATTGGAAGAAACGATTTTCTGCTTATATTAGTACAAATGACATTGATTTATGGATTCCAATTCGAAAGTTGTATGAACGACCAATGGAAGATAGAGATCTTAAAGAAATTCAAGACTTCGATGGTGATGAAAGAAAAAGTTATGAGCTTGAAAAGAAAGTTTATGGTTATCTTACTATGGCTTTACCTACTGAATTGCTTCATCAATTTAGCACTTGCAAGAAATCTAAGCAATTGTGGGATGCTTTATCCGCAAGATGTGAAGGAAATGTTGATTATAAGAAGAGTCGAAAGAAGGTTTTGAACAAAGAATTCGATAATTTTCAGAATTATGACAATGAAAACATCACTGCTCTAGTTTCAAGATTTTCACATTTGATTAGTGAATTGAAGGTTGTTGGAATTGAAAAGACTGATGCAGATTTAAAGGAAAAGATCATGGAAGCTTTACCTGAAAAGTGGGAAAATTATGTTTTGCTACTCACTCATGACAAGGATTATCCTGCTTTAACATTTCACGAGCTTACTGGAAAACTTCATGCCCGGGAAATGGAAATGTTAAACAACAAAAAGTCAAGTGTTACTTTACAGAATCCGGAATTGTATCATGGTGAAAATTCAGCAAGCATGAATGCTAAAGCTAAACCAAATTTAAGTTCAGCCCCAAGTGTAGCTTTTCTAGCTGGAGCTTCAGGAAATTCTGATAATAATTCTTCAAGAGGTTGCAATTTTACAATTCCGAATATTTCAAATCAAAGTGCTTTCTCGGCTGAATCAACGGAGGATTGTGCCAAGATGATTTCTGCATTGATTTCATCATCTTTTGGTCTGATTCTCAAAAATGTTGCTGATGCAAAGTTAACCAGTGAGGATCTTGAAGAACTTGATGATGATCAATTAACTGAATTGGATGTTTCGTGGCAATATGCTATGTTATGTCAACGGTCAAAGAGGTTTTTCAAGAAACATGGAAGACGTATTTCTGGTGACAAATTGGGATTTGACAAGTCAAAACTAAAGTGCTTTAAATGTCAACAACTTGGACATTTTGCCAAAGAATGTCAACAGAAATCTGATATTCCCCAATCATCCAAGCCTGGTTTTACTCAACCATCCACAAGTAACACAAACAAGACAACAGCATTGACCGTTCAAAAAGATGGTGCTATTGATTGGGGTAAACATTTTGGGTATGATTCATCAGCTTTAATAGTTACTTATGTTCAACAAGAAGATTATTGTTCTGATACAAGTTCAGATACTAGTTCAGATACTAGTTCAATACCAAGTTCGTATGCATCTGCTGAAAACTTGGAGAGTTTGATGAAGGAAAATGCTTTGTTGATGAATAAAGTTCAACAATTGACTGAAGAATTTGAGGTGATTAAATCTGAATTGAAGATTTCTAAAGAACGTGAAAAGAGTTTGGTTTTGAAGAATGAGGATTTGACTACTGAAATCAAAATGTTGAATGAAGTTTTAGAAGTATTGAAGCAAGATAAGAAGAATGCTGAAACTTCGAAAGCTGAAATTTGTGAAGAAAAGGGTGAGTTAGTCAAAGAAGTGAAGAAATGGAAGGAAGAGGCAGAAGATGCTGCAAATGATTTTCAGAATTTGTTTGATAAATCCAAGATTAAGCTTGATTTGCTTACTAAGCGTGTTGAAGAATCTGATGCTAAAATCAAAGCATATCAAGTTGATATGGAAAAGTTGTTGGATGACAAGCGTGAGTTGGTTAGGGTTAACAAGGTTCAAACTGCAAATCTGGAAATTCAAAAGAGAAATGAGGATAAACTGAAGAAGGAGCTACATGAAGGACTTGACAATCTTCGCTTGCAAAAGTTTGAAACTCATAAAGTTGCCAAGCGCTCGATTGCAAAAGAAAAGGAATTTGCAGAAGCTCAACAGCAAATTTCTGATCTCAAAATTCAAGTTCTTGATGCTAAAAGATTGCTCAACAATGTTTCCAATTCACAAGTTTTCACAAGCTTCTTAGCAAATGATGCTAATTTTGAAAGGATGTTTGATAAAACTGCATCACCTCCTGCTCATATCAAGGAAGTTTTCAAGGAAGTGAAAGACCAAGATGATGACTATGATTATTCAAAAATTTTATCCTCGACTTCTGAAGAAACAAAGATTGTGAAGAAGAAGAAAAGCAAGAAGAACAAGAAAAAGGTCTTGAAATCTGAGATTCCTCTAGCACCAAAGTTTGTTTCTGGTTCGTCTTCTGCTGATAATGAGAAATCGGCTACATCAAGTGACAAGATTCAGTCTCAACCTGGATTTGATGAGAAAATTTTTTATGAACAAAAGAAAATTTCTGATGTCAAAGCCGAATTCACAAGATTAGCAAAGAATGGACATTCTATATCGGAGGTGAAAGGATCTGGGAAGAGTGGTGGTCTGGGTTTTCAAGAGAAGAAGGTTATTGATGTGGCGATTCCAGCATCTGAAGCGCAAAATTTGAAGAAACTTAAAATGAAACAAGTGAAGAAGGATGTCTTTAAGGCAGACAAAGTTCAACCCGAGCGGTTTTACAAACTCAAGGGTTCTGATCAATTGTTTTCGGATAACGAATTTCCTCTTCATTGCGTGGATGCTCGGAAGATTTCAGAGGTTTTTGTGAAAGCTGAAATGTCTTCTGCAAGTTCTCAATCTCGAAGTCCAACTTCTAAATGGGTGCATGATCATCGTCATCAGGTATATGATTCTCATTCTGATCATGCTAGAGATATTCATGTGTGTAATTCTGTGCAGGAACATCAAAAGTGGGACAAATCAACTCGAATTTGTTATATTTGCCGCCAAAAAGGGCACATGGCAAAAGATTGTCCACTTCCTGCTGAATCAAATTCAAGGTTTCACAAGAAACCAGTTTTTGGTAAATCTGCCAACAAAAAGTTCTTTGATGAAAAAGGCAGAGTTTTTGATGAATTTGAACCTACATTCTTTCAAAAACAAAAACGTTTTGTTCCAAAGTTTTCAAAGGATCAAAATGTAGGTTCATCATCACAGTCACCTGTGACTGTTTCATCGAAAACTGAATTACCAAAACAACAGGAATGGAAACCTAAGGTGGTTTCAAAGCAAAATCAGGACACTGGTCGACCAGAAGCGATTCGCTTCGGGTCATTTGTGAACTAATCAGGTTGTCCAGTGTGCAGGTACTTCTAGAAGACTTATCGACTATTGGAAAATTGTTGATGGAGGAGTTTTCTGCTTAATTTAAATTTACTGACAAATTTTTCTCATATGCAAATTTTCTGAATTCTAAAATCTGAAACATATCCGTGTTGATTGATCAATTTTCTTTGCTTACGTTTTTTTTCAAAAAGCCAAAAATAGAGTCTTATTTTTGTGTAAAATGAAAATCCAAAAATAGAGTTTTCATTTTAAGGGGGAGAAATGTAAGTAAGGGGGAGTATTTGAGAAAATGCATGGTATGGGGAGAAGGTGAATACATGCAAAATATAAAAATTGTGAGAAATTGATCATTGGGAAATGATGGTACATTGGCATACGTATCTGACTCATGGATAAAGTAGATGAAAGGGCCATAAGATCATTGTTTGATGTGCTTGGTAGGCTCGACAAATCAGAAAGTATTCAGATGTGATATACATCAGAAAGTATTCAGATGTGATATACACTTAATACTAATGCTTGACCAAGTAGACAACATCTTGAAGTGTATTTCAGGACACAAAAAGAACAATAAGTGTGAAATTCAAAATGAGAAGTCACTGTGTATACATGTGTTCATTTTGCAAAGATTTAAACTTGTTTGATTTTCTTTATTTTGTCAAACGATCGGACTTTCTCTGCGTATCGAAAGATCGACATTGTTGTTCGTTTGACGTTCTGCTTTATTTTCTTTGGTGTTTCGTATAACTCATCGGACTTTCTCTGCATGTACGGGAGTACCGACCTGATTGTTGTTGAGTTATACAATTTCAACTTGTTTTATTTTTCTTATTTTGTTAAATCCGAGGCCTTATCTGCGTATCGAAAGATCGACCTTAAGGTAGACGATTTAACGTTCTTATTTCTTTTTGCATGGAACACAGTTGACTCTATCATGAAAAATTATGCAATGTGAAAGTTCACAAATGCAATCACACAAAAGAAAAAGAAAGAAAAACAGAAAATGTCTGAATATGTCTGATAGTGTGGGGTACACTGGTCAAAGCAAATCTAATCAATACCTTAACATATCCAGATGTTATGAGTATGATTCTGTCTGAGCTTAAGATGGACAAATTATACCAGCAATCGACATGACTTGTGTGCTTCAATTAATTGAAATTGAAGTGTAGTTCAGTGCGTTATGATCAATATGATCCCATATAGTGATCTTTCTCATACCAAAAATAGCGTTTGATTCTGTGTTGCAATTTCATTTCATTTCAGAAAAGATCAAAAAGATTTTGGGTGTGTTTTAGTATAAGTTTCAAAAAGCCAAAAAGATTTTGTTTCTGCTTTATTTTCGATCTGATCAACACGTGATTCAAATCATTTTCAATATCATATCTCGGAGTCTCGAAGAGACGTTTTGCGCCAAGATTATTTAAGTGTTAATGCAGGATGCTGTCGTGCAAGCTATCACAACTTCAAGTCTTCTGAAGCTGTTGATAAAGACCAGAGATATACAAGATATCATCAAGTATTCAAGACCAAGCTACGATCAAGTTGAGGGAGAGTTTGTTCGAAGATTCATTTCATTGGACGAACGGATTTTTTACTTGAGGGGGAGCTTGATTGAAGATACATATTTGATGATGTTGAGAAGAAAAGAGAAGAGATACTGCACACGACGAGGGGGAATTTGTTGATACCTGAAATGTGCGTCGTGTGAAGTATCGAACGAAGACCAAGTTCAAGCCAATATAGGGTTGGCCGAACCTGGTCCGAACCTGAAGTTCGGACCGGCTGAACCTGGGGTTCGGTGGGAGTTCGGCCGATCGGGTATATATAGTTGTCTGAGCTTTGTATTCGGGAGTTCTGAGCGTGTGAGCGAATCTTAAGTGTGTGTTTCTGAGTGTGTAATCTCTGTGTCAATTCTCTGTGTTTACACTGGTTGTAATTGTTCGTTTTGATCAATAAAACAATCGGTTAATTACGTTTCGATGTCCGGATAGCTAGATTGAGTAGACGATCCGATGCTCACGCATTTTTATAATTTTCAAGCAAGTATATACACATCACATTATAATCAACGTAATTGCATAACACGTATAAGCAATTTAACAATAATTTCATCATATAACACGTAAATATCAAGTCACATTTATCTTGAATATATTTTCACAAGTATTGTATGTATACTAGCCCGAAAACATTTAAAAACATTTAAAACATTTTAAGTGGGCTTGTAGAAACTCACCTAATACCTTTAATCAGTTATTCAGACAGAATCTCCGTTATGGTCCATATTTAACCTAATCGCGTATCGGATCGCATTAATGCAAGGTCACTATAAATAATACTTATGTTTATTATATCTTATTATCTTAATAACACTTTATTAGGGTTTATCTCTTTTAGGGTCAAACTGACCAAAATGCCCTTATAGGCATAATAACCTTTTTATTGATAATTATGAAGACGCGCATTCCTATAAGTAAACGCTCACTGCGGGATCGCCTGGTGAGGTATGCCAGTTCCCAATTGGGATTTATGCGACACCCCCGCTTTGCCAGAAACCCAGTGTACAGGCGTCTACCGTTCCGGTTCGTACGAACTTATAAATATCCGATTAACTCGGTATCTTTAATACTTAACAATTTATCAAATTTAAACTCATATATACATATTATATATATAAACATGTTATAAGACCAAAAATCAAGTACCCATACCCCTCCGGATTATTTTATATTAATTATTCATATTTAGAAACCCTAATTTCGTGTATTTCTCATTTTATTATCAAAATTCATTTTTATTTCAAACCAACTTAGGGTATTATTCATTATAACATTTTATAATATCCTCTAAAATGTCAAAGTTTAATTCAACACCGTTTACTCAATTTAGGCAGAACAACGTTATAAAAACCCTAATTTTGACCCGTTTTCAAAACCTTTACCAAACCTTTTCCAACTGTGAAATAAACTTAGGGCTTTCTTAAAATACATCATACTATGATTACCTACAAAAATTCAGACCCTAATTCTCATCCGATCACCCGATTTTAGCAAAACAAGCTCAAGAACCCTAATTTTAGATCATTTCTAGAAACCATACTTAGAAATCGAATTAGCAAAAACTGAAAGAGGTTATTTTAGACCTTACCTAATAGTTCTTGAATGCAGAAAATTCAGATCTTAATTCCTCTTGTGCAGCGCGAATTCGACTGATAAACATTACGGCTAGAATAGGGTTTTTAGGATGAAGAAATGGTGAATTGGTGAGGAATTTGGTGTTGTATGAACCGCTATTTATAGGGGAATGGTGCGCCTAGGATTCCTAACACGTAAGGTGTCGAATAATCGAAGAAAAATGACGTCTGGAGATGATAATCATGCAAAAAAAGTCGAAAACGTGGACCAAAAACGAACCAGCCAAGTCTGCTGATTTCTGCTCGTCCTCGCGTATCGCGTAGGAGTGATGGGTGTGGCTCGCGATTCACGAGCCACTGGTTTTCCGGCCAGCTTTGTAAATTTTACATATTTAGCCCTTGTTGTTTGGTTTGGTGCACTCTAGCCCCCCTATACTTTTAACCTTTTATCATTTTATGTACCAAAATATTAGGGGACATATTTCTAACTTTATCTAAGGTTTCTAAGGCTCGGGATTCGTACTATAACATATATATATGCATTTATATATATTTTCTTTATTATTTGCTAATTTACGTTCTAGCCCCTTAAACTTTACAATACTTATAATTTTATGTTATAAATCATATTAGTATATATTTTTTTTACTAATTTCTAAGTTTCAAAATACTTATAATGAATTGGTTGCTGGTTGGGCCGGTTCGATGGCCCTGTATGAATTAGCAGTTTTTGATCCATCTGACCCTGTATATGTTTATAACTTTACAATAATTACGTTTTTAGCCCTTTTACTTTTTCGTTAGCTATTAACACACGTATTTACACACATATATCCATCAAATGATTCATGTATCATGATGCTATTCATATAAACACATATTCATCTTATATTTTACTTTCTCTCATGTTTAACACATCCGTTAATGCACATTTCATCACATTGGCTATCAAATGCATATTTCTAACACACGCAACCTATCCAATGCATAGTCTTATCATGTTTATCAATCAAGATCACGTATTAATAATATAAACACGTATTTACTATACATCTCATGTATCTATGTGTTTTGGGATGTTACACCGTAAGATCAAATGAGAAGATAAAGAAGACGTTGTTCCCAGAAAACGGGAAGTGCATCATGACTTTCTTCATTTCTGCCTTTGCTCCAAGAAGTCTGGAACATATGACTTTGTGGAAGAAACAACCTGGGAACTACATGGTTTAGCATCCGGTGCTGGTTTCAACCTCTTGAGGAAAATAAATAAATGGATGGACTATGATGAACCACAAAATCACACCGTACGTAGATATGAAATTATAATTCAACTAGGAACGAGCTATGTAATTAAGAATAATAGATGAATTGATTGTTTTATTGAAACTGCTATATGTGAGTACAATTTGGGAAAAACACACAGTGAATGTGTGGTTTTTCCAGAACTCAAAGTTGCATAATTGATGAATAAGTGAGCTTTTTATAGGACTGCCAGAGTCGCATCTTCATAAGCTGGTTGGATGCACTTGCGTCTTGCCCATCCGCAATTGCATCACTTCCAGCTTTGTTCTTCATACGACACTTGCCCTTGAGGTCTTTATTATCGGAAATGTATCCGCTAAGCCACTTGCATGTCCAGCCTTGACCTATCCTCATCAAGTCCCCCTAGTCCATTGATTATTCGAGCAATAATTATTGGACTAGAGGTTTAAAAGTATTTTGCACTTCCGATAATTTTGGAAGATTTTATCGATCATCTTTATTAGGTCCCCATGTGTTTTAGACTTGTTACTTCATTAAAAACCTTGCTCGGAAAAACCCTGTGGGAAAAAACTGATGCTAAGGAAAAAAGAGTGTAACACTCATCTCTTCTTTGCGCTAATCATAGATTTCAAATATAAAAAAATTTCTCCATTTCTAACGATTTCATAGATCTGGTCATCACGTCCCCCTAGTCCTTATGTTGTTTTGTAGAAATGACTAAGTACTAAGTTACAAAGATCATAGTAGGAAATGCTTGTGAAGCAAGATCTAATGGATCATAAGACTTCATTTGTCTTTAAAACAGATCGCTTTTGCAAATGTAATCGTTACATTCTCACAAGGGTATTTAAAAGTTTTATTGTAAAGAAATGCTCCTGCAAGTGTATATAATAACTAACTTGTCAGGCGTGTCTTGCATGTTGAATTGTACTCGAGTACTTTTTATACACGCCGGTACACGTGTCGATTGGGGATTAATTTGAGGGGACAGTTTTCAGTTTTTTTTTTTGAATTTTTTAAATTCAAACGGTTATTTTGATCCAAAATTCTTGCCCCATATAAATATATACTTTCCCCTAATTTTTCATTCTCTACTTCCCTCATCTCCGTTGCTTCCTTTATTCTCCTTCGAGCCCTAATTCTCTATCGAGATTTCAGTTAAAGGTCAGTCGATTTCCTTTTTGCTTTTTACTGCATTTTTCATGGTATCTCCATCAGTTAGAGTTGATGATGATTCGAGTAAGCATAATATGCACATCTCGTTTTCATCTATGTCGCCTCGCGACCTAGATGAAGTTATTGAGCGTTATAATGTGCCGCTTTTACTGAATCCAACCCTTCCGTTGCCGAAAACTCCAATTTACCCTTTCCAGGATGGTAAAATTGGGGTTTACGTTGATATGTTCAAGCTTGGGAACTATCGTCTCCCTTTTACCAAGTTTCTCATGAGAGTTTTGATGTTTTTTAAGATCCACATTTCACAGATGCATATTCAGGGGTTCTCTCGTTTAAGCCATTTTGAGGCTACTTGTAGGGCTGTCAATGTATCACCAAGTGTCACACTTTTTAGGGCTTTTTATAGATTCACAATGGATGGTGACTGGTACACCTTTGAGCGTAGGAGATCCGTTAAGAGAATTAGTACTCATCTTCCACCGAACCCTCGTTCTTGGAAATCCAAATTCTTTTATATCGATGATCGATGTGTTCCTCTTCAAATGGAATGGAGAGATGTTGAGGATGTGGTTCATGACCCAAATCCAAACGACGGTGATTACAGTCAGGAATCCTTTGATAAGTTAGTGTCTTGTGCAAGCCCTATTCGAGAACTTCCAGAAGCCATTCTTCTTCTTTGTAGAATGAGTAGGGCTTGGTTTACTCCTGAACTGTGGCCAATTCTGACGAATCATGGGAAGGGTAAGGAATTACCCTCTCATCATTTGCGATCCTGATTTTAAAATATCTTTTCAGTTTTTTAACAAGCTCTTTTTTCATTATTTTGCAGAAATGGATCTCTTTGAAGCGATGCAATTGAAGAGTTTCGATAATATTGATCTAAGTGCAGAAGTTATGGAAGATGGGTCTATGCCGTTTCTTCGGCAAACTGCCAGCTCGTTCTTGGACTACCGTCCTGAAGAAACGCATGTTGATCAAGTTGAATTGCAAATGGATGTGCAACCAGAAGTTGCTGATTCTGAAAAAACACAAGGAACCGAATCTATAAGTGGTGATGTTGCTGATACTGTGAAGATCACCAAGAGTGGTGCTGGTGGAAGTGGTGAGATTACCCTCAAGGGTAAAAACAAGGAGATCATTGACGATCATGCTAATGTAATTTCAAAGGCATCATTACCACCCAAGGGAGGAAGCAGGATCAAGAGATCCGCAAAAGCAGTTGTTACAAAAGAAACAAGTGGTCTTGCTGTAACGAAAAGAAAATCTCCTCGCTTGAATTTGCAATCTTCCCCTCATGACTCCAAGGTAAACACTCCCAAAACTACTGAGATCACTTCCGATTCTACGGAGATTGTTGAAGTTAATGATCAACTGGGAGAGGGTGTGCAGAAAACAATTGATGCTGTGGTAACCCCTCCTCCACCTGATGACTTTGATATTGATGATTACTTATTGAATTCACCTGATGTGTCACAAGATCCAGATTTTTCTGACGTAAGTATTTTGCAGAAAGGTACACCTCTTTGATCACTTTGGCCAATTTAGCTCATGCATCCTCTTCTTCGCAGAAGGATGCTCCCAGTTTTGCTATTCCCACCTCAGAATTGTTGAAGAAGGAAATAGATTTGATAACTCTTAGAAGCAATACCGGTCGAAGCTTCGATTCCATTGATGTGAATGCAGCTTTTGTCCCCCAATGGGAAGTCAAGAATGGTGACACTTGCACCGAGAGTCCCATTGCAAAGAAGATCGCCCTTCTTGGAAGTACTCCCATTGACATTTTCAGTCTTCAGCAGATCCCTAACGAGGCCTTTTCAAATGAATTCATGCTTGCTCAAGCAAAGCAGCAGAGCTTAGTAGCGGGTATGTATGGCCGATGGATCATTGCTGAAGCGAGAGTGGAGGAGTTAACGAAGAAGTTGTTGGCACATAAGGCATGTTTTGGTTCCATCAGCGACCAGGTGAAAATCAATGATTTGCATGCAAAGATCGAGCTTCTTACGACCAAGAATCGAAAGCTAATGTCACTTGAGCAAGAAGCGAAAAGGGATCTCAAGCAGGCACAAGATGATGCGATGGCTTTTAAGAGCCAGTTCCTGGATCATAAGAAAATTTTTGATGATCAAACCACCACCATGCTAGAGATCACTTCTCAATGTGATGCAAAAATCGAATCTGTCAACAAGGGTATAACTTGTATCCCTTTATTTTCGTAACTTCCCATTTGCACTTGCATACTTTTTTTTATCATTATTAACACCTGTGCCTTCATTCCGTAAAGAAAATGCTGCCCTTTCTGAGACTGTTAAAGCATCGACCGAAGAAAGGGAGCAAATGCAAAAGGAACTAGCATCTGTGAAGGAAAGAAGCAAATGGTTGATTGAAAAAGGCTTTGATTTGGTAGACAAGCGTGTGCATTCCGAATTGATCCCCAGGACCCTTAAAGTTAACTCTGCTGCTAATGCCATGGGCTACAATAAAGGGATCAAATGCGGATTAGCACATGCTGTGAAGGGTGAAGCCAACTTCTTGTCCTTTAAAGAATTTGATCAGAAAGCTAGTGAGAAGTTGTTGAAGCAGCTAGATTCCTTAAAATCAATGACGTTCAATTCCATTGACGAAGTTTCGAAGTTGATCCTGGATGACATAGAAGTAATGAGGGACATGCTGAAACCTATTTCGCTACCGAAAGGTCCTGCTCCCCCAAAGGCTGATGCCTCTTCGTCTTCAAAGGCAGATGCTTCTGATCCCACCGGTAATTGATCTTTTTATTCATCATGATCTTCTGTTGAACAATCTAATCGTTTCCCAAAGTCCACTTATGCTATGGTATTAAACAATTTACTTTTGGTCCTGCACTTGATACTTTCTAGTACTTTTATGGATGTTATCGGAACTGCAACTGTATGCAGTTTCGATTATATTAGCATATATGATGATGCATATGCATGTTTGCTTATCTGCTTTCTTTCTTGAGTTTGGATATTTTATCTTCTTATGGTTCATAGGATATGAGTCATATTTGATTATATTTGCGATACATCATTTGCGAACGAAGTGTATTATTGTTTGCACTTGCAGTTGCAAAGTGATAATACGCAACCTTTTATTCTTCGAATCGTTTATATACTTTTTCGATTCTTCACTTTCTCTTTTAAACTTGTGAAATATTTCCTTACAAGTTTTTGAGCAACTTCCTGAGTTCTCCTTCACAAGTACTTTGATAAGATTCTAATAAAATCATTAACTTTTTAAAGAAGGCTGCCACACGTGTTTCCCCCCTATCAGACGCATCCACCTTCAAAGGGTTTTAACAACATGATGTCAATACCACTTTTTAAGTTAAGTATTTTTTATTTCGAATACAAATCTTTTACTTGTGGTATATGAAGTCCTTACATCTTTTGGTAAGGCTCAGTTGATCTTTTTTCTTTGAATGATCAACTCACAAGACCACTTCATAATATTAATTATTTAGCAGCACTTGTGACCCTCAGAGAGCTTAAGTTGGATTTTTTGTTAATCATCATAGCATACCTTTATCCACTTAAGTTTGGCCATCTCTCCTTTGGGCTTTTGTTAACAACCAATGTGCTAACAAGGTGTCCGGCTTGATCACCTCTTCCCAACATGCACTCTTTTAATTACTAGTTAGACAGTTGAGGACAAGAAAAGCATTTTCGCTTTGTCTTGTGTTACCCTTTACAAATAAAGAGATAACAGCGATACTGCATTAAAGTATTGGTATGTGATACCTTTTTTTTTACAATGCACCGGCTAATGACTCATGAACCATGTCATAAAATGTAAATCATATCGCATGTGAATCTCGTATTATTCGAAGAGATCACTTGTGTAGCATATGCATGTGTTTATTTACACAACATTTTTAAGCAAACATTCATACTTAGTATTTTGCATAAGAATGATCAAGCATTTGTATAATCCTTTCATATAAAATGAAATAAGTATCTTCATAGATTTTTGTAAGTACTAGAAGCAAAAGTATCTTATTCCTTATCAAACTTTTTACAAGATCATAAATGCAGAAACAAGAACATAAAGATCAATACTTTCCAATTTTCACTTAAAGTTTTGCATTTGCAACTTCACATATAACATTTGCGAAGATGAACTCCATTCCAAGCTCGCACTAGTTCATTTCCGTCAAGCTGCTGGAGTATGTAAGACCCATTTCCGATCGCTATTTTGATTATATAAGGTCCCTCCCATTTGGGAGACATTTTTCCAAGCGGAAGTGTTCTGCTCACTTCATTGCTTCTTAGCACATATTCTCCTTCCTTATACGGTTGGGTCTTAACTTTGGCGTTATAATATTTTGCCATTTCTTTTTTGTATCTGCTTTCACGTATAGCCGTGATTTCTCTTCGCTCTTCCAAAAGATCCAGATTAGTTCTTAATTCTTCATCATTATCCGTCACTTGTACTTACAAACGATGACTGGGTATTCCGATTTCAGCCGGAATGACAGCTTCAGTTCCATATACAAGACTGAATGGTGTTTCACCATTGCTAGTTTTAGGCATGGTCCGATGCGCCCACAAGACATGTGCAATTCATCGACCCAACTTCCCCCATATTTTTCCAATCTCATTTTTATACCTTCAACAAGACTTCGATTTGCTCTTTCTACTTGGCCATTGGCCTGCGGATGTGCAACTGATGTAAAGATCTGATTTATATGAAGTTCCTCACACCATTCCGCAAATGGGTTCCCAGCGAATTGCTACCTGATGAAGTAAACGATGCTCCGGATGTGTGGTACACATCCGATCGCTTATTTCCAAGTCCTTCGCATGTGATGTTTGCCAGAAGTGTTTGTGCAGGAAACAGACGCGACTCCTGCAGATGCAAGGCTGGAAGATTGCTCTCGGATCCTATAAATAGTTGAAAGTTAGAATAGTTTGGGGATACTTGTACTTTCTGTATTACACATGCGATTGTACTTTCTCCCTCTATGAATCAATGAAATCTTACTTTCTTCTCTAATCACTTAGTACCTTTCTATTATTCTCGAACCTGAAATGGCGGCAAATTATCTCCGGTGATTACTTGCTTTTTCAGTGGCGCCATCCAATAATTGACACGACTTAAGAATGATGGAATCGTCTAGTGATTTGGAGAAATCATTGATCAATTCTTCGTCGGGAGGTAAGAACGTCGAAGGAAATTCGTTTAGAAATGAAATGTTGACAGATTTGTCTTTTACTCCAAAAACGAAGCAATCAGCAACATTGCAAGCTGAGAAGAATGTCATCGTATCAAATTCGAGGTTGTTTTTGGAACCTGGATCATCTGGTAAGAAAACGCAGGAGGACGATGGTGCAGGTACTGGCTCGTCAAAACGTTTTCTTCTGGTCAATAAAAGTGATAGAAATAGAGATTCGCATGCGAAAAAATACGATGATTTGGATGAGTTGGATGTTGAATTCTTATTACGAAACAAGGAATTATTGTTACAGTTGAAGAAGAGACAGTTACAAGAAGATTTACAGAAGATAGAAGAAGATACAGTACGGAAATATGGAGAGCGAAAAAGTGTGGAATTAGTGAAAGAGTGGGATGATCAAATACATCAAAAGGAGTATATGCATGAGGAAGATGATCTTATACGAACACTGGATAAACACAATGTTAACAAGTTTGCTACGGTGAAAGGTACATATTTTTCGATAAACTAATTTCTCAACATAATGATATGAACGATTAAATACGATTATAATTTAGTCGCGTTTCATCGTAAAGCCATTTGTTATAAATAAATGTTTTGTTGAAGTAGTATACGTATTTAACTTTATACATCTTATATTACAAGTTTTTATATTTGTGAAAAAATATATGATAAACAGATGTAGTGGTACCGTACATTCCTCAATCAATGAGGTCACAGTCGAAGTTTTCATTATGGATCTCTGGAGCGGTTTCTCCAAAAAAATTAAAATTACCTTCGGTTGTGAGGAAATATGGAGGTCTGACTGATCCGGATGACCATATTTTTGAATTTTATTCTGCGACTCGTTTAGAGCAATGGTCTGAGGAGATATGGTGTCACATGTTTGTCCAAACTTTCACGGGGATAGCTAGGGTTTGGTTTGATTCCTTACCAGCAGGAGAAGTGGATAGTTTTGAGGACTTAAAAATAAGTTTTTGCGTTAGTTTAATCAACAAAAAAGATGTATGAAAGATCCAACGGAAGTGCACAATATTCGAAGAAAGGATAATGAATCAATAGAAGATTTCATTACAAGGTTTAATAAAGAGAGTATGGGAGTTGAGGGCGCTGGTGATCAATTGCGGATATCTGGCTTTTGTCATGGGGTAAAATGCGCCCAACTTGTGGAAAAGTTACATGAAGATTTACCAAGGTCAATGGATGTGTTAATGGATAAGGCAAGAGCATTTGTCAGGGGTAAAAACGCATGTGCTTATTTAAGCAATGTTAATGGTGGATCTGGACAAATGCGACAGAATTCTATGGTCACTGGGCGTACAAATGGTGGACCAGTAAGGGCAATGGGTCATTTTTCACAAAATAAATGGGCGAAAGGTTTCCATTCAAGAGGAAAGAATTTTGGTGGATCCTCAGGACATGCGCATGGGGATTATAAGGGAGCAAAGTTGATAGAGCTGGTTAAAACCCCCACGCAGATTTTGGCAACAGAAAAAGTAGATTTACCCGCACCACCAAAGATGTGAAATGTACCCACAAGAAATTTAGATAAGTATTGCGAGTATCATAAGGACAGAGGTCACACTACAGATACATGTTGGACGTTAAAAAAGGAAATTGATAAAGCGGTGAGATTAGGAAAGTTAGGACATTTGGTCAAGGTAATTAGAAATAATTTGCCAGGAGGGGAGGCACCCGTGATCAATATGGTGCAATTACAGGGGTCGGATCAGTGTAGGAATGTCAGAGGAAGGAGTAATAAGCAAATAGATTGGAAGTACCAGGAAATAACTTTCCCTCCTATACCGGAACAAATGGCAACAGAGGAGCCAGTAGTTGTGTCCGCAAGAATTGGGGGGGTTCATGGTTAAGAGAATTCATGTGGATTGTGGAAGTGCAACAGAAATTATGTACGAACAGTGTTTCCGACAGATGGGACCTACCACATATGCGCAGTTGCGGTCAACAACGGTACCTTTAGTGGGATTTGCAGGTGAGGTAGTTAAACCAATTGGAGAAATAACTTTACCTATGGTTATTGGGAATGGTTTGCAGATGCGACAACTGGAAGTTACGTTTTTGGTAGTTTCGGCTTCATCAGTACATAATGTTATTTTGGGAAGACCAGTGTTGAGAAGATTAGGTGCCGTGATATCTGTGATGCATGGAATGATACGATTTCCAACACCAGGGGGAGTTGCTACTTTGTCAGCAGATCCGGGGGTACAGGTATGCAACGTGAATATCCACACATGTTTAGATAAGGTGGATAAGGATGAGATAGGAAAAGAAAAGTGGGTGATCAACTCGAAGTTCACAGATCAAAAGTTGCAGATAGGAACCGGTTTATCAGAAAAAGCTCGAGAAAGATTGTATGCTTTATTAAAAAAGAATGTGGATGTATTTGCTTGGGAACCGTCGGATATGACGGGGGTTCCTAGAACGTTATCGGAGCATAAGTTGGCCTTATATCCAGGAAGTAAACCTGTGCAGCAAAGACAAAGAGGAATGGACACCGAAAGAGCAAATGCTGTCAATGAGGAAGTGGCAAAATTAGTGGAAGCTGGAATTCTTAGAGAAATACAGTATACAGATTGGGTGTCAAATCCGGTGTTGGTAAAGAAACCGGATGGATCTTGGAGGATGTGTATCGATTTTAAGGATGTAAATAATGCATGTCCTAAGGACTGCTATCCACTTCCCGAAATTGATTTGAAAGTTGATTTAGTGGTTGGCTTCTGGTGGAAGTGTTTTTTAGATGCGTATAAGGGATATCATCAGATCCAAATGGCGAAAGAGGATGAAGATAAAACTGCATTTTTACAAGAAAAGGTATGTTTTGTTATACCAAAATGCCTTTTGGTCTTAAAAATGCAGGTGCAACTTATCAACGCCTAATGGATTGGGCTTTTCAAAAACGAGAGGGTAAAATTTTGGAAGCTTATGTGGATGATATAGTGTCACAACCCGCCCGCACCATGCCACCTGTCGGATGCGGGGGAGGTGTTGTGGAAAACAGGCTGTCAATATCAGATTCGCGGAAGCAACAGAATGAACATATTTTATTTTATTACACAATGTACAGACAGCCTAATATGCTTAATTTCACTTGACAAGAGTTAACCATTATTAAATGTTACAACATTATCACTTAGGGCCCAAGTGTCCTGGAAGCTTAACCCGTATTGCTACTTCGTTTGATGGAGACTAGCTTAATGCTTATTGATCAATGGCTTATGAAATTATGTTCACCTATTCTTGGTAATTAAATGGTCTACCTGCAAAATGGTTAAATCAACTTTGTCAACAACAATAATGTTGTTGGTGAGCTGCACCGTACCTGTTATTCAACTTTTAAAGCTACTGGACTACACATTATTGTAACATTGCAACTCTTTGTGCACAACTTTGTGGCAATGGAATGACTAGAATACAACCAGTAAAATATATATACGTCACGGGGTACAACACATGCACCAAATGATTCTAACATTACTAGTCACGTAGTAATTTTTCACATTCCATGCTAATTTTTCCAACATGTAGCCAGTACGCAATCAACTGTAGCAACACTAGTTCATAGTGGCCCAAACTTTTAACATAACAAGGCAAGGTAAACAGACTCACAGTGTATATATGATAATCTTATGATAGATGCACGAAGAGGCACCACGTTGTCAAAGATGTACCACCTTGAAGAATCTGATAACCTAAACAAGTATAGGTTCAATTTATTTAACACAGTAATAATACTGGTTAGGCTCGGTTGTGCTCCGCGCCTTAAATAATACAATACGTTCGTAGATTGAGGTCCCGATACGATTGGATGTCCCAATACAATCGTATGGCCTACAACCGGATACGATCGTATTTTACCTAATAATTATCTATAAAAACAGATCGTGCCCGATACGGTGGTATTCCTATCTATCATAATACAACCGTATGGCCTGCTTTAACAGATAAACGAATATAATATAACACTCGAGTCTCGAACGGTCATTGTTTAAGTTTAATGAATTCTTAGATTATTACATAAAATCATAATATATATATATATACATTAATATAAATAGTTGTTTACAATTATAATACAACAATACTTTGAATTTACAATAACCGTTCCTCACATGTCGAGTATATGATATAAATATAATGATATAATACAAAGGACACGGTATACCTCCGGTCGGTACGCAGACTCGAACCCGGTTAACCGAAAAATGCTAAAGATATCCGAATTTGACGTATAGGTAGTTCATTCCATGTAGAATTTCGCCTCGAGCAATAATATGACATTAGTTTTCAGATTTGACCTCGTTTGACCCTTCAAAATCGTTGACCAGAATTGACGGGGTTTGACCTGGTTGACTTTCTTGACCCGACACCAAAAATAATGAATAAGTAGTCTATCCCGCAAGATTTTTCATCACGAGCAAAACTGTTAGCTCGGTTTTTAAGTTTGACTTCACTTGACCCGTTGAAATAGTGAACAGATTCGTTAATCGAGTCGACTCGGTTGACTCGGTGTCGAGTCAACTCATTTCACTTAAATCAGTCCCAAATCACCACCAATTTCATCTAAAAGTGTTCCTGTCACAACCACACCATCATCACCACTGTCCGGCGGCCAGAGGCCATGGCCGCCGCCGGTCTGCCTTAACACCACCGCAAAACCACCACCAACACCATCATAGCATCACCAAACAACTCAGATCTGTTCATGCATGTGAGAATCGGAACATAAGAAGCAAGAAAAAGGCTGGAAAGGAAACGAAACTCAAAAACCCAACCCTTACCGACGCTACAGTGACCGGAGACGGAGAGAAGAGCAGCGCCGCCGCCGGCGGCGTAACCCCAGTTGCGACAAGCGGCTGCCGCCGCTGTTCGGCTCCTCTGAATCGCGAAACAGACAGAAAAAAAAGGGGCGCCACCGCCACCGTTCCTGCGGCGGAACCCTAGCCGCCACTGCGGCTGTCGCCGCTTCTGGTGGTGCTCGAGAGCAGCTACAGCGCCGGGAATCGAGGGCGAGGGAAAGAGGAAGGGATTTAGAACAGGGATGCTGCCGGGGGAATCAGCCAACCGCCACCGCGGCCGGCCGGTTTGGCTCGCCGGAAAAACGGTGTGAAGAGGGGGAGGAGAGCCGTGAGGCTCTTCTTTTCTTTTTCAGATTCTTTACACACAATTGTGTGTGTATTGTATGTATGTACTAGTTTTTTTTTTTTTTTTTTTTAAATTAATAAATAAAAAGAATAGTACAACACTTAAGTTCTTTAGTCAAATAAAGTGTAGTACAACCTAAATAAACCAGTAATATATCAGTATTATACCGTGATATCTAACCACGTTAAATACTAAGCGTTATGTAGATGATTCAGATTAAATTTGATTGACTAGAATATTATAAAAGCATTGTAAATATTCTCGGGATGCTTAAAACGTCTGATTATATATAATCTGGTGAATATTTAATAAACACACTGTATAACTCCGTTTTACGAACCTACGGCTGTAATTTTCAATAAACCCTTAGAAAAAAAAAATATATTTATAACTTCACAGAGTCGGTAAAACCATCTCAAATAATTAATTAAGTCCTCTTCGGATAATATCGCGTAATGGTCCCATTCTTTGATTTTACCATTTCTTTTACCGATTCCTACGGTTATCCTTTCTAACAGTCAGACCATCAATGATCAAGTATTTGGCATCTCCATATACCCTAATCTTGTCTTAGTGACCTCTTTTGTCACCGCCGATGACATACGCGCGTTAAGCGTCATTTAACGTTTCCGTACATACACTTTACTTGTAACTATCTGAACAAACTTTCTAACAGATGTTAACATCCTTGTTAATATATTTATCGTATTAACTCATCGAATCAACATTTTTATGATAACGTCCGGTTATCCGGCACGTTAATTGATTAAACAACAAAATTTCTCAAATTCATCCGAACTCTGTTTTTATCAATCTGTAACACCTTGGATCACATAATAAATGTTTAAAATACTTTTAACAACTTATCTGAATATCGGGTATATGTATTGGGCGTTTAATGGGCCTATTGGGCCCGATTGGGCTTACGAAGTCCAGTTTATAAACGGAAAAATTTCTCCCAAATTTTACCATAATTAACAAGGTGTTACAACTCTCCCCTCCTTTAATGAATTTCGTCCCGAAATTCACCCTACCTACCAGGACGGGGAGTAACCTAACGCTTATGGATCACATCATGCAAGATGTTTTCCAAGGGACATCTATCTTATTAATGCCACCACGTAGCCCGTGATGTCTTCCTATGATGTTACTACCTAGTGGACTTACATGCCGTTAGCGTGGACTTACTATCACTTCATACTTGACAATTCGTCTTAATATTCTACCATGGGGTATTGGTTATTATCACTCGGTCTTGATACAGCGTTCTGTATATCGTATTATAATTGCAACAAGGCAATACGATTACCATTTTAGTGATGATGCCACCACATAGTATAAATATCGTATGTCTTCTTCCTACCGGCTCCGCTACCACGAATGTCCTATATACTTGTAAGTGATTTCACTACCTCACGGACTTAATCACCACTCTGTAGTGTTACCAAAAGGAATTTCTCTGACATCAAACCATAGGAATCATCTGTTACTTCCCAATCAACATTTTGTTCCCATCACTCCTACTTGGTGAAACATGCGGAATTAATCAGCCTCACCTCCGTAGGTTTACTGATAATCTGATCGGGTAACTGATTCCTATAGTTGCGACAAGTCACAAATTGGACGAGTCATTCTCATTATCAGATTCTTCAAAGAAAATTTGCAGGATTTCATGTTAACGAACCGACTCAAAACATATGCCCTATCACAGGGAATGTTGTGACCCTTTTGGAACACATCCAATAATTAGCCATCGGTCCTGTCACATCGAACCTATATGCGTCCTAACGCAAAGGTCAATTCTATACACTTAGGGGAACCTAGCTTAGGTCTAACACATAAGCTGTGTAGCACAATTACACAACAAAGCACATATAATTTTTAACTCGCCAAGGCATTACACTTGGGTCCACACCATAAGAACTGACATGCCAACTCACAGTATCCTGGTCATACCAAGCTATTCATAGCTATTTTTATCGTTCCATTAATGGAAACACACAAGAGTCCTCTTGACTAAAAGTCAATGTCATGGACTTACCAATTTGAATATGTTTTATCATGATTTATTATTTTCCTAAGGATACTGCGAGTGTTCGTCAAGGTCCTCAGATTGATGATAATCACAATGTTCAAAGATAACCAAGTGTATCAATATCGTAACCACATGAAATTTTTACCGGGCTTTACCAGTGATATATATCTATATATATCATTATTTGTAATCAATATGCCCTTACTCATGTCTCATCATGGGATCTGTTTGCTGGTTATCAAGATATTCAACTTTTTAGGTGAAGTATGTAATATGTCTTCACCAACAATGGAGACCCAAGATGCCTTCCATAATTTCAATCTTTCTTTTTCAAGTTAACTGATTATACTAGCCAAAAGCTTTATACACTTTGTTAGACTGGATCATTATGAACGATCAATCATCCCCAGTTTGAAGGGTCTAATCACAACGAGTCGTGCATTACGAATTTACAACATTAAACATAAAGGCCTCGTAGTAGGTCCTAAATGTATCAACTAACTTTCCAATTTCACGGTTTTCAAAGGTACTCATAGACACCTCTGAGTGCCTTTTTCTGAAAACACAATATCTCTGTTCTCATGATTGATATACATGTATCGAATTTTACCTGTACGAACATGTACAAGATTTAGTTTATAAAGACAATATGTCTTGTTCAAAATACCCGATCACAACCACATGAAATCAGAAGAGATTATCAGGGTAATTAATGGATCACAATGTCACTACATGACAAACATTCCTTACTTACGAATTGTCACAGATCTTGAACTGATCAATTAGGCAATATACTAATGCATAAACCCAAATAAAGTTTTATGTTTCTCCCCTCCTTTGCGTTCAGCATGGGGGTCAAATATATATTCATGGTACATGACGAGTCTATTAATCCTACGAACTCGTAAGACCACTCTGATCAACCTGAACCGACAAACCTTTACTCTATACTCTTAGAGCGTCGTCTCTAATATTCTTTTGTCATGCGTCAAAAGTTATGGGTAATCATCCCAATAAAGTATCATGTTACTGTTAATCAGTTCCACAACTTGTAAACAAACCATTTCCTTTAAAAGACTTATGTCTTAGCCGACATCATCATTAGCTCACACATTTTCATACTGGAATTTATAATCACTACGAGTTTTGATATTCCATATATTCAGAATCCTAAGTCAGTGAGTCCTCACTTTATTTTCAATCCATTCTAGGATATTTAAACCTTTCACGTATTCGATCACGCGCTTAAACAGGTGACCACTTTTTCATACTAAATTCAATCAA
This sequence comes from Deinandra increscens subsp. villosa, assembly GCA_039602395.1. Classification (NCBI taxonomy): domain Eukaryota; kingdom Viridiplantae; phylum Streptophyta; class Magnoliopsida; order Asterales; family Asteraceae; genus Deinandra; species Deinandra increscens. The sequence continues at coordinate 109,116,301 of JBCNJP010000027.1, forward strand.
ATTCTCTCATTAAACAAATCCATCGATTTACCTTTAGATCGTATTTATAATTATCACCGTTATAGTTAATCACATTAATCTTGATGTTGTATCCTTGCCATTCTAGAGGCAACTCTTTCACCTTTACTTAGCAGTTTAATCCTTTTATCATATCTCAAATTTGGCATAAATGAGAGCATGTCAATCATTATAAACATGTGATCTCCATCCCTACCTTCCACACTTACCTAATTCTGGAACCATAATTCATTATGCCAAAGGTGTTTATATATAGGGCTTACCGCAGCTATCCCACCACACCTCGGACACAATGAGAAATGCACCATCACCTGGTTCGTGTACGTTCTTTTACATGTATTTTAACCTTTGGGTCACTGCTCTTTGGTAGTCTATCAATATTACACACGCTTCAAACCCATACTTACACCCAAGTATTTCAGTACATTCATCTTCCTTACCTGGCGTTGCACAATTCTTTGCATTTTCAGCTTTCAACTTAAGGTTGCATCATAAACAGTTCTTCACCATTTCTGGCAATGCTCCAAAATATTTTCCATCCTTAGGTTGTGCTCTGTAGAAATTTTACTATTATACCTTGCTATCCCGGACCATGATTTATCCTCTGAATCATTGACCAGATGGTCCTCAAAAGGTCTCACGAAAATTTAATCTATCATGATAATCCATGTCTCCGTCGTGAAGACTAACTATATGGTTCTTGCTAACCACTTAGTTCAAGGACTATCATTCAGATTCAGAATACAAGCTCAATATTAGAAGACGCACGAAGTTAATGCCACATCTCAACGCCTGAGATCACATGACTATTACTTGTGTGAAAATTCTCCACAAAAATCAAGATACTTACTTGTCTCAGTTTCCAGGCCTCAGCATTTTAAATGTTACTCACATAAGTAAGGAGACGGTACGAATCAAAATACCGTACATTATGATAAAACAAAGTATTCTCACCGATGGTGCCACCTCTGTTGAGACAATTTAACAAACTAACCATGGATGGTTGTGCGACAAACTGGAATTTCCATCAACTATACAAAGATGATAGTACAAGGTGATCAGATCACGAGTCGGATATGATCTGAAAGTAACAACTTTACACAAGAGATATTTCAAAATGATCATTATTACATAAGATCGATCGCATTGAGGAGAAGAAGAATAAGAGTGAGAAGGAAATCCGTTGTCTTTGTCCGCTGCTGCTCCACATCTTGTTGCCGTAGGGATGCTTCGTTGACTCCTTTGCTCCGCCGTATTGAGAAGATTAAGTATCGTTGAAAATGCGTGAGCATCGGATCGTCTACTCGATCTAGCTAATCGGACATCGAAACGTAAATAACCGATTGTTTTATTGATCAAATGAGAACAATTACAACCAGTAAATCACAGAGAACTAACACAGAGAAACACACTTAGAAACACACACTTAAGATTTGCTCACACGCTCAGAACCCCTAAACACAAAGACCAAACTACTATATATACCCGATCGGCCGAACTCCCACCGAACCCCAGGTTCGGCCGGTCCGAACTTCAGGTTCGGACCTAGTTCGGCCAACCCTATATTGGCTTGAACTTGATCTTCGCTCGATACTTCACACGACGCACATTTCAGGTATCAACAAACTCCCCCTCGTCGTGTGCAGTATCTCTTTTCTTTTCTTCTCAACATCATCAAATATGTATCTTCAATCAAGCTCCCCCTCAAGTAAAGAATCCGTTTATCCAATGAAATGAATCCTCAACTCAATCGTAGCTTGATCTTGAATACTTGATGATATCTAGTATATCTCTGGTCTTTATCAACAGCTTCAGAAGACTTGAAATTGTGATAACTTGCACAACAGCATCCTGCATTAACACTTAAATAATCTTGGCGCAAAACGTCTCTTCGAGACTCCAAAATATGATTTTGAAAATTGATTTGTATCACGTGTTGATCAGATCGAAAATAAAGCAGAAACAAAATCTTTTTGGCTTTTTGAAAGTTTATATTAAAACACACCAAAAATCTTTTTGTACTTTTCTTGATATGAAATGAAATCGTAATACAGAATCAGACACTATTTTTGGTATGAGAAAGATCACTATATGGGATCATATTGAACATAACGCACTGAACTACTCTTCAATTTCAATTAATTGAAGCACACAAGTCATGTCAATTGCTGGTATAATTTGTCCATCTTAAGCTCAGACAGAATCATACTCATAACATCTGGATATGTTAAGGTATTGATTAGATTTGCTTTGACCAGTGTACCCCACACTATCAGACATATTCAGACATTTTTCTGTTTTTCTTTCTTTTTCTTTTGTGTGATTGCATTTGTGAACTTTCACATTGCATACTATTTTTCATGATACAGTCAACTGTGTTTCATGCAAAAAGAAATAAGAACGTTAAATCGTCTACCTTAAGGTCGATCTTTCGATACGCAGATAAGGCCTCGGATTTAACAAAATAAGAAAAATAAAACAAGTTGAAGTTGTATAACTCAACAACAATCAGGTCGGTACTCCCGTACACGCAGAGAAAGTCCGATGAGTTATACGAAACACCAAAGAAAATAAAGCAGAACGTCAAACGAACAACAATCAGGTCGATCTTTCGATACGCAGAGAAAGTCCGATCGTTTGACAAAATAAAGAAAATCAAACAAGTTTAAATCTTTGCAAAATGAACACATGTATACACAGTGACTTCTCATTTTGAAATTCACACTTATTTTTCTTTTTGTGTCATGACATATGCATCAAGATGTTGTCCACTTGATCAAAGCATTAGAATTTAATGTATATCACATCTGAATACTTTCTGATTAGTCGAGCCTACCAAGCACATCAATCAATGATCTTATGGCCCTTTCATCTACTTTATCCATGAGTCAGATACGTATGCCAATGTACCATCATTTCCCAATGATCAATTTCTCACAATTTTATATTTTGCATGTATTCACCTTCCTTCATTATATATTTTGCATGTATTCACATTCTCCCCATACCATGCATTTTCTCAACTACTCCCCCTTACTTACAATTCTCCCCCTTAAAATGAAAACTCTATTTTTGGATTTTCATTTTACACAAAAATAAGACTCTATTTTTGGCTTTTTGAGAAAAAACGTAAGCAAAGAAAATTGATCAATCAACACGGATATTTTTCAGCTTTAGAAGTCAGAAAATTTGCATATGAGAAAAATTTGTCATGAATTTTAAATTAAGCAGAAAACTCCTCCATCAACAACTTTGCAATCGTCGATAGGTCTTCTAGAAGTACCTGCACACTGGACAACCTGATTAGTTCACAAAGGACCCGAAGCGAATCGCTTCTGGTCGACCAGTGTCCTGATTTTGCTTTGAAACCACCTTAGGTTTCCATTCCTGTTGTTTTGGTAAATCAGTTTTCGATGAAACAATCACAGGTGACTGTGATAATGAACCTACATTTTGATCCTTTGAAAACTTTGGAACAAAACGTTTTTGTTTTTGATAGAATGTAGGTTCTAATTCATCAAAAACTCTGCCTTTTTCATCAAAGAACTTTTTGTTGGCAGATGTACCAAAAACTGGTTTCTTGTGAAACCCTGAATTTGATTCAGCAGGAAGTGGACAATCTTTTGCCATGTGCCCTCTTTGGCGACAAACATAACATATACGTGTCGATTTATCCCACTTTTGATGTTCCTGCATAGAACACACATGAATATCTCTAACATGATCAGAATGAGAATCATATACCTGATGCCTGTGATCATGTACCCATTTAGAGGTAGGGCTACGAGATTGAGAGCTTTCAGAAGAAATATCAGCTTTCACAAATACTTCAGAAATTTTCCGAGCATCCACGCAGTGAAGAGGAAATTCTTTGTCAGAAAATAACTGTTCAGAACCTTTGAGCTTGTAAAACCTTTCAGGTTGAACTTTGTCTGCTTTAAACACATCCTTCTTCATTTGCTTCATTTTGAGCTTCTTTAGATTTGATGATTCAGATGCTGGACCCTTCTCAACTTGAACATGCTTTTCTTGAAATCCCAAACCAACTTGTTTACCAGAAATCTTCCCCTCAGAATTTGTACTCTGGTGTCCATTCTTAGCCAATCTTGTGAATTCGGCTTTCACATCAGGAATTTTCTTTTGTGCACAGAAAATTGTCTCATCAAATTCAAGTGGAAACGGAATCTTATCACTTGATGTAGCCGATTTCTCATTATCAGCAGAAGATGAACCAGAAACAAACTTTGGTGCTGGAGGAATCGCAGATTTCAAGACCTTTTTCTTGTTTTTCTTGTTTTTCTTCTTCTGCACAACCTTGACTTCTTCTGAAGTAGAAGATGATAGTTTTGAATAATCAAAATCATCAACCGATTCCTTTACTTCTTTAACAGCTTCCTTGATATGAGCAGGGGATGATGCAGTTTTATCAAACATTCTTTCAAAATTTGCATCATTTGCTAAGAAGCTTGTGAAAACCTGAGAATTAGAAACATTGTTGAGCAATCTTTTAGCATCAAGAACTTGAATTTTGAGATCAGAAATTTGCTGTTGAGCTTCTGCAAATTCCTTTTCTTTAGCAATCAAACGCTTGGCAACTTTGTGAGTTTCAAATTTTTGTAAGCGAAGATTATCAAGTCCTTCATGTAACTCCTTTTTCAGTTTATTCTCATTCCGCTTCTGAATCTCTAGATTTGCAGCTTGCACTTTATTTACCCTAGCCAACTCCCGCTTGTCATCCAACAACTTTTCCATATCAACTTGATATGCTTTGATTTTAGTATCAGATTCTTCAATACTCTTAGTAAGCAAATCAAGCTTAATCTTGGATTTATCAAACAAATTCTGAAAATCATTTGCAGCATCTTCGGCCTCTGCCTTCCATTTCTTCACTTCTTTGACTAACTCACCCTTTTCTTCACAAATTTCAGCTTTCGAAGTTTCAGCATGTTTCTTATCTTGCTTCAATACTTCTAAAACGTCATTTAACAATTTGATTTCAGTAGTCAAGTCCTTATTCTTCAAAACCAAACTCTGTTCACATTCTTTAGAAATCTTCAATTCAAATTTAATCATCTCAAATTCTTCAGTCAATTGTTGAACTTTATTCATCAACAAAGCATTTTCTTTCATCAAACTCTCCAAATTTTCAGCAGATTCATAAGAACTTGGACTTGAACTAGTATCAGAACTAGTATCTGAACAAAAATCTTCTTGTAGATCATGCGTAACTATCAATGCAGATGAATCATATCCAAACTGTTTACCCCAATCATACACACCATCATTTTGAACCATCAAAGCTGTTGACTTGCTTGTGTTACTAGTAGATGGTTGAGTAAAACCAGGCTTTGGTGATGGAGTAATACCAGACTTATTTGCATGTGCCTGTTGACATTCCTTGGCAAAATGTCCAAGTTGTTGACATTTAAAACATTTTAGTTTTGACTTGTCAAAACCCAATTTGTCTCCAGAAATATTCCTTCCATGCTTCTTAAAGAATCTCTTAGATCGTTGACACAACATAGCATATTGCCAAGATACATCCAATTCGGTTAATTGATCATCATCGAGAGCATCAAGATCCTCACTAGTTAACTTTGCATCAGCAACATTTTTGAGAATCAAACCAAAAGATGATGAAATCAATGCAGAAATCATTTTGGCACAATCCTCCATTGAGTCAGCTGAAAAAGCACTTTGGTTTGTAAAATTTGGAATTGTGAAATTGCAACCTCTTGAAGAATTATTATCAGAATTTCCTGAAAATCCAGCTAGAAAAGCAACACTTGGTGCAGAACTTAAATTTGGTTTAGCTTTAGCATTCATGCTTGCTGAATTTTCACCATGATACAATTCCGGATTCTGTAAAGTAACACTTGACTTTTTGTTGTTTAACATTTCCATTTCCCGGGCATGAAGTTTTCCAGTAAGCTCGTGAAATGTTAAAGTAGAATAATCCTTGTCATGAGTGAGTAGCAAAACATAATTTTCCCACTTTTCAGGTAAAGCTTCCATGATCTTTTCCTTTAAATCAGCATCAGATTTTTCAATTCCAACAACCTTCAATTCACTAATCAAATGTGAAAATCTTGAAACTAGAGCAGTAATGTTCTCATTGTCATAATTTTGAAAATTATCAAATTCTTTGTTCAAAACTTTCTTTCGACTCTTCTTATAATCAGCATTCCCTTCACATCGTGCGGATAGAGCATCCCATAATTTCTTAGATTTCTTGCAAGTGCTAAATTGATGAAGCAATTCAGTAGGTAAAGCCATAGTAAGATAACCATAAACTTTCTTTTCAAGCTCATAACTTTTTCTTTCAGCATCATCAAAATCTTCAATTTCCTTAGACTCTCCATCCTCTTTTGGTTTTTCATACAATTTCCTAATTGGAATCCATAAGTCAATATTATTTGTGCTGATATACGCTGAAAATCGTTTCTTCCAATTCTGATAATCTTCTAGTTTCAACAATTTGGGAACTTTCTGACTTGTTCCGATTTCATTGTCATAATTCATCATGGTCTGCATAGCACTTTGCATTGAGGCAAAAGCTTGAAATTCCGACATCGTTGAAAATCTGAACAATTCTGCCCTCCGAACTTGTTCCGAACTTAGTCTGCCGTCCGAACTCTCACCGAACGTTGCCCGAACCTTGATCAGCCTCCGAACGAACACCGAACTTTGTCCGAAAATATATCAAGCTCCGAACTCACACCAAACTAGCTCCGAACGCAAACACTCCGAACCTTGACCGATCTACCCCCGAACTCTCGCCGAACACTCTCCGAGTCACCTCCGAACCTCAAGTTCGGAGCGGTTACTCCGAGCTTGCCCAGTAACCTCCGAACCTCGAAGACATTTTCCGAAAACTCGTGAAAACGGACTGATTTTGACGAAACTTGATATGATGAATCAGAAAAACCAATAGGAAATGGTTTAGGAACAGTTTTGGCACAAATTGCACATCAGAAATGATAGAAAACACGAAATGAAACACGAGAAAACTTTAAAAACGTTCAATAATCCGAGAATAGCAACCACAGATCAGTAGAGTGAACCAGAAAGCTCTGATACCACTTGAAAATGCGTGAGCATCGGATCGTCTACTCGATCTAGCTAATCGGACATCGAAACGTAAATAACCGATTGTTTTATTGATCAAATGAGAACAATTACAACCAGTAAATCATAGAGAACTAACACAGAGAAACACACTTAGAAACACACACTTAAGATTTGCTCACACGCTCAGAACCCCTAAACACAAAGACCAAACTACTATATATACCCGATCGGCCGAACTCCCACCGAACCCCAGGTTCGGCCGGTCCGAACTTCAGGTTCGGACCTAGTTCGGCCAACCCTATATTGGCTTGAACTTGATCTTCGCTCGATACTTCACACGACGCACATTTCAGGTATCAACAATCGTCGTTATGTCGTTGTTGTAGATGCCCACCGTTGACCTCTGTCATGTCTTCAAAATTTGTCTTTATATCCATTTTCTTGTCGTGATCTTCATTTGTAATCCATTTCATCTAACTGCTCATAGCAAACCCGCTAAGAGTCTCTAGTTAAACCATACCGCTTACGGTGCTACATTTATCTAAGAGGGGTCTGTTTAGCCTTTCTTCGACTTGGAACGTGAAAGAAGAAATTTAAATGCATTCTGAAAAGTAGCATCGATATAACCCAATCACTGCGCATCCTTGTGACCCACCATTTGCGTGTAGAAACTGACAGCATAACTCTTGCATTTTTGGAACATCACCGTGTGTCCATCTGACAACACGAGTCCTTATCTGATAGTGTCGTAGGCCTCTGAGTTCGCATGGGTGCACAATTCTATTTCGTAAATAATCACGTCTCTTAAAATATTATCTCTCCATTAGCACTACATGTTCCATTTCAGTCAGGCCAATCATCAATTTTCCATCTGCGGTCGTCCTTCAGACGTCCGACTCAGCTAATAACAAACAAAGATACCTCAAGAAGTAATTTATGTCACCACGAGGCATAACACATATTCATAACAAATCAATTCCTACGAAATCATACTATAGTGCGCAACTAATCACATAAGGCCATTCTAAGTACTAATTCTAGAACCATTTGAAAATATACAACAGCATGTAAGCAGTCATATAATACAATTTATATTTTAGCACACGTAAGACAATTATTATTAGCATAAAATAATCAAATTTTCAAAACATGCGCCCTAATATCCACTCAATTTGGTTTTTAACTATTAACTATACATGTGTTTTCCTAACCCTGGTCGTAGTTCCTGAAGCTTGATATGCCCCCCTGTCGCAGGTCTTACATAACCGTCCAGGCTAATTGACCATACGGGTATACACCGAAAGAACCTTAAGTCCTAAGGGAACATTAGCCTAGATGACAATACTCTTAGCATTAATCGATTTAGTAGGGTTCACCAGCGTATTCGCACACCTGTGGGCTTAGTAGTTAGGTTGATCAGGTCTAACCCCTGCCGACCTTGTGCGAATCCGTGGTAGCCGCCTTCATGACCTAAAAATGCCTCAAGTATTATCAGGGGAACTAAACCACTATTACACGGTCCAACTCACACATGTGCCTATGCGTCGGAATTCCCTACATACTAGTCCCAGACCCGTTACAGGTTCGAGCTTAGGTGATCTACGTGTCTTCCTAATCTGCTGAAACCTTTGGCTCTGATACCAACCTGTCACACCCCGCCCGCACCATGCCACCTGTCGGATGCGGGGGAGGTGTTGTGGAAAACAGGCTGTCAATATCAGATTCGCGGAAGCAACAGAATGAACATATTTTATTTTATTACACAATGTACAGACAGCCTAATATGCTTAATTTCACTTGACAAGAGTTAACCATTATTAAATGTTACAACATTATCACTTAGGGCCCAAGTGTCCTGGAAGCTTAACCCGTATTGCTACTTCGTTTGATGGAGACTAGCTTAATGCTTATTGATCAATGGCTTATGAAATTATGTTCACCTATTCTTGGTAATTAAATGGTCTACCTGCAAAATGGTTAAATCAACTTTGTCAACAACAATAATGTTGTTGGTGAGCTGCACCGTACCTGTTATTCAACTTTTAAAGCTACTGGACTACACATTATTGTAACATTGCAACTCTTTGTGCACAACTTTGTGGCAATGGAATGACTAGAATACAACCAGTAAAATATATATACGTCACGGGGTACAACACATGCACCAAATGATTCTAACATTACTAGTCACGTAGTAATTTTTCACATTCCATGCTAATTTTTCCAACATGTAGCCAGTACGCAATCAACTGTAGCAACACTAGTTCATAGTGGCCCAAACTTTTAACATAACAAGGCAAGGTAAACAGACTCACAGTGTATATATGATAATCTTATGATAGATGCACGGAGAGGCACCACGTTGTCAAAGATGTACCACCTCGAAGAATCTGATAACCTAAACAAGTATAGGTTCAATTTATTTAACACAGTAATAATACTGGTTAGGCTCGGTTGTGCTCCGCGCCTTAAATAATACAATACGTTCGTAGATTGAGGTCCCGATACGATTGGATGTCCCAATACAATCGTATGGCCTACAACCGGATACGATCGTATTTTACCTAATAATTATCTATAAAAACTGATCGTGCCCGATACGGTGGTATTCCTATCTATCATAATACAACCGTATGGCCTGCTTTAACAGATAAACGAATATAATATAACACTCGAGTCTCGAACGGTCATTGTTTAAGTTTAATGAATTCTTAGATTATTACATAAAATCATAATATATATATATATACATAAATATAAATAGTTGTTTACAATTATAATACAACAATACTTTGAATTTACAATAACCGTTCCTCACATGTCGAGTATACGATATAAATATAATGATATAATACAAAGGACACGGTATACCTCCGGTCGGTACGCAGACTCGAACCCGGTTAACCGAAAAATGCTAAAGATATCCGAATTTGACGTATAGGTAGTCCATTCCATGTAGAATTTCGCCTCGAGCAATAATATGACATTAGTTTTCAGATTTGACCTCGTTTGACCCTTCAAAATCGTTGACAAGAATTGACGGGGTTTGACCTGGTTGACTTTCTTTGACTTTCTTGACCCGACACCAAAAATAATGAATAAGTAGTCTATCCCGCAAGATTTTTCATCACGAGCAAAACTGTTAGCTCGGTTTTTAAGTTTGACTTCACTTGACCCGTTGAAATAGTGACCAGATTCGTTAATCGAGTCGACTCGGTTGACTCGGTGTCGAGTCAACTCATTTCACTTAAATCAGTCCCAAATCACCACCAATTTCATCTAAAAGTGTTCCTGTCACAACCACACCATCATCACCACTGTCCGGCGACCGGAGGCCATTGCCGCCGCCGGTCTGCCTTAACACCACCGTAAAACCACCACCAACACCATCATAGCATCACCAAACAACTCAGATCTGTTCATGCATGTGAGAATCGGAACATAAGAAGCAAGAAAAAGGCTGGAAAGGAAACGAAACTCAAAAACCCAAACCCTTACCGACGCTACAGTGACCGGAGACGGAGAGAAGAGCAGCGCCGCCGCCGGCGGCGTAACCCCAGTTGCGACAAGCGGCTGCCGCCGCTGTTCGGCTCCTCTGAATCGCGAAACAGACAGAAAAAAAAGGGGCGCCACCGCCACCGTTCCTGCGGCGGAACCCTAGCCGCCACTGCGGCTGTCGCCGCTTCTGGTGGTGCTCGAGAGCAGCTACAGCGCCGGGAATCGAGGGCGAGGGAAAGAGGAAGGGATTTAGAACAGGGATGCTGCCGGGGGAATCAGCCAACCGCCACCGCGGCCGGCCGGTTTGGCTCGCCGGAAAAACGGTGTGAAGAGGGGGAGGAGAGCCGTGAGGCTCTTCTTTTCTTTTTCAGATTCTTTACACACAATTGTGTGTGTATTGTATGTATGTACTAGTTTTTTTTTTTTTTTTTTAAATTAATAAATAAAAAGAATAGTACAACACTTAAGTTCTTTAGTCAAATAAAGTGTAGTACAACCTAAATAAACCAATAATATATCATTATTATACCGTGATATCTAACCACGTTAAATACTAAGCGTTATGTAGATGATTCAGATTAAATTTGATTGACTAGAATATTATAAAAGCATTGTAAATATTCTCGGGATGCCTAAAACGTCAGATTATATATAATCTGGTGAATATTTAATAAACACACTGTATAACTCCGTTTTACGAACCTACGGCTGTAATTTTCAATAAACCCTTAGAAAAAAAAAATATTTATAACTTCACAGAGTCGGTAAAACCATCTCAAATAATTAATTAAATCCTCTTCGGATAATATCGCGTAATGGTCCCATTCTCTGATTTTACCATTTCTTTTACCGATTCCTACGGTTATCCTTTCTAACAGTCAGACCATCAATGATCAAGTATTTGGCATCTCCATATACCCTAATCTTGTCTTAGTGACCTCTTTTGTCACCGCCGATGACATACGCGCGTTAAGCGTCATTTAACGTTTCCGTACATACACTTTACTTGTAACTATCTGAACAAACTTTCTAACAGATGTTAACATCCTTGTTAATATATTTATCGTATTAACTCATCGAATCAACATTTTTATGATAACGTCCGGTTATCCGGCACGTTAATTGATTAAACAACAAAATTTCTCAAATTCATCCGAACTCTGTTTTTATCAATCTGTAACACCTTGGATCACATAATAAATGTTTAAAATACTTTTAACAACTAATCTGAATATCGGGTATATGTATTGGGCGTTTAATGGGCCTTAATTCTCTTAATGGGCCTATTGGGCCCGATTGGGCTTACGAAGTCCAGTTTATAAACGGAAAAATTTCTCCCAAATTTTACCATAATTAACAAGGTGTTACATATAGTTATTAAAAGTAGAAGTGAAGATGACATGTTCAAAGATATAGAAGAAACATTTGCGAAGCTTAAAGAAATAAATATGCGTTTGAATCCTAAAAAGTGCTCTTTTGGCATGAGTACTGGAAAATTCTTAGGAATGATAGTAAATGATGAAGGTATTAAAGCTTGTCCAGAAAAAGTGGATGCGATACTTCAAATGGGATCTCCAGCCACTGTTAAGGATGTGCAAATTTTGAATGGAAGGCTTGTGGCATTACAAAGATTTGTATCAAAGGAAGCAGAGCGATCGTTACCGTTTATGCAAGTGTTAAAGTCAAGTATTGGAAAATCAGATTTTTGTTGGACCGTGGAAGCAGAAGATGCATTCAAATAGTTAAAAGAGTTTTTGATAACTCTTCCCACATTAACTGCACCGATTGTAGGAGAGATTTTGCAAATGTATTTGGCGGTGTCGGAGGGTGCTGTTAGCTCCGTTTTAGTTGCTGAAAGAGGGAAGAAGCAGATGCCAATTTATTATGTAAGCAAGGTCTTGAAGGATTATGAGATGTGATATTCGCTCATGGAAAAACTTGTATATGCGCTCGTTTTGTCAGCCAGGTGTTTGCGGCGTTATTTTCAGGCGCATACGATAGAAATTTTGACAACATCCTCTATAAATCAAGTGTTAAGAAGACCTGAGGTGTCTGGGAAAATGGTAAAGTGGGCTGTTGAATTGGGGCAATATGATATCCAGTTTAAACCTCGCACAGCAATAAAGGGACAGGTGGTAGCGGATTTTCTTGCGGAAATGCCTGTTGGAAATAATAAATCGCATATGACTAAAACCAATTCAAACATATCCGAGAATGCATCTAAGGAAGTTTGGAAGTTGTTTACAGACGGGTCCTCAGGAGAAAATGGTGCAGGGGCAGGTTTGTTGTTTTCTTTTTAATTCCCTATTTAAGAATTTGTTAGTATAAATTTCTTATGGACATGAGCATAACCTATGTATTTAACAGGGTTGCTATTAATTAGTCCGGAGGGGGATGAGTTAACATATGCTCTCAAATTCGATTTTAATGTATCTAATAATGAGGCAGAGTATGAGGCTTTATTGGCAGGTTAATAGTTCATACATCGAAGCTGTATTTTTTTATTTAAATATTAAGTAACATAAGAAGAATATGTCAGAAGGGGGTGTTGGGTAAGCTAAATCTTTGTGTCACCTTTGTGTTGAGTTTACAGGTTTGCGACTGGCAAAAAGGATGGGTGCTGCTGATGTGAAATCGCATGTTGACTCCCTATTGGTAGCTAATCATATCAAAGGAGATTATGAAGCCAAAAGTACTGTTATGGCTTGAAAAACCGTTTACGGATCGTTTCTATGGATGAGACGGAAGTTTTGTCATTGAATCATGTTGAATGATTACATAACGAAGGAGTATACAACAATTAAGCTCTGGGGGAGGTCGGACAGAACCTCCCCTCTCAACACACAGACACAAGACCGAAACTTTTAAAGAAATACAAAGACGAATCTATTTATACTTCTTAATTCTGTCCGAACTCAGCACCTCCGAACCCTGTCTGAACTCCCTCCGAACCTGGAGTTCGGCCATCTAGGTTCGGCCAACTCCGAACCTAGAGTTCGGCTGAGATTCGGACCTCAGTTCATGTCTTCGACAAATCAGTCTGTTTGACAATTCGAACAGTAACGGCCACACAAGGTTCATGCATCAACATGGCTC